>OU015752.1:94496039-94512021 GCA_907169655.1 Acomys percivali
CTCTCTCTCTCTCTCTCTCTCTCTCTCTCTCTCTCTCTCTCTCTCTCCTTCCCTCCCTCTCTCCCTCCCTCCCTCTCTCTCTCATTCCTGTCATGAGGTGAAGAGCAGCTTCCTTGGCTATGTGCCTTCACCATGTCATTAGGCACAGGCCCCAAAACAACAGGTCAAGGGATTATTGACTGAGACCTCTAAAATGTGAGCCCAAACAAGCCTGTCTTACTTGGGGTCTTAGTACTGTAAGAGACACCATGACCACAGTAACTCTTATAAAGGAGGACATTTAGTTGGGGATGGTTTATAATTCAGAGGTTTAGTCCATTATCATCATGGCAAGAAGCGTGGTAGCATGCAGGCAGACATGGTGCTGGAGAGGTAGCTGAGAGTTCTACATCTAGATCAGCAGGCAGGAAGAAGAGAGGCACTAGGCCTCCATTGAGCTTCTGAGACCTCAAAGCTCACCTCCAGAGACACACTTTCTCCAACAAGGCCACACCTCCAAATAGTGCCACTCCCTGTGGGCCTATTGGTGCCATTTTCAAACTACCACAAAACCTTTTTTCCTTGTGGGTATCTCAGATCCTTTGTTTCAATGTTGGAAAGCATATGGGCACAAGTGATCAATGCTATACTTTAGAGAGAGTGGGGGTGGGGGGCCAGGGAGTGTGAGTCAACTCTATGGGAATCTCAAGGAGAGACTGGCTATGTATGCGCCAATGGGATCCTCCTTTTGGAAGTCTTGTCCAAGAACAGCAGATGAGGAGACCAGGGTTTACAAGAGCTCTATAAAGTTGGTAGAACACTGTATTCTTCAAAAAGAATGTTTCTCTTCCCATACCAAGGCAGGAACTTTTCAGCCTTATTTTCTAGAGAAAGCAATAGAAGATCACACCACTACAATATGGAGTAGATAATAAGATGGACATTAGCTCATCTATAAACCTTTACTACTTTCCATGAATTAATATAAGCATACTTCTTGTGTTGGAATGCTTAGACACTTAAGCGAGTTAATCTTTGTTCAACTTACTTAAACAGCACAGCTTAAGAACAAGAAGCTTATAAGTGAGTGCATACCAAGGATGTCTTTCTGGGGCTGGCTTACCTCACCCAAGATGATCCTTTCTAGTTCTATCCATTTGCCTGCAAATTTCACGCTTTCCTTGTTTTTAATAGCTAAGTAGCATTCCATTGTGTAAATGTACCATAATTTCTTTATCCATTCTTTTGCTTGAGGGACATCTAGCAAATTTTGTGAATATAATGCAGGATAAAGAGACTGCAATTCACAGTCCTGAAGAAGAAGTAACAAGGAAGATCCAAGGGAGGATGCTTAAATCTCACTCAGAAGGGGAAATAGAACAGACAGCAGAAGCAATTGAAGAGAGGGAACAATGTGGGAGAGGGATTATGGAGATAAATGATGGTGAAGATAGACAGAAGGGACAGGAGGAAGAGGACCTGCAGAGAGAAGAGAAACCATGGGTGGGGGTATCTTTGTGACAAGCTAGAGACCTACCATAAGATAGGCTCCTGGGCAGATATAGTGACTCTACCTGAGACTTCTAGTAGCAGGGGTCATGGAGACTGAAGAGGACATCCTCTGACCTAGATATGATTTCTAGTGGAGGGAGGAGAACACCAATCCACCCATAAAACTTCAACCCAAAATTTACCCTGCCTACAAGATGTGCAGGGATAAAGATAGAACAGAGATTGAGGGAATATTCAACCAATGCCTGGCCAAATCTGATACCTACCCCTTGGGAGAGAACCAACCCCTAACACTATTAATGATGCTCTAATATGCTTGCAGACAAGAGCCTGGCATAGCTGTCCTCTGACAGACTCTACTCTGCAACAGTTTGAAACAGATGATGAGGCTCATAGCTAACCATTTGGCAAAGCATAGAGAGTCTTGTGGAAAAGTGTGAGGGGGGGAAGGGTAGAAGGATATGGAAGGGATAGGAGCTCCACAATAAGACCAACAATTCCAATTAACCAGGGCCCAGAAGGGCTTGTGGAGATTAACGCACCAACCAAGCCCATGGATGGACTGGACTGTACCTAGGCCTCCTACACAGATGTAGCCAATAGGCATCTCCATATTCATGTGGGTCCCCAAGTAAGGGGAATAGGACCTATCTATAACTTGGACTCTGTTGCCTGCCCTTTGACCACTTCCCCTTGGTGAGTCGGCCTCTCCTGGCCACAAAGGAGGAGGAGGATGTCCTGATGTGACTTGATATGCTGGGGTGGGTTGGTGGTGTGGGACCTCCCATTTTCTGAGGAGTGGGGGAGGGAGATAGGGGAAAGAGGAAGGGATGATGGACCAGGAGGACAGGTGGCAGGGGACTACAATTTGAATGTAAAGCAAGCAAGCAAACAAACAAACAAATGAATGAACAAGCAGAAGCAGGTGGTTTATCTGTTTTAGTTCCTGGCCATTTGGCTCTATGAGGTGAAAACTGACATGAGGAATTGGAGAGGGGCGGAGGAAAGCTATAGTGTCCACCCCAGAGTAATGGTGTGGGGTGAGGACATAGATGAAGAGGCTTTTTAAATCAAGGAACTCAGTTGGCTTTGAATATTCTGGTGCTACTTAGGAAAGCGCCAGAACTTTCTAGTCTGAGGACTGAGGATCTGCTCGAAAACATGGCCTTGTATAAGAAAAGTTGGGCGCCACTTTATTCACGTACTCATCTACATCTTAGACCCAGACTTCGATCTCTTCTCATTCCCTAGAAGAGACTAGATGATACGTTTCATATAGATCAACTTGGGACTGTGACACAGGGAGTTCACATTCAAAGCCTTGTGTCTGGCATGGATTCTGAGTGGTCCCTTTCTGCATTGGTTACTTTCCTGTTGCTATGGTAAAAATGACAGGACCAAAGAGCCAATTATAGAAGAGAATGTTTATTTATTTATTTTTGTCTTCTCATTTCAGGGCAGGAATATGTAATGGAGTGGGGAACAAGAAGCTGGCCTATCAAGTCTTTTATCCACACACTGAAAACAGAAAGCCTGAACTGGAAGTGGGCGTAAGACTATAAAGTCTCAAAGCCCACACACAGTGATGTAGCTCCTCTACCAAGACTCTATCTCCCAAAGGGAGTAAAGCCACCCCAAACTGCACCACCAACTGGGAACCAAGTGTTCAAATCCTTGAACCTGTGGGGCACATTTCTCATTCAAGTCACTTTCATAAATGGTGTAAATGTAGAATTGTCCTATTTGCTCCACTAGGGGAACTAGAGAGATGACAGGCATCTATGAAGCTGTCATAACTGAGCTGTCCCATTCTAAAACTCCATGGGGGTGATTTCCCATGCTGCCTTAAAATGACAGTTTCACAACTCACACTCACTGAGCAGATCTCTTTTACTGTTATTGAGATGACTTGTCACTGTACTATCATAACTATATGTGGGCAGCTGATTCATCTGGGCTTGCTTAGGACTTCCCTCTGTATACTGCAGAAAGTCTCAGATCCTAGGAAATCCTTCAGTCTTAAGCTATTCAAGACGTTTTCTAGACCCTGTTTGGCCTCATACCAGCCTATAGCTACAGTCTGAGTGTATTGCTCTCATTTTGTATCAGCCCACCCCTCTTCAACGTCCCAAAGTTCCTAGACCTTGAGTTTCTCTACTTTCTGTAGACATTTCCCCAAGAGCGTGAGTGTGGGAAAGAGACATCACAAGAATAAATGTGTAGACTACTAAGAAACCTCTTTCTACCATATCATTGTATGGAGTTGCCAAGAGCTCATGGTTGAGGCAAAGCAGAATTATTAAATAGTCTGACCTTACAGATCAAAATTATACAGCAAAAACACAGCAGTATTTAGCCATTCTTAAATTTGGAGTGCTGATGGATAATTCATTGAATTAAATGAAATATCATGTATGAGATAAAAGGCTTAAAATTATAGCATTCATACTATGTGTGAAAGTCAGACCCCACTCTCCACTCAACTGTGGAGAATGTCCTGTCCATTGGCTAGATCTGGGTAGGGGTTTGAAGTTTACGGCCTTTATTGTCCTTGGCTGGTGCCATAGTTTGAGCGGGACCCCTGGGCCCAAATCTGCTTATCATAGTGTTTTTCTTGTAGGTTTCTAGGATCATCTGGATTTTTCTACTTTGCCATTCTCCCATGCTTCCCCTGAATAGGGAGACCTGGGGGCACTCAGAGGAAGGATAGCTGGTTACCAAGAAAAGACTTGATACCCTATGAGCATATACAGGGGGGAGGAAATCCCCCTCAGTCACAGTCATAGGGGAGAGGAGTAAGGGGAAAATGGGAGGGAGGGAGGAATGGGAGGATACAAGGGAGGGGATAACCATTGAGATGTAATATGGATAAATTAATAAAATAAAATAAAAAATAAAATAAAATAGCTTCATAGTTGAGTGTGTTTTGTGTCTCATAGGTAGAAGGAATGTTTCAATGAAAGAATTATTTGTCAAGAGACAATGTTTAAAACCTCCCAAACTGAGCTTCAGTGAATGAATTAGCTCAAGCTGACATATAATCCAGGATTGAGAATAGCAAGACCAAAAGAGACAAATAGTCCCTTGGGGTGGGTGGGGAGAGAAGATGCCACAGAAAGGAAAGCATTGGCAGTTCCCTTAACTATGGCCAAGAGCTGTGGATAATGGTCACTGCATAGCTCTTTGTTTATACCACTAAAGGAACACAGAATTCCATAACACCCATATGTATAATTGTCAGGACTTCTACCCAGTGGCTTAGCCTAACTTCACACCTTCATCTTTTGTAACAAACCAGTATCACCAGAATGTATACAATTTTTAAATATAAAAATTAAAAAAATGAAAGTCTGGGCAAATACCAAACATCTGTGTGTAAATGTTTTTGTATCTCCCCGGTAATTTAATCTTCTAGAATTATAGCAACACACACACACACACACACACACACACACACACACACATCCACAACACACACCATGTGTGGGTGAGCTTTCTTTAAGTATTTTTTTCAGTTTGTCTAAGTGTATCCTTGTATATATCTGGGAGTTCGTGTGGGAGTGGCAGCATATACACTTGACTATTTTCTATTGTTCTTTTGTGTAAAGACATTTATTTTATTTTATTTATATGAGTGTTTTCCTGCATGTATGTATATGTACCACATACATGCTTAGTGCACACAGAGGTCAGAAGAGGGCATGAGATCCCTTAGGACTGGAAATACAGATGGTTGAGAGCCACCACAATGATTCCGGAAATTGAACCTGGGTCCTCTACAAGAGCAATAAATGTTTAACTGCTGAACCATCACTCTAGCCTACATGAATGCTTTTCTCTATCTGCCAACAGTATAACTGCCCTTTCCTCTAATGGTAGTCTTTGCCCCCTTCAATGCTGTACATCAGGGGAAGACTGTCCTCCACTAGCTCTCACAGCCAGCAACTGACTCAGAGAATACTCCCAGTCTAAGCTTGTCCCAAGAATTGCCTAAGTTCTTGTAATGAGGTGACTTACTTCCCATGTGGCTTACTAAAATAGAATCACATAAACACAGATCCATCTTAAGCCCTAAAAAATAGATTTGTACAATTAAGTGGTTTTTAAGAAAATTTAAAAAGAAGAGCTGGGAATGCTTAACAGAAGAGTCATCTCATAAGCAAGTCACTGAGAAAATGTCCACAGCAGGTAGCAAGGTCACTATGAGACTGATTCTCATAACAGCTTACTGTCATTTAAGTTCTTCTCAAATGTCGTTTTCATGTTGGTTCTGATAAATAAACACTTCCAGGCAAACCAAAGACATTCACTTTACTAGATTCCAGAGACAACTGAGTTTGGTGTTATCAAAGGCAATTTGCATATACAATTTGCATGCTATTTTGCAACCTTTCTGATTTAATGATTCATGAGAAATGATCAAATTATCCTGTTACAGGAACTGTTGAAAATAAATACAATGACCCATTTTCCCATCATCTTTGGGCCTGGAAATATATACCTGTGTCACGCTGTGTTTGAAGGCTTGAAGCTAAAACAAAGAAATTTGCCATTTAAGTTCTGTGGGAGGATGGCAATTACTCAAGTGTTTAAAACACAGTTAGGGTAGACATGTCATTGTATACAAGCTGATTCCCAAACATTTACAAAATCTATGTGAGTGTCTCTGAATTTCAGACTAAATTTGATTTTTGGAAATACATATGAAATTTGATGTTTCATTTTCCTCTTATTTTTCATATTACCTGAAACCAGATGCTGCCTCCAATCCTAAACCCCAATGCAGGGGAACCCCTCTTTTCCACACTCACCCAAGCATAACCCCCTTTCAACCTTCCATTAAAATCTAGACCAGAGTGACCTTTAATGAAACAAAACCTTTTGGAGACATTTCTCTGGTCACACTCATCGGCTCATTCCTGCTATTAAAAGTCCCTTTGCTCCTAATGGTATGACATCATCCTGTGTCCATGTTCATATTCAGCCTGCTGCCATGGAGGATGAATGCTAGTTGTCATCAGGGATGGTGAGTGATGTTTCAATATATTTTGGTCCCAACAAGTTTGTTATTTTCTGAAAACAAACGCTAGAGAAACTGGAAACGTTACAAGAGCTTTTCAGTCCTTTGTGCAGGGTGAGATCATAGGGTTGGAGATTGAGTGCTTGCGTATCCAAGGGAATGCTGTGGCCTTTGCATCATGCATGCATTCAAGCCCTGGGGCCCATAACAAACCACCATAAACTTGGCAGTTTAAAACCACAGGCACCCATTAGCTCCCAACCCTAGAGATCAGAAACCTGAAACTTACCTGCCACCCTCCCTCTGAAGGTCCTAGAGAAGAATGTATTCCTTGCCTCTCCACCTTCTCCTGGTCCCAGAAGGTGGCTTGTGGCTGTAACACTCTGACCTCTGTCTCTGCTTTTCCTACAGGGATCCTTATCATTGAATTTGTGGCTTTCCCAAATAAGTTGAGTTGACTCCTATCTCAAGATCTTTATTTCCATCCTGAATGAGGTAACCCAGACCCAGAAAGACATGCAAGGTATATATACTCAATTATAAGCAGATATTAGCCAAATAATACAGGGTAACCACAGATCTAAAGAAACTAAATAACAAGGAGGACCCTAGGAGAATGCTTAATTCTCATTCAGAATGGCATATAGAATAGACCCTGGAAGCAGTTGAAAAAAAAAAAAACAGGAAGGGAAACTACCATAGAGGTCCTCTGAAAGACTCCACCTAACAAGGGACCCAAGCAGATGCTGAGACATACAGCCAAATTCCTAGGTGGAACACAGGGAGTCTTACGGAAGTCTTGAGGAATAGAAGGACCTGGAGGGGGTCAGGAGCTCCACAAGGAGACCAATGGAGCCAACAAGTCTGGGCAGAGGAGGATACAGAGACTGATGCACCAAGCAAGGACCGTGCAAGGTAAGCACCTAGACACGCTCCTCAGATGTAGTAGATAGGCAGCACAGTCTCCTTCTGGATCCCATAATATGGGAAGTAGGGACTACTTCTGACATGGACTGTGGCTTCCACATGTTGATCACTTCTTCTTTTCAGCGGCCTCTCCAGGCCACAGAGGAAGAGGATACAGGCAGTCCAGTTGAGACTTGATTAGCTGAGGTCAGATGTTAGGGGATGAGGGCTCCCCTTTCTGAGGACTAGGTGAGGGAGGGAGAGGGGATGAGGAAGGGAGGGTGGGATTAGGAAGTGATGTATGAGGGGGCTACAATCAGGATGTAAAGTGAACAAATTAAAAATATTTTTAATTGAAAGAAAAGATCTTTATCTCAATCTCATCATCAAAGACACTTTCTTCAAATGAAGTCATGCTCGTAGATTTGGGGTAGATCTAAATTGTAGAGCCATAACCAGTCAACCTACCACACACACTAATTGTGTTTCATTAAAAAACAAACAAATAAACAAAACCTATAATGATTGCAAGATGACCTACATCAATGTGTTTTTGCATAATTAGATCCTCTGTGGCAGTTATAACTATCCCGAGGTTTGATTCAGCGAAGGCTGAGAGTCTCCTTTCCCATCTCTTCACTCTCTGCTGTTATGATACAATAAAAATAAGACCCTGACCCAATTCTGGTGCAAGACAAACATTTGTTAACACACTGGTCCCAAAGCATGTGCTCCATTGATCTTGTAATTCAATGAATCACCCATTGCTTGCACTTCAGGACCTTTACTGCGTATGTGGCAAGAAAGAGCCACAGAATACAATATTTCAATGCCAGGATCTGTTGGCCTTCTTGCTATGGTTTGGAAATGGTTTGAGTGCCCCCACCTACCAAGAGTTTATGTGGCAGGTGGCTTGGTCCCCATGGTGACCCTATTAAAAGATGGTAGAACCTAATGAAACATCAATAAGTCACTAAAGGTGAGACAGTTTTAAGCAACCTTTTGCTAAATATCATATGATAACTAGTATAAAAGAGGCCTTTCCATCTCTTTCACATCCAAGCTTGAGAATCTGAGGGAGGCCATGGAGCCCACGACATGCCATGGTACATATTTAGCCCTCCAAACAGAAAGCTAGCAAACCTATTTCTCATTACATTAGCCTTGGGTATTATAGTAATGAAAACTAGACTAATACACTTCTATTTTATAATTTTTTCAGATTAGTTTATACCTCAACAGTGTGCTATAAAATAAGTACGGGATGTTTTACTTATAAAAGAAAAATATAGTAGAATTGGACTGAACAGAAATAGCAAGTCAATTTTGCAAAGTAAAACCTCCCCACTCTCCCCCTCCCTCTGTGTGTGTGTGTGTTCATTAGGACATGATGTAGACTATATTTAATACTATGATCTAAAAAAATCAAGCCAAAACAATAAATTCTGTCTTAAGAGAAAGGTGGATGTGGACACAGAATGTAAATGTTACTTTCTGAAAGTGGCAGGCTGGTGGGCACCCTTGTGACCCACACATACAATAGAAGCTGCTCTTCTGTAATTATTTCTAGGCAGTTTAACATAACCATTCATTGCATCAGGAAAAAAATTGTTTTAACATCTTTCACCCCAATCAGTAGATGTTCTAAAGATAGTCAAAGACTTATATTAGTTTCTTCTTGCAGATGGGTTTCTGATTAAATTCATTAAAATACAAATAGCCCCTGGATTAGAGAATTTTAACTATTACCCAACTCTAAAGTATAAACAAATCAAAGCTATTCCCTGTGTGTAGAACGTGTATGTGAATGGGCAGGGTGGTGTGTGTGCTTGCATGTGAACGTGCAAGTGTGCACCTGTGTTATAAGTTCCTCTCTGTTGCAGTGATAAAACTCTGACTAAAGCAACTTGGGAGGAAGAGGTTTATTTTCTTTATACTTCCAGGTCACCATCCACTATGGAGGAAAAAAAATCAGGGCAGGAATGCAAGGCAGGAAGCTGCAGATAGCAATTTCAGAGGAGCATTGCTTGCTGGCTTGCTCTCTGGACTGCTCATAGGCTTATGCTTAGCTACCTTTCTTATATTGCTTAGTACTTAGCTTAGCAATGATGCTGCTCACAGTGATCTGGGTCCTTCTGCTTCAATTAATAATCAAGAAAATTGTAAAAAAAAAAAAAAAGAAAAAAAAGAAAAAAAGAAAAATAAAAATAAATAAAAAAAAAAAAAAGAAAATTGCTCACAGGCCAATCAGATCTAGGTAAGTCCCCAATTGTGGCTTTCCTCTCAGATGACCCTCATTTGTACCAAGTTAAGGCTAACTAGGACAATGTGGGACAGAGGCAGGGTGCAAACATTCTTTCAGAAAAGATGGAAAAGTAGAAGATTTTTAATGAAATAGAATGTGTAATATGGGCTTGTAATGATTGACATTCAAAGTAAAGGAAGCCACAATTAAGTATACCACATGAAACTTCACCTGTCATTTACTTAATAGAGCTACAAAGCAAGGCAATCAAAAAGTTATAAAGGCATACTCTGAAGTTGGCATCTTTAGTCTAAGCTCATGAAGTTATTTCTAGTTATTCTGTTTATACACAGCACTATCCAGGCTCTGACAAATCACTGACTGTCCCCTCTCTGGACAACAGTGAATATGCCATAATAAAAAGAGACAGGAAGTGAGAACAGATCATAATCTCCACCTTCACCTGTGCTTGCAGTGGCTGTGGTAACATGGAGGAAGTCACTCTGAGCCCTTGTACATGCTAATGCTGAGGTGACTGGGGGCAGGGGAGGGGGACTATCTGAAACCCTTTGTTCAAGAAGAGAAATACTTCCCCTCCCCTCTTTCTTTTGTCATCTTTATCACAAACACTAAACAATTTTTTTTATTTGATGTTTAATTTTCCACGCTCTCAGGTGCAGGGAACCTTCAGGTCTGAGCACTGACCTTCATGGAATTTCAGGATCTTGGTTTGTATCTTAGAGGGTAGCTGCTCCAGTGCATGCTTCTCAAAGGCTGTCCCCAGGGCAGTTGCAGTGGCTGGGTAGAGACTGGCCCATCTCAGGGAAGCAACAGGAAGCAGCTGCTGAACTCAGTCTCCACAGGTCTAGCACACATACCTTTGTCTCATTGAACCATGCTTTTAAAACACAATATTTGATGATAAAATTAAGAAATTCAATAGAGTGTCCCCAGTCCACTGATGCCCAAGTGTGGTCCTCCTGAGAAGGGAGCCCTGTGTGAGGATGTGAGGAATCCTCTGTTGAGTATCTGTCATTCTCAGATCTCTAGTATTAAAGTCTCTCCATTATGGTATTCTGCGAGGCAACACATCCATGAAAATCTCTTGCCTTTTCTAATGATTCAATAGAGTCAGTAAACATTAATCTATAATGATCATTTTTAAAGCAGCCATGTTTCTGTCCAGTACCACACTTAATAAGATAGCTAAAACTTCTAGAGCTCTGGCATTTTTTAGAATTACAAGACTTTATATGTTGTGGCAGGTAGTTAAGAACTTAGCATCAGGCCGTTAGAAAGATGACTGATTTAGTACAAGGAGTGCTATATATGCATGAGGACCTCAACATCCACACAAAACCTGGGCACAGCAGGCAAACGACTCTCCTCCTGCTGCTGGGAGGATCAGACAGGATTCCTGGAGCTCACTGGCCTGGCCAGCCAGCCAAGGCAAATGAATGAGCTCCAGGTTCAGTGAGAGATTCTATCTTAAATCAAAAAAGTGAGGTGGAGAATGATAAAGAAAGATAGAGTGATGGCCATTGGCTTCAAAATCACGTGCACCCATGTCTGAGTGAGAGAGGGCAGGAAGAGGGAGAGAAAAAGAAAGAGCAGCATTCAGAAACGTTGTAATTGGGGCTCAGGTTTTATCTCACACAAATTTGTGGGATTTTGCAAAGCTGTGGATGTATCACTTTGATCGTTTTCTTTTTGCTAACAAAAGCATGTGTTTAGTGGTGAAAATCTGACTTCAAACTAATGCATATGCCCACTCCTTCATGGTACTCTTTGCATGTTGTATAAACTTCTCTCAGACTCCTTCGAGACCCTTCCTAATCAGGCCGTGTAGAGTGGCAGCTTCCTCCACAGTAGTTCATGACATTTGCATGGGACTGTCCTCTTCATAAAGGTATTTCAATAAGTTGAATGTGCATTGTCATGGTAGCCAGAAGAGCAAGGGCAGAGCATTTGTGTTGGAGACTTGGACCCAAATATGATTCCTAATTGGGTTTTGACCTTAGACTGGAGTTGGCCAAGTTTCCTTTGTGTTCCTACACAAGCTCACTTTTGTGACTAAATGACTGAAAGCCATTTTAGCCTTCGGTATCTCATTTCTCCTATGTGTCCCCCTTCCTTGATCTGGCTGGCCTGTATGAGGTTAACTCCTCATTTTTCCTCTTATCTGAAAGAACCCCCCCTTCCCCACCTTTTGATTCTTTGCATTCCACTCAACAAAGGCAAATCCCTCAAAATTAAAAGATGGATGAATTCATTGAGGTTCTTCCATCAATGTCTTGGTTGGCAGCGATTGTTTTATTATGGACTATTTTCTTAATAAAAGTCAATTGTGGTGCCAAAAGATAATGGAGTCAGTTCTCATGAATATTTAAACACTACATGAGGCACAGACTTAAATATTTTCACTTCTTAATACTTATATTTAATTCACCTGGACTTACTGACATTAATAAATCATAGAATGTAGACTTTTGAAATTCATCTCTATAAGCATACTTACATACATGCATATATATATATATACACTCATATATATGTAGATATAATTAATTAATACAGTATGAATAACATCCCATCCTGGTTATTTCACATATGAGGACAGTCTCCTCAGGAGACTGGATACTCTGGGACTAGGATGCTTAGTGTGTAAATGACAATTTTAGACATCAGAATGTAGTAAGTGGGTGAAGAGGGATGCAGAAATGGGCTGTGTGGGATGAGGACTGGGAAGAGATTACTGATGTTGTTGAGAATAGTGAAAACCTGATGTTCATTATGCACTCTTTGAGCAGAGCTATGGAGACACTTGGATAATGCAGAGCTTCATAGTTCCTGGGCCCTTGAGCATTGATGGCACCCAAGGATTATAGGGGAAGAAAGCACAGTGTGGATTTATGATATGACTTACCCTATTTCTTTTGACAAAGGAGATCAACATCTCATTGAATACTTCAAAGGCGGTAAAATAAAAGTTATTGACTATGTAGTTTAATAGTTCATTTCAATTCACAGAACCACTGTCCAGTTTTGTCCTTGAAAAAAAATGGGGGTGAGACCTTAAGTAACCTTTTTAAAGTCAGAGAGTTAGTCAGCCGCTGAGTCAGCTGGAGCTCAGCAACCCTAACACAGGAGCTCTCCTTTGTGAATAGGGAACTCCCTCCCTTGGTGAGTTTATGCCATGAAATCTAATACCAACAGCTCCAGAATTATCATAGCACAGTGACCAAACACAGGGTAGCCCACCTTCCTGGAGCCCAACATAACCCAGAGCATGTTTGTCTAACTGCAGGGAGTTTGAGAACTGTTTAAAGCTTTCATTATCTGAATCTTGGTTCAAATCCTCAGCCTTCATGCCATTGATGACCAGACCTGTCAAATTCATCAAAGCACCTTGTAACTAAGAAGTGTAGCATCTTTTGGGAAAGCACAGACCCTTATCCTACCTCAGGCCACAACTCTACTCACCAAGGTGAAGTTCCCATTGAACTTCTGTCTCCTTCCCGGGGAAGAAAGCCAAAGGATGCTTTAGGCATCCTTTTCTCCACAGAACACCTGCTGCTGACAACCACTAGCAGACCAGGTAATATCTAATCAAAGCCATGGCAAACTAAACAGTCCGAGGTTTCGATAAAGAGCGAGGTGGAGATCCCCTCACCCTCATCACTCTGCCTGTTTCACCTATAAGCCCTCAGCTGAGTCCAGAGATGATGACAGCTCTGCTAGGGCCTCTGTTTCTGCCCTGCCTCCTGGTAACCATGCCCCATCTGGTCTTGACCGACTCAAAAGAACAGTTTGAAAAATTAATTTGAATGAAATGGCTTGATTACAAGGGGGAGATGATTGGTTGGGAAAAAAAAAGTCAATTATCCATTCAGTGACAGGTGCCCTCTCTAAGTTTGGGCGCCTGCCGGTATAATCACTGGTACTGACATTTTCAGGCCCTTATCAAAAATAGAATAAGAGAACAACGGATCTGGTTTTTTTTTTGTTGTTGTTGTTGTTGTCATCGTCTGTCTGTGATATTTCTAAGCAGGGAAGAGAGTAAGAGTGGTCTGCAGCTAGCTGATCATTCCCTTCCCATTAGTTAACAGAAACATGCAGAAGACTTGGGCTGCTGCACCTGCTGCTGAGGCTGAAAGAGGGGCAAGCACACCGGAGCGATGTGCGGTGTGTGGCTCCAGCAGGTACAGGGAGGTAAATGACCTCCAGGACAAGAGCAGAAGGGCTATAAGTGCAGCTTTAGGCATGTTCACTGCTCTAGTCTACAGAGCATCTGAATCTACATGTTTAGTAATAGGAACGAGGGATTGTGTTAAGCCAACTAGGAAGACAGCACACAGAACAGAATACAACCACACCCGAATGATTTAATCCACGCTGGGAGAGCAGCCTTAGCCCCATCAGGTTCACCTGTGGCCTCTACTCATTGCCAAGCTGGTCTCCTTGCTTCTTCCAAGGCCCTCTATTCTCCATCCCCATCCGCATTCATCCAGACAAATGGATGCTGTGGTTGTCAGCGTGCCAGATGGATTGAGTAGGAGTGGGGCGGTGGCAGCAGGAGAGATGTCCGGAGTCCAAGGAGTGAGAGTGAAGATGTTTATTTCCAGCTAACATATACGACTGAGTCAGTCTTGGCCACAGGAGGCTTCATTACAGTATGTGCCCTCAAGGCAGCTGTAACTCAGATCAGAAGTCAAAGACTTACGCTTAGAGGGCCTGGAAGCTAATAGTACAATGGAAATCCGGTCAGAATATAGCAGGAACAGTTAGAAGACTGGTGGACTAAAGAGACAGTGTCCCATCTGGAAGCCACCTGGAATGTGGTTCCACTTGGGAGCATCCATGCCATGTCAATCTGATGTTGAGAGAATATCTAACTTTGCAAGGCAAGTTGGAATCTGGACTTGGTACTTTGGCATGAATGCTGCTTTTTTTTTCCAAGAATGTGTTATTCTAAAGCACATGTACATTTTGTTTCCAGTCTCTGAGCCCCTATCTTCTTATCATCCATATTCCAGAATATAGTTATTGACTTCGTGTATTCTATGGGGTTGGGAATATGGCTGTGGCCAGCATGACCATTATTTGACTAGAGGTTATTAACATTGACAACATGCCAGCCCTGTTATCATGTCATTTAACTTTATCCTATGTGTGATGATGACATTCTTATACCGATTGTACACATAAGGAAAAGCCCTAGATAATTTCTATCAGTCAGATTTGGGGCAAGGGAAAGAAAGGACACTCAAATAGAAAGTCCATGGAAGTTTAATAATAGAATTAGCTACAATGAAGAGAGTACCAGGAAACAAATTTCTACCTGGACCCAAGACGCAGAGAGGGTGGTTACACAATCCACTGTTGGACTGGCGAATATTGTCTTATCAACTGAAGGAGACAAAAAGTAGTCATACTTGTTAAAGAATACAGAATCTGGATCAACACAGTCATCCCCCACAAAGACCGAGAAACACTGTATAAGAAAACCTTACTGTCCTATATTTGAATGTCTACCCAATATATACTTCCCAGTGATCATCAATGAAACTCATGGTGAAAGAACTCTCATTGAGGATGGCTGGCTATTTCCATGGTGTGAAAGCTTCATATGATGATCTTGAGGCATAGTTCTAAGACCTCCCTGTACCCATAATGTATCCACATACATCAGATTCCATCTTCTCTTGCTAACCTGGATGCTCTGCCAGGTCTGGGGCCAAGATGACCACAGTCACAGTTCTAATGAAGGTGAATCTAGGATATTTCTTTTAGGCAGGACAAAGACCCCTAGTCTGAAATAATCTCCACTAGTTTCTATTATACAGTGATTAGCTTTAAGCATGACAAGTGTTTGCATTTTGATCTAAGTTATAAAACAGATGGCTAGCATCTGTGCACGAGTGGCCCAGCCATATATTTTAGTTGCTAGTATGGTCACTGCTTTAGTAATGTCTGTTTAAGTAATGTGTTATAGATCGTTCTCTGCATTTTCTATAATAAATTACATATTTCAGAAATAGGCTTTAAAATCTTGGTATGGGGTAAGATTATTCCTAGCCTGTGGGAAAACTGAAACAGAGGCATTGTCATGAGTTTCAGGCTAGTCTGAGCTACAGTAGAATGAGTCCCTGCCTCCACAATTCCACCACCACCAAAACCCATATTTTACCACATCTTTAGCAACTTTAAGGAGACAGATCTTTTTTTTCATAGACAGCTTAGTTTTCTAGTAGTCGTAAAGGAAAATCATATGAAGAAGAAGAAGAAGAAGAAGAAGAAGAAGAAGAAGAAGAAGAAGA
>OU015752.1:94512031-94531890 GCA_907169655.1 Acomys percivali
GAAGAAGAAGAAGAAGAAGAAGAAGAAGAAGAAGAAGAAGAAGAAGAAGAAGAAGAAGAAGAAGAAGAAGAAACAAACTGTTTAGAAAGGTGAGTCAACAACAACAAACTGTCTAGAGAGATAAGAAGTCAGGAGTTGAAATGTCAGCTTTGTAAGTATGAGGACTGACGTCTCACTGCCAAGAATCCACATAGGTGTCATGTGGTGTGGAAAACTATGTGTGGTTCCAGTATTCTGAAGGTAACTACAGGGAATCCTCATAACAAGGTGTCTGGCAAGACCAACAGTATATTTGAGCTCAGGGGTCAATTTAGAGACTCTGCCGCAATGAATCAGATGGAAAGTGACCAAAGCAGACTCCTGATGACAGTCTCAGGCCTCTCCTCCACATACATGTGCAAACACATACACTCACATGTGCAATTATGTACTTATAAACATATATACTCATATATAAGCACTCTACACACACATGCGAGAAAAAAGAATAGAAAAACTCTTTTCCAGGAAATCCTATTAGTATTTGAACATCCTGTCACTTAACATCTGCAAAATCTTTAAACTTCACACGCCATCTGTCAGTAATTTGTATTGTGATCCCTATGTGTACTGTGCTGGCCTAGGGCCAGTGGCTGCTTGTTAGCACACCTGGTAGTAGCAATGATTCATCTAGTCTCATGAGGATTCACAGCACAATATGGCATCTACCTGCTACTCTAAGAGTCTAAGAATACACTAGTCCTTGTGTGCTCTCAGGCTTATTCCCATGCCCCATTCTCAACTGAGAATATTCCGAATCTCTAGACATTAAGTCTTTTTACTCTAACATGGCACATTATTTGCAGAGAGCCTATTAATGACTCTAGTCTTACAATACCAGATATATGTGAACACTGTGTAGAAAATAAAGTTACTCTGTATTGCACACTAATTCTAAAAGTACAGTAGTGGCACACATACCTTGGTGGTACTTAACTTCCACTTGACGAGAGAGAAGTCCTATCTGGTCCTGGGAACCTAGCCAACTACCAAGAGCTAGTGAACCATGGCTCTTGGAGGAGAGCCTATGACCTATGCTTTACTACTCCAACATAATCTGTAACTACATCCCAATGTTCATCTTTACACTGACAGTAGAAGTAGTTCTCACTCTCTATTCAGGAAACTTCTGCCTGCAACACATGGGATACCATTACAGAAAACCACAACCTATCACAATGCAGAGCTGTGGAGGCCAGTCCCAACTGGTACATCTACACTACAACTCCTGAACCTAAGACTCTGGGGTCATTTTGGAGGAGGGAGAAAAAAATCTGCAAGAGTACAAAGAGCAGGGACTTTGCTGTCAGACTGCATTTTATGGAAATCCCAGAGCTACACTGGTGAAATCTTATCAACATGGCTGCCTAAACATGACCTGGACAAGGATGATACCAACGTACATGCTAATATGAATGGAAAAGGGCATGAGAGCCTCAACCCTCCATAAAGAACTAGTGTTAACTGAGCAATACTGTGAGTGTCTCTTTATAATATTGCCTCTGTTATTTTGCTTTTGGTATTATATACATCCCCCGAGTTTCTGGAAAATATTTTCAATACATTTTTACAAATGTGTTTGCTGCCTTGCTTCCTCAATTGCCCCTCTCCTAAACTCTGTCAAGTCCCAAGAAAATGGTCTTCCACAGGGAAGAGCACACTAACTGGTTATCCAACACCAAATGACTAGCTCTGAAAACATACATAAAGGCAGCATTATATAAATGATTGGAGGGGGGAAGGTCATAAATTTAAAAGAGAGAAGAGGAGCTATATGAGACTGTTTGAAGGGAAGAAGGGAAAATTATGTAATTCTATTATAATTTCAAAAAATAAAATAAATATTTAATGAAAAGATGTCATGTTTTAAGGACTGACAAGGAAAAAATAAGTCTGCACAGGTGCATTTTTCACTGAATTGTTTTGATCTATGACTTATTGGATACATGAACATGAAACCTGCATATATGAAAGGCTGACTATAGTTTTGAGAAATTATAGGGCTTTTGTTTTGGAATGCACATAAAAATAATACACATGGCACCCCAAACCTGAGCATAACTATATCAGTTTTGGTTTTTGTGTTATGATTGGTTACTGTTATTAATCCTACTACCATTATCCCTGCTGTAGTTTCTTGTATTCTTGGCTTAGAAGGCTCATGTAGAACTGATGAGACCTGCTAAATACTGATCTTGCAGTACGTACCTTCAGTACATATCTGACTCCCACAAGGAGCTTCTGTGCCCTTTATTGGCAGTCACTAAGTCTTGGAGGACTTTATTCATAGTAGTCACAAGGCTGAGTGGGTAGTGTTCTAAAGTGATGGAAGATGACATTCAATGCTAAAATTAACAGATTATAATTTATAGACCAAGTCTGGTAGTTTAAATGTGAGTGACTTCCATAGGCTCATATGCTTGAATGCTTGGTCTCCAGTTAGTGGAACTGCTTGGAAAGGATTAAAAGGTGTGGCCTTGTTGGAAGAGTTAAGTACTAGGGGTAGGGTTTGAGGTTTCAAAAGCCACACCAACCCTAGCATCTGTCACTACTTCTGTCTATGCCTGTCTTTATCTCTATCTCTCTGTCTTTCTGTCTCTGTCTCTCTGTCTCTTTGTCTCTCTGTCTCTCTCTCTCTCTCTCTCTCTCTCTCTCTCTCTCTCTCTCTCTCTCTTTCTCTCTCTCTCCCCTACACACACACATACACATACACATACACACAGCTACATAAGGATCAAAATATAGCTCTCAGATACTTCTTTAGCACCATGCTTGTCTGCCTGTGACAATGTTATCTGCTCTAATGATAATGGACTAATTCTCTGAAACAAGGCCTCAATTAAATGCTTTCTTTTCTAAGAGTTCTTTTTGTCATAGTGTCTCTGCACAGCAATAGAACACTAAGACACCAAGTGTGCTATATTTGTGAGTATAAGACTTTAAGCTCAACTCTTTCCCATATGCTATTTCACATACCAGGATGACTAGCATAGAAAATTTTCATCCATGACATTTCATAACGCCTTAGAAATGGACAATTTAGGAAGTATGGCAGCAAACACACTTGCAGAAGTATTACAGATATTTTGCCTAAACTCAGGAGAATTATATAATATAGGAGACTAAATTATAGAGGCATTGTTTTGTATCATACATTACCATGCATTTCCCCCCAGTGCCTTTGTTGTGAGTCTTTTGTATGGTGGAGACTCTTCTCAATACAGAGGATGTAGGGAGAGTTGAGCTTTATCCCTCTCTTATGGAGAAACCAACAGTGAAAAGTAAGGTGTAAGAGGAGACAAGATATTAATAACATAACATTTAAAATGTGTGTAGTACAAATATCCAGCACTCTAAACCTTTGGCTTTTCACCACTTCATTTATGGAGTGGTGATGAGATGAAATCCTCTCAAAAAGATATACAGGTAGGAAATAAGATAATCTTTTTGATTAATAGCCTCCAGGATCCAGAGTTCAAGCTTCATCTATCAACTTGCTGATAGGTGAATATTTCACATGTTCAGCCCAATAGTCACCAAGTAAATAACATTAAATGCAAATGCAGCCAGTGAACAAGACAGATACAGCCTCTGCTCCACTGACCATACAGCGTCTAGAACAGTGGTCCTCAACCTGTGTGTCATGACACCTTTGTGGTCAGGGGGGTCACCTGAGAACATTGGAAAACACAGATCTTTACATTAGGCTTCATAACAGTAGCAGAATTATAGTTACGAAGTAGCAAGGAAAATAATGTCATGGTACGGGGTCACCCAACATGTGGGTACAGCACTAGAAAGGTTGAGAACCACTGTGCTGGAGAATGGAGGCGTGCTAAGGAGTTAAGAGTGAGAAAGAGAACATTTGATAGTGATTACTTCTGCAAAGGAAACACTGAATGTCAGTGTGAAAGTGGGGTTCTGGGGAGGAAGCAAGAGGACCCACTGCCTCTGTGGACTGTAAGATCCCTTCCCATCAGCCACTCGCACATTGATCAGTCTATGAAGTAAGTGCAGAGACCTGGCTAGGAATAACCATCTATGGGTGGCTAAAAAGCCATAGAGAAACCTGGTTTTTTTAAGGACTGTTATTATTATTTACTTAATATAACTTGCCAACTTGCCAAGATCAAAATCACCTAGGTCCAAGGCCTTAATAGGTCATTCTGTAAGCTTGCACGTGAGGGAGTATGCCATCTATGAGATCGCCATGTATGTTAAGGCATTTATAGATTGGGTTAACTGAGACAGGAAGAACCATCCTGGATGTGAGTTGGTAACACCATCTCATGGCCTGAGTCTCAGACTATAAGAAGGAGTCTATGAACCGACCACAAGCATTCATCTTGCTCTGCTTCTTAACTGAAGATGCAGTGTGACCAACTGCCTCATGTTCCAGATGCTGTTAGCTTCCTTGCGATGGAGTTCTGTCTTCTCAAACTTTAAGTCATAACAGACGCTTCCCTTCCTTGAGTTATATTTGTCAGGCATTTTTATTGTACTGACAAGGTAAATAATGCAGTGGATTTTCTCGTATCCCTTCCTACTCTGAGCCAGCCTAAGCATCTGCTTCAGCTCTAGAATTATTGGATGGTGTCTTTTGTGTTCCTATAAGAAAATACGTGACTTGGGTGTCTTAGTTATGGTTACTATTGCTGTGATGAAACACCATGGCCAAAAGCAACTTGAGGAGGAAAGGGATTATTTGCCTAACATATCCCAAGACACCATTCACAAATGGGAGCCAAGGCAAGAACTCAAACTGGATGAAAACTTGCAAGCAGGAGCTGATGCAGAGGCCACAGAGGCATGCTGCTTACTGGCTTATTTGCCATGGTTTGCTCAGCCTGCTTGCTTATAGAACCCAGGACCACCAGCCCAGAGAAGACACCACCCACAAGGGGCTGAGCTCTCGGTCACCAAGCCCTAATTATAAAAATGCTTTACAAGCCAGCCTGTAGCTGAAGGTTATAGAGGTATTTTTTCAGCTGAGTTTCCACCCTCTCTGATGACTGTAGAGCAGTGGTTCTCAACCTTCCTGATGCTGCAACCCTTTAATACAGCTCCTCATGCTGTGGTGACCCTACCCATAAAATTATTTCTGTTGCTACATCACAACTGTAAGTTTGCTACTGTTATAAATTGTAATGTAAATATTTTTGGTTTGCCAAAGGGGTTGTGACTCACAGGGTTGAGAAACCCTGCACTAAACTGTGTCAAGCTGACATAAAGCTAGCCAAGTAGGTAGTTTATTAAACAAACAAACAAGACACTTTTTTTATAGTACTATAAGCTTAAAGTTCAAGATTATGGCATTTGCCAGTTCTGTGTCCAAATTAGTGGCTCTCTGCCTCAAAGATGGGAACTATTTGCTACATCCTCCATGGAGAATGAACACTGTCTTTACAACTCCAGGGAGAAGAAACAGAAACACGAAAAGAAGCCTAGCCAGACCTGCCAGACCTGACCTTGGATACGACTGCCACTCCAACTCATGAAAGTTGTGTATTTATTGTTTGGCTTCATCTCTTGGAACACCAGGGTTTAAGTCTTAACTTGAGTTTTGGAAGAAACAGACCCTAGAACCATAGTGCATAGCAATGAGAGCATTGGGCAGGATTTGCTATAGTTGTGTTCCTCTTGGCAATGCCTCAGAGATGACTGACAATCCTAGAGAGAGTCCAGGGTCAAAGTAAAATTTTACCACCTATGTTTACATACTCACAAAGTAAAATCTTAACCTGATGTGGTAGTTTGAATGAGAATGACCTACACAGGTTCATATATTTGAATTCTTAGTTCCCAGGAGGTGGACTTGTTTTGGAAGGATCAGAAGTTTGGCCTTGTTGGAGGAAGAGTGTCACTTGAGGTTGGCTTGGATGTTTCAAATGTCAATCCCATTCCCAGTTATCTGTATCTTTTTCTTTGCCTCAACTTGTATCTCAGTGTGTAAGCTCCCAGCTTCTGCTCCACTGCTGTGTCTACCTTCCTGCCTGCTACCATGCTCCCCGCCATGATGTTCATAAACTCTAATCCTCTGGAACTGTGAGTTCCCAAATTAAATCTTCCTTTTATAAATTGCCTTGGCCCGGGTGCTTTGTCACAACTGTAGAAAGGTAACCAAGACACTTGGCTTAGTTGAGGGCTCCAATTAGGACCAGACGCACAACCCTGGATAGATGTAAACATTCTTTGAAATGTTCCTTTGAGAACTAAGCTCTGACCTGCACTTGTCTGTGATGTGAAGAGGTGGAGAGAGGTATGAAATCCTTGAGTCATGTCCCATTCCTTCTTCCAATTTCCCTCCTCTTGTCTGTCTCTTAAAGGCTTTAAGAAAGACTTGGGCCATTGAAACTAGTCTCCCCCAAAATGAAGGAGCAATGTATTCTTAGCATAGAATTGTCTACCTGGGAAACTTTGCTAAGAACTAGTTGCTGCTGTTGTACTCTTTGTATCCTATCCTCTCCTGAATTGAGAGTCCTGAATCTCTCCTTTTGTTAGAAATCCATTATTCACAAACTCACAGATACACAGACACACAGACACACACACACACACACACACAGACACACACAGAGGCACACACAATCACACAGACAGACATATGTATACACACACAGACAGAAACATATGCACACAGATACAGACACATACACACAGACACACATGCACGTGCACGCACACACACACACACACACACACACACACACACACACACACACACAGCACCCTTTCCCTTTTACTTATGTCCTGACTTAGATGTTTGAAAGTGAAAGATTTCTCTAACTTGATGAAATGTCTACGTGAGTGTAAGTAATCACAGTGTGTAGCAGGGTCCGGGAGTGGGGATTCAGCCAATAAGGCAGCATGACAACCACAAGGTAAGAGTCCTCACCTGTCAGCATAGTCCTCCCTATGGAGGAATGAAAAGTGTTGGCCCTCTAGGATCTCCTCATCAACATCAGGCCTCTTGTTCCGTGCTTGGGTTGGGGGTAGGGGAAGAAGGCATTTGTCTCTTCACAAGTCACCTCGAGAGAGTAATCAGAAGTGGTAACATTGTTGGTGGGGGAATATAGGTTGTGTTAAATAAGAGGGGAAGTGAAATCAGTTGTGAACCACTCCTGTAAAGTAATAACTACCAATTAAGCAATAGTTAGTAATATTTGGAGGCACAACCTCTTGAACTTATGTGTCCAAATGGGCATTGCTTCCTTCAAAATAGTCACTTTGGGGCAATAAACAGTTGCTTCAACAATACCTCCATGGACCGAGCTATTTCTGCAACTGGAACAGTATACAAATCAACCAGAATATAACCTCACTGGAGGATCACATGTAATTTTTTACAACCACAAACAACTCTGTGCAGTTTGAACATCCATCAGACTCTCAGAGCTTCCTCAGGGGGCAGAAAATCATTGACCTGAAGCTGGGCTCAAAAATAGAGGCATGATGTGGGATGGGGTGAGGGCAGCTGCAGAACGGCTATCTCCTAGCAGTGCACTCTGTCTTAACTGCCCAGAGTCCCACATCCTTTACTGTGCCTGGAGCTCCCCCTCCTCCCCTCCATCACAGTGTCAGTTACCTTTCTTGCTTTATAACTCAGTTCTGACTCAGTATGCTCTATTGGCCTTGGTATTTAATGGCTGTGTCATCACTTCTCTTTCTTCATTTTAGTTATATTGTCATTCATAGAAGTGCACTTTGCAGACTTCCAATATTAGCAATTAACCAGAAGCATAACTGACCAAAGCCTGTGCTCTGTGTGCGTGGAGGTCAAACAACAGCCAAATATGAAGAGAGGCCAGGAGGATACAAGACTTTGCCTCTCCTCTCCTCTCCTCTCCTGTCCTCTCCTCTCCTCTCCTGTCCCCTCCTTTGCTTTTCTCTCCTCTTCTCTTCCTCCTCCTCCTCTCCCTTCTTCCTCTTCCTCATCCTACTTCTTCCTCTTTTTCTCCCTTCTCCCTCTCTCCTTTGTCTGTCTGACTTTCTGCTCTCATCTCTGTCTCTGTCTGTCTGTCTTTGTCTATCTCTCTGTATCTCTGTGACTCTGTGTCTGTCTCTCTGTCTCTGTCTTTGTCTCTCTCCCTCTGTTTCTCTCTGTCTACCTCTCTGTGTCTGTGGCTCTGTCTCTCTCTCTTTCTGGATCAAACTTCCTGGAGGTTTGCTGACTGCCAGCCTCTAAGCATCCTTATCATTCTGTCTCATGTCAGCACGTTCTTCCTAAAAAGCCTTATCTTTTTTTCTCTCCTCTTGGTATCTGCTCCTCAGAGGACTGAAGCTCATCCAGTCCTTCTGTGTGATCCCTCAGTTTCACCTTCTGATGAGTCTACTTCTTGTGTGACCTTAGCCATCTTCCCTAATCAGAAAACTCTATTTTCAGAGTTACTGGACTCTAAGCACAAGTGCCTATCTTTGCCAAGCCCTATCCCGACTCTCACGGGGGCTTCACTCCACCTCCTGGACTCAGCATATCAGTGTCTGTTTAACTTTGTGATATTTGCTACATGACTTCTTCAGAGCCAGGCACTTTTCATGGACTTAGGTTATTCTGAAGTGGCATACAACTTCACAGAAATTCCCCAAAGGAGGTCCATAGCCCACCACTACTCAACTGTGAAAGCATCAGTGGGAAAAAAAATATTTGGTTTCTGATATAAAGTTGGTCAAGTAAAGGCAGGAAAACCCACTGGAACATTCTGGTGTGCTGGTGGTTGATAGTGTGGTCTGACAGCCTCACTTTGTGATCTGTGCTAAAGTACATAAACAAGTAGAGAACAACAAAGACTGTGTTCAAACAAGTGTAACCCAAGAGGGGCATTATTGATTTAATCTGCCAACTTGAATTAAAGAAAGCACCTCAGATTTACTAAACATACTTTAAGGCTAAGATACAAAACTCAAATGACAGCACATGCTGGAGAGGCTACTGGAGAAAGGGAAGCACTCTTCCATTGCTGATCGGAGTGTAAACTTGTACAACCACTTTGGAAATCAATCTGGCGTTCTCAGAAAATTGGGAATAGTGCTACCACAAGACCCAGCTATACCATTCCTGGGCATATACCTGAAAGATGCTCCATCATACAACAAGGACATTTGCTCAGTTATGTTCATAGTAGCTTTATTCCTAATAGCCAGAAACTGTAAACAACCTAGATATCCCTCAACCGAAGAATGGATAAAGAAACTGTGATACATTTACACAATGGAATAGTACTCAGCTATTAAAAACAGGGAAATCTTAAAATTTTCAGGCAAATGGATGTAACTAGAAATTATCAATCCGAGTGAGATAACTCAGACCCAGAAAGACACTCATGGTATGTACTCACTTATAAGTGGACATTAGTTCAACACAGCTGTCCTCTGAGAGTCTTCACTCAGTGGGGTATGCTTGGACAGATGGAGCAATGAGAGTGGTATAGAAGAATTCTGGGAAGAAAGGGATCAGGGGTTTCAGGAGCCCCACAAGGAGACCATGAAGGCAGGTGGATCTGGACCCAGGGGGCCCTGCACAAACTGTTGCACACACCAAGGACAATACATGCGGTGAACCTAGACCCCATGTTCAGATCTAGCTAATGGATAGCTCACTCTCCATGGTTGTGGGGGGAATGGGGACTGCCCCTGACATGAACTCTGGTACCCCCAATTTGATCACTTCCCCTTGGTGGGGAGGCTCAGCAGACACCCAAAGGAAGGAGAAGCAAGCTATATGGATGAGACCTGATAGGCTGTGGTCATATGGTGGGGAAAGAGGTCCACTTCTTTTTGATATCTAGAGGACAAGAGTAGGGCATAAGAGGGAAGGAAAGTGGGACTAGGAAGATACAAGTGAGGGGATAACAATCGGAATGTAATCTGAATAAATTATAATAAATTAAAATTAGATCAAAAGAAAAAAAGAACCCATAAGCCAAAATCTAGTTCATACATTTTTGCAATGAGTCATAACACGTGGTGCCACTACACACACTAACTTGGAACAAAGGCATTACTGAGTCCCTAAAAGGAGGTGAAACAAGAAGTTCCATGGCCATAGAGTTCATTCACTTCCTTAAAGTTCAATCTTTACTTCCAGGAGTGTTTATATGAGAATGATTTGCAGTCATTTTCATTCCTATTATTTTATGGTCAGTTGAGCCATGACACTCTCTATTCATTACTTGATTGTCAAGATGAAATATAATTAAGTAAAGGTGAGCTGAAGAGTTGGGTCCCTTAATCCAGAACATTGCATTGTTAGGATCTCGTTTTGGTATTTTAAAGTGATCATCCCAGCTAAAGTCTCTGGGAAATCTATCAACTGTGTATAGATACTAGAGAAGACCGGTGAGAGGAGCCAAGCAATGCTTCTCTGAGCTTCACACCTGGGAGATCTCCTAACTTGACCCTCCCATCTAATGTAGAAGGCTTTCATTTTGTATGCTTTCATCCCAGTGCTATTAAGAAAATCAAAGGAAAAATAATCAGCATCAAATAAGGACACAAGAGGTAAAAATATCACAGTACCTGAAAATGATTATTTATGAGATCTCCTTACAATCTATGGAACAGTAGGGTCATTTTGGTGTCCAATTATCCAAATGCTTCCCAGATGAACAAAGAAGGTAGAAACCAGACTTAGTTGGAAATGTGAATTATAAAGTATCAACAGGCTCTGGGTCGGGGCTGGGGAAAGAAACAGTAAAAGACAGTAACTACTCTAACTCCTTTAAATTTTTATGGCTTGAGAGAACATTTTTGGTTAATCCATTCTTTCTCTTTAATTACAAAAGTCACCAGGACATGAAGTCTCTGGAATTCTTGGAATCCTACATTTTTATTTTATTGTCTTGCATTGGGAAGGGATCCTTATTCTACCCTTCTACTCAACGATCTGGAAAACATAATTCTTAAATTGCCTCTTAGATAGCTGTAGTAGGGTGTAGGG
This sequence comes from Acomys percivali, assembly GCA_907169655.1. NCBI lineage: Eukaryota > Metazoa > Chordata > Mammalia > Rodentia > Muridae > Acomys > Acomys percivali. Next base: position 94,523,007 of record OU015752.1, read on the forward strand.
TATCATAGCAAAATAGATGAACAAGCCTAAAGATCATTACTACGACTAATAGGTAATTACCACTGTTAAAATGACTGTTGAAATGTTACAGAGTTCAATGGGTATTTTTTGGGGTATTATGGGAAAGTGTTTCATTGTCCCGAAGCCCTTAGTTACACTCTGGACAACCAATTTGTACTAGGAACATTAAAAAGGAAGAGGTATACTATGGTTTGGATGTGAACTGTCTGCTATAGGTTCACATGTCTGTACATTTTGTCCCCAGTAAGTTGGTACTATTTGGGAAGGCTGTTGAAACTCCAGGAAGTGGAGCTTCCCTGGAGAAAGTATGCCATTGGAGGCCGGTGATTTCACAGACCTGCTCCATTTTCTGTTTAGTCTGTTTCCTGGATATGGATGCCATGTGATCAGCCAGCCTCCTGGCCCTGGCACCATGCCTTCCACGCTATCAAGTCTTCTCAGCTCATTGCAAATTGTATTCCTCTGAAACTGTGAGCCAAAATAAACCCTTTCTTCCTTACGTTGCTTTTGCTAGGGTATTTTATCACAACAAGGAGAAAATAACTAAGTTGATATTTCACATATATGAGACAATTCTTCAGATGAACCTAATTGGCCTGCATTTGGGCTATTGTGTATGATATAGCTCTAAAAGCTAGCGTCCCTTGGTATACAAGGTTTCTACACTGTGTGAAGGCCAGGAGACCTGAAATCCATGAAGAAGGGGCAAGTTTACATCCAATTCGGAACATGTGTTCCTTAAAAGATACAAGAACAATCAGCCACATTTTTTGAATTGATATTTTCCTTGCTGAGCAGATGTAGCTGAAATCCTATAAGTTAAATGGGTGTCTAGTAGGTTAGAAATCTACAAATAAAAATTGTATCTTCGAGAATATAATCTACTTTTTCCATAGCTCAGTATTTTTACCCACCGGGATATGTTAAATACATAATGGCCCCTAAATCACAATGCTTTAAAATAACAAAGGATTATTTTCAAGCTGTGATATATGTTCTCTATATAAGAATAAGAACAATGATAGATAGATACAAGGTATCAGATATTATGTTATACGGAGTTTATTAAATGAGCATAGGGAAGAAGGAAACGGGGAAAGGGTACCCCAAAGAGACAGAGACAGAGGAAGAATGAGAAGAAAGAGGAAGAGGGATACGTGCAGGTAGAGGGGTAGAGAGAAAGTAGAGTAGAGAGAGAAAGAGAGAGAGGAGAGAGAGACAACTTAGGGACAATGTGTCCACCCAGAAGTGCTATTCGTACATTGTTCCTAAATTGTCTTTCATTGTCTAGCAAGTGGTATGGCTAAACACAAATCCTTATAGGAGCCCAAAGCAGAGATCAACATTGGCATAAGCAGAAGAATACCTGCTAATTATGTTGACCTTCTGAGAAAGAGCTAACATAATATAAACTGCTCTTGGCTATTTGAAGGAAGGCTGATCATTATATTTGAGGACAATATCTTCCAGCTATGAAACTGGCTCTCCAAGCATCCATCAGGAAAACTGTCTTCCACAGAAACTGGATGTGGAACTAACACAAACCAGCAAATGTCTAATTAAAAGTGGAGTTTCTTGTCTGTCTAGCATGCATATTAGTTTTCTTACTGCTGTGGTAAAACACATGAAAGAACAACTTAGTGAATTAAGGACTTATTTAGCCCATGACTTGAGACTGCGCAGTCCATCATGGCAAAGAAGCCATTGGCAACAGAAACAGTGGGCACTGAAGGAAAAGGAGTCTGGGGTTGCTGGTCACATCATTAGGGCAGTCAAGAAGTAGAGAGAAAAACAGCCAGGTATAGTGCCACTCACCTTTACTCTCAGCAGTTGGGAGGCAGAGGCAGGTGGACTCTGTGAGTTCCAGGACAGCCAGATCTACATAGTGAGACTTTTTTACATGTCTAAAATAAGCCTAATGATGATGATGATGGTGGGGGGTGGGGGTGACAATAATAATTAATAATAATAATAAATACATTTTTAAAAGTAGATTTGTTGGCATCAAGGTTGGAGTAAAACCCAAATATTCCTGCAGTGACTCACTTGTTACACCCAGGCCCTATCTCCTAAAGATGCTATAATGTCCTAGCATAACACTACCATCTGTAGGCCAATAGTTCAAACCCATGAGTCCCATAGGGGACATTTCACACACAAACTAAAGTGAGGCCAGGAACCTTGGGTATGAACTTACAAAACTGACCCAAATACTGTGGTTGTTGTGTAGACTCCTACTGTACAATACTCAGAGACAAAAAGGCAAATGAAAACTCCAGCTGAAGTGAAGAATCTGTGAGTTCCCTTTTAGTTCCCAGTTCGGGTGCTAAGAAGCAGTGTCCTTTCCTCTTCACAGGGGATTTCAGGTGAAATATTCAACTATCATATTTTTTAAAGTGTACTACAGCTACAAAAACTATTTTTAAACAAGGACTAAGGGGCTGGAGAAGTGGCTCAGCAGTTACGACACTCAATTCAGTTTCCAAAAGCAACATCAGGTGACTCATGACACCTTTAACCATATACACCAGGCTCACACATACACACACTAATAATAATAATAATAATAATAATAATAATAATAATAATAATAATAATAATAATGATAATGATGATGATGATGATGATGATGATGATGATGATGATAATGATAAATCTTTAAAACCAAAAAATAAAAGTCAGTATGTATTCATTGTTTATGGCTCAAAAAGTAATGTGCTCCATGTTTGCGTAGGAATGTAGGTATCTGTTGATCTCTGATTTGAGATGTGAAAAGGAGCTGGAAGTTTAGGATATATCTGCAAGTTTAAAGCCAAAAGAGAAAAGCAAATCCAAGACATGTTCTCAGTTAGCGTTATCTTAGCCCTGCTTAATGGTCATTCATACTCTGGAGAGAATCACAAAAGTAGAAGGCTTCATTTGAGCACCTTTGACAAAAACAAAGTATCCTGCCAATGAAAAATGCTTCCCATTAACTGCTTTAACAAGAGTGGATACTATAATGAATTAATTGGCTAAAAATCCCTTGAGTTCGTCCAAGGGGAATGATGTATTGCCGTTAGCATACTGGAGAAGTAGGTTCAAAAAGTGGAAATGAGGGCATTTAAAGCAATCAACTCTCAGGAAAGAATCCCGGAAGACAGCAGGGCAGAGGAGAGCAGAGATTCAGAGTTAGGAGCCTCCACTGAGGCCACATCCACTGAGGAACGAAGCAATCCATGCTGCAGACCACAAGCTTGACAAGTTCTGTACCAGATTGTATTCATCTCACATTAGTAATAATTTCAAAAAGGCTCAGCATTTTGTCTTGATTAGGATCAGCAAAGGGAATACAGTTAATGCTGAATGGCACTAACTTACTGAGCAGCAATTGCTGTATAAGTAGCTACCAGCTTTCATGAGGAATGGGGTCTCCTCTCATAGTCTGACTCAGAAAATGGCACTCACCAGTGAAGTCATGAGCATGCAGCTGTCGCTATGGCGATGGGAAGTGGAAACCCTGAGGTGCTGAGCAGCTGCCCCTGTTTTCTTTCAACCAAGGAATTGTGTCTAGTATTGATGCACTTGAATTTGAAGTCCCTAGGAGTCTTGAGATTTTCACAGTAGGGGGAAATCCTAAAGGTAGGGGAAAAAAAACCGACATTTTTGACAAAATGATATGGTGATTGTACCATTAGTTAGAAGAATGAAAGAGAGGATTACTTATCTTGAAGCCAAAACTGCTGTGGTAGAATACATTAGCTGCAGAGTTACTTAAATGTTGATTTTTCAACTAGAATTTGAGTAGCTGCAAAGCTTGAACCCTGTTCATTCATCATCATCTAAGCATGCTGCAGACATTCTTGCTTATGAGCCTTCTCCTGTGGGCACAGGGCCACCTCTCCAGCTGCACATTGCAGTTCTTCATAGAAGCTGCCAACAAACTTTTTTTTCTGAAAAGTTTTATAGTCATCGTGAATCATGTGGTCCTTGTTATAACCACTTAGATCTCGCTGTGTTCCCAAAGTTGCCACATATATTAACTATATCAACAAGTAGTTATGGCTGCGCTTCAATAATATTTTATTTATAAGAGCAGAGGTTAAGCTCCAGGATCGTATTTGCTAATCTTGTTGTATAGAAGGTGAAAAAACTGTGTGTTCAAGGCAAGGTAGCCCTGATTTCAGATTCTATCTTTTCCTCTCATGTGGCTTTTCAGTCAATCACAGTTTTCTTTTATAAAAAATGATATTTCACATAAATGAAAATTATATGTATAAGAGCTCTTGAGAATATCTCAATCCTAGGAAAGAACTCTATAGATGTATTTCTCTAGTAAGTTAATTTGTAGGATTTAAAAGTTAAAATGATTTACTTTATGATTCCCCTTGATCAGTCTTTCCCAGAGAATCCTTTTTATCTTCTATACAGGATCGAGTTCAATATTGATTTCAGCAACAACAACAGAAAAACTTATGCATTTATGAAAGCTCAAATGACATTTAGGCTGTAATGCCAATTGATGTATGTTGATTTAAACCTCTAAGGCCAATGTAATAACTCACAAAGTTGAAAGGAATAAGAGAAACGGAGCCTTCAAACTTGCTGTGATTAACCTTCAACACGCAGAGGGAAAGAGCATAACAAATGTGTAACATTTGCTATGCTCCCTTGATGGTGAAATTTGAAAAAAAAAAAATAAGCAGAGCCCATCAATAGCAGAATATTGTTCAGGAGCCTGCTGAATTGTGTTAATGTCTCAACAAATAATTTTTTTTGATGAGTTATATAATGAGAACAATTACTGGCCTGCGTGTTGCAGGCATTGTACATGAAGAATTTATTGTACACTGTGTGCTTAGTGGGAAGAAAGAAGCTAATGTTTGGAAAGCATTCTCTCTGCTAAGGTGTACAAACAAAGTGCTTTCATTCCTTGTTACCTCAGAGCAGGCCATGGCTTTAACTCTATTCCTCCATAGGAGTAACACATAAGAGGGACTCATCACTGCAGGAGAGTTGCCAGAATTACAGGTTGTCACTCTATAGTTCGCTTACTTCCACAGATAACACTGGCTCCTATTTCTTTCAGGCCTTTTGAGTAGAAGGAGGGGGACTTCTGGAGGGTGCATCTCTTTGATGATACTCTCAATTGGATTGGACAGTGTTCTGGGTGCTCTTTTCTTTTGGAATTTCTGTTTCTACTCATCTAGCTACCTCATAATGCATATTTGTCTTTCAAAACAATATTGTGGTGGCAGGTCAGGAGTTCTTGATGAACGTGTTACTGTCGGCCTCTGAGGACAGTAATAAAAGCACAGCTTTGAAGACTTCTGGGTATGCATAACCAGTAAAGGAAGCTGGTTTATCCTTCCAAGCTGATTAACTTCTCAGTCTGTGTGTCACGTTTATAAAATGGGAGAATAATAACTATGCTTCAGGCAGCAGAAGTAAATGACAATGAATGTGGAATTCATGGCATAAAATTAGACTCCTCGCAGGTGATCAGTAAACAGTATTCTACTATTAGTGTTTATGCTTCCTTAATTTACTCAGATCAACGATTTACACATTGCAAGATAGAGTAAGTTAGCAAAGGAAGTGGAACTTCTAAGGAATGAACTAGGAAGAAGTATTTCACCCAGGGCATTTTCAATAACTGTTGGTGGATGTGATACAACCATTACTCCCATGCTCTGATGATTCCAAATGAGGCTAGAGATTCTTCTCTTAGCTATTTTAATTGGAATCACATGGCGGAAGAAACAAGCATTAGGTTTAAGAATCTGTTTCATATCAGCCACCAGAGGATGGACAGAGGAAACAGTAGATCTTTGTAGCCCTTGATTTCAATAAGCCCAACAGAAGGAGATTGGCTGGATACACATGGGGCTGCTGTGCCTCTGTGGGTACAGGATAATTTGATATAGGCTCCCTTTTCCAATAACAGAAGTTAGGGCTATGACTCAGCAAACTAGGTAGGCAACAGACTGAAAAAAAAAAACCCTCAGTGTGCCCTTCTGGACATCAGATGAAGGCTCCCTGTTTTGTCTGGCCTCCTTATCATATTACTTACCAGTTGCACTGGGTGTCCTGTTTCAAACCTGGGCTCACCTCCTGCCAGAGCTCTGACCACATTTGCCATGTGCTCATGAGAATATCAATGTCAAGACAGTGGCAGATGGACAGAACACTTTGTGGGGCGTGTCTTTCTCTTCATGTTCCTAGGAGCATGTGTGGCATGCCCCTGCCAAGAATAACCACATGCATAAAGATTGGAGGGGGCAGGGATGGACTGTGACCTTGGTGCAGCTCTTAAATGCCCAGACAGGGGGATTCAACTTCTTGTGTGTTTTCCATGCAAAGGCGGTGGAAGTCTCTTGCAGATTTTCTCAAATCAAGTGCTTTTCCTTCTTGGAGTTAGGTTTATGGGATGAAACTAACTAAATAGAAATTTAAAGTGATACAGGGTACTGGGGGATTGACTACCTGTGACCAAAGGAAGTCTCTCTTTCCATTAAGAAGTCTTTCAGAAAATACACCAAGCATACTATGTCCAGTGCACACAGCTGCTTTTTATTTAGGCTGCAGAGGGCAATGCAAAACCGAGCAAGAGGGGTTCCGTGCCTCTTTTGAACTCAGTGTCAATTCAAGGTTCCTTAGCAAGCGTCTCGATCCATTCAGGGTGCCATACCAAAGGCCCACAGACTTGGTTGATATAAACTATGTGTCTTTATTTCTGATATTCATAAAAGTTCTGAGGTCTAGGGGTGCTGACAGTTATGTGTCTAGTGAGAGCAGATTCTTTGTTGTGGTTTTGTTTCTTTGTTTTTTGTTTGTTTGTTTGTTTTGTATTCGCAGTGAGCATCTCCTCGAAGGGGGGGCTCACATGGAAAGAGGGGCAAAGAGCCTCTCTTAAAGCCTTTTAAAAATCTTTATTAGTCCTTGATTCTGAAGAGCTATTCACCTCCCATAAACCCCATGTCTGATCGCATCACTTTATAACAAGGATGAAGGAAAGCCACACCCAGATCACCTGTGGGACTTCGGAGGCCACTGGAGGTACCTCAGTCTCATTTTGGTTTAGTTTAGTTTCATTTTACTCTTTTTAGCTCTTTGCTATATTCGCATTTTGCCTTGGACATGAGCCGACTTGTGTTATTTTAGGAAAGACTAAATCCCAAATGCAATACAAAAAAGCAGGAAAGTCAAGAACAGTGGCTGTTGTCCTGGCAAATAGCCTTTGAGGCAGAGGCCTTACTAATAGCTTTTGCTATTTTCCATGATGTAAATTCTCTTATCTTGGGTCAAGCTCATTTAACTACTACTACTAAGCTCTCAAAACTTCTCCAAAATATAACAACAGGTTCCTGTTTAACAAACTTCTGTGTAAGCTCACTTCTTTGTGACAAACATACAAAGAAAAATAGTTTATTTTACTTAAGTTTTTTCATGGCAGTTTTCACATCATTTTGGCCAGTTTTATAAATAAATTATCAAGCTGGGTATAGTGGCACACATGCCAGCACTCAGTGGCAGGCAGATCCCTGTGAGTTCCAGTCCAGCCTGGCCAACATCTGTAGTTGCAAGCCAGCTAGTGCTACATAGTGATACCCTGTCATTAAAAAACTTAATAAAACAAATGATACTATGTTTTATTTATCCTAATGATTTTTTTCATTTATTTTGCAGCCATATTTTGTTTTCTTTTCAGAAAAAGTTTCAATATACAGGTTTTGTTTTTGTTTTGATACAGAAGCCCATGTCGCCAAAGCTAACCTCTAATTCACTGTTGATGAAGATGACTTTTAGCTTCTTGCCATCCTGACTCTAACTTCTGATATAGGAGTTTTAGCTGGTCACCACTATGTCAGGCTTTTTGTTTATTTATTTGTATGTTTTGTGGGGCTGGCGATTAAGCTCATGGCTCTTTGCATAGCAGACAAGAACTTTACCAACTGAACTACATTCACAGCCTAAAGACAGATTTCTTTTTATAAAGAAGAGATTACATAGGCTTTACTGATGAACAAAGCAAGGTCAAAATAGAGCTTAGGGGTAGAAACTACACTTATATGTCAGGATAAAGATCAATATTTAGACTGTAGTTAATAATTGCTTTGGATTAATAAAGTGGCTAATGCAGGTTCTCCTCAAAGATCTATGACTTCACTAGCCCCCACAGAGTTGGCAAAGTTTCCAGGACCAGGCATGACTCCCCCTTCTGGGTGACCAAGCCTTAAATCCACTTAGAAATTTCTCTTTTCAACAACAAAGACTGTTACAGACAATCATATGTGCTCAAAAGGCAGAACAAGTGCTGTGTGTTGCCCAGCCCTAACCAAGACATCTACAACATAACTCCTGCACCTAAGGCTCAGGGACCATCCTCAGTGAGGGGCAGGGAGACTGAAAGAGACAGAGGAACAGGCAGAGTTTATCTCTGAGAAATGTCAGAGAAGTTACACCCATAATGTTTTTCTTCACACTGCCTAAAGAAGCACAAACAGCATGCTCACACCACAGGGACTCAACCCTAGGCAAAGAGCTACAGGCAACTAAGAAATACTGAGAGCAGGAGAAATAGTCTCCCCAGAGAAAGAAGTGTTTCATTTCTCTCTCTCTCTCTCTCTCTCTCTCTCTCTCTCTCTCTCTCTCTCTCTCTCACACACACACACACACACACACACACAAACACACACACACATATGTGCACATGTAACCACAGTTAAAAGAAAGGAGGGTATGAATTTGAGAGAGCAAGTGGAGTACATCAGAGGTTTGAATAAAGAAAAGGGAAAATAAAGAAAAGGGAAGGGGAAATGATATAATTACACACACACACACACACACACACACACACACACACACACACACACACACACAC
>OU015752.1:94531900-94542519 GCA_907169655.1 Acomys percivali
CACACACACACACACACACACACACACACACACACACACACACACACTTACTTAGTTTTTCAAGACAGAGTTTCTCTGTGTAGCCTCGGCTGTCCAGGTCTCGCTTTGTGGACCAGGCTGGCCTCAAACTCACAGCAATCAGCCTGTCTCTGCCTCCCCAAGTGCTGGGATTACAAGTGTGCACCACGATGTCTGGCTGATATAATTATGTTTTAATTAAAAATTAAGAAATTATTTAAAATAATAATAAAATAAGGGTTTTACACAGATCTGTGGTTGGGTATAGGATCAATAACCAGTGCGTTGAACCTAATTATTGACTACCGCACATTAGCACTCCAGGGTGTAGCCTAGTCCTGCAACACTTGTCTAGTGAGCAAGAAGCCTTGAGTTCAATCTCAAGCCATGAAAAAGTTTGAATTTATTTATAAACATAAAACTTTAGTACTTTTCTTCTTGTTTCCAAGCCTGTGTCAGTGATTGGTCTGTTCCTGATGAATATACCTTGGCTCCTTCTCATGAGAAAGGAAGAATAGAAACGTATTATTATATAAAGAAGCCTACCATTGGGTGACTTCTATGAAAATACTGATATGTCTTTTTATTTTACTTTAATTTTAATTTTATTAATTGATTCAGATTACATCTCAATTGTTATCCCATCACTTGTATCCTCCTGTTCCTCCCTCCCTCCCGCTTTCACCCTATTCCCCTCCTCTGGGTCTATGACCAAGAGGGACCTCCTTCCCCACTATATGGTCATAGGCTATCAAGTCTCATCTTGGTAGCCTGCTTATTCTTTCTCTGAGTGCCACCAGGTCTCTCAACCAAAGGGAAGTGGTCTAATTTGGGACATCAGAGTTCATGTTAGAGTCAGTCCCCACTCTCCACATAACTGTTGAGGATGTCCTGTCCATTAGCTAGATAAGAGTAGGGGTTCAATGTTTACTGCTTGTATTGTCCTTGGTTAGTGCAATAGTTTAAGCAGACCCACCTGGGCTTAGATTCATCCATCATGATGTTTTTCTTGTAGGTTTCTAGGACCCTCTAGATCCTTCTATTTCCCCATTCTCCTATATTTCTCTTACCCAGAGTCCCAGTAGGATGTCCTCACATCTATCCCAATCTCCTGGTAAATGAAGACTTTCATGGGACATGCCTTTTGAGCCAGTGTCGTATTATAAGTGAGTATATACCATGTGAATCTTTCTGCTTCTGGGTTAACTCACTCAGCATAATCATTCTAGTTCCCTCCATTTGTCCACAAATTTCAGAAATTCCTTGTTTTTAATAGCTGAGTAGTATTCCATAGTGTAAATGTACCACAGTTCCTTTATCCATTCTTCAACCGAGGGACACTTAGGCTGTTTCCATGTTCTGGCTATTATGAATAAGGTTCTATGAAGATTGTTGAGCACATGTCCCTGTTGTGTTGTGGAACATCTTCTGGGTATATTCCAAAGAGTGGAATAGTCTTGAGAAAGCCCTATTCCCAGTTTTCTGAGAAAACACCAGATAGATATCCAAAGTGGTTGTATTAGTTTGCATTCCCAATGAAAGAGTGTTCCACTTTTTCCACATCCTTGCCAGCATGTGGTATCACTTGAGTTTTGATTTTAGCCATTCTGATGGGTGTAAGATGGAATCTCAGAGTTGTTTTGATTGCATTTCTCTAATGACTAAAGACATTGAGCATTTCTTTAAGTGTTTCTCAGCCATTCGATATTCCTCTGTTGAGAATTCTCCGTTTAGTTCTGAGCCCCATTTCTCAATTGGGTTATTTGGTTTGGTGGTGCTTAATTTCTTGAGTTCTTTATATATTTTGGATATTAGACCTTTGTCAGATGTTAGGTTGGTGAAGATTTTTTCCCGGTCTGTACGCTGTTGCTTTGCTCTGTTGACAGTGTCTCCTGCCTTACAGAAGCTTCTCAGCCTCATGAAGTCCCATTTGTTAATTGTTGACCTTAAGGTCTAGGCTGTTGGTGTTCTGTTTAGGAAGTTGTCCCCTGTGCCAATGTGTTCCAGGCTCTTCCCCACTTTTTCTTCTAACTGATTTAGTGTCTCTGGTTTTAGAAAATCTTTCTTATGAACTTGAATTTTCAAATGAATTGCTAAGCTCAGTGGTGAAGTTAGGCCGACTGTCCTCAAGAGTCAAAAGATACAGGTTAGAGTGAGTTAGCTTCCTTGGCTCTACGGGCCAGTACCTAACAGAAACAAGGCTCACAGCTATGGAGGGATTGCTCCATAGTGGAGGAAAAGGTGTGGCAAGGCGACCTAGGTCATCATGGCTAGTGTGTGCTGCTGATGCTCTTTATGCCACAGTGGATCCATTAGCAGAACTCAACCTGATGAACCATGAACACAGTGCAACAGGAGCCAGGGTTCTGATACTTCCTTCAAAATCCCACCCAACCAAACTCTGCCAAGATAGGGTAAGCAAGTCTTCAATAGTTCCTGCCCCACTAATATATCTGTCAGATATATTGGGACAGAAGGCTGAAGAAGATGCTCCAACATTATAGAGAGTTTTAGGTGACTATTCATGTAGAAAACTGTCTCTGTCATCTTCTCATTTGGAAAGCTACTAACCTACACTCCTGGCATACCCAGGTAATCAAGTTTATTCTTTCTCAAGTCTCTGATGGGGTTGAAGACCAGGTAGCTTAGTTTTACAATGAAGCTTAGTTGTCTAGGGGTTAAGATGCTTTTAGGTCTAGATAGATGTTTTAAGTTGATAATGACAATATGTGATGGAGATTGATCGGCATTCAGAATTTTAGACGCACCAAGATAAGAAAGATGTTTTCTTCAAGGCTGTCAATTACAAATAGCCAAAACACTAAGAATGTAACATTTATATAATTCCTGATTGTATCATAGTTCTTCTTGCTATAGGCAATTTGTTGTATATACTTGTAATAATATAAATGTATATGTAAAAAAATGTTTAATTAGTTTAAAAAAGGGAAATGACCCAGAAAAACAACAACAACAACAACAACAAAAAGCCAAACAAACAAAACCCAAAATATCACCCCTTGTAACTACTTCCTGTATTTGGATTCCACCTGCTAAATGTTCCATGGGTTCCCAAACAATGCTACCAGATGGAGAACAAGTCTTCAAAACATGCTACAAGGGACATTCCAGATTCAAGTCCTAACACACTGCTTATTTATCTAATTAGATTTACAGAACGGCAGCAATAATACAGAGCTGGTAGAGTAACTCAGCTCCAATCCTTATTTATTCTGACAAAAAAATCAAAACTTCAAGTAGGAATGGAAAATACAGGTTGGATGACTCCATAAACATGTACAGCATTAATAAGGGGGCAAATGATGCTTCTGGAGCCTTGCTGATAACCTGGTCAGCTGACACCAGCACTAGTCTTTTGCTTCTCGTACTGAGACTTACTTTATGTTAAAGAAAGCACAAACTTTCATATCAAAATGTTGGGTTATGAATGTCAACACTATCCTAATATGATATCTAATGGCACACATAATTCATAATTCAAATTCAGGAGATTACTCCCTGAATATGCAATGTTAATCAAATTGAAAGGAGAAGAAGCCTAGCAACCAGACCAAATGAAGGATGATTGTCACAGCTACAAAAATGGTCAGATGACAGCCCTGCTGTGCATCGGGATATGCAGGTTTTTAAACACAGCATAATATCTAACCCCTGGAAGTCCATTTTGCCCTAGCTTTACCTCAGGAACTGGAATGATTCATTGCTTTAGACAATGTTGCATTAGAACCTGGTTTCGACTATGTCCGTTTTTTATTCAAAACATTAACATTTTGCCATCAGCTACTTCAGAGAAACAGAATCAGAAGGCATTCCCACACGCCTTCAGAACCACAGCTCCCTAGCCATTTCTGCAATATGAGTGAAAAGGATGGAAATTAATTTTACACTAGTGTTGAAGGTGAGTTTTGAGTCAGATTAGTGTAAGATCCTTAGTAGTTATGTAAAAACCAAGAAAAGATTATGGCAAAATCCATCGTTCTCAGATGCATATGTATCATTGAGAATTTTTATAATTTCAGTAGCTAATTTTTGCAGGACAGTAGATTGTTCATTTGGAACAATTCACCTTCTCTTCATCCCAAGTTTTCACTTGAATTCACAATGTTCTGATTGGAAGAACATATTTCATTCCTATGGCAACCAGCATTTCTCCTGTCCCCTCCCTTTTGAAAATCCAAAGGGACACCCTTTGTATTTCAGAACTAGAATATACAGTGGAACAGGTGACTCTATTTTTAAAGCATATTTCTCTCCACAAATAGCCTGTTACCATTAGGTTAGAAGAAATAATATCCTCAATCTCTTCTTTCCTTACATTAAATTTTGTTCAAAATTATTGTTAACCCTCCACACCCACAAATTCTATCTCTCTAGATTCAAACAACCATGAACTAAAAAACATTTGAGGAGAAATGTACCTATATTGAACATGAATGGACATTTTAATTGTCATCTTCTCTTAGCCATATAGCCTGTACTGTATAAACCCAGCCTATGCTATACAACAGCTATTTGCATAGTATTTGCATTGTATTTTGTTTTATAAATTAGCTGTAAATGATTTCTGTTGTCCAGAAGGAAGGGCATGAGTATGTGTAAATACCACATCTTTTCCACAGAAGGCACTTGAGTATCTATGGATTCCTGTGTCAGCACTGATTCCTGGGCCAATTATCTGAAAGAAAAAAAAAACCCAAGGGACAGCTGGATTTGCCACTGAGACAGTTAACAACTGAACTGAAAGCTCGCAAGTGGAGCCTGGGCTTAAGGTGCTCAGTTTCTGGTTGTTTTTTTCCTTTGGGATGGAATGGAAAAAATCCCTTAACATTTTGGTTGGCCTTTATATATCTTGTGTGACAATCCATATATGTCTATGGCTGATAAAGATGTCACATGCATTTTAAATATAGCCAGGAGAAGAAAAATTCCACTTTATAAATAGAATTCAATAGTAGTCCTTTGCTGTCTTCAGGTCTCAAAGACTGTGGCAGGCATAAGAACTGGCTTATCTAAGCAGCAGAAGACTAGGAAAATGCTCTCTGGGCATATAATGCCAAGAATGCCAGGCAGAATGGGGCTGCAGCTTTGACTTTAAGTCACAGCTGTGCTTATGAGTTTGTCAAGGCAGCTCCCAGGCTGGCCAATCACCCACCATTCTTGTTAGTGACCACCCCTCACCCATAGCTAGCTATTGAGTGATGTTTGATGTTTCACCCATCTTTGCCACTTTATCCTTGACAGCTATTGAGGGAAGGCACATATACTCTGCTCAGCTCCCTCTCCTCACTGATGCAATGGATGATCACTACGCTCAATATTAGACAAAGTTACTTGATGTCGACCTTCAGAAACATGTTCATCTTGTGTGAACTTCAGTGTTTTCTTCTGGAATTCTGATTAAGAATGCCTTCAAGACACCATGGTCTTGTTTGTAAAGTGCCTTGGCTCACCTGTTAATTGTTTCCATTTTTAAAGTTCATCTGAGGCCCTCTTTATCCTCATCATGATCATTATGTTCCTAAGCTTCTGTGTGATGTGATTGTCACAGAAGGATGCCATCTCCACCATCCCTCTTGGAGGAAACCCTGAGTTTCCTTTGTGCTCTTCAGTCCTGGCCTGCCTTGCTTTGCTGGGTTTAGTTACCATTGTTTGTGTGCCAGCAGTCAAGGCAGAAATAAAGCATGAGTTACAGACTCTTGCTTGGAATTAGAAAGACTTGAGTTAAGTTGTGATTCTAATATACGTCTTCAGGGCTGTGACTGTTCAGTGAGTAAACCAGGGGCCTCTCAGACCTTTATCTCCTCCAGAAACTTTGAAATAATAGGAGATTAAAAAAAACAGTTCATCCAGAAAACTTCCCAAATGAGGTAAAAAAAAAAAAAAAAAAAAAAACAAAAAAAAAAACAAACAACAACAACAACAACTGGCCTGGTGTCTGACATAAATATCTGTCCTCCTTTCTCTCTTTGTATTGGAGTCACCACCACTATTCCTATGTACCCAATACAATGTGGAGAGAGCATTGCTTTTGCAGCTATTTGGATACTTGTTATTGCAAAACCAACCACCTCAGAACAGAAGGACTTAAGGTGACAATAACCAGTTACTTCTCTCACAAATAATCTGTGCTTTCACAGAGGCTCAGCAGGAACTCACTATGACTTCATATGTGGCTGCCAGCAGGGCATGGCAGCTAAACAGGAAGTGGCTATTAAAAAGCCACTTCCAAGATGATGGGACTCTAGATGAGAGAACCATGTGAGAATAGCAAAGTAGAAGGATCCAGTGGGTTCTAGAAACCTACAAGTAGAACATTATGATAGGCAGATTTGGGCCAAGGGGTCCCGCTCAAACTAAGGCACTAGCCAAGGACAATACAGGCGGTAAACTTTAAAGCCCTACCCAGATCTAGCCAATGGTCAGAACAGTCTCCACACTTGAGTGGAGAGTGGGATATGACTTTCTCACGTACTCTGGTGCCTCACATTTGACTATGTCCCCTGGAGGGGGAGACCTGGTGGCACTCAGAGGAAAGACAGCAGGTCACCGAGAAGAGACTTGATACCCTATGAGCATATACAGGGGGAGGTAATCCCTCTCAGGAACAGTCATAGGGGAGGGAATAAGGGGAAAATGGGAGGGAGGGAAGAATGGGAGGATACAAGGGATGAGATAACCATTGAGATGTAATAAGAATAAATTAATAAATTTTTTTTAAAAAGGGATATATGACTGAGTTACCCTTGTCTAGACCTACTGATGGGTACACTTCAGGCATTGCAGTGTCATATGCTCAAACTTCAGTCCTTAGGAGGCTAGAATGCATATGTATAAAGCCAATGAAACATGCCAGTTTTACTCCAAAGCCAGCTATACTACTCACTTATGCAAGTTGGAACAAATAATTGGAATCTTTATCTATAAAATACAGTCATTAATAGTACCCCTCCCCTATGGTTATTATGAAAAACTTCATAGGTTTGCTTCATATATGGTAAGCAAGTTAATTGTTACTTTTACTCATAGAATTCTATTTTAATTAGTTTATTCAAATTACAACTCAATTGTTATCTCATCACTTATATCTTCCTATTCCTCCCTCCCTCCTGCTTTCACCCTATTCCCCTCCCCTAGGTCTATGACAGAGGGGGACCTCCTCCCCTACTAGATGGTCATAGGCTATCAAGTCTCATCTTGGTAGACTGCTTATTCTTTTTTTGAGTACCATCAGGCCTCCTGACCAAGAGGAAGTGGTCAAATATGGGGTACTAGAATTCATGTCTAAGTTACTACATGCTCTCCACATAACTGTGGAGAATATCCTGTCCATTGACTAGACTCATATATTTCTTGCTTCTTCAGATGTCCAGAAAATTATCTGAAGTTTTGCCAAATCCGCAATAACAGGCTGGTTAAAATGGCTGAGCAGGTGAAAGGTGATGGACGCCAAATCTGATGACCTGAATTTGATCCCTGAAACCCCATGACGGAAGAATTGACTCCCACAAGTTGTCCTCTGACCTTTATGCAGGTGCCATGGTATACCCATATTGCTTCCCCATGAGCAATGAATAAAAATTTTAAAAAATTATAAAAGCATTTTTTTTCCAAGAAAAGATGATCAGAAGGTGGCAAAGGCCATGTTATGGCAGAGCTAAAATGACTGTGGAGAGTGGAGGCAGAGGGACAGAAGAGGCATTCTGACTCTACTCCTTAAAGCTATATCAATTAACCATTCATTACTAAAATAAAACTCTTGAGCCAAACTAATTTTGTAAAGAGAAGAGGGTTACTTCTAGTAGTTTATGGTTCTCCAGACTCAAGGACATAGCCCTCGGATTGGCTCAGCTTCTGTAAATACCTCATGTGTGATGGCACACACCTTTAACCCCAGCACTCAGGGAGCAGAGACAGGCAGCTCTCTATGATTTTAAGGCCATCCTGCTCTATATGGTACATTACTGGCCATTCAGTATAGGAGGGAGAAGAAGCCTGAGTGAGTGAAGTTCTGAGTTAATAAGTGTTGTGGACATAGGCATTACAATGTCAAGGACCCCATAGACTCAGGTTCAGGGGGATAGCAAAGCCTTCCTCTGTGGACCAACTGTGAGTGTTAACAGTATGTGCCAAAAATGTCCACCATAGATTTCTTCCCCATATCTATGACCTGCAGACTACTCGCCTACAGAGACTGTTCCCCAATCTACCAAGACTATTCCGCTACCTACAAGAATGCTCCTAAGAAAATAAATTAACCAGTCCACCTGCCTTCTTGTTTATTGGTATGTAATAACCCCACATCTTTGTCCTGTTATATGCAATAGCCCCACTTCCCCTGCTCAGTTCTATATTACTAAACACCCAAAAATTCCAGAGTGCTATGGTTTATCCAGCAGGGATCTCAGACCACCTGTTCTCAGTTTTCTTTGTTTCTGAAGACGCATGTCTTTTCTTCATTCCCTTGGTGCCCCAGTCGGGTCTATTCTTGAGGCCATTCATGATGCAGTACAAGACCTTGTCTTACAAACAAACAAACAAACCAACAAAACCTCACAGTAGGCAGAATTAGAATAGCAGAAACGTGTAGGATTCCATCTCACATCTCAACATAGAAAAACAAAAGATTGACTCAGGCTTTCCTGGAAAATCCTTTCAGAAACTCAAACAAAGTTAATTAATACCTCCATACCCCAAGAACTTCTACTAGCCCTGCCTCTCAGAGGCTCTATATAATCTCCAAACATCACCACTGTTGGTCCTGAGCTCCCAACACGAAAGTCCTTGAGAGACACAGCACAACATAGACTTTGGTACAGTCATATTCTCTTGCTGAATATCAACTGTATAAAGGGCCAAGGGTCATAATGAGTACCTAATCAGATAATAGCATGACGGAAAATGTCATACTGCTCAATTGAAAAAATAGATTCAATTAGAGAAAGTAATCCAAGTTTGCTAATAGGGGTGGTGTGAGTCATGAACATACTCATGGAAGAGCATCCAGCTTAATGAAAATTTTGAGGGAGATGAAGCTTATCAAATGTCTTGAGACCTTGAAGGCTTGAAGTTAATTGGATAAAGTACATTCGTATTGATCAAGACTTTTAGTTGAGTGGCCAACTGGGTATGCACCTTGGTGGTGGAACCTTGAATTGGCCTATACATAAGAAAAAAGTCCATAAGGGTAGGTGCAGAAAGAGTCTTGGGGGAGCCATGTGAAGGTCTTTGGAGGAGTTTGCATAGCCAACCAAAGATGGACACAGAAAAGGGAAGAGACTGTTGTGGTGGGAATAATGTCAGTAAACTCTTATTTTCTAGTGCCCTAATAAAAGACTCAAATTCACTCTGAATATTTCACATGCTAAATGGAAACACTTACTGGGAAGAATGGGAATAAGTCCAAGGTCTGTTGGAAAACATGTACTTTAAGCTTTAGAGCTGAATGTCATTCCAGTGCAGCAGTGGCTACAGCATGAAAACAAAAGCAAAGAACAAAAACAAAACAAAACAAACAAACAAAAAACACCCATTATCTACACACACCCTCCAGCAGTCTCCAGCTCACTTAAAGTTACCAAGTGTCTGTGCCTTTCTCAGAGAATAAACTAAACCCAAAGCTTCTCTGAGAAGCTTTCCCTAGAGCAGGGATGGTTCTCAATCTTCCTAGTGCTGTGACCTCACTAAGACAGTTCCTCATGATATGGTGACCCCCAACCATAAAATTAGTGCATTGCCACTTCACAGATGTAAGTCTGCTACTGTTACAAATCATAATGTAAATATTTGTGTTCTCTGATGGTGTTAAGTGACTCCTATGAAATTCCAAGGGATCCCGACCCACAGCTTAAGAGCCACTGCTCTAAAGTAACAAAGACAGACGCCAGTGATGTAAATATGAGTGCTGCCTCCCTGATGCTCACCTGTGCACTTCATTGTGAGCATATGGTATTCAGCAGGTAATGAGCTAACCCAAGAATTTTACCACCACATGTCATCATCTCCATAATCAAGTCCTTTGTAAGTTTTCAATAGCTGAAGGAGAAACCAACTTTTAGGACAAAATAACTTATACCCCAGTGCTAGCCCAAGCGAAATAGCCATAATAGATTTTCTAGGTTTTTATGGGAATCTGTAACATGCACAAAAGTAAAAGTATTTAATGACCTGTCTGTGCCCATCTTCTTACTTCAATATTTTCTCATCACAACAAGCAGCTTGCTCTTTCTCTTCTGGATTCACAACTCCCCCTATTATGCTAGTGTTACACAAACAAATTAAATCTTACTCATTTATACCATCTCATAGACACCCTGAAATACCACTTTATATTAGTACTTTTACAAATTAGTTAATAAAGCTGACAGATAACACATGATAGGTATTTTTAGTCATAGTTGGATCTGGAACATTCCCCTAAAAAGGCTTGTGATCACAGATGATGGCATTATTGGAAACTGGTAGCTCCATCAATAGATGATATTTATTGGAGGGGTTTCTGGTCATTGGAAATGTATCCTTTGAGTAGCGCTCTTGCTCTCTCTCTCTCTCTCTCTCTCTCTCTCTCTCTCTCTCTCTCTCTC
>OU015752.1:94548325-94582113 GCA_907169655.1 Acomys percivali
TAATAATAATAATAATAATAATAATAATAATAATAATAATAATAATAGTTTCATTTTAAGGTTCACTTCAAAACATATATTCAATAAATTCAGCACACATTATTAAAAAGATCTCACGTCCACACTACATTTGGTATCATATACTACTCCATCCAAATTTTTTTCACAATTCTATTATTGGTCATAGGTGGATACTGAATTTTATAAAGTACTTCTTTATCGATTAAAGTAACTATGTAATTTTCTTTTACTCAAGTATAGAGAAGCATAGCTTTGATTCTCAAATACCAAAACAGTCTTACTAGAGAAAAACACAAATATTCTTTCCTTGTAGTCCTACTCAGCATCAGTAACCAGACGCGGGGTGCATTTTCTCCAGATGACTGGTATTCCAATGAAGTGTTTCATCATTTGTTCCAATTCTGGCATTTAACAAACTCTGCACGCAATCCAGAAGCTAAGGACTAAGTCTCGCAAGACTTCTCCTTACTCAAATGACGGTCACAGGCAGTAGATTCCCACATTAATATCAATCTCTCTCTGGTTTGGCTACAAATCAGAAGTTTCCATGATATCTTAGTCTGAAAACTTGCTACCTAAATTCACAGAGTCCACAAAAACAGTTTTCTTACTTTCTCAGATTAATTACAAAGAATGTATTTTTGCTTACACGTATGTATGTGTGCTGAACGTGTCCCTGTTGCCAGAAGAGGTCCAACGAGGCATTGGATTTCCTGTGACTGAAATTAAAGCTGCAGTGTGGGTGCTGGGAACCAAGCCCACATTCTTTTGAAGATCAATAAATGCTCTTAACCATTGAGCCATGATCTAGTCACACAAACGCACAAACGCACACACACACACACACACACACACACACACACACAGTGACAGGCTTGGTGTACATGACACCTAAATGCCAGAGATTCTGCATCTGTGGCGTTGAATACACCCATCCTGACCCACAGGGCTGTGTTGACCAGCCCGACAGCTCCTGAAGCCTTGTAGCTCAGGGATGAGCCTTCATCAGGTGGGCAACTCTGTAAGTCAATGCCCTGCTCCTCTCACCTCCCAGTGGACAATGAACCTGATAGTTCCAATTTAATGATGGTTTTGTGGCTCATTGACCAGTACTTATCCAAAAATTGCTTTAACAAAAGAAACTATTTCCCCTCAAAATCCAAGGAATTAGGTCCACTATGTCAATAAGTGGAGTAAAAAACAAATATTTGATTCAAAGTTTATTTGGCATCTTTAAAATTCAGGAAAATGGGAAGGAAGCAGAGATCTATATTTTATTATATTATTTATAATCTTCAGATAAGTTAACCTCAGTCATAAAATATTAATTCAGTTGTACATAACTGGATTGAGTTTACTAGTATTTTATTTAAAGGTTTTCTAAAGTTACTATGATAAAATTGACTTGTAATTCTCCTATCTTGTGTTAACTTTTAAAGTTTTTCTTATTCAGGAATGAAGTGAAGAGTCTACACACCTAAGTCTCTGAAAGTATTTCCGTGGGATTGGAACATGTATTCTTAGACCCAATATTATTACCAGAATTTAGACAATGTATTTATGATGCACTGAGTATGCCATCTTGAGACCAGATGTTTTGGTTTTCACAAATACACTGTAATTGTGTGTTGATTGTGGAATAAAGTAGAAGATTATACTTGCTATATACAGGTAGGAAAAGTTGGAGAATTTCAAGAAGAAAACTAATGAAAACTATTTTGTCTTTGACCAGCACAATCCCATAGGAACCCATGACTACCTGCCACTAAACGTGGGATCTTAGTTAGAGTTTCTATGTTGTGATAAAACACCAAGACCAAAAAACAAATACAACCACATTTTTAAAAAATTGTGAGGAGGAAACATTTACTTCATCCTACAGTTCTATATCATACTCCATGACTGAGGGAAGTCAGGGCAGGAAACTAAAAACAGAGACTGAAGCAGAGACCATGGAGGAGTGATGCCTACTGGCTTTTTTTTTTCATGGTTTGCTCAGACTGTTCTCTTATACCACTAGCCCGTGGGTGGCAATTTCACTCTTGTTCCTGAGGTTGACCTATGGACTCCGCTGTGAGTGGGACCATGTCATGGATTGCGATAAAGCAGCTCCTTGGTGTCCCAGTTAATACTGTCACTAAGCCTTCACCAGGGCATCTTGGTGTCCCATAGAGCAAGCTGCTTGTGAATGTTACTGTCCGTGACAAGAAGGTGTATCCTGTGGTCAAGAGCCCACTGCTACCTTCCCACATCACTCACTAAATAAGAAAATCGCCCACAGACAATATTTTTTTAGTTTTTAAAACTATTTAATTCATTCACTTTACATCCAAACTGTATCCCCGTTCTTCCTCTCCTCCAAGTCCTACTCTCTCTCCCTTTTCTCCCTTTGCTTATTCTTCAGAAAAGGGGAACCCCCTGCCCACTCACCCCAGCTCATCACGTCATATCAGGACTGATCGCATCCTCATCCCCTATGGCCTGACAAGGCAGCTCTGCTAGTGGGGAGTAACTAAAAATCAGGCAACCGAGTCTGTGTTAGAGACAGCCCCCCACTCCCATTACTAGAGGACCCATATGAAGGCCGTGGTTCCCATCTGCTACATCTGTGTAGGGGGCCTAGGTACAGTCTATGCACGGTCCTTAGTTGGTGCTTCTGACCCCACCAACCCCTGTGGGCCCTGGTTAGTTGGCTCTGTTGGTCTTCTTCTAGAGCTCCTGTTCCATCCAGCTCCTTCTATCCATCCACTCACTTTTCCACAAGACTTTCTTTGCTTCAGCCAATGTTGGGCTGTGAGTCTCTGTATCTGTTTGGATCTGTTGTTGGGTGTGGCCTCTGGGAGGACAGATATGCTAGGCTCCTGTCTGAGAGCATAGCAGAGTATCGTTAATAGTGTCAAAAGTTGGCTTTCTCCCATGGGGTTGGTCTCTGGTTGAGCCAGGCATTGGTTGAATATTCCCTTGATCTCTGCTCTAATTTTATCCCTGTACATATTAAAGGAAGGGTAAATTTTGAGTCTAAGTTTTTGTGGGTGGGTTGTTGCTCCCCTCCCTCCACTAGAAGTTCTATCTGGTTAAAGGATGTCCTCTTCCATCTCCATGACCCCTGTTACTATGAGTCTCAGATAGAATTACCCCCATGTCCTCCCAGAAGCCCACCCTATCCTATTTGTCTCCAGTTCGTCACAGAGGTGCCTCCGCCCATGATTTCTCTTCTCTTGGCCGGCCCTCTATCCTCCCTCCCCTGCTCTCCCCAAGTCTGACCTGCACCTTCATTTCTCTTTGCATTTAGAAATAAATCTGATGCTTTCTCAGAAAATTGGAAATAGCCTACCTTAAGGCCCAGGTTTACAACCACTCCTGGCTATCTACCCAAATGATGCTCTACTATGCAACAAGGACAATTACACAACTATGTTTTTTAGCCGCTTTATTCATAATAGCCAGAATCTGGAAAGAACCTAGATGTCCCTCAACCAAATAATTGATAAAGAAATTGTGGTTTATTTACACAATGTTATACTACTCAGCTATTAAAAACAAGAAAATCATGCAATGTGCAGGCAAATGGATGGAACTAGAAAAGATGGTCCTGAGTGATATAACCCAGTCCCAGAAAGGTACACATGGTATGTACTCACTTATAAGTGGATTTTAGCTATATAGTATGGCATAAATGTACTACAATTCACAGAACCAAAGAAGATAACTAACAAGTGGGACTCAAGGGAGGATGATTAAATCTTACGAGGGGTGGAATAGAATAGACAGTAGAAGTGGTTAAAGAGAGAGTACGGGCAATCTTATAGAGGCATTTTCTCAATAAATATTCCCTTTTCCTGATATGTCTTGGTTTGCGTCAAACTTACAAAACAAACAAACAAACAAAAAAAATCCAGAACTATGGGAAGGGCTATGACACAACTTTCTAAGAGTTGTTGGAGATGGGTCCTTGATTTATGCTCCTCCTCAGATATTGAAGAATCCCACAAAAGTATGGTCAGCCAGTCAAAACAGTAGCTCATAGATATCAGGCCTTGGCAGGACTGAAAGCCTGCAATGAACAGTACAAGTAGAAGTGCTTGGGTACAGCTAAGATGTCCACATTGGCTTTCTGGCATTCCTGTGAGAAGAACCAAATGGATAATACTGACTGTAGTAACCCTCATGTGAAGATAGTCACACAAGTCATCCCTGGAGAGAAGCACAGTTAATTCAGTCAGTCATCAAAGACCTGACAGGTGCAGAGTATGCTTCTTATCAGTATTTTTATTTGTCTAGATTACTGTGTGCAAAACCCAGATGGCCTATAAAGTAGAAGAGTGGATTATAAGAAGCTTAGTCAGGTATTGAAGCCAATCTCAGCGACAGTTTGGGGAGTGCTCCTGACACCTGCTGTGCAGTGACTGGCCCAGTCTGTATAGCAGTCCTCCACTTGGACGACAGGAGTTTCTATGTACCTGTCAGGGATGACAAATTGACAAAAATAACCAGAACGCCAGGAAGGGATATAAAACAGCATTCTAAAGGTTGTCGGAGATGGGTCCCTTCATTTATGTTCATCCTCAGAGACTGAAAAAACCTACAGAGGTATCATCACCCAATCAAAACAGGAGTTCATAGGGCTTGTTTATAATATTTTTTCACATCTGTGTAAAACCTAATTGCACTGCCTCAGCCTCTGGCAATTTACTTCCCACCCTCCTAATTGGATCCAGGATAGTGCTGCTCATTTCTGCAGCTCACAGAGCATGGTGAGGGGGTCATTCCACAGATTGAGTGATGCTAAATGCATCTTGGCTAGCAAAGAGTATACAGTACCCTAGATGCCCTCACCAATCATCTGAATGTCTAAAGACGAGAGGTGAACTTTAAGAAAGTTCAAGGCTATCTGTAACTAGAATGTCACTGCAAGTTGATCGCTCTGCTGAGTGTCAGGATTTTCCTTATGGACAGGTTGTTTAAAATGTATTCTGCCAAGAGTTAAAAAGGAGACCCATTGTGTCATTGTGTTGGAAACTGGATGTCAGAAATGACATCTGTGGCCACACTTCTTTAGTCCATTCAGAAAATAGTCCATAATGCTCATCTACAAGGACCACCATCTGTGGATTAACATAATTCCACCTTGCCATGGAATTCACTATAGTGTCACTTCTATCCAGAGACCATATTTTATAGTAAAAGAAACATAGCAATGGATTCATGCCCACAGGACACACCTCCTTATCTCGAGCAGTAACATCCAGAAGCAGTTTGCTCCATGGCACAGTAAGATGCCTTGCTGAAAGATTGATGACAGTGCTGGCTGGGAGACAGTACCATTCAATCCTGAAACCAGTAAGTTGTTTTAAAAATAATCTTGGCCATGTTTTACCCACAGCCAGAAAACATGAGTCTCAGGACTGAGGAGGTGCAAATGTAGGAGTCTATGCTTGTTTCTTGTTTTGCAATGCTGAGTTCATCAGGGCTTAGAGGTTTTCATGCCTGAGAAAGGCAGATCTCTACCAGGTAGCATAGTTGGAATCACAGTTAATCAGGTACTGAGCCTCCCATGATGCTGAACCAACAGTCAGAGAGGAGCAACACTATACTTCCTGTCTCTGGTGCACAATACATTAATTATTGGAGAAAATGACCCACTGCTACCCACAGCGGGTGAGCAAGTCTGTGTGTACAGGCCAGCAGGCTCCATGGATGCCTCTTAGGACTCTGTTGCCCAACAGACCTCAATAGTAGCATGCTATGGTGATAAAATAAAGGGAGGAAAGCATAAAGAGCTCAGAGAGTAGAGAAGTGAAGTTTGAATAATTTTATCAGTAAGAGAGACCCATCCAATTGAGGTACTGGCAAGAGTTAGAGGGAAAATGAATAATAGGCAATGAAACATATGTGCCTCACTAATTAGACAGTATGATCAGTCACCCAACTGAGGATCATGGCAACCATGAGTGCTATCTACTTTGTTCCACCATTCTGCTCTAGGGCTTAGAGTAGAATACAAAGTGTGGCAAATATTTTAGGCATTACATATAGATACAAATGGATGTCTAGCCTCTCTGATGGGCAGTAGCTGGCAGGGCTTTACACATCCTCTGTGGTCAATGCAAAACACTTTCACTCAGGTTAAGGCAAGAGTAAGTGTGGAAATGACTTAGACAGTGACAAACATATTCCACTTGCTCTTCCATCTTAGCCACAACTTTTCCCACCCTGCTGCTTCATAAATAATGGCAACAGCCTCTTTTGACCTTAGGTTTGGTTTTTTTATTTGTTTTAGCCACAGGAAGCCCTGGCAGGACAGAAGAAGTCCCTAGAGTAAAGTTCAAAGTACTTGTTTCTCTCAACTGGAGTCCAGATAGGATGTCCTCCCCTCTGTCCCAGTTTCCTGGTAGGTGAAGGCTTTCATGGGACACTCCCCTTGGGCTAGTAAGGCAGATATAAGTGAGTATATACCATTTGAGTTTTTCTGCTTCTGGGTTAACTCACTCATTATGATCATTTCTAGCTCAATCCATTTATCCACAAATTTCGGGAATTCCTTGTTTTTAATAGCTGAGTAGTATTCCATAGTGTATATGTACCACAGTTTCTTTATCCATTCTTCTACTGAGGGACACTTAGGCTGTTTCCATGATCTGGCTATTATGAATAAGGCTGCTATGAACATGGTTGAGCAAATGTTCTTGTTGTGTGCTGGAGCATCTTCTGGCTATATTCCAAGGAGTGGAATAGCTGGGTCTTGAGGAAGCCCTATTCCCAGTTTTCTGAGATAGCACCTATGAGCATATACAGGGGGAGGTAATCCCCCTCAGGAACAGTCATAGGGGAGGGGAATAAGGGGAAAATGGGAGGGAGGGAAGAATGGGAGGATACAAGGGAGGGGATAACCATAGAGATGTAACAAGAATAAATTAATAAAAAAAATCAAAACAAAACAAAACAAAAAAAACCCAAAGTACTTGTTTCCCTTTATGCATGTGGCTTCCGTGAGCTGCTTTGTCTTCTTTCCTGCGGTCTCCACTACTCTCAGTCTTTCTGTGGGACTCCAGCATCTTTCCTTCTCCAGCAACCACCCTTTGTCCTCCTTGATCCTCTAGGCAGTTGGTGCTAATAGCTCCTCTGGGACTAGACTCAGAATCTTTCCTGACTCCCTGTGGCTCTTCCTTGTCCTTTTTGCTGGGGTTCTTGGCTACTACAGATGGTCTGTGTCCTCCTGCCAATATGCCTGAGGAACTAGCGCTTTTCCTTGTTTCCTTTCTCAGCACATAGAAAATAATCTTTTTGTTCGGTTTAATATTTACAGAAGATGGGATGTGCAGCTACACTTTATGCTTTTAGCTAAGCAAAAAAATAGAAGCAGAAACAAATCCTACAGGCAGGAAATCATAAGTAGTTTGGCTATCTACTTGGGAAAGGTATGAAGGGAAGGAAGAATCAAGACTAATTAACACCTTAAGATATGCACCAATAGGAAATTTCTTGGTTAGTTATCTGACTGTTTCTAAACTGGACATGGTTGCTCTGCCTCCACTCAGCATCTCATCCATGAAACACTTGGCAACAAAAACCCAATCAAAGGAAATCAGATGAACTTTATTTCCAGGGTCAACTTCAACTGATTGGCTTTTAAAACAGAGTATTTGATAGGAGTCCGAGGACTCACTCCAGCTCAGCAGGAATGTACACTATAATCAATTGGTGATTTACCAGAGGAGAGGACTAGAGGAACAACAGCCAAGAATTGTGTATTTATTGGTCTCAGTGTAATCTCACCTGGCATAGTCATCATCTTTGGCCAGTTAATCCTCATGTGTATAGTAGGCAATTGCTCTCATTGGAAGATGCTAAGCTGGAAGGCCAAAGCAAGAACTGTAGCCTTCAAATCCCAATGTTCATTTATATAAATGAGGATATTTCATCTTATAGCAAGTTCTTGCTAATTTTAATGACTAGGCTACTTAGGAAATTCTACCTTCAGTCTTTAAACAATTAATAATATCATTCCCTATTTCCTGACAACTGAACAGCAGAATGGCAGAGGCAAATAATGAGCTGCTTTGGCCTAACTGAAGCATGAGGCGGCCATGTCTTCAATCTCTTTAGTTGTGTTTGCACAGAATTTTCTTTCCCACTGAATGTCAGGTTCAATGACACTGCTTGCATTTTGGTTGTGTCCAGCTCTATTTTGGGTTCTGACCCTATGAGACTCAGTGTGGGTAGCATGAATATGTGCTCATCCCCAAGCTGCAACATTGGTTTCCTAATGAAACTGAGGATCTTGGTTTTTGTCTGCTGTGAAGCTGAGCTCTATTTCTTTAGCCCTTGGGGAAGAGACCCTGTGCTTCTTTCACCTGTTAGATCAAGCTTTACTATTCCTTAAACATCCTCTGAGATGATGATTGCCCATCATAAGTCTCTTCCTCTGTATCCTCTTTACCCACAAGGGAGCCCTGCCCCACAGCATCATTTTAGAAGCCCTGTACCTGCATTGATGACTGATGGATGGATGTGTTTTAGACTTTGGGTTTATGTCTATTTCTGCTTCTCCTTGGAATAAACGTCATTGGCCTCTGAGTAAATCTGAGTAAGTCCCACCACTCAGTCGCATTCTGTTCTTGACTACCCACCTCTATGGTGATTCTTGTAGTTGTGAAAATTTTGTATAGACTAGAACTTCAAAAAAGGATCTATGTCTGCTGCTATACATATCACAAAAGTCAGCCATCCTGGATAGATGGGAGCATGGCCAAACTGAAAGCACACAATCAGTGGTTGAGGTGAGGGTGGGGAGCAGCCGCTGCTCACCTTTAGCCCATTGAAGTCAGAAATCTAGGTCATACAGTCCTTTGTACATTGAAAATGTTGTCAGTGAATTCAGGCTTTTGAACTTTAATTTACATGTCACTTGGTTTGCGGTTTCACTTTAAAGTGAAACAAGGGAAGATAACTTTCCAACAAGAGGGAGCTCACAGATCCTGCTAGACTGACTGCTGGTCAGAGAGCCCCAGAGTTCCCCCTGTATCCTGTTTCCCAGCATTTAAATTACAAGCACCCACAGGCATGTCTGGATTTTGTCATGGATGCTGAATATCGAACTTGGGTCCTTGTGCTAGCGCAGTTGGCTCTTTATTAACTGAGCTCCTCTAACTCCCAAAAGTCCTGCTTCCCACACTCCAGTTCAGCAATCTCACAAAGGACTTAAACGGTTAACATGTAGTAGATGCTAAATATCGCTGTATACAAAAGAAGAAGGCATTCGAGAAGAGAAAGATCTCTCTTGGCTGAGTATCACTGAACACTAATTTAAAATAAAATTTTATTTCAAGCTACATTTATTCCCTAAGAAATGAGATGAAAAGAGGCTGAATTAGTCATGAGGCAGATGATTGTAGCTCTTTAATCACCACCCTCACTCTTGTTAATTGAATCTTCAATGCACATAAGCTTTACTCCCTGGGGTACCCTAATGCAAATATGTAAGTGGGTTTCTTTAACATTTCACATGTTTGAGATGGTGAATGTCTATAAATTGCCACAAAGGTAGAGTGTGACATCTAAATGGTGTAGTCAACCTTGTAGTAGAGGTAATAATGCTATTTGATGAATGCGTTCTGTCCCAAATCGAAAATATGTGTTTTGCTACAGGATTCCCAGTGCAAGTCAAGAAGTGTGATTGTCGGCAACCTGAAGCCACACAGGAAGGGAAATGCCTATGCAATGCCTATGCATGAGCACCAATCAGATTTGTCTTACTAATTGGGTTGCATTGGAAGTCAACTGATTTGGTCATTAAGACCATCAAAATAGCCAGATGTTCTCATTAATTGCTTGGCATTTGATCTGAATTTTTATGATGCAGTTGATTCATCACTACATCCTGATTTGGCTTCCAAGGTTTCCAACATCAATCACGAGTAATGTGCTATGTGTGTGGAAAATGTCCCTGGGCCCTTTCCAGCTATGGAATCCTGAATTTCATCTTTTATCATCCATAGATAAGAAGAATGGAGAAGACATAAATTTTGGCACAAATAGGCCAAATTGTAGTAAGATGATAAATGTTTTTTTTTTATTGGAACAGGAAGGGAATATGAATAATCAGGATCCATCTTCAAAGTTTAGCTGAATCCTCTCCAAATAGTGTTTGTTCAAAACACATACCCTGTAACATTCTTAGTGAGTCACTGGTCTATAGCAATGAAAGTCCGAAGATACAGTCTGCTCTATCATGCAGCAGTTATGATGGAAGTAGCCTGTGATATGTATGAAATCTTTAATAATCATACTTTAAGAAATATATTTTGTGTGTAGGTGTGTGTATGCATACTAAAATATATAGGTCCTATGCATGTGAAGGTCAGAAACAACCTTAGGTATCATTCCTCATAGCACTGTCCAACTTGTTTGTTTTTGTTTTGAGATGAGCCTCTTATTGGCCTATAACAAGTAGACTAGACTGGCTTGTCAGTGTGCTATAGAAGTTTTGGTTGCTTGGTTATGTTATGTAAACATGTTATTGCATTAATCCTAAGTGTGGGGTTTAAGTTTGTCCACAGCTGATAACTGCTTCATGTAGGGGTGTGGTCTTTGCCAGTTGGAGTTAATTGAATTCTGAGGACTCTAACAGGTATAAAAACAGCCTAAAGGAACATGCGGTGGTTTGAAGGAGACTGGCAGAGGACTGCCTGCTGTGTTTGCTGCTTACAACTGAGATTGGCATTGCCCCCAAAATAACCTGACAAACTTTCCAAGATGGAAGAAGGAAAGAGGTCTATGTCCCATGTTTTTCTCCTTATAACATTCTTTCTCTCCTTCCTAGGTTGGGTGTTGGAAGGGAGGTAAAAACATTTATGAACCTTAAATAAAGTAGGTTTTTGAAAAATCTATGCCTAGACCAGTGAGGACCAGAGATATGTCTGTCTCTGCCTCCCCAGGGCAGGAATTACAAAAACTGGCACCATGTCCATTTTTCTTTCTTTTTGTATCTTTTTGTATGTGTATGTATGCGTGTGTATATGTATGTATGTACATATCTATCTATCTATCTACCTTTATTTCTTAGTGTGTTTGACTGTTCTGTTATTTGTTCAATTAGAACATTATTAATTTTCTCAAATACTGTGATCCAAAACCCAACAGCACGGACACTCCACTAAGAAATATTAGCTGAGGCCTAGCTGAGCCCTGTGTCTGATCTTCTTTTACAAGATCCTTGTGTTATATGTGCATCCATTATTAAAATATAAGGGAGGCAGTAAATTAAACTCTAAAAAAAAATAAGTAAAAAATTATATTGACTCTCAGTTCACTCATGTTCTAAGAATGAAAGTGCATCAGGATATGTGATTATGAAACTTGTATCCAAATATATGTAAAGCATTATTGGAGCTTAGAGGAGAAAGTATAAAATTTAGTGAAGACGATTCACTGAAGAGGTTGAAATCAGAGCTATATCTTGGTGACCAAGTGAAGAAGAAGGCCCCAGCAGGAGGAGTTCGTAATGCTTATGAATGCTACTTCTCTGTAGTGGTGTGACTACTGGAATCAAGAATTGTTCTGGGGCAATCAGGGCAGGATGGCAATCACTGGGGACCTGATGATAGAGAATGGCCTCCCCAATCAGGATGGTGAGGAAATAGCAGAGCCTCGATAAAGGGTCACAATGTGCTGCAAAAACCTGGTGTATGTCAGACAAAGGCTGGATAAGAGATTGCCAGTAACATTCTAGACAACTCAATAGAAAGAAAGATCCAGAAACACAAGGGTAAATTTGACCTTCAAAGTCCATATAATCCTTGTAATACTGAACTCCAAAGTAATGAACTCCAAAATGGTATTAGAGAGCTTATAACTTCTAAATATTCACAAATTCATTTAAGCAACACTCATATACTTCCTTGAGGGGCTTGCACAGTTCTTGGAAAATTGTCAATGTTGACCATTTTCAAAGAAGATTTATTTTCTACAAAGATCATCTCCACCATTTCTTAGTATGGTTCCAGGATGTTAAATGTACATGGGTAGAATCATTGCATTTTCCTTATCACTATGCCGAATCTAGCCCATTAATCCAAGAAACATGCAAGGAGAAAAAAACCTATTAGGTTTCAACAATCTTCAAACTAGCTAAACAATAAAAATGAGCAATACAAAGTTTAAACAATACTAGTATCCAAAATATATAAAGAACTCAAGAAATTAAACATCACCAAACCAAATAACCCAAATAAAAAATGGCGTCCAGAGCTAAACAGAGAATTCCCAACAGAGGGCTATTGAATGGCTGAGAACACTTAGAGAAATGCTCAACATCCTTAGTCATCAGGGAAATGTAAATCAAAATGACTCTGAGATTCCATTTTACACCTATCAGAATGGCTAACATAAAAACTCAAGTGACAGAACACACTGGAGAAAGTGGAACACTCCTCCATTGTTGGTTAGAGTGCAAACTTGTACAAATACTTTGGAAATCAATCTGGCACTTTCGCAAGAAATTGGGTATAAAGCTACCTCAAGACTATACAACTCCTGGACATATACCTGAAAGATGATCTACCATACAAAAAGGACATTTGATCAACTATGTTCATAGCATCTTTATTCATAATAGTCAGAATCTGCAAACAATCTTGATGTCCTTGAACAATAGAATGGATATAGAACTGTGGTACATTTACACAGTGGAATATTATTCAGCTATAAAAAACAAAAAAATCTTGAAATTTGCAGGGAAATGGATGGAACTATAAAAGACCATCCTGAGTGAGTTAACCCAGCCCCAGAAAGACATGCATAGTGTATACTCACTTATAAGTGGATATTCATCCAACATAGATGTCCTCTGAGAGACTCCACCCAGCAGGGGATCAAGATAGATGTTAGGACTCATAGGCAGACTCTGGGAGAAGTGCTGTTTCTGCACCTATTGCTGACATCCTTCATTTTCACTGAAACCCAGCTCCTTCTGCCTTCTGTCAGGGACTGAAGATTGGCACCTCTCCAGGACTCCTCTAGGCCTTCAGTGTTAGATGCAAGAGGCCATAGAGGGCTCCAAATTCCATGGAACGGGAATTATGGAAGGTTGAGAACTACCATGTGGGCATTAGAAACTGAATCCAAGTCCTCTGCAAGAGCAACAATTACTTTTAGTCATTGAACGTCATCTCTCCATACTTACCAAGAGGAATTTTAACCCTCAGTTGGAAAAGTCTAATCTCATTGTCAAATGAAAAAGTAGAATTTACTCTACTAAACTATGACTAATAGATGCAGATTTATAGATATTACAGAGATGGCTTTGAAAGGTTAATCAATAACTGAAAGAAAAAGTAACTTTAACACAAACGAAAAGCAGAACTCTATTGATTCATGTTCAATTTATGAGGGATATATCATCTTGGGTGAAAAGTGATTATAAAAATCTGAGTAGCCTAGTTATTTATCATTTTTATTGAAACCAAGACTTGAAACCTACTAATCCTTCCAACCCCCAAAACAAAGTAAAGTTTACATACACAACACTGTGACAATGTGTGAGATTTTATACATTTACAAAAAATATAAATATAAGTGACATATATAAAATATGATAATATGAAATGTGTGATATAGATATACAATATGGGGTTTGTAGATAGTATGGAATCTACACACACACACACACACACACACACACACACACACACACGGAAAAGATAGTTTTTCACATACTTTTAGATAAAAGTAAAACTTGTTCCTGCTGTTACATGTATGCATATATATATTTAATGTGTGTATGTATAAATATATACAGTAAGAACATATTGTATGTTATGAATATATATATGATAGCAAGAATATTTTTTTTCCACAAGTATATGAAAAGATCATTTCTTCTGAATATTTTTAGCACCTAGCATGTATTTTTAATCCTTAGTTCCAACAGGTATATTATCAACTACAAAACTCTTGAAGTGGTGAATAAAAATTTTGTAAACAGCACTGTGGTCTTGAAAAAAAATATACATTATGTTTCTGTAACATTCAAAGCAAGTGACCAGCCTCACAGTGTACAAATACTTTCTATGGTGTTTTCCTTTTTTGATTCCTCAGTTATTCTTCTAAAAGAAGAAACTACACTAGTGGACACTTGGAGAAGGAAGTGCAGAACTATCTTTATTCTTGTTAGTTAAAAAAAAGACAGAATTAATTCTTGCTATAGATTGCCCACATATGGCAAGCAGCTGTCATCCTGGATTTACAACTCTTGACACATTCAAGTTGCCAAGACAACAGAAAAAGTCTCTGATTGTAGTGATTTAGAAAACATACCCATATACTCATCCTAGAGAAAGAAATAGACAAAAAAAAAAATCTTATGTTGGAATATAGTATATGTGACTAGAAAGAACATTAGGGGAAAAAGAAAAGTAATGATGTAGAAACCCTTGTAGTTTGTGTCATAAAAGGGAAAAATAACAGCAAATCACAAAGTTTAAATACATACATACATATATATGTATATATATAATTTATTCATATTAAATTTAAATTTTTGTCTCATCACTTACATCCTCCCATTACTCCCTACCTTCTGCTTTCCCCCTATTCCCATCCCCTATGACTGCTCCTGAGGAGGACTTCTTCCCCCTGTATATGCTCATAGGGTATCAAGTCTCTTCTTGGTAGCCTGTCATCATTCCTCTGAGTGCCACCAGGCCTCCCTATCCAGGGGATGTGGTCAAATATGTGAAAGTCAGTCCCCACTCTCCACTCAACTGTGAAGAATGTCCTGTCCATTGGCTAGATCTGGGTAGAGGTTCGAAGTTTACTGCATGTATTGTCCTTGGCTGGTGCCATACTTTGAGCAGGACGCCTGTGCCCAGATCTGCCCATCCTAATGTTCTTCTTGTAGGTTTCTAGGACCCTCTAGATCCTTCTATTTCCCCATTCTCCCATGCTTATCTCACCTAGAGTCCCAATAGGAAGTCTTCCCCTCTGTCCCACTTTCCTGGTAAGTGAAGCCTTTCATGGGACATGCCCCTTGGGCTAGTGTCCAGATATAAGTGACTATGTACTATTTGAGTCTTTCTGCTTCTGGGTTAAATCACTCATTATGATCATTTCTAGCTCAATCCATTTATCCACAAATTTCAGAAATTCCTTGTTTTTAATAGCTCAGTAGTATTCCATAGTGTATATGTACCACAGTTTCTTTATCCATTCTTCTACTGAGGGACACTTAGGCTGTTTCCATGATCTGGCTATTATGAATAAGGCAGCTATGAGCATGGTTGAGCAAATTTTCTTGTTGTGTGCTGGAGTATCTTCTGGGTATATTCCAAGTTTTCTGATATAGGGCCAGATAGATTTCCAAAATGGCTGTACTAGTTTGCATTCCCACCAGCAATGAAGGAGTGTTCTGTCTTTCCACATCCTCGCCAGCATGTGGTGTCGCTTGAATTTTTGATCTTAGCCATTCTGATGGGTGTAAGATGGAATCTCAGAGTTGTTTTCATTTGTGTTTCCCTGATGACTAAGGACTTTAAGCATTTCTTTATGTGTTTCTCAGTCATTCGATATTCCTCTGTTGAGAATTCTGTTTAGTTCTGAGCCCCATGTCTCAATTGGGTTATTTGGTTTGGTGGTGCTTAATTTCTTGAGTTCTTTACATATTTTGGATATTAGACCTTTGTCAGATGTAGGGTTGGTGAAGATCTTTTCCCAGTCTGTAGGCTGTTGCTTTGCTCTGTTGACAGTGTCTCCTACCTTACACAAGCTTCTCAGCCTCATGAGATCGCATTTGTTAATTGTTGACCTTAAGGCCTGGGCTGTTGGTGTTCTGTTCAGGAAGTTGTCTCCTGTGCCAATGTGTTCCAGGCTCTTCCCCCAATTTTTCTTCTAAGCAATTTAGTGTCTCTGGTTTTATGTTGAGGTCTTTCATCTACTTGGACTTAAGTTTTGTGCATGGTGACAAATATGGGTCTAATTGCATATTTTCACATGTAGACATCCAGTTAGACCAGCACCATTTGTTGAAGATGCTATCTTTTTTTCATTGAATAAATTTGACTTCTTTCTCAAAAATCAAGTGATCCTATGTGTGCAGATTCATTTCTGGGTCTTCGATTCAATTCCATTGATCAACTAGCCCATTGCTTTGCCAGCACCATGCTGTTTTAGTTACTGTTGCTTTATAGTACAACTTGAGATCAGGTATGGAGATTTCTCTGGAGGATCTTTTATTGTACAAGTTTGTTTTTAGCTATTCTAGGGTTTTTTGATTTTCCATATGAAGTTGAGAATTGAGCTTTCAATGTCTTTAAAAAATTGTGTAGGTATTTTGATAGGGATTGCATTGAATCTATAAATTGCTTTTGGTAAGATGGCCATTTTCACTTTGTTAATTCTCGTGATCCATGAGCAAGGGAAATCATTCCATCTTGTCATGTCATCTTCAGTATCTCTCTCCAGGGTTTTGAATTTTTTTTCAAACAAGTCCTTCAGTTGCTAGGTTAGAGTAACTCCTAGATATTTTATATTGCTTGTGGCTAACGTGAAGGGTGTAGTTTTCCTAATTTCTTCCTCTGCATGATTATCATCTGTATATAAGAAGGCTACTGACTTTTTTGCATTAATTTTTTGTCCAGCCAATTTGCTGAAGGAGTTTATCAGCTATAGGAGTTCTCTGGTGTAATTTTGGGGGTCACTTATGTACACTATCATATCATCTGCAAATAGGGATAATTTGACTTCCTCCTTTCCCATTTGTATACCCTTGATTTCCTTTTGTTGTCTTATTGCTCTGGCTAGAACTTCGAGTACTATATTGAAGAGATATGGAGAGAGTGGGGAGACTTGCCTTGTTCCAGATTTTAGAGGAAATTCCTTGAGTATTTCTCCATTTAATTTGATTTAAGCTATTGGCTTATTGTATATAGCCTTTATTATGTTTATGTATTTGCCTTGTATTCCTGATCTCTCCAAAACTTTAAACATGAATGGGTGTTGGATATTATCAAATGCTTTCTCTGCATCTAAGGAGATGATCATTTGGTTTTTTATAATCAGTTTGTTTATATGGTGGATTACATTGATGGATTTCCATATATTAAACCATCCCTGCATGCCTGGAATGAAGCCTACTTGGTCATGGTAAATGATATCTTTGATGTGCTCTTGTATTTATATTGTGAGTATTTTTGCATCAATGTTCATAAGAAAAATTTGTCTGAAATTCTTTTTCTTTGTTGGGTCTTTGTGAGGTTTAGGTATCAATGTGACTATGGCCTCACAGAATCAATTTGGTAGTGTTCCATCCATTTCTATCTTTTGGAGTAGCTTGAAGAGTATCAGTATTAGCACATCCTTGAAGGTCTGGTAAAATTCTGCCCAAAAACTGTCTAGCCCTGGGCTTATGTGTTGTTGTTGTTGTTAGGAGACTATCAATGATGGCTTCTATATCTATTGGAGAAATGCGACTATTTAGCTTGTTTATCTATTCTTCACTCAATTTTGGCAAGTGGAATTGATCAAAAAAATCATCCATTTCCCTTAGATTTTCAAATTTTGTGGCATATATGCCTTTGAAGTAGGATCTTATGATTCTTTTATTTCTTCAGTGTCTGTTGTTATGTCTCTCTTTTCATTTCTGATTTTGTTGATTTGGATACTGTCTCTCTGCCTTTTAGTTAGTTTGGCTAATGGTTTGTCTATCTTATTGATTTCCTCAAAGAACCAGCTCTTGGTTTTGTTGATTCTTTGCACTGTTCTCTTTGTTTCTAATTTGTTAATTTCAGCCCTGAGTTTGATTATTTCCAGATGTATACTCCTCTTGGGTGTTTCTGCTTTTTTTCCAGGGCTTCCAGCTGTGTCATTAAGTTATATGGGATGTTTCCAATTTCTTTATAAAGGCACTTAGTGCTATGAATTTTCCTCTTAGCACTGCTTTCAATGTATCCCACAAATTTGGGTATGTTGTTCGTTCATTTTCATTGAATTTCAGGAAGTCTTCAAGTTCTTTCTTTATTTCTTCCCTGACCCAGGTGTCATCAAGTAGAAAGTTGTTTAGTTTCCATGTATATGTAGGTTTTTTGTTATTTCTGTTGTTGTTGAAGTGCAGCCTAAGACCATGGTGATCTGATAGGATACAAGGTATTATTTCAATCCTCTTGTATCTGTTGAGGCTTGCTCTGTGACCTACTATGTGATCAACTTTGGAGAAGGTTCCATGGGGTGCAGAGAAGAAGGTATATTCCTTTTTGTTTGGGTGAAAAGTTCTGTAGATATCTGTTAGATCCATTTGATTCATCACATTGGTTAATGATGCTGTTTCTCAGTTTACTTTCTGTTTCAATGACCTATCCTTCTGTGAGAATGGGGTGTTGAAGTCTCCCACTATTATTGTTTTGGGGTCAATGTATGGTTTAAGCTTCATTAATAGATCTTTTACAAATGTGGGTGCCCTTGTATTGGGAGCATAGACGTTCAGAATTGTGATGTCATCTTGGTTGACTTTCCCTTTGATGAGTATGAAGTGTCCTTCCTCATCCCTTTTGATTAATTTTGGTTGAAAGTCTATTTTGTCAGATATTAAAATGGCTACACCTGCTTGCTTCTTGTGATCATTTCCTCGGAGTATTTTTTCCAGCCTTTTACACTGAGGTAATGTCTCTACTTATGGGTGTGATGTGTTTCTTGGATGCAGAAGAATGTTAGCTATTATTTACTCATCCACTCAGTTAGTCTGTGTCTTTTTATTGGAGAATTGAGACCATTGATGTTGAGAGATATTAATGACCAGTGACTGTTAAGGAGTATTAATTTTGATGTTGGTTCCAGTAGAAAGTTTGTGACATTGTGTTTTTGTGATGGTGTAGTTATCTATTTCCTGAGTAGTTTTGGTTGTAGCTTGTCCCTTTGGGTTGGAGTTTTCCTTCTAGCAACTTCTGTAAAGCAGGATTTGTGGATAGGTACTGTTTGAATTTGTTTTTGTCATGGAATATTTTGTTTTCTTCATCAAAGGTTACTGATAGTTTCGCTGGGTAAAAAAGTCTGGCATGGCATCTGTGGTCTCTTAGGGTTTGCAAGACCTCTGTCCAGGCCCTTCTGGATTTTATGGTCTCTGCTATGAGAAGTTGGGAGTAATTCTGATAGGTTTGCCATTAAATGTTATTTGGCCCTTTTCCCTTGCAGCTTTTAATGTTTTTCTTTGATGTTTATATTTTGTGTTTTGATTATTATGTGACGGGCAATTTTTCTTTTCTGGTCTACTCTATTTGGTGTTCTGTAGGCCTCTTGTATTTATATAGGAATGTCATTCTTTAAATTGTGGAAGTTTTCTTCTATGATTTTGTTGAGAATGTTTTCTGGGCCTTGGTGCCTGGCATCTTCTCTTTCCTCAATGCCTATTATCCTCAGATATCTTCTTTTCATGGTGTTCTTGATTACTTGGATGTTTTGTGTCAGGATTTTTCCAGATTTAGCGTTTTCTATAATGGTTGTTTTGAGATCTATGATTGTATCTTTTATATTCATTCCTCCATCTCTTGGATTCTGTTAGACAGGCTTGCCTCTGTGTTGCTCGCCTTCCTCTCTAAGCTCTCACATTCCCATTTTTCTTCTGTCTGTGTGTTTATCATTGGGTCCATTTTCATCTTCAGATCTTGAACTGGCTTATTGATTTCTTTCATATAATTGTTGATATACTCCTGACTTTCTTCCATTGCCTCTTTATAGGCCTTCAGAACTTGAACAGTTTTATTGATTTCCTTCATATGGTTGTTTATATTTTCCTGAATTTTTTCCAGTGCCTCTCTATAGGCCTCTTTTATGTCTTCCACTTATTTGGCTGCATCTTCCTGCATTTGATTACAAATTTTATTTGTTTCCTCCATTATCATCCTCATTACTAAGGATTTGAGGTCATTTTCTTGTATTTCTGTTGTGTTTGAGTTCTCTGGCTTGCTTTCTTTGGGATAGCTGGAATCTGGAGACATCATATTGTTTTGGGTTTTTGTTTATGATTTTACACTGTCTTTTAGTCATCTTGCCATCTCTGTTTTGGGGAGGTAGTTTCTGGAGTTGGGTGGAGGTAGTCTGGGGCAAATCACAAAGTTTAAATGACTAAAAAATTATATCCAACAAAATAACTATAAAAGATAAAAACATTATCGATATTATATCTTAATGATTTATGTCCCAAATTCTCAACTGGCCTTATGTAAAAAATCAAGCCCTTTCAAATAAATAAGAGGGAAATTCACCCTTTCCTTGGGGTCAGTAGATAGAAGATGCTTTTCTGGCCATCAGACAGCATAGACAATGAGCCAGTGTAAAGATGAGAACCCTACTTCCAGGCTCATCCAACCACACACGTCTCTCTCTACCCAAACTTATCCAAACTAGATTTGTATACTCAAGATGGCTTTGAAAATTCCTGGTTGGAGGTGCCAGAGCCCTGACTCATCTGGCCTTTTAACTCTCTATAACACAGCATGCACCCCAGCCCTACCTGTATCTCCCACTCTGAATCAACTTTATATAATAGATATCTTTTCTGATAAGCACTGAAATGTTTGATTCAAAATCATTAAGGTAAATAAATAAATAAATTGGCTTTACCATACTCAATTGATTCTATCCAAAATTTGAGGAAATGAGTTTCTGCTGAAAATATCACTCTACTTGGGGACTTTAGAAGGTAGTCCTGCTCCCTGGATAACCTCCCCCCAAATCACAGGAATGCCACACCCTGTTACTCCCATCTCAGCCTTTCCACTTTTTGTATTATTTCACTAGCTATGGATAAGCTGAAAGGAGGGAAAGGCAAGACTACTTTCAGTATGATAAAAAGAAAAAAGAAAAACAGTTTATTAACGTTTTCCTTTTAGAAATATCTGACATGTCTACAAGAAAATTGAATCCACAATGGAGTGGTAAAGACTGGAGAAGTACATGATTTAATTTATTCTTGGCTAACAGGAAACTAAAAATCCATATGGCTTTCATTTCTCCAGCACATGAGATGGGCTGGAGTGCCACATCTGGGAGAACTGTGCCCGATGTCAAACTGATTAGGAGAGTCAATATTAGACATAACCTCTTTCTCTTAAGGGTAGACACACTATCATCCATTTATTTCTGTGGTGGGGCTTAAAGGTAGGCCTTAATCAACTTGCCTTATAACCTAGAGGCATTTTGAAGAAAAATCTATATTTGTTTCCTTAGTCAGATTACTGAAGCGTGAAATGGGATGTCCTGTCCTGTTGCCTTGCCTGGGATGCCATATATTCTCTTTATGTATTTGGATGCGGGAAAGCAAGATAATTGTCAGAAAGTTTTATATTGCCCACTGACTCTGAAGGATATTTTTCAAATTCTAGAAGAAGACAGCAATCTTCCACCTGGAGAAGATCTCACAAAACAATGCTTATCTTAAGGTACAGGAAGACTGTCATCACAGTGGAATCAACACAAAAATATTAACAAAATATTCAAATTAGTTGTTGCTGTCATTTGGAGACAAAAGCCTTTGTAGCACAGGCCTGCCCCAAGCTAACAATGTAGCCAGCAATGATCTTGAAATTCAGATCCTCCTGTTTCCATCTCCTGAGCTCTGAGATCATTGAGGTGCACCACTATACCTTGTTTATGCAACACAGAGGACTGAAGCCCAGATTTTGTACATAGTAAGCAAACACTTTGTCAATTTGAGCTGCAGCACCAGATCAAATTAGTTGTTGATGTTCTTTTAAATCACACTTCCTAGGTACCTTAGACATATAGCAGACACAATCCCTGAATGGCATTGGAAAAGAATCCCATGGCTCAATCAGAAAATGAAAATACCTGCAGGTAGAGCTGCCATGCCAAGATCTGATTTCCAAAATAGAGGGAATATCTTGGCCCACATGGTATCTGAGTAGTGGAAGATCAGACACTGTGGAATAAGAGAGTGACCTGGCTGCTGACTCCAAAACACCAACTTCTGTGTTTCCCATATTAGAGGAGGCTTCCTGGGAGTTAGGGATGCAAAGTTCCAGGCCCCGATGAATGGCTCGCTGGTCCAAGGGAAGTACATAGTCCTAGGTTCTGCCACCCCACACTTAACTGAGCATGAGTCCTGAGTTCCAGGGACACAGAGCTCCAGCCTTCGCTACACTCCTCCTGCCTTCCCTAAGAGAGCCCACGGTTACAACGGACATGCTCTCAGACTCTAGTCTACAGTTCTCCCTGTCCCCCTATGGAGACTAGCTGGATAATAGGAGCATACAGGATCCTGTTCCAAGATGACAGCACCCAGTAGATGCACAGTGACTGCAGAGCAAGGAAGCTGCTACGCTGCAAACTCTGAAATGCCAGCATCCATTTGTGTTTCCCCAGAAAGAGGAGATGATCCTGGTTTCCAGATATGTATGGCCCCATCCTCAGATATCCTAGCTACTCCTGCCATCCTGAGGAAGACTCCAGATTCCAAAGATGTGCAGATTCATCCTACAGTTCATGGTTCTACTGGCTGTCTTGAGGAGACTTGCAGAACCTCAAGATCACACAGGTTAGAAACCCACACCCTAATTCCCTGCCTGTAGGTCTAATAGGGATACAACCAATAGGGAAAAAAGCTGTATTATGTTTGAAGAGTCTAACCCCAAGATCAAGACCTAGAGCTCCCCTACATACATGCCTGAGAAGCCCATTGGGCTACAGGAACAACCAGCCAAAGTCAAAGATAACCAAATGCTAAAGTCCAACATAAGAATACAATAAAAATACAGGGCAATATGGCACTATGAGAACTCAACTATCTTAATACAGCAAGCTCTGTATAGCCTAACATGGTTGAAACACAGGAAACTAATCTAAAATCTATGCTTATGAAGATGATAGAGACCCTGCAAGAGAAAAGAATAAATCCCTCAATGAAATACAAGAAAATACAATCAAATAAATAGAAGCATTTAAAGAGGAAATCAATAATCATTTAAAGAAATATGAGGAAATACAATTGAACTGGTAAAGGAAATGAATGAAAATGTTCAGAACTTGAAAACAGAAATATAATGGATAAAGAAAACATAAACTGGGGAAATCCTGGAGATGAAAAACATAGGGATGAAAGCAGTAACTACAGAGGTAAACCGCATCAACTGACTATAAGAGGTGGAGAATGAATCTCAGGTATAGAAGATACAAATGAGGAAATTGATACATCTGTTAAAGAAAATACTAGATAAAAAATTTATGACACAAAACATCCAAGAAATCAAGGACACCATAAAAAATGAAACTTAAAATTCGTAGAAATATAAGAAAAAGAAACATTCCCAGCTCCAAGGACCAGTAAATATTTTCAACAAAATCATAGAAAACAAATTTTCCAACCTAAAGAAAAAGATGCCTATAAATGTAAAAGAAGCTTACAAACACCAAATAGATTAGACCAGAAAAGAAATTTTTCTCACCATATATTAATCAAAATACTAAATTACAAAACAAAAAAAAATTAAAAGCTCAAGGGGAAAAGGAAACATATAAAGGCATATTTATCAGAATCACACCTGACTTCTCAACAAAGACTCTGAAAGGCAGAAAAATGTGGGCAGATGTATTGTATACCCTAAGAAAATACAGATGTCAGCCCAGACTACTATACCCAGCAAAGCTTTCAGTCACCATAGATGGAGAAAACAAGATATTCCATGACAAAACCAAAATTTTAAAAATAATATCTATGCAAAAACTCAGCCCTACAAAAGATACCAGAAGGAAAACTCCAACCCAAGGAGGTTAACTACACCCAAGAAAACACAGAATATAAATAATTTCACACCAGAAAAAACAAAAGAAAACAAGCATAATAAAATCATAAGAAATACATAAATACATAAATAAATAAAAACAATCATAATAAAATGAATTAACAATCACTGGTTATTAATATTTCTCAACATCAATGCACTCAACTCTCTAATAAAAGACACAGGCTAACATAATGGATGTGCAAATAGGACTCAATATTTAGCTGCATACAAAAAAAAAAAAAAAAAAAAAAACCACCTCAGCAACAAAGATAGGCACTACCTCAAAGTAAAGGGCTGGAAAAAGATTTTCCAAGCAATCAAACCCAAGAAACAAGCTGGAATAGCCATCCTAGCAGCTAATAAAATAGACTTTCAACCAAAATAAATCAAAAGAGATGGAAAGGACACTTCATATTCATCGAAAGAAAAATACGCCAAGAGGACATCTCTTTTTTTCATTTACTCACTTTACATCCTAGTCGTAGGCCCATTCATCCTCATCTCCCATTCCCACCATCCTTTCTTCTCCCCCACTCCCTCTCCCCTGTGACGCAGAAAAGGAGAAGCCCTCTTCCCATCCACCCCAGCTCATCAAGTCACATCATCATGTCCTCTTTTCCCTGTGGCCTGGCAAAGGAGTCCTGCCAGGGAAAACGATTTTTAAAAAGCTAGCAACAAAGCCATGTCAGAAACAGCCCCCACTCCCCTTACTAGAGGACCCACATGAAGTCCGAGCTTCTCATCAGCTACTTCCTTGTAGGGGGTCTAGGCACAAAACATTCATGGTCCTTGGTTGGTGATCCAGTCTCAGCAAATCCCTCTGCACCTTGATTAGTTGTCACTGTTGCTCTCCAAGAGGATATCTCAATCCTGAACGTTTATGCCGCAATACAAGGGCACTCACATTTGTAAAAGAAACAAAAAGCTTAAGTCACACATTGAATTCCACACATTAAAAGTGGAAGATTTCAACATCTTGCTCTCACCAATGAACAGATCATTGAGACA
The DNA here is from genome assembly GCA_907169655.1 of Acomys percivali. Taxonomy (NCBI): domain Eukaryota; kingdom Metazoa; phylum Chordata; class Mammalia; order Rodentia; family Muridae; genus Acomys; species Acomys percivali. The sequence goes on from OU015752.1 coordinate 94,573,141, forward strand.
GAAACTAAATAGAGAAATAATGAAACTAACAGGTGTCACAAATCAAAAGAACCTAATAGATATGTATATAACTTTCTACCCAAACACAAAAGAATATACCTTCTTCACAATACTGCATGGAACCTTCTCCAAAATCAACCATATAGTTGGTCACAAAACAAACCTGAATCAAAACAAAATATTTAATTAATCCATTATTGTACTTTATCAGTTAACCATGAATTAAAACTGGACTTCAAAAATAATAGAAATAACAAAAATTCTACACACTCATGGAAACTGAACAATGTTCTACTTAATGACAACTGGATCATGGAAGAAATAAAAAATAAGTTAAAGGTGTCCTAAAATTCAATGAAAATGAAAGTACAACAAATCCACATTTATGAAAGTAATGTTGAGAGGAAATTTCATAGCACTAAGAGCCATCTTCCAGAAATTGGGGAGATCTCATACTAACAACTTATCAGCTCAACTGAAAGCTGTAGAAAAAAGAAGTAAACAAACCCAAGAGGAATAGGCAGTAGAAAATAATCAACTTAGGGCTGAAGTCAATAGCTTAGAAACAAAGAGAACAATACAAAGAATCAGTGAAAGGAGGATCTGGTTCTTTGAGAAAATCAACAATACAGAGGAAACCCTTAGCCAAATTAACTAAAGGCAGAGAAATAATATCAAAATCAGCAAAATCAGATATGAAAATGGGGCAATAACAACAGACACTGAGAAAATCCAAATAATTATCAGGTCTTACTTCAAAAGCCTATACTCCACAAAATGGAAAACTAAGTGAAAAGGAAAATTTTTTTGATAGAATCCACTTACAAAAGTTAAATCAATATCAGCTTAACAAGTTAAATAGCCCTGTAAACTCTGAGGAAATAGAAACAGTCATTAAAAGTCTCCAATCCATAAAAAGCCCAGGGCCAGATGGTTTTAGAGAAGAATTTTACCAGACTTTCAAAAACAAGATATTACCAATATTCCTAAAGCTATTCCACAAAATTGAGACAGAAGGAATGTTGTCTAACTCATTCTATGAGGCCATAGTAACACTGATACCTAAACCACACAAATATTCAACAAAGAAAGAGAATTTAAGACCAATTTCCCTTATGAACATTGATGCAAAAATACTCAACAAAATAGTCACAAACTGAATCCAACACATCAAAAATATCATCCACCATGATCAAGTAGAATTTATCCCAGACATGGGGGGTGGTTCAATATATGAAAATCCATCAACATAATCCACCATGTAAACCAGCTTAAAGAAAAAAACTAGGTGATCATCACAATCGATGCAGAAAAAAAACTTTGACAAACTCTCACACCCCTTTGTGCTAAAATCTTGGAAAGATCAGGAATACAAGGCACATACCTAAACACAATAAAGTCAATACACAGCAAGCCAATAGTAAGCATCAAATTAAATGGAGAGAAACTTAAAGCAGTCACACTGAAATCAGGGGCAAGACAAGGCCCCACTCTAAAGTACCTCTTCAATATAGTACTTGAATTCCTAGGCAGAGCAATCAGACAACTAAAGCATGTCAAATTGATTCAAATTGGAAGCAAAGAAGTCAAAGTATCTTCATTCACAGATGATATGATAGTATACATAAATGACCTAAAAAATTCTACCAGAGAACTCTTAGCATTGATAAACACCTTCAGCAAGTTGGCTGAATACAAAATTATCTTTAAAAAATCAGTAGCCTTCCTGTATACAAATGACAAATGGACTGAGAAATAAATTAGGAAACTACATCATTCACAATAGCCACAAATAATATAACATATCTTGGTGTAACTAACAAAGCAAGTCAAAGACCTATATGATAAGAACTTCCAATCTGGGACCTTATAAAACTGAAAAGCTTCTGTAAGGCAAAGGACACTGTCAACAGAACAAAACAACAGCCTACAGACTGGGGAAGGATCTTCACCAACCCTACACCTGACAAAGGCCTAATATTCAAGATACATAAAGAACTCAAATTAAACATCACCAAACCAAAGAACTCAATTAAAAATGAGGTACAGATATCTTCTCGGTAACCTGCTGTCCTTCCTCTGAGTGCCACCATGTCTCTCCCTCCAGGGGACATGGTAAAATGTGAGGCACCAGAGTACGTGAGAAAGTCATATCCCTCTCTCCACTCAAGTGTGGAGACTGTTCTGACCATTGGTTAGATCTGGGTAGGGGTTTAAATTTTACCGCCTGTATTGTCCTTGGCTCGTGCCTTAGTTTGAGCAGGACCCCAGGGCCCAAATTTGCCTATCATAATGTTCTACTTGTGGGTTTCTAGGACCCACTGGATCCTTCTACTTTGCTATTCTCACATAGTTCTCTCATCTAGAGTCCCAATAGGATGTCCTCCCCTCTGTCCCAGTTTCCTGGTAGGTGAAGGCTTTCATGGGACATGCCCCTTGGGCTAGTATGCAGATATAAGTGAGTATATACCATTTGAGTCTTTCTGCTTCTGAGTTAACTCACTCATTATGATCATCTCTAGCTCGATCCATTTATCCACAAATTTCGGGAATTCCTTGTTTTTAATAGCTGAGTAGTATTCCATAGTGTATATGTACCACAGTTTCTTTATCCATTCTTCTACTGAGGGACACTTAGGCTGTTTCCATGATCTGGCTATTATGAATAAGGCTGCTATGAACATGGTTGAGCAAATGTTCTTGTTGTGTGCTGGAGCATCTTCTGGCTATATTCCAAAGAGTGGAATATCTGGGTCTTGAGGAAGCCCTATTCCCAGTTTTCTGAGATAGCCCCTATGAGCATATACAGGGGGAGGTAATCCCCCTCAGGAACAGTCATAGGGGAGGGGAATAAGGGGAAAATGGGAGGGAGGGAAGAATGAGAGGATACAAGGGAGGGGATAACCATTGAGATGTAAAAAGAATTAATTAATTAAAAAAATAAAAGTGGGGTACAGAGCTAAACAGAGAATTCTGAGGAGGAATTTTGAATGATTGAGAAACATGTAAAGAAATGCTCAAGGTCATTTGTCATGAGGGATATGAAAATCAAAATGACTTTAAGATTCTGTCTTATACAAAATGGCTAAGATCAAAAACTCAAGTGGCAGCACATACTAGCAAGGTTGTGGAGCAAGGGGAGCACTCCTTCATTGCTGGTGGGAGTACAAACTTGTACAAACACTTTGGAAATCAATCTGGTGATTTCTCAGAAAACTAGGAATAGTCTATCTAAAGATCAGATATACCATTCCTGGGAATATACCCAAAAGATGCTTTACTATACAACAAGAACACTTGCTCAACTATGTTCGTAACAGCTTTATTCATAATAGCCTGAATCTGCAAACAACCCTGACATCCCTTAACTGAATAATAAAGAAACTATGGTACATTTACACAATAGATTACTGCTACACTATTAAAAAACAAGGAAATCATGAAATTCACTGGCAAATGGATGGAATCAGAAAAAAATCATCCTGAGTGAAGTAACTCAGACCCAGAAATACATACATAGTATGTACTCACTTATAAGTGGATTTTAGCCCTATAAACATACTACGATTCACAGGCACAAAGAAGATAAGTGACAAGGAGGACCCCGGGGAGAATGTTTATATCTCACTCAGAAGGGCAAATAGAAGAGACAACAGAAGCTGTTGAGTAGAGGGAACAAGGTAGGAGGGGGAAAATGCAGAAAAAATGAGGGTGGCAATCAGACCAGGAGAGAGTTGGGGCAGGACAGAAGGCCTGCAGAGAAAAGAGAATCCTTGTGTGGGTGCACCTCTGTGACAAGCTGGAGACCTATGACACTGTAGGTTTCTGGGAGGATATACACAGTTCTAATAACAGGGCTCATCAAGACTGAAGGGGACATTTCTAACTAGACAGGACTCCTAGAGGAAGGAGGGAAACACCAATCCACCCTCAAAAACTTCGACCCAAAATTTACCCTGCCTACAAGAAGCACAAGTATAATGACAGAAAAGAAATCTAGGGAATGTCCAACTGATGCCTGGCCCAACCTGAGACCCACCCCATGGGAGAAATCCAACCCCTGACACTATTAATGACACTCTTCTATGCTTGCAGATGGAAGCCTAGCAGAGCTGTCCTCTGATAGGCTCCATCCAGCAGTGGATCTAAACAGATGCTGCGACTCACAGCTAAACACTGGGTGAAACTTAGGAAGTCTTGTGGAAAAGTTGGGGAAAGGATAGAAGGACCTGAAGGGGACAGGAGCTCCACAGTAAGACCAGGTCCATTGCAGAGACTGAAGCACCAACCAAGGACCATGCCTAGACTAAACCCGCACTCCCTACACAGATGTAGTGATGGGCAGTTTGGTCTTCATGTGGGTCCCTTATTAAAAGGAGCAGGGGTTGTCTTTTATATGGACCTTATTGCCTCTATTTTTATCACTTCTCCCTGGCTGGGCTGCTTTGCCATGCCACAGGAGAAGAGAATTCAATCAGTCCTCTTGAGACTTGATGTGTTGGGGTGGCCTGGGGGATCCCCTTTTCTGAGTAGGGAAGATGTGATAGGGAAAGAGGGAGGAAATTTGGAACTGGGAGTAGAGGAGAAAGAATGGGGCTCTGGTCCAGATGTAGAGTGAATGAATAAATAAACTAATTAATTAGTTAATCAATTATTAGGTCTTAAAAAGAGGGGGAAACAAATATATACTAGGATAACAAAAAATCTGTAAGAGAAGTCCAAAATCAGAAAGTGTATCTACCCAGTTTCAGGACATTGTAATGTTTTTGTGATTAAGGTACTGACTGAAACAAAACAGAAAGCACTGGACTTAGTTGCAGACCGGGACACAGTACTTGCTAAGCCTGCACTGCCATCTCTGCAGCACATCATTAAATAGAAAATAAATGGTTTTAAAACTCAGAAATGGACTCACACAAATACGGCAAAACTGGTTTGTGTTCACTTTATTTGGTTTATCTTTTTTGTTTGTTTCTCCTTATTATCTTAGGGATTTATCCAGGTTTTCCCAATGCATAATGTTAGATAATCTAAGGCCACCTTTATATCACATTGTGCTGCTTCCAGACCGCACAAGAGATGACAACATGCCTGTACTGCTGCCATCCTTTGCATTTTACAGATGCTATGACTAACATTGGCATGATTGCATTACCATTCAGCCAACTTACACTGGTAAAACAGTCTACTCTTCCTTAATTTATGTCATTGGTGCAGATACAAGTTCCTGGATCAGCATCAATTTTCTTTTCCTGCTCAAAGAGCATCCTGTAATGTTTCCTATAAATTAGATCAACTGTGCCTGGGTTTCCTGGGTTTTTATTTATCCAAGAATGTGTTAAAATATAAAAAATTGCCACACAAACCACATGAGCACCAATCTCTGTGAGATATTAATGGTTTATTATAATGCCACATCATGGCCAGGGACATGGTGGACTTGGGAGCCTTACTGAGCTGCTGTTTTTTCCTAAGGGTAGGATTTTTATAAGGAAAACTCTAATCAGGTACCAACCAGGCAGAAAGCAAGGGGGCAGGATTACCTCATTTTTTTTGATTAGCTAAACACAATAAGAAATTACTTTGTTCTGAGCACAATGTCCAGGTGGCTAGACAAATAATTTTAACAAGATTGACTATGATATAGGCTTGGAGATTTTCCAGTTTCCCATTGTTCTGGGAGAAAGCAGGGTGTGGTGGTTTTGTTTAAGTAGTACATAAGTCATTAATTCAAGCAGAATATTTGATAGGTAAGAGACCATTCAAGCCCCCAGGCAGGCAGAGCCTGAGAACCTGAACTTAATTTTACCCTATGAGCAAGATGGAGACTTGGAGGCAAAATGACTTCTGATATGCTAAGAGCAGTAGCTGGTGTTAGCAGAGCAGCCCCAGTTATGCTAGGATCTAAAGTACTTCTGAATGTAGGGGCTATAGAGTCTAAGCAGGTTAAGCAGGTTACAACAGAAAGTACTTTTACTTTTCTTTGAGTGTAAATGCCATTTACTCAGTGCATAAAGCTCTGATTTAACAGTTGGTTTTTTCTACATATTTTTAAAGTGTCTCTCTTTTCTTTTCTTTTTCTTTTTTTGTTTGTTTGTTTTGTTTTTTGTTTTGTTTTGGTTTTTTTGAGACAGAGTCTCTCTGTGTAGCCTTGGCTGTCCTGGACTCGCTTTGTAGACCAGGCTGGCCTCAAAGTCACAGCAATCTGCCTCCCAAGTGCTGGGATTAAAGGCTTGTGCCACCACACCTGGCTCTTAAAAGTGTCTCCTCATGATATTTGGCTTCCAACATTTCTAATGAGGCTTCTGTGATTCCTATTAATGTAACATGGCTTCACATAAGACACTCTTCCTGTGGTTTCCAGCAGTTCTACCAAGTCTGTGTGTGCTTTTCTGCTTTCGTTTTCATGATTCCTTTTGGTATTTGCAGGTTTCCTGGATATGTCATTTGGTGTCCACTTTGGACAATTTAGAGTCATTATGTCTTCAAACATCTCTTCCATTCTATTCTGCTTCTCTTTCCTTTCATAATCCAACTGCATATATGTTAGGCAGGTTTATGTCCAACAACTCTTTAATGCTATGGTGTTGTCTACTGTTTCCTGGCCACTGTCAGTTAGAGCATATTCAATGACCTTGTAGGGAGACATAGAAGTTTCTAGCACACATACTTGGACTACTTCTTTCTTAGATTCTGCTGCAAACACTTTGTTTTTCCTGGGTCAATTTTAATTTCTAGCACTGTTGAAGCCACCTGTCAGATCATGAGTATTGTCTTTCTTTTCTATCATAGCCTTTGACATATTGGTTATAGCTTCTTTATATCCCTGCCAGTTATTAATCTTAGTGTCTATGCTTATGTGAGTATCATGTGAGGATAGTTTATCTTTCAGAGCTATATTTTTATTGCCCCTTACCATGTCCTGTGAAACTGTTGCAAGCATTATATATGACAATGGATATAGAGATGAGCACTTTCATGATTAGGGAAGAGCACATTTTTTTTTCAAATTGGTGAAAGGAGGTTTTTTAAATTAATTTTTTATTATAACTTGTTCATGTTATATCCTAATTGTTAGCCCCTCTCTCTTATCTTCTTGTTCCCATGCCCCCTCCCTCTTCTGCCCTATTCACTTCCCCTAGACATCTGATGGAGGCAGGACTGGCCAATTCCCCCACTTTCTGCCCTCAGTCTATCGGGTCTCATCAGGAGAGCCTGCATCCTCTTCCTCTGTGTGCCCTCAAAGCCTCCCTGACAAGGGGCAGTGATCAAGGCCAGGGACTCTGGGCACAGGGAGGCCTGCACAAACTGATGCACCAACCAAGGAAAATGCAAGCAGAGAACCTAGACCCCTTGTTCAAGTGCAGCTGATGGACAGCTCATTTTCTACGTGGGGTGGGGTGAGGGGAGACTGCCTCTGACCTGCTGACATGCACTCTGGTGCCCATGATTTGAGCATACATTTTCTAATACTAAATCTTTACAAGGAAGAGCTGCAGCAGTCTAGTCAAAAGTTGGACTGTGTTTGTAGTTTGCTGTTGCTATGGATACCTGAGATGAAGTCTATTGTTCATAATGGGCACCAGAGATTTCTAGTCATTCTAATGATATTTTATTTTTGTCTCTCTGATTAGCTTTGCTTCTGTTCTTTGTCTGCTCACCAGAGAGACTGCCTCATACATCTCTCTAGACAAATTTTCTTATCTTTTCTATGAGTTTCTCTGGGCTGGTTTAGCTCTGGTTCTGAGAAGCAGATTTCAGTACCCTAATTTAGACTGGTCCTGGGACCTGGCCCTCAGGTATCTGGCTCTCACAATACTTTCTGTCCTTCCACGGGAAGAACTTATTTTATTACTAGTCCTCCTTGCTGAAATTGGAACCCACCTATGTCCTCAGGTTGCAGTCTTACCGCCTCCTTCTTTTACAGTATTACTTTTCCTTAAGAGCGATGGTGAAATGGGTCTCGTCATGATCTGTGTGTTGTCCCTAGCTAGGCTAGAATGAGATTCTACTGTCTACTGCTCCAAATCTCTCTGACCTATCTGTGAAGATGAAGCCTTCAGTTCAGTGAGGGGTAGGGGAGATGATCTACTGGGTTTCAAAGTAGTTGTTTCCTACTGCTCTTGAGGTCATAAGCTTGCATTGGATTTCATCTCTTCGTTTTCCCAATGAGATCATGAAGGAAAGGCTGCAGAATGAAAAACCAACCACACTGCTGATAGTTAAAAGTTGTTCATTTTTTCCTTTTTAAAAATTTTTATATTTTATTTAAATAATTTATTCAGATTACATCTAAATTGTTATCCCTTCACTTGTATCTTCCTGTTCCCCCCGCCCCTGCCCCTCCTTCTTTCTGCCTATTCCCCTTCCCCTAGGTCTGTAACTGAAAGGGTCTTCCTCCTCCACCATATGATTACATCCTATCAGGTCTCATCCTTCTATCCTGTTTACCCTTCCTCTGAGTGCCACCAGGCCTCTCCACCAAGAGGGAAGTGGTTATTTTTTATTTTTTAAATGTGGGTATGTTAGCTGGGTGTGGGGGCGCACATTTTTAATCCCAGCACTTGAGAGGCAGAGGCAGGTGGATGACTGTGAGTTTCAGGCCAGTCTGGTCTACAAAGCTCATCTACAACAGCCAGGGCTACACAAAGAAACCCTGTCTTGGAAGAGCCTGGAACATATTGGCACAGGAGACAACTTCCTGAACAGAACACCAACAGCCCAGGCCTTAATGTCAACAATTAATAAATGGGACCTCATGAGGCTGAGAAGCTTCTGTAAGGCTAGAGACACTGTCAAGAGAACAAAGCGACAGCCTACAGACTGGGAAAAGATCTTCACCAACCCTACATCTGACAAAGGTCTAATATCCAAAATATATAAAGAACTCAAGAAATTAAACACCACCAAACCAAATAACCCAATTGAGAAATGGGGCTTGGAACTAAACAGAGAATTCTCAACAGAAGAATA
>OU015752.1:94582992-94598875 GCA_907169655.1 Acomys percivali
CTTTCTTTCTTTCTTTCTTTCTTTCTTTCTTTCTTTCTTTCTTTCTTAAGATTTATTTATTTATTATTATGTACATAGTGCTCTGCCTTCATGTACACCTGTAGGCCAGAAGAGGGCATCAGCTCAAATTACAGAAGGCTGTGAGCCACCATGTGGTTGCCGGGGATTGAACTCAGGAGCTTTGGAAGATCAGGGAGCACTCTTAACCACTGAGCCATATCTCTAGCCTTCTTTGTTTCTCTCTCTCTCTCTCTCTCTCTCTCTCTCTCTCTCTCTCTCTCTCTCTCTCTCTCTCTCTCTGTCACTCTCTGAGACTCTCTATTTTTAATTTATTATAATTTATTCAGATTACAATCCTGATTGTTATCCCCTAGCTTGCCACCCTGCCTCCCTCTTCTGCTCAATTCCCCTCCTCTAGTCCTCTGACAAAAGGGCTTGGGAGTTTCTTACAAAGATAAACATACTGTGCTGAGGGCACACAATCCAGAAATTCCTCTCATATGTGTTTACTCAAGTGAAATGGGTAAACAAACTCTGGCATATGCAATGGACAGTAAAGGAGTGGACAACTGATACTCATTGTGTCCAGGGAGCTAGTGGGCTCAAAGATGTTGAAAGGACACTTTTCTTGCATCCCTGGAATCCTTCTCACCATGATACCTCTCAGTCTTGGGCATCTCTCTACCTCAAGTTCTGGAGTTTTGTTCCCATGGAAGAGGAAACCAAGTGTCCTGGTACCCCGCAGCTGCTTCTTTTTCATCATAGCTACTGTCACTGTCCACAAATACTGTTCTTGAGATGGATCACCAACCACCCTTATGTCAACCTCATCCCTAGGTAAACAGTTGAAGCCAGTGGCTTTCAAGCTGCAATCACTATGCCAGGAGCCTCACCAGGATCTGGAATCTCCTTTGGAAGACAGAATACAAAGACTCACATCGGACCTACTGTTTTGGTTAGGGTTTGTTTTCTTTTACTGTTGTCACCTGGACACCAGGTAGGGTCATCTGGTAAGAGGAATTTTCAACTGAGAAAAAATGTCTCCTTCAGAATGGCCTGTAGACAAGTCTGTGGGAGGCATTTTATTGATTAATGACTGATGTTGGAGAGCTCAGACCACTGTGAGCAGTGTCATTCCTGGCAAGTAGCCCTAGGATGTACTAAAAGTAGGCTGAGCAAGCCATGGAGATCAAGCCAGTAAAGACCATTTATCTATGGTCATTTCTTCAGTTCCTGCCTCCAGATCCTCTACCTTAAACTAATCTGATTTCCCTGCATAATGGAGAATAAGCTATAAGATGAAAGAAATCCTTTTCTCCCCAAGTTGGTTTTGGTTATGGTATTTACCACAGCAATAGAGCGCAAACTAGGAACTGGAAACTCTCTGATGGAGCTATGAAATCATTTTTCCAACCCTGTAGTGCAATACGAGTGTCTAGCATGCTAATTCCTGAGAACCATTACCCTTTGGCAATGTGAGCACAGACACAGGCAAAGATGGCTGCTGAACAGAGAATTTCCTATACTGCTGAGTTGTGGCTGCCTTCCCACAGAGAAAACTGTCCTCTGATTTGCAGTCCTCGAGTCAAGTTCAGCTCTGGTAGCTCATGTTGCAGCATGTGTATTGGATGAGTGTTCTCTCTGTCTCTGTGTTTCTGTCTCTGTGTCTCTGTCTCTGTCACACACACACACACACACACACACACAAAACACACACACACACACACACACACACACACACACACAAAACACAACACAATTATCTCCCCTAAAGAATGTTCATGAATTCCAGAGTCATGGGATCCAGAAGTTTTGTTTCCCTTTGTATTATTTTCATTTTAAAGCAGGCTGAAACTGTACCTGGGACATTGGCAGCCAGGGATGATAGAGTGATTGCATGGCATATGGGAAGACCTGAGTTTCCTCAGCACCATAAAAAAGAAAAACAAACAAAGAAACAAACAGGCTGTGCCAATATCTCTTCTCTTGTTTAACCTATTCTTTTAATCATTAAACATAGATGCAATTGAATCCCAAGGCTGGCTGGAAAAAATCCCATCTGGATATTTTTCTTCCAGATAAATATGCCCAAATTAAAAATGCTCTCATGTCTGTGTGTGCGTGCATGTATGTGAGTGTGTGTGTGCGTATGTATGTGTGTGTGTGTGTGTGTGTACTGTAAGTGAGGGTACATATTTGTACTTGTGTGTGTATATGTGGACATATATGTGTGAGTGTGCATATATGTATATATGAGTGTGTGTAAAGTAAAGCCTTTTTATCTGTTTTTGTTTTCAATGATTTCTATTATCTAGAATCAAGTAAATTTTAACACATTAAATGAACTGTATACATGTATGAAAATTTCAAAGAATAATAAAAACATTATATTTAAAACATTAAATAGAAAATTTTTAAAAACAGAAATTATACCCATATAATTCCATTATTGTGTGCTATAATAATAGTTCCATTTTATTACTGTTAATCTCTTTTAATAATAAAATAAAGTAAAATTAAACAAAAACTAACACATTGGAATTCTTCAAAACATAAAAACAAAAGGAAAAGAGCTGAAGAGAAAACACCAGAAACAGAGACCCACTGATTCCAACACTCAGGAATCCCATAACGACACTAAGCTGGAAATTATCCCATATGTGCAAAGAACCTGGTACAGACCCTTGCAGGCTCTCTGCGTGTTGTCACGGTTTCTGGAAGTTCATATGAGCTTTAATCATGATGATCTAGAGGGCCCTGTTTGCTTGGTGTGCTCTATTCCTTCTAGCTCTTAAACTCTCTCTACCTCCTCTTCTGCATCTTTCCCTGAGCCCCGAGGGAAGGGATTGGATGAAGACATACAATTTAGAGCTTACTGTTCCAATGTCTCTCACTGTCTGCATATTGCCTGGATGTAGGTTTCTGTATTTGTTGTCATCTGCCTCAGGAGGAAGCTTCTCTGATGATGGCTAAACAAAGCAGGTATCTATGGATATAGCATGGTATCATTAAGAGTCATTTTATTGCTACATTTTTCTTGTTGACCAGTATTATGAAGTTTTCCCTTAGGTCCCTGGGCTATCTATTCTCATGCTCTTGGTCACCCAAGCAGTATAGGTGTCATCTTGTGGAGGGGCCTTATGACAAATTTGATACTGGCTGGTTACTTGCACAAACCAATGCACTATCATAACTTGCAGTCAGGACACACCATCATAGGTCAAAGGTTTTGTGGCTGGCTTGATGTTTACATTTCTCTTCTGGTATCATGCAGAAGTACCTTCCTGTACCAAAGACACTGGAACATACAGGTAAAAGCTCTGGGTAGTCACTATCTTGACTTCTTCGTGTTAAATGAGCTTGTAGGTGTTATTTTCAGCAAGGGAGCCTTGCCATCAGTTAGTGGAGAGCAGCCTATAGTCTTGGCAACAACCTGAGTTGTTTGTGGATTCCCATAGGACCCTTTTGGTCAAAAATTCAATTAACTGTAACCCAATTCCAGTACTAGAAATTGTACTTGCAGACAAAATATAGTCAACACGACTCTCTCTCCCCCATTATTGACAACTACATGTCTGATAGAGGGGTAATATCCGAAATATATAAAGAAGTCAAAAGACTAGATATCAAGAAGACAAATAATCCACTTAAAACGGGGTACAGATCTGAATAGAGAACTCTCATAAGAGAAAACTCAAATGGCTGAGAAACCCTTAAAGAAATATTTGTCATCTTTAGCCATCAGGGAAATGAAAATAAAAATTACCTTAAGATTTTATCTTACACATGCCATGATGGCTACAATCAAAACAAGTGACATCTCATGCTGTCAGGGATATGGAATAAGGGGACCACTCATCCACTGCTGGTGGGATGGCAAACTGTACAGTCACTATGGAAATCAATATGGTGGCTCCTCAGGAAGATGAGAATGTATCTACCTCAAGATCCAGCTATTACACTCTTGGGCATATAACCAAAGGAAAGTTAGTTTCATCACATAGCCACTTTCTCAACCATATCATTGCTGTTCTAGTCATAAGAGCCAGAAATTCAAAACAATCTATATGACTCTCAACAGAAAAATGAGTAAAGAAAATGTGGTACACTTACATGATGGAGTATTATTTTGCAGTTGAAAAAAAATAAGATCATAAAATTTCACAGGTAAATGGATGGAAGTAGAAAAAATCCTGAGTGTGATATCACAGACTCAGCAAGACAAACATGACATTTATTCACCTATATGTAGAAATTAGCTGTTAAGTCAATGATAACCAAGCTATGATCTATAGAACCACAGAAGTTAGGTATAAAGTAAGGGACTGTGGAAGGGCAGATAAATATCCTTAGGAAAGGGAAATAGAATAGAGAGCTATGGGTCTATGGGGAGGGCAGGAATGGGAAGATCAAATGGGAAAAGGGTGGGGGATAAGGGAAGGAATACAGAGGGAACCATCTAAAATTAAGGGCCATTTGAGGAGTAGCATAGAAACCTAATTTTTTCATCTCTTACTGCATGCAATAATATGATGCTAAGTCTGTCTGCATAGGAAAAATAGATTTAGTACTATGTTTAAGTTCAAGAATCTTCTGGGGCTCTTAGAATGTGACCCCCCTGATAGTGGGCACAATTGTATATATATATATTTGCCTTACACGTTACAAAAGTGTTGCTAAGAAAATTGGCACTGTAATTTGGCCACTGCACTGTTAGTGTCTGACAAGGTTGAGAATCAGGAAGAGGAAGACAGCATATGAAGGCTTACTACTCTTTTGAAGTGAAAATACATCATTTTATGAAGCCATGTGCCTATGCACAAACAGCAAGAATACCATAGATCAGTCATCCTCACACCACAATGGCAGAAAGTCAAGTTACCCCAACAGGTATCCTCGGTATATGTGGATGGATATATACCCTATGCCGTGGATAGACTGTGGGTCCAGAAGCACAATTATAGAGAGCTCCTCCCTAGCCAGCTTTACTCATGTGTATGTGTGTCTGCATGAATGTGTGTGTGCGTGCATGTGTGCATGCATGTGTGTATGTGTGTGTATATTCGGTCTTCTCTGGGCTAGCTTGGGATAGCAGCCACTTCAGCATCTATAGTCTCAAACAAAATTCCTCTTCTTTTCTGCAGATGCCTTCTGGCCCATTGTGTCCTTTGAATTATGAATGTCTCACTGATTCAATAGTGCAAAATTATCCCTCAGGGTGATGGTTCCATCTCCAGCACTTTCCAAGGTGACTGTCAACATATTACATGATCTCCTCTCAATATTCTCATGGGGATGGTTCCAGGAATAGTCTCCCAGATGCATAGATGTTCAATTCCCTTATGTAAACTATATAGTATTTGCATGAATCCTATGCATGTACTTATGTATATTTTAACTCATTGCTAGAAGATGTGGAATTACCTAATGAAGTGTAGATGCTATGTAAACAACTGCTCTTAGGAAATCAACCAAAAAGAAATCGTTTCATATTCAGGTCAGATACAACTAATTTTTCCAAATATGTTTGACTCTGTTGGTTGAATCTACAGATGCAAAACCAAGAATACAGAAGGCTGAGTGTAACTGTCATGGGCGATTGCATGGGCCTGAGGCCCTTAGAAAAGTAAGATGAATGTAAGAGTGTTTTGTGTGACACAGGAAAGCCCAGTGAAGCTTACTACATGTCTGTGCTATGAAACCATGAGCACTAACATTGAAGATCAATGCCAAACTCTTTTGGCTTCCACTGCTCATGTTTCCCAACCTCTCTCATCCTGTTTCCTCTCACAGTGAGAAAAGTAATGCCCACTTGGCCCAGCCTCAATGAATAGCAAAAATGACTTGCATGATGGCCTTTTGAACCATGACACGCTACCTAGAGGCAAGAATGATACTTCCCTTAAAGAGCAAGGACCATACTGTTGAGACCCTATCTCTTCTTACTGGTTGCAATAGGCAGAGCCCCAGTTTCATCCTTCTCACATTCATTAAAGACCCCTGAAAGGCTTATGTTCTTTCTTGAAAGATCTTTGTTCAAATTGATGCAGTGATGCCTGTTCAGCAATCAAATGGTTGCAAAACACAATATATTTCAGTCTCTCCTAAAATTAAAAACATCTTGACTTTGTCTCCTGCTTCTGCCCAGAACCCCACAAAGCATCCTTCCCACTGGCCTCTTATTGGGAAAAAAGAAAGATGCATGCCAGTGTCCTTAAAGCACCTCTCCCTGATCTTCTTTCTTATGCTGTCACCAATCACAGATTGTCAGTGGTACACTTCAGCTGAATAAAAAAAAAAGAAGAGAGAATTAAATAATATCCCTTCTAATCGATGCCTAATCGAAGATTATATTTCTTTGTACCACTCCAAACATTTACTAGACTTCTCTGTGCTTCAGTTACCCAAGCTGAGACATGAGACAATGTGACCAGAGAACTTTCTGGGCATTTTGTGAAGTTGAACTCATCAAATGTAAAGCATTTTAAAGATGTTAAGGGCCTGAGGAAAGTTAAAGAAATAGGGGCATGACACTTGTATACCAACCAACTTGAACTTGATGGTGATGTAACTTACACAATAACAAACAATGTATTTCTCCTCTGTGATTAAAATTGTATTTCTTCCCACTTAAATTTCTCATAGTCCTTGACTTATAAAGTAGATGAGGCAGTACCCAGTTGAGTTTATGAACATGGGATCACATTGATTTGAAAATGTGTAAGGAACAGTAGGGTTATATTTATGCAAATACTGTCTGGGTAGTATCTCTGGGCCTTGGGTGACATGTTGAGATGAATGAGAAAAATGACAACATAGTAAAAATTGACCAAATAGCACTGAAAAGTTTTTCTGAGTGACTACCTGAGTCTTCTATCAACTCCATACATCCAAGTCCTAACTCTCACTTTAATGGTAATTGTAGGTGAGCCCACTTCATGAGAACAGTGCCCTTTAAGAAAAGAAAGAAATGAAAGTTGTCTCTCTACTCCACCATGTGAGGACAAATAGAGAAAGAAATGGTTTGCAATCCAGGAAGGGAGGTCCCACCAAGATCCCAAGTATATTGGCATCTGCCCTTGGACTTCTAGCATGCAGATGTCTGAGGATATGAATACTTGTTATTTAACCACTTAGTCCATGGTCTTTTTTATAGCCACTTTATCATATTAGCATAGAACTATATTTAAACAGAGCTGTGTATTGAGTTTCCAGTGCTATATCATGGGGTATCCTTGCATAGTGGGAGGACAGGGGAAGAGCAACTTCAATGTCCAAGAGGGGCCACAGGTGGCCTTACCGAGTAGTTACATAATAGGAAATATGAATTCATTTAATCATTGGGCACTTACTAATCATGTGCTTATTATATACTTGCTCTGTATTTGACACTGTAACAGATGAAGATCCATGCCCTTGTGTTCCCTTCTATAGTGAAGATGAGTAGAGACATACTGTACTCAGTTACACAAGGAGTAAGATGCCTTTAGTTATTCACAGCACAGGTATCTGAGGAGAATGGTGACCCAAAAGGCATCGGTAGTGCATGGAAGAGCCAATTTGGGAGAGGTCTCATTTCAGGTTCTGTATCCGTCAGGGCTCTTTAAGGGAACTTAATTGACAGAATGATTATGTATATATAGACAGGGACTTATTACACATGCTTACAGGATGTGCTCCATGTAGTCCAACAATACCTGTCTCATACTGGACGAGCCAAGAATTTGGTAGTTGCTCAGTCCACAAAGCTGGATGCCTCAAGAGTCCCAATCAGACACGGAAGGTCTGGAGGATTCCTAGAGAGCTGTTCATTTTTTAGTCTAAGAAGTTAGTTTTATCATTTAATGACAGAATGCTATGCCTACAGGACAGGTGAACTTGCCAGCAAGAGTGAAAGCAACAGGCAAAAAGACAAATTTCCTTCTTCTGTGTCCTTTTATCTGGGATGCCACCAGAAGGTGCCCATATATAGAGTGGATCTCCTTGATTCAAATAATCTGATCAAAATATTCCATCACAGGAGTACATTCAAGTAATCTGATGAAGAAAATCCCTGAAAGGGTGTTATCAGTTAAGTTGGAAAAGAGTGACACCCTCTCACTTGGTATGGAGATGTATAGGAAAAGCCTAATGAGGCTGAGGACTTTCAGCCCCTAGATTCTGATTCTACCTGAGGAAGTAATCTCTCCACCCTTGTCAGAAGATGCACCTCTATCCTCATTTCCTACACTGTTGCCCACCGCACCCTTGTCTGAGGGAATCAATCCTCCATTGTCTGCAGAATTGGCAATGACCTTCCCTAAAGGATATGCCAGGCAAAATCATACTGATGTCACTCATGCCGCACCAATAGGGTACATCTAGACCTATATAACAAAAAGTAGCCACCAGAGTTGTTTCTACCAAGTAAAATAGTGAGCCAAAACACAATTGCTTCCCTGGAGAGATAGCAGAAGTTAGTGGCACCATCGAGGACTTAAACAGTGCAGGGGTGGTGATTTCCACCACTTCTCCTTCCAACTCTTCTATTTGGTCTAATGCAGAAGACAAATGCATAATGAAGATAGACAGCTGACTATCAAACACCTAACAGAAAAAGCAACTCCAGTTGTGGCTGCTGTGCCAAATGTGGCTTCCTTACTTGACTAGATTAACACATGTCCTGTTACCTATGGCACTATTCATCTTTCAAATGCCCCCTTTCTCTGTATCTGTCCATAAGGACCTCCAAAAGCAATTTGTTACTGCTGGCAATGCCAACAGCGTGCTTTCAGCATCATACCACATGGCCAAGCTAATTCTCCAGCCCTTACTTATAGCCTAGTTTTAAAGCATCTTGATATTTTGATTCCTACACACACACACACACACACACACACACACACACACACACACATACACACCAAGAACAACAAGCCCACAAACCCATATCACACTGGTTCACTAGAGTATTGATATTATACTGATTGGATCAGGTGGGCATGGGGATAGCAAACACTTTGAGCTTGATAAGGCATATGTGCCTCAGAAGATGGGACATAAACTCAATGAAAATTCAAGGACCTTACCTAAAGTAAAATGTCTAGGAGTCCAGTGGTATGGGGCAGGCAGAGGTAGTCTTTGCAAGCTAAGCTGTTGCATCTGGCTCTCCCCACCACTAAAAAGGAATTACAACACTTAGTGGGCCCATTTGGATTCTGAAGACAGCACATTCCTTACTTGGGTATGTTATTTCAGCCTATAGGCCAAATACCCTAGAAAGCTGCTAGTTGTGCATGGGGCCTGAAAGCTGAAAAGGCTCTTCAACGGGATCAGGCAGCTGTTCAGGCTGCTCTATCTCTTGGACCAAGTGACCCAGCAGGTCAGATAGTGCTTGAAGTGGATGTGGCAGACAAGGATGCTATTTGGAGCCTTTGACTGCTCTGTAGGTGGATCACAGAGGAGACCTTTGGAGGTTGGACCAGGGCTCCACTGGCATCTACAGATATCTCTTCTGCCTTTGAGAAACAGTCCTTGGCCTGTCTTTGGGCCTTAGTAGGAACCAAATGTCCGACAATGGGCTGTTACCATGTGACTTGAGTTGCCTGTCAGAACCTGGTGTAATTTGAGCCATTTGGCCATAAAGTAGGAAACACACACTGGTGTGGCGATCCTTTCTTTTTAAATACAAATGGTATAAAGTGGTTAGTCCTGTACAACTAAGGTCTGTGTAACTTGTGTGCTGTAGTGTTCACCTACAGTATTCACCTTGTGATGAAATTGCCTAAAGAAACTTTTCTCAGGCTACATTTTCATTGGTAAGTGGTCCACGGCTACATACTGTACACCAAGAGTTTTCATTCATTCTTTTTACAAAGATTGGTTTATTTTATTTTATGTGTATATGTGTTTGCCTGCATATACATGCATATATACTATATACTATTTATATACATGATATATGTATACATATATACATAAATGCACATGTATGTATATACATGAATATATATGCAGTGTATTTATGCTTGATCCTTGGGAAATCCAGAAGAGGGCACTAGTTCCCTGGAACTGGAGTTACAGGCATTTGTAAGCTACCATGTGAATCCTGGGTACCAAACCCAGGCCCTTGCTAGAGCAGCAAGTTCTTTTAGCCATCAAGTTGTCTCTCCAGCTCCAGAAGTTCTTTTCAAATTAATTTTTAATTTGTCCTTTAAAAAAGCATTAGTGTCCTTGTGGCATTTCTATACACATATTATTGTACTTTGATGATGAACAGTTTTACATGTCATTTTTGGCAACTGCTCTACTTTCAAGAATAATATATAAAAGCAGGTCTAGAAAGAGAAGCTCAGCTAGTAAATACTGGTCTTATAAGCGTGCAGATCTGAATTCTAGACTCGGAACTCACAATGAAAGTATTTTTTAAAGCTGGTCAGAGGGGTTTATGTTTGTAATCCAGTCACCAGGCAAGTGAACCCTTGGGGCTGGCTAGTCAGCCAGCCTAGCTTGGTGGTTAAGTCTGAGGCCAATGAAAGAACTTGTCTCAAAGAAAATGTGGATGACACAAAAGGAAAGACACCTAAATCATCATCTGGCCTCCACACGCATATGCACATATATGTACCTGCACATATATAAACACATATGCAAACCATAAACACACACACACTCATGCACATTAAATAAAAGAATCCATCTTCCCCAGGGATGAGCCCCCTAAATGGTTGTTTAATACCATGTGTTCACCCCAAAAAACACTAAGAGGACTCAGCAGGCTGCATTTACGTATTTATGTGTATTTATACATGTAACAAGTATAATTAAATGAAAAAGAAAACAATAAAGATAGTACATGAAAGTGGAAGGAGGGCTTAGGGGTAAGAGGAAGAACAGGAAGTGGGGAATCATGATATCATAATCGGTAATCAAAGTATATTGCATACATTTATAAAACATCATAATGAAACTCATTTTTATAATTATTTAATGATAGTAAAAAATGAAAAATAAATTAAAAAGAAGTATCTATAGTTATAAAAATTTGAATTATGGCAAGTTTTTTTTTCAGAAAAACTAAAATGAGAAACATAAAATATGTAAAAAATTTGCATTTGTGAATGAATATAAAACAAAGTAACTAAAAATAGAACATAGATCAGCACAATGTTAAACATGCCAAAATCTCAGCATGAATGAGACAAGGGGTTCACAAAGGCCCACTCCTACCTGAGGAGCCATTGACATTGATGGTTGCTGGTGGAGGGAGATTTGGCCCCTGAGAAGTCTATCCATGTGCCGTAGATGGTTTTATACCCATGCAGATGGAGCCAACACTGAAAGGATGCCTATAAACTGGTTACATATAGAAAGAACACATGACATTGGTACAAAAAGTGGTAGAGAGAAAGAAAAAAAAAACTAGCAGGGAGGAAATGGGAGTGGATTTGATAAAGACACATTATGTGCAAGGATAAAATTCTCAAACAATTAAATAGAGGAAAACAAAACAAAACAAAACAAAACAAAACAAAAAACCCTGCAAATCCTCAGGTCCCTATAGGATATTTTCCCCATTTTTACCTATGTATTTTCTCCTCTACTTACCCAGAGATCTGTACTTTCAAACTACAGGAATCCCAGTGGAACACTTTCTGCCGGCAACTAAGATTTTAAAAGCCAATAAAAAAGATAAAGTGGAGTGGAAATATTGGAGCTAAGCAGCTGTACAAACTGAAGTGCACATTTGGAAGAAGCCTACACTGCGTCCATGCATCTGCGGCAGGCACTAAGGTAGTCCAGCCCTGAACATAGCCACAGACCAACCACAGAAGCAGGGAAGTACTGCCAACATGTCTCCCTCCTTCAGGGGACTCCAAAAGGTGCAGAACACTCAGCACTTCTTGCCTTTTCACATTCCTCCCGTCTTTGGTCCTTTACACACTGGCTACACTTTCCCTCACTCCTCTCTTAGTTTGCGTGTGTCTCTTGCACGCAAGTTTCTCACTCCTGTCCCTTACTCTTTGTTGTCATTTTCCAACAGGCAACTTTTGTTTATTCCCCAAACACTCTCACGCAAGAGTTGCTAGTTTTGTCTTTATTTCCTCATGACTCTTTTATGGAAACCAAAGTCCCTGGGGTCCCTGCAAGGAGGCTCAGCATCCTTCCTGGAACAGGCAAAGAAATCCAGATCTGCGGTTCAAACAGATTCTTCCCACTGTGCAAAGGAGACTTAAAGACAAAGTATATTTTTCATGCAAAAGCATTTTTTTCAGCCATAACTTCTGTGTGGAGTTGTTTCAGACTGCCCCAACATCCACAGCAAAAGGAAAGACAAGCCAGGGCACATCTCTTTTGAAAATATTTCTTAAAAGATGTAGCTCCTAAGGACGGGATGACCAGAATGGAATCTAAAAACTAAGAATTGGTACAAGAACCACTGAGTACAGTTGAGGTAATCTGTGTCTAGAAGAGGGAAGTCTGTGAAAAGGGAGCCTTGAGATCAGAGGGGCAGATTCAAACTCTGAAGTTGGAACTGAACAGCTCTGAGACTTTAGGCATCTTCTTAAGCACTTCTAACATTTTCTTTCCTTACCTGAGAAAACAATAATGGCTAATCTAACATTGATTAAAACATAAAATAGAGTGTTTGGCAAGAATTCAATGCAAAGTATTCTTTAAAAATTACTAAATATTAGTCACTAAAGTGATTTAAAAAAAAATTACTTGCCAGACCCCAATTCCAGGTCTGTTCACCTTTAGAATGCCATGTTCTGTACTGATTTATCTTATAGAATGTATAATATCTATATACAACACTCTCTACATCTTTTTAATTTTTTTCTGTGTATTTTCATCATAACATAGATTATTCTACTATATATTCATAGCATTCCCAATGAGGCTTTGAACTCTTTAGAAGATTTCAAGTTATTTTCTGATAGAATATTATATATGAAGTCATTTTCATGTGTGCAAATGCAAACACACACACACACACACACACACACACACACAAATACACATTCAGGGGTGGAGGTAGGCAGTTGGTCCAAACAGCCACTGACTTGGATCCATACACTTAACCAACCATACATAAAAATTAGAAAATAGCCTGTCCCTAAAGGTGTTGCAGGTGTGGCAGCTGTGTCGCATCAGTAGGTGGCAAAGAGGAGTGAAGCTATGTATATGCCTAGTGTTCTGACCTGTGGACAGACATCTGAATAATTACTAGCTTAACACTCCCTGAAAAAAAAACAAGCCTGAGATGACCACCAGTCCAGCACCTCACAGGCCTGCACAGACTCCCAGGATGGGGAGCAAGCTGGAGATTAGAAGAACCCCGTTTGAGACTGAAGACCCCAGCCTGGAGTAAGCCTAAGGCAGACAACCCTTGCATGGGACCACTCAAGCAGGCTGGATGAGGAGTAAAACCTGGATGACCAACAGACTGGTGCCATGGGGCCCCGACAGGGAGCTGGCCTGAGATGACCATCGGTCACCTGAATCATGGTACCATACAGGCCCTTTGTGGGGAGGGGGAGACCATGGCTTAGATGACCCTTTTCTGAAGCCATAATGCAAGCAGGGCATAGCACCTCGAGACTACTGCTGAGATGACCTCAGATACTCAAAGACCCCCAACAACCACTATGGGGAGCAAGTAAGTGATGGGAAAACGGAAGCGAAAGAGAAACCGAAGGATGTGTGCACAATGAAGAGAGGTAGAACTGGAGACTTGAGAGTACAGAGGAAGAGCGTGATGTGAGTAGCCAGCGATGCTACCTGGGACCATGATGGGATCCCAGCCAGTGCTGTCAAGGGGGCCACATCTGGGTCCATGGCACTGTAGCAGCAGGGGTCTGTCACCACCAAAGGCCAGGCAGATATCTCTGGTTTTGACTACTGCCCTGAAACATACTGGTGTCTGAGGGTTGTGCATAACTGGTCCCACCCCTCACATGGGCATCATGGGAAAGCTGGTCCTGGAGGCATGAAAACAGGACAGCTGGCCACCATCCCCCCACCACGCCCAGCCAGCTTCAGTACTCTGGAGAGTGGGCCTTACATTTTGGGGGAGTTGAGGATAAGATGGCCCCAAGGATATGAGAATGGGAGAGTCGGTTCTACCACTTATCTCCCATGCGGTGGCCTGGACAAGAAAGAGAAACCCTAACCCTAACTCTCCCCACTTGCCCCTCCCCACCTGGGGTCATGAGAGCAGGAGAGCTGGCCCTTCCCTCACCTGCTACAGCACTTGGGAAAACAGGCCCTATACCTCACCGGGGGAGCACAGTAGAGCTGACCCTGATGGCAGGGGCATGGGTGAGCTGGCCCTGAGGGCGTGAAAGCCAGAAAGCAGAGAGCCGGCGCCATTTGGGTGGTGGTGTAGACTAGAGAAAGATGCCCTCCTCCTCTCACTTGTCCTTTGCCATCTATGGTAGATGGAAGAGCTGCCACCCAGGGTCATTCATGAGAGTGGGGAAAATGACCATGTCCCTTATCAGCTGCAACACTTAGAAGGATAGGCCCTTCCCTTCACCCAGTAGCAGGGTAAAGCTGGCCCTGGTAGCAGGGGTTGCTAGTGAACCAGCTCCAAGGGCATGAGAGCAGGAGAGCAAATGGGCTTACCAGCTAATATATCTCTCCGGCCTAAATCCAGGGCTTTGAATTGGTCCACCCCAACATCTACCCCATTGATCAACTTCTAAGGTGTATGAAGAGGCTGATCCTACAAATCCAAAACAACAGGATCGCTATGACACAAGGCAACAACAGGGTATCTGAGAGGAGTCCCAGTGAGGTTCCAGTATTTATAGAGTAGCAAAAGCCAGAGGCTTCATACAGACCAATGAGTCATTGCAATGAACATTTAAAAGCAAAGAAGTGTGGACAAGAGGACATACTGTGGTCACACTGAGACACACTATGACTTACACAACAAGATTTTCCCCCTGTGTTGCAAGGTAAGTTGCCAGGGTGGAGGGTGGGTATGAGAAGAAGGGGAGATGAATGGCACTAGGATACATGATGTGAAATTCACAAAGAACCAATAAGTTATTAAAAATAGAAAATATTCTAACATATATATGTGTATATAGTATATATGTATATGCTACATACATATTTTCCTGTGTAATATATGCATATACATTGATGTGTATATACATTTATATGTATATACACATATATTACACAGGAACATATACACAGCTTATATAGAAATACTATGCTATTTTTCATAATATTTGAGAGGATCCTAGAGCAAATCTCTCACACATACTAAGTGATGACTTCACACACACAGATATACATGTACGCATTACATTTTTTTTAGCCTTACTTGCAATATTATTTTAAGTGACTCCTGGTATATTCTCTAATAGTGTCAACAAAGCATGCAGCCATTACTTTGAACATTCTAAAGGTGGCTTGAAGGTTTTCAAATACATTTTTCAGTTTATCAAGTCATAGCAAAATAAAAAGCTATACTCAGGCAGCCTAGGGTAGCCTTATGAAATTGTTATGATTTGTTCCTTAGGTAGAGGACAAATTCCATGGAAATCTTCACCGAATTTTAATGAGTGAAAGTAAGACTTAATTAAAGTGTTCTTTGTGGCTTTTCGTGGTTTTTTTTTTTTCCTTCTAACCACAGCCATCTGCAAGCACTTCCCCCAGCGTCTTATCTCTATTGTGCAGGCACAGTGGAATCTTTATCATGTGTGGCAAGGGCTGAGGCAAAGAGACACATAAAAATAATGGCAACAACCTCGTTTTTTAAAACAACACTGTCTGCTCCTCTTTTAGGCATTGAACCCCAGATGGAGTTCTCGGTGCTTAAATGTGAAATGCTGTGAGTGTGTGTGTGTGTGTGTGTGTGTGTGTGTGTGTGTGTGTGTGTGTG
>OU015752.1:94598885-94615745 GCA_907169655.1 Acomys percivali
GTGTGTGTGTGTGTGTGTGTGTGTGTGTGTGTGTGTGTGTGTGTGTGAATAACTCCCTCTTAATCAGTTTTAATAATCCCAGCCATTTCTCTGTAAAGTGCAGTCCTTTTTCTAGAGCAGAAAATTTGACAAGAAGCAGAGAAGGTGGAGGCGGACATGTGAAATAGCATAGTTTGGGGGGTGGTTGCTTTTTTTTTTTTTTTTTTATTCAAGGTTTTAAGAGAGTTTGATTGCTTCTTTTCCTACTTACCAACTAACAGCAACCAACAGAAAAACTGTAAGTTGTGAATGCTTAATTATGTGAAACATGGTGCAAAAAAGAGAGAGAGAGATAAAAATGCAACATGTTAAGGAATATGCAGCAATTTTAAACAGTGATCATGGAGAGAAATGTGTATTACCATGGGAATAGGCCCAAGACACATTAAGTGGAGAGGAAAAACCACCAGTGCAAAGCTGCCTGCACAGTTTATTAACTCTGTTTAAATACAAATCAACAGACATGACATAAAAGCTTCTATAATGGGCTATGATTTTCTTTTCTTATTAATTAATTTATTTATTCACTTTATATCCTGGTCATAGCCCCTATCTCTTCTCCTTCCAGTCCCATCCTCCCTCCATTTTCTTCCATCTCCCTCCACTATTTCTCAGAAAAGAGGGAGCTTCCCCCCACCCTCCCTCCCCAGCTCATCAAGTCTTATTAGGAGTGACCTTGTCCTCTACCGATGTGGCCTGGCAAGGCAGTCCCACCAGGGGAAAGTGATCAGAAAGCAGAGTCCATAGCAACAGAGTCCATGTCAGGGACAACCCCCACTGCCTTACTAGAGGACCCACATGAAGCCTGATATCCCCATATGATGGATTATTTTTATTTGCTAATGTGTCTATTCTGTGCTAGCTACAATAAGTGGACATTACTTTTATACTTACAAAAGAACTTTAAAATATAAGCTGTGGTTCTGTTTTTGGAAAAACAGATTAATCACACTTGCAATATGCCTCCCATTGAATGCACCTCTAACACTCATAAAATGCAAGGAGGAGCTAGCTAGATGCCACATGGATGGTAGGAGGTGGACAGGGTAGAACAGATGTTAAAGCCCTACTGACCTGATGGTTACTCAGTCATTGCTCCCTTCAGTATCATCCATCCTGTATCAAAGGCAGCCTGGATGCTCAAAGTGCACACTAGCTGTGGGCATAACAAGCATCAAGGGAAAATCCCTCTCCTTACTCTCCTACATAGGGCTTCCAGCATACACTGGCGGCCCTGACAACAGAACAACAATGTCAGGAAAGAAAAACTCTTCTGCTGGTTCAACAGAA
Organism: Acomys percivali; assembly: GCA_907169655.1. NCBI lineage: Eukaryota > Metazoa > Chordata > Mammalia > Rodentia > Muridae > Acomys > Acomys percivali. The sequence continues at coordinate 94,600,215 of OU015752.1, forward strand.
CTGTAGTTCCAAGATTTTTTTCAACGGATACACACTGCTAAATCATTTATACAATTTATTTGTTCTGCTGCTATTTGGTCCTGAGAGTAACCACAGTTGTGGGAAATTCACGGACTAACTTGGAAACTAGATATCCAGACTTCTGACCAGAGAACTGAAGAAGGGAGCCCTAACTTTTGTGAGCGACAGAGAGGGGAAAGGCCAGGAAAGTAATCCCAACAAATGCTATGTGAACACCTGGCTGCCTTTGCTACATGCTTAAATCTGACCCTGATAAGCGTATCATGGACTCTGAGAACTGAGCTGAAGACTCACAGGCTGTCTCATGAGACAGTTTATACAGTAATTAAAACAGAATTAGGTTGAAACCAGAACCCAGAGAACGAGACATGCCAGAATGTGTTACACAAACTGAATTTAGTGATCGCTTCCCCAAAACAACAACAACAACTATGGACAGTTACCTAGACTCAAAGGTGGACAATGGGCAGAGTGCTGAGAGTGTAGGTTGGCCTTTCCAGGCCACAGAGGAAGAGGTTATATGTAGTGCAGAGGACACTGGACACAGAGGTCAGAAGTTAGGAGAGGAGGGCTCCCCTTACTAAGGACTAGGAGAGGGAGGGGAAAGAGGAGGAAGGAGATGGGATCAGGAGATGATGAGGGAGGAGTAGGATCTGGAGGTGTTGAGGGAGGGAGCTGCAATAGGAATATAAAGAATTCAAACTGCAGAACAAGTACGTAACTTATATTGCTACTCCCACTACATGGGAATAGATCTGTGACTGACTGAGAGACAAATGTCTATACCCAGACAAGGCTCCATATAGGTCACAGATTCTCTGTGATTTATTACTAGAGGCCATTCTTAGTATGGCATGAAGGAAGATTTGTAGATGTCTTACTTCTGCTCATACAATGAGCAGAGAACCAGCCTTAATTGCTCTGTGCATCCTGCATACCTCATACAATCATATTAGAACTGTATAATGCTTGTGAGAAATTAAGTCTTCAGAACAAAAGAACCGGACATTGAGGCTGGATCAGACCTGACAGGATTCATTCCTCTCAGCATGCTGCAGGCTGTCATCCTGCATCTTCCTTGTTTCGGCCCCAGGTGCCTCACCCATCAGAACAGGACAGCATCCAGAACAGTGTTGTAGAAAGCTTCTGATTCCAATTGGTCCAGCACTTTAGTCTGTCCCACACAGGACTCCTATTAAGCCTGGAATATCTCAACATTTAGAAACTGGACCACAAATGCAATCCCTGGCTTGTTTAATCATTTCTCACATTTTGGGGGGCCCCTTCTAAGGTATTGTTCACCCCCAAATCAGCCTGAAGAAACCTTAAGAGAACAACCTCCTATTTCCTCTAAGAGGGGTTGAGTAGGTTTCTGATTGCTCTCTGGATCTACAGGAGCTTATTTTCATCAGGAGGTTGTTATACGTTATTGTTGGTCTTATACAGAAAGAAAATTAGGTTGGACACAAGGACATCTATATTTTTCTTTATCTTTCTCTCATAGGTAAGGTGATAGGAGGTGAAAAGAAAGGGGTATAAAGAAATATAGAGAGAGGATAGAACAAATGGTAGATAACAGAAGCTATTTCTTAACTCAAGGCCTTAATTGTTACTCAAAAAGAAGGTTATTTTTAATTAATTGGGATAGAATTTTGTATATTGATGCAAATCATAGTCATGTCAAATAATAGTCTAATTTTATCACAAGAATATATATCCTATGTCTAACAGATATATATGATTCTATATATTTATAAGGTAAAATAGTTAAATAAGGTCTTCAAAAGCCGCAGAGACCTACAGAACATGACATTTAAAGATGTTTTCATTATCCTAAAGATTCTTTGACAAGTTAACTCCTGGCAACACCCAGCCTGCCTCAAAGAAGATGATCAACATCAAAGAACTTCTTTATGAAGTTGGTTCCAACTGTGGCATACAAGCCACTGGGCAAAATGTCTTCATTCCTGCCATAGACAGAATTCTGCCTAAAAATGGACAAGCTTAGATACAGACAGAGTTGACAGCTGAACTCTGCCAAGACAGGGTAAGCAAGTCCTTAATAGTTCCTGCCTATCAAATATGTCTGGCAGAGATAATGGGCCAGAAGACCGAAGATGAGGCTCCAACGTTATAGAGAGTGTTCAGTGTATTGGGTGACTGTTCAGGCAATAAATTGTCTCAGTCACTTTTTCATTTTGGAAGCTACTAACCTGTGCTTCTGGTTCACTTTTTTTTCCTTCTCAAGTCTCTGAAGGGGTTGAAGACCAGATAGTTTAGTCTTACAATCAAGTTTAGTTGGTTAAAAGGGATAAGATCTTTTTAGATCAAGATAGATGGTTTAAGTTAATGGAGATTAGATATGATAGATATTGACTTTAATTCAGAAATTTGGACCCAACAAAGTAGGAAGGATGGTTATTTCAGGCTTGACAAATGCAAATGGCCAAATCACTATGAATGTAACATTTATATAACTCATGATTGTCTCATGGTTCTTCCTGATGTATATAGTTTGTCTTATTCACATGTAATAATATAAATGTATATGTTAAAAAAGAAACATGATAAAATAATTTTTAAAGAAGCAATCGCAAGGTTAAATAAAACAAACTCTTAGAGAAGATGCCCAAATGTAGTCTTTAAAAATATTTTAAATTTAGACAATATGATTTGTATTTGAGAATTACTTGACATTCCATAAGTTAAGTTCTTCTTAAATAATATTATTTATAATTGAATCTAAGAGACATTTGCAAATACTGTTGTGACTTTTATGTAAAAATGTGGCTATTTAAATGTAGAGTGTTCTAAATGATTTGAAAAGTATAGATTTAAACAGGCTCGGAATGAGAAATTGTTCATGTTTTCATACTTATTCTAAATCTAGATTAAAACAAAAGAGGACAGGGAAACAAAAGTGAACTTTTGGTAAGAGGAAGATGAGCAGGGAAGGGAGAGGAGGGGCAGAGAGCACTAGACAAACTAATGGAGGAATAAATGTAGCCAAGTAATGCTACACATGCATGAATGAAACCAATTGTTTTGTACTATTTATATATTAATAAAATTTAAAACATGCTTCCTTCATATCTAGTATATTAATTTTAACTTTCACAAATCTTTGAAGATATCGACTTGGAAATTTTTTGTTGATCATAAGAAATTCAGTGTGATTTTATATGAAAAATAAAGACTTGCTGTACTCTGAAGTATAAAAAAATTCAAAAATTTGTTAGAGTTTAAATAAGATCCAGGCCTCTGTATTGTATTAGACTGCCAAGTTTATATTCCAAAGTTAGTTGCCACACAAAGAAACAGGGAAATATACCTCCCCAACACACACATACACACAAAGAAAATTTATAGCTCCTAGCTTTGAGCTCACAGAGGTGTTAGAATTACCAGACTTTGAGCAGGTATTGTAACCATGAAGTATGTTACATGGCCTAAGCATACCAAATCATAGCTGGAGACATCAGACGAGCAAAGAAAGAATAACCCAACCAAGCACACATTGTCTTCTAGAAACTCTGTTTATATAGGTAGGTTAAGAGTAAAAAGGTGATCAATGATGTACCATGAATACATAAATCAAAAGAAAATTGACAACATGAGCAACAGAGAATCATGTCTGTAACCTCAACTATTTAGGAAGCTGAGGCAGCCTGAGCGACATAGTGCGATCATGTCTTTAAAATAATAAGAGAAGAAAAGAAGGAAAAGGAGGAGAAAGGAAAGAATGGAGAGATCAAAGGAGCAGAAAACAAAGAAAAATGGATGAGCCACATTAATGAGATAGTTTATGCTGGATTTAAGAACAAAAAAATCACTAAGACTAAAAAGGCTATAAAATGATAGTAAAAATATCATCAAGAACATTTAATACTAAAACCTCGAGGTGAATAAAGCAAATGCTGAAGATGAAAAGGAGAAATGGGAAAGCCATAGTTAGAAGCAGAGACAGTCCTGCATTCATTAATCAATTAGACAGAAAATAAGTGTTGATGTAGAGGACTAAACCATTTCAAACACAGAGAACATTCCATTCAATAATAAGAGAATAAACATCATTTTCATGAACAAATGGAACATGCACCATGATAAACTACCATTGGTTCACGAAATTCACAAATGAACAGAATTTCACTGTGTGCTTTTTAGCCGTAATAGATTAAATCATACGCAGGAAGTGCTTGTATGAGTCCTTGTGTTTGTAACATGTAGGGAATATACAGAGTGGGGATTACATGCACATATGGAGCCAAAAGAGGGTGCATGATGTCCTCCTCTCTGACTCTCCACCTACTTTCAATGTTGTTTTAAGTTGATAATGACAAGATGTGATGGAGATTGATTTACATTCAGAATTTTAGACACACCAAGATAGGAAAGATGTTTGCTTCAAGGCTGTCAAATACAAATAGCCAAAACAGTAAGAATGTAACATTTTATAATTCCTGATTGTGTCATGGTTCTTCTTGCTATAGGTACTCTATTGTATATATGTGTAATAATATAAATGTATATGTAAAAAATAAAAAGTGTTTAATTAATAAAAAATGAAAAAGAAAAAATAAAGACCTATTTTTATTTTTTTACTTTCTTTTGAAATTATAACTACAACAGTTTTCCCTTCCTTTTCCTTTCTCCAAACCCTCTTATATATTCCTCCCAATTCTTCTTCAAATTCATGACCTCAGTTTTAATTAATTATTATTTCTACATTTTTTTTGAGACAGGGTCTCTCCATCAGCCAGGAGTGAACATTTTCTCAGTTAAGCTAGAAGGCAGTGAACTCCAGGAATTCTCCTGTCTCCACCCTCCTTGGGGCTGGGGTTTCAGGCACCCAAAGGATACCCAGCTTCTTATGTGGGTGCTGGGATCAGAACTCCTACAAACAGGGGCTTCCACTGAGCCTTTACTTGTTCAGAAGTGGGGTTCCCTAGCCACAGCTTCTACTCCCCTGCAACCTATGACTGCAGAACATCCCCCAGAAAAAAGTCCAACTAAAATGAAAAATAAAATTCTTAGATATGTATTATATTAGCAAAGTTACAAACAAGATGGGCTATAATTGACATTTCTTAGCCACATGTTTGTGTTACTTGTTTGCATGGAGTAAACATGGCCTTTCTGCTGTAGGAAGAACAAAAAATAATTCTCATCTGCCACAGAGCAGACCTCCCTCTTCCATGCTACCCACTGGCCCTTAGTCAAATATTCTGGAGAGTGCTGTCCTACAGACACACAAGGCTTGGCAAGGTGTGCATCATGACAATGACCATGTGACATTATTCTGACAGCTTCATTCTCACCATAGTAACAGATGAGAAAAGTAAAAACTCAAAGACATGCAGTCATTGCTCAAAGTTGCATTGCTGTTAGGAGCAGAGCCAGATCCTCTTACTCTGCCATTCAGCCCTCTAAGGATGTCACTCTGCAACATGGGCATGCTGATGTTCAAAGTTAGGCAAAGAAAACCCTTGTTCTGGGCTATGGCAGAGGGGGTATTTTTGGTGGACCTAGTTGAAGAATATTAGTCAAACACACGGTGTTTTAGCAGGAGGGAAAATGTCTGGGTGGGAAATTTCAGATCAGTATAAGGATTCAGACTAACTCCTCCAGCAGTGATGATCTCCTGATAGACTCTAAGGAGAGCAAATCAAAAGCTCCTGGCAATACCCTGACCATAAAGCATGGAGATGGAGTCTGTTCAAGCTAGGTCGGACGATAAGACCTGACACTGACCCTAGGGAGGCATGAAGAACCTTTTGTTACTTACAAAGAAAGCCACCAGAAACTGAGTTGTGCTTCAACATCTTACTCTTTCTGGGGTAACAAAATATCAGAAAGTTCAAAGGATTTTTAAGGAGAAATCCGTTGTTCCCTATAATAGGGTTGAAGTGGGAGTTTGTCAAGTCAGAGTTCCGTGTATATTATCCGTGGCTATCTGTGGACCACACAGAGCATCAGACAGTGCCTGGATGCTCTCAGTCCCACCAGAAAGGTTGTCCTCAGTGAAAATGAGCTGCTGGAGTCCCAGATGCCCAAATTCAAGGATTAATTCGTGCCCAGACACAGGAGCTAGAGACTGAATCTAGGATACCATGAAAGACTCTGGCACCAAGGGATTTCTCTCATGATCACTTAAAACCAGCAGCCAATTCCAACTACCTGCTGAACCTAGAATGTATTAGTTATATATCCATGAATGAGAATTCCTTCCTCTTATCTGCTGAGACACAGGCAGCCTATGCTACTGAGTGGGGAGAAAGTACAGTACCTCGGCCCCTTCCTAAGACATGTGCAAAGGTGCAGTAGGCTGTCCAAGATGGATGAGGGGAAAAACTTTAGTTTTCTATGAGGACCAAAATTTCAATGCATGTCATGGTGAACTGTGTGTGTCAGCTTGGCTATCTCATACCACCTGTGTCAGGCACCAGTCCAGTGTAGCTGTAAAGGTATTTTTAAATCAGAGTAACACTAAGGGCAGTAGCCTTTAAATAAAGCAAGTTACTCTATAAGTTATGTGGGTGGGCTTCATCCAGTGAGTTGAAGCTTTGAGAGATGAATTATAAGGACTTTGGAGCATTAGAGACTCTTGCCCTCAGACTGGCTTTAGAATCAAAATCTTCAGCCTATTGGTTGCCTCTGCAGATTCATGTTTCTCAACCCACACAACAACAACATGATCCTATTCTCTAGTCTTTAAATCATTAATTTTTGGTGTGTGGGGACACAGACAGGCAGACACAGAAGAAGACAGGAAGATACGTACATATATCTTCCTACTGGTTCTGCTTCTCTGACAACACCTGATCCTTACAGTTAGTTTAGTGTCTGTGCACTGATCATAGTGCGAATGACTACCTTTTGATTAGATTTAAGGCTTACACTTTGAAATCTAAATTGTAACTGACATTGCTCAAGTGGCCAAGAACTAGATAGGTCATGGGCCTAGGGGACAACCCACTACTACTATTCTGCTAAAGAAATATAACAATAAAATGATTCCCAACAATCTACTGCTGTACCCATAGATCAATGCCTTCTTCAATCCACATCAAAGAAGCTTCTTCTTGAAGTAATGAGAATTAGCAAAGAGACTCATAACTGGACAATGTGCAGAGAGTGGGAAATTTTGAAGCACTCAGTGTTTTGGGGTTTTTTCTTTTATTTATTTATTTGTTTGTTTGTTTTTTGTTTTTTCAAGACAGGGTTTCTCTGTGTAGCCTTGGCTATCATGGACTTTCTTTGTAGACCAGGCTGACCTCAAACTCACAGCGATCTGCCTGCCTTTGCCTCCCAAGTGCTGGGATTAAAGTTGTGTACTCCCACCCCTGGCTGGAGCATGTAGTTTTAAATGGGCTGTCTTTATCAAACTCATCTAGGCTTAGGGATCAATGTGAAAGAGGGGCAGAAATACCATAAGAGAAAGAGGTGATGGATGACGCTAAAGAAAAGGTGTCTTCAAGACACCACATGACTGATGCACGTATGAACACACAAAGACTGTGGCAGCACACGTGAGACCTGCACAGGTTCAAGCTAGCCAGAGTCCAGGACTGAGAGGAAGAAGTGAACATGGAGTCCAAACCCTAACAGAGAAGCTACTTGCAACTAACACCCATTAGCAGTTTCTCCAATGGAGTGTTTCTGGGTATATCAACTATACATGCCTAGGAGTAGTTGGCCAACCCAAAATGAGTTTAATAGGTGTGTGCGTGTTTGTGTGCGTGTGTGCATGTGAACCTTTTGTTTGTTAGGATATTATTTTTGTTTTATTTATTTTTTCTATTTGTTTTGATTGTTGTTTTTATGTTGCTGTGAGCTATTTTTTGTTTATTTTTGAAAAATAGAAAAAAACTTAAAAGTTTGGGTTGGGAGGTAGGGAGAATATGGGAGGAGTTGAGGGAAGGGAAAACATCACAGTCATAGGGGAGGGGAATAAGGGGAAACTGGGAGGGAGGGAAGAATGGGAGGATACAAGTGATGGGATAACCATTGAGATGTAACAAGAATAAATTAATAAAAAAAGAGAAAAAAATCAAAATATGAAAAAAATAATGTCTAAAAGAATTAATATATAAGCTTAATAAATAGTAAATAAAGTGTGATTTGTCCTTATTATAAGAAAATATTTATACTTTTACTCAGTTTTGTATTTGAGTGTATTAGTTTTAATTTTTTAAGGCATGCACAAATTCCATAGACTCCAGGGTCCCATAAAGCAAGGACTAACTCTAGCCCTGACCACTCTGTGTGCCTATGCATCCCCAGCTCATCTACACCTTAGCTGGGCTTTAAAAGTGCCCTCGCTCATTGCATCAACTGACAAGGGAGGAAGCAGAAGAGAGGGTGAACTGTTTTGTAAACATTGTAATACTCTATAACCATTTGAATGCATTTTGAGGGGTCCTGCCAGGGTCTAGGAAGAGGTGTGCATCATTGAAGGGCTCTGGGCACTCAAGATTTGTGATAAATACTTGTCTCATTAAAGCACAACCTGGGGGTTCAGCCATACTTAAGAAATGAGAGACAGAGATTGTGACAATTAAATTCCAATTTAGGATAATTGTTTCTTTCGTGTCGGTTTAGAAGGCAGATTTTCTTCTTATTTACACATTAGCCATTCATGAAGCCTTTGTCAAAGGGATCATACAAACAGCTATGTCTCGTTCTTTAAGATGAGTTGCAAAAGCTAATCCTCACACTGCTAGTCAGTGTTCAGTGGTGGGAGTCCCAGCAAAAGAGAAAAAGACAGTGGTCAAAGGGCTGAGGAGATGGCCAGTTGGTAAAGTGTTTGCTGCACAACCATAAAGACCTGAATTAATTTCCCTAGTACCCACATAGAATTTGGAAGTGTCCTGGGCATGGTGGCATACTTCTTTAATCCGAGCACTTTGAGAGGAATAAGCAGGTAGATCACTATATGTTTGGGGCCATCCTGGTTTACAGAGTGAGTTCAAGGATTGCCAGGGCTATGTAGAGAACTCTTGTCTCATCAGCATCCCCAAATCTGGGAGTGGCCATCTGAATGAGGGCTCTCTAGGCAATCAGACTAACAAGTTCATGAGGTCCAAGTTCAGTGGCAGATTGGTTAAGGTGGAGAACCAAAGACATCTCTCTTTGATCTCTGGCTACTATATGCACACACGTTCACATGTATATGCATACATGTGTATAAGAAAACACACATAGTCAGAGGTCTATGGGAGGGGAATAGGATGGAAGAGGAAGGGAGGGTGAAAATGAGAAGGTACAAGAGAGTGGATAATAATCAGGATGTAATGTGAATACACTATAATAAGTGAAAATAAAAAAAAGAATACACAAATAGACAGATACACACACACACACACACACACACACACACACACACACACAAACACACTTCTCAAGACTGGTAAGACTGTGAGGTATAAGGTATAAGAATGTCCTAACCCTCAAAATAAACTAATGAGGAGAGGAAGAAGAAGAAGAGGAGGAGGAGAAAAAGAGGAGGTGAAAGACAATTAGGAGGAAGAGAAGGAGGAAGAGAAAGGAAAGACAGCACATAGGCAGCAGAGACAGATCTATGAGTTCAAGGCCAGCCTTGTCTACAGATTGAGTTCTATGCCAGCCAGGGATACACAGAGATTCCTTGTCTTGAAAAACAAAACATATTAGAAAAAAACTTAAAAATGTAAAGCTGGAAAAATTTAAAGTATGTGTTTAATGGTTTTAAAAAAAGCTACCAAACAAAAGTGCATAGAGTTAACTAAACTATTTTCCTAAAACTTTTGTAAGTCAATGGTGTTGGGAGGATATTGACAGTAGGGAGAGGCCATGATCAAGCTGGCCAGCTTGTATGCTAAGCTAAAACAAGGCAAAAAGAGAGTAAGAGAAAAGTGGCAGACTACTAAAGAAAAAATATACATCAGAGAGTTCATTTTTTACACTATAATGTTTAGTTAATAAGAAAAATATTTAAGAGGTAGAAAAATTAGCAAATTATATGAACAATCCTCAACAAATGCCATTGAAATCACTTAAAACCATATTGAAAGGGGAGAAAATCAATATTGCTAATCAAACACATCATAATGGAGTTGCAAGTATACTCTTGCTTATCAAATTGGCAAAAAATTCTTTTTAGATTGCATATTTACACTTATTGAAGCACTCCAAGCCAGCAGCCTGATTTAAGCACCAGTCATAGCTGCAGTACCCCTTCCTGGGGGCAGGTAATTTAAATCAACTACCTCTGCCACCAGGTTGAAATTATTCAGGCCCTGGCCCACTAATGCTGTGCTTAGTGATTATCATAAGAAAATAGTCAAAAATACATACAAAAACTATGTATTCAAGGTGCTCTCTGTAGTTCAATTTTAATAGCAGAATATTGGCCACATCATAAACATTCAATGGGTAAACACTGAAGTTTATAGTAATCATGAAGAAGTAATAAATGGAATATGGTGGTGGTGGTGTGATAAAATCAAATTTACAAATTCATTAATAGCCTAAGTATTGCTAATGATATATTATGTGCTGTGGAAAGGGATGAATCAATTTGAAATTAAAATATTGTTTGTCTATGTGTAGTTTCTCTCTCACACTCTCACTCTCTCTGTCTCTCTGTCTCTATGTGTGTGTCTCTGTCTCTGTCTCTTTCTCTCTCTCTCTCTCTCTGTCTCTGTGTGTGTGTGGTGTGTGTGTGTGTGTGTGTGTGTGTGTGTGTGTGTGTATGTGGGTGGGTGTACATGTTTATACAGAGTAAAATAAAATATCAACCATGATTATTCTCAGAGTAGAGAACCCACATATCTGTTGTTAAAGACTTACATATTCTAAAGAGAAGCCATGGTATTTGGATAGCTGTTGTTTTTCCAGAACCTTTTTGTTTCTCCTACCACAAAAGTATGTTACGCTTGTGAAAGAATGCCATTTTGTCTGAGGAAAACCATTTGCTTGTAGTCTGCCTTGAAAATGACTTCAATACTGAAAAGGGGCTAGACTTGTTACAGCACAAATATGAAGAGCAACATCAAAATCTATAATGTGAATATTTGTTTGCCTTGGGGTAAACTTCCCAAATTAAAAATTGTGCAAGCTGATGAAAATGCAGCCCATGCAGAGCCTGGTGATGCACTTTGATTTCACATGTCGCATCGACACCTGAGTAGGGATCTCCATGACTGGACCTTATGGCCCAACCTCATGAGACAATCTGGTTTTCTGTCTTTTGCTGTATGCCTTGCCCTGCACAAGTGTCAGATTGACTACCCTTTCAAGGAAGAAGAACCCCACTGTTCCATGTACCCAACAAATATTTTACTAGGCTCATGTGGGCACTTCCAGAAATAACCAGACTAATTCTTTCTGGAGAACTTCTCCTGCTATAAATAGCTCTATGGTAAGGTCTTTTTCATTTAGGTAAAATCTGTGGGCTTACTATGTTCAGTCGTTGACACTGATGGTACCATTCTGATCCTAAGGTCACCACATTGTCAACACTTTATCTTGTACATCCAGCCTAGAGAACTGTGAGAAAGTAGATGTCTGTTGTTGAACCTGCTGGCCTGTGGCCTTAAGTCAGAATAGACCTAGAAGACCAGTTTTATGGGACTATATGAAAACTCATGGCAGTAGATGGTGTCTTAGGCCCTACTTTGGAGAAGACCAAAGACTAATTACAGTTGAGACAGTGTAGCCACGAGACAAGGTACATTGGTCTCCCACTTCACAAGTTTGCTTGCCCCACTGTTTTGTACTGCCCCATCCTTTCTCACAGGACCTGGAGAAGGTATAAGAGATGCAAAGTGCTATGTGACCCAACATTCCTCCATGCCAACCATGAAAACTATACCTCTCCCTCTGTCTGAGTCAGAGAAGAGGGATTTGGAGCATCTCTGAGAAGATTGTTTTACAAATATCTCAAAAGGATGAATGAGACTAAGAAACTGCCAGTGAGTGAAAAGTGATGGAATGTGGACTAAAAATACCTTTGAGAGATTCTGTAGCCCAGTAGAGGATATGATTATAGGATGGCAAAGATGGTCTTATCAGGATTTCCTAGGGAGAGAATTCTGATTATACCTCCATGAGGTGAGACTCCTTGGTTAAATAGTAACACGTACTGCGTACCTGTTGTCTCACCAAATTGCACTCTGGGAAAGAGACAGAGCAATTTATAGGTAGCATATTACCTGCCATCAGCTACTGTTTGGCATATTTACCGTGCTAACATCCAGGGACACATATGTCAGGCAGTTTCTGTCTACATATTTTGTGGGTGTTTATGTAACAGACATTGGATTGAGGTAGATGATAAATGATCAAGGAAGTACGATTTTCATAAGGATGAAGCCAATATGAATTCACTGAAGATGCAAAAGCAGGTAACAATATGATGGAAGATGCCACCAAATATTCCCTGTACACCCTCTATTGTCCTTGGAATAGCTATCAGTTCCTTGCTGAAATCATCCAAAGGTGTGTATAGTTTGGTCCAAGAACACTCAATGATATTATGCTAGGTCATGAAGAACTAAATCTCCTTATCATACCACAAGGAAGGAGATAGACAGGTAGCATTGATTTCTCATGAAGGGCTTTACAAGTTTACTGCTTTTAAGTTGCAAAACATTCTTGAGTTTTACAAAGAAATTGCAGCTCAGACACATTACATCATTGCCAAGGTTAAGCAGCTGGTATAAGACAAAGTTAAGATTGGTCCAGATCAGTTTTACTTTTCAATTCTTGCTCTTGTTTTTCTTTTCTTTTTTTTTTAATATCCTCTTTTTTGTTACTTAATTTATTCAGATTACAACTCAATTGTTATCCCATCACTTGTATCCTCCCCTTCCTCCCTCCCTCCCGCTTTCACCCTATTCCCCTCCCCTAGGTCTAAGACTGAGGGGGACCTCCTTCCCCACTATATGGTCATAGGCTATCAAGTCTCATCTTGGTAGCCTACTTATTCTTTCTTTGAGTGCCGCTGACTCTGACATGAACTCTGGTGCTCTTGCTTTTCAATTCTTGTTCTTTCCAGCATAGATTTCCCCCATCCCCATCTTATCTTCAGATGGACCTTCACTAACTGTTCTTCATCAGGTATGAGTGATTCATATGAAATATAACTGGACACAATGCATTCTCCTTTTGATGGGTGTCAGGCCAATGAATACATTCATAGGATCAAAGAGTAGAGAATGATTTCTTACATGCAGTAAGCAAAAAGATCATTGGCCTCTCTTAAAAAGCAGTGCCCTAAGGGGATACAATCGGGGTGTGAAATTTTAAACTGCAGAAAAAGCAGGTAATTTATATTGCTAATCCCTTTATATGGGAATAGCTCTGAGACTGGCTGAGACATGAATGTCTAGGCATAGACAATGCTTCTTGTTGGCTACAGAACCCCTATGAATTACTATTAGATGCCATTCTTCATATGGCATGAATAAAGATTTACAGGTGTCCTTTTTTCTGCTCATACAAAGAGCAGAAAACCAGCCTTAATTGTTCTGTGCATTATGCATACCTTATAAACTTATAATTTTAGGACTGTATAATGCTTGTGAGAAATTATATGCTTTCAGAACAAATGAACCAGACACTGACCTTGGATCAGACCTGACAGGATGCATTCCTCTCAGCACGCTGGACACTGACATCCTGTGTCCTTCATGTTACAACACCAACTGCTTCAATTGCTGTTCATCATCAGACAGCTCCTAGGACACTGTCAAGGAAAGCTTCCATTCCTAATTGGTCCTGCATTTCAGACTGTCCCACACAGGAATATAATTAAGTCTGCAATTTCTCAACATTTAGAAACTGGACCACAAATGCTGGACCACCATTTCCCCAATTTTATTTGGGCCCCTACAAAGGTACTATTTGTCCCAAATCAGCTGGAATAAATCTTGAGAGAATGGCGCTTCATTTCTTTTAAGGGGGTTTGAGTAGGTTTTTTTTGTTTTTTGTTTGTTTGTTTGTTTGTTTGTTTGTTTTTGCTTTCTTGGCCTATAGAGGGTTATTATCAACGGGAGTTGGTTACCAGTTATTGGTCTTATTTAGAGAGAAAACAAGTGTAGACTCAGTGATGTCTCTTTTTTCCTTTAGCTTACATTCTTAGGTTTGGAAATAGGGGTTGAAGAGAAAGAAGGGGAAATATAGAAATATATAGGGAAGATAGAACAATAAGTAGATTAGTGAATCTACTCCTCAACATAATGTCTCAATTGTCACTCTCAAGTTTATTTTTATTCACTGGTATACAGTTTTGTATATAGATGCAAAATAAGTTTAATTCTAGATACAGTAGTATAGAATTCAAATGTAAGATTATTCTTCACACACACACACACACTATATATATAGATATATACATATATATATACATATACACTCTAATATGAGTTATTGTGGCCACATAACTCAATTATAATACAAGGTTTACTTCCGATACTTTGAAAGTGCTATTTCAGGCTGTTTAGGATAAATAAGTTATACAAGTTAATTGTTAGTTGATCAAATCATGGTCAGGCCAATCATGAGTCTATTTGTATCACAAGAATATACATCTTAGGTGCAACAGATAGGTATGATTCTATAAAAAGATAATGTAAAATAGTTAGTTAAGGCCTTCAAAAACCCCAGAAACATATAGAATATGGCTTTTAAAATGTATTTCTTTTTTTTACTATTTTAAAGATTCACTGACAATGAGATAGGTTAACTCCTGGCAACACGCAGCCTACCTCAAACAGGATGATGAGCATCAAGAATCTTCTTTTTTTAATTAATTTATTCTTGTTACATCTCAATGGTTATCCCATCCCTTGTATCCTCCCATTCTTCCCTCCCTCCTATTTTCCCCATATTCCTCTCCCCTATGACTGTTCCTGAGGAGGACTTCCTCCCCATGTATATGTTCATAGGGTATCAAGTCTCTTCTTGGTAAGCTGCTATCCTTCCTCTGAGTGCCACCAGGTCTCCCCCTCCAGGGGACATGGTCAAATATGAGGCACAAGAGTATGTGAGAAAGTCATATCCCACTCTCCACTCAACTGTGGAGAATGTTCTGACCATTGGCTAGATCTGGGTAGGGGTTTAAAGTTTACCGCCTGTATTGGCCTTGGCTGGTGCCTTAGTTTGAATCTTCTTATGGAGATGGTTTCAAATATGGCAAACAAACCACTTGGCAAAATGTCCTCATTTCTACCACAGACAGAATTCTTCCTAAGAAAGGGCAGCTTGGATGCATACAGAGTCAACAACAAAATTCTGCCAAGACAGGGTAAAAGTCCTCAATAGTTCCTGCCTCACAAATACATCTGTCAGATATATTGGGCCAGAAGGCTGAAGAAGATGTTCCAACATTATAGAGAGTTTTGAGTGACTATTCAGGTAGAAAACTGTCTCTGTCGTCTTCTCAACTGGAAAGCTACTAACCTGCACTCCTGGCACGCACACAGAGAGAGAGAGAGAGAGAGAGAGAGAGAGAGAGAGAGAGAGAGA
>OU015752.1:94615755-94634825 GCA_907169655.1 Acomys percivali
AAATTGACAAAAACATATTTGTGCCAACACAGATGAACCTAGAATTCATGCCTAGAGGGTATTGTGTTAAGTGAAATAAGAAAGGCATAGACTGGCAAATGCCAGATGATCTTGCATGCAAAATCTAAAACAGCTGTAGACACAGAAACAGAGTTAAAAGTAGAAATCAGGTACTGAAAAAAATCAGAGAGAAGTCAATTTATAAAAGACATAAATTTTCAGTTAGACACAAGGAAGAAATCCAAGAAATCTATTGTACATCCTGGTTGCCATAGTTAGCCATGCTCTGTGTACTTGAAGAGGATCATTGTTCCCAACACAGTGAAAATGGTAAGTATATAAAGGGATGGGTATTTTAGTCAGCTCAATTCATCCATTTCAAAATGAAGGCAGTTTTCAAATCATCATGTTATATATCATAAATACATGATATGTGCCAACTTAATTAACTTAAAAGCTAAAGAACTAATCGACTGAGATAATAGGTCCCTCCATCAAAGTAAGCAAAAGCTTCAGATAGAAAGCTGTGTGAGGGGAAAGCACACATTTACCCTTGCCAGAGTGTGCATTCACACAGTGGCTATTCCCACTGCCATTTTTGCTGCTGTCTGAAGCCAGATTCATCATTCCAATGTGGACTGAAGACTAGTGGCTCTCAGGAAGCCCTCAGCTCTTCAGCAGAAACCCTAGGATCTTCAGCATAGATTGGAACAGCTGAGGGAACTAGCCATGTTGGCTGAGCAGAGCTGATTCTCTGCCTCTGGAGAGCACACAGCCAACAACTTATGGGCTACTCAGCTCACATGACATAAGCCAATATGTATAACACACACTCATCCATCAGTTCTGTTTCTCTATAAAAACATTCATACAGACACATAAAGTGTAATAGTGAAACCTATTGTTTTGTTAAATTAAGCATCATGTGCAACAACAAGAATAAAAGAAAAATATAAGTGTTGGTAAAGTGACAGACAAACCAGAACACTTGCATATGGTTGTGAGTGATGCAAAATGATATGACTACAATCTAAAACAACATGAAATGTTCTCAAAAGTTAAAAATTAAACTATGTGATCTAGCAACCCTACATTAGAGCATTTAGACAATGAAATAGCAATCAATGGCATGTTACACTTCCATGTTTGTCACTAGCAGTAAGAAATTGACAATAGGTGAAACACAGTAATGACCCAAACAACCATGAACAGATGAAGAGGCGAAGATAATGTGGTGTAAGCATGCAATGGAATACCAGTTAACCCTAATAAGCAGGAGGTTCTGCAATTCACAGCAGCAGGGGCATACCTGAAGCATATAATGCTAAAAAAAATAAGACAACCACAGGAAGGCAAATACTTCTCTATTCCACTATTACTGCATTTTGAACAGTCAAATGAACTAAATAAAAAACAGAAATAGTAGATACAAGAGACTGAGTAGAGGGATAAGTTAGAAGAGTATAATCAATATGCGTAAAGCTTCTGAAATATTTTTTAATTCTCTCACTCTTCCAATGTGAATGCATATCCAGTTACATGTGTGCATGTATACACATACATACACACACTCACATACACACATGAGAGAGAGAGAGAGAGAGAGAGAGAGAAAGCATGTTTTGTATACATCATATCTATTTCCCCTATGTTTTAATTGCTGCTAAATCAATCTGAGCAGATGACAGCTTAACCAATCACTACCATTTTCTTATCTTCCATATCACAATTATGTGTTTTCTCTGCAGCAACCTCTTTCTAATATTTAAGAGGGCTCTACTAAGAAACTCTCATTTACAGAAAGCGCAGTGTGCTAGATAGTGCTGAGCCTGAGAAGATGTTAGTTGAAAGACGACAAACCTAAGAAGCGTGTCACATAGGATTCAAAATTTTCATTGTGTAGTGTTGCAGGATACCTTCAAAGAATGGCTTTTCAAAGGATTAGACAGCAGTTAGGAGTTGGTGGCAGTCCTCTGCCATTATAGGGGCCGTTTGATACATCCCACTGCTTGCTAGGATCAGCCAAAAAGCTGGATCACATGCAGAAGGAACCCAGGGGAGGAGGCATTTTAAGACTTAAGGGGGCCTTGTGAATAGAAGGAAAGGATGCTTGTCATCATGAGCTAACAAGAGATATGGTTTGTTGTGATTTGAATAGGTACGTCCCCATAGACTTATGTATTT
The DNA here is from genome assembly GCA_907169655.1 of Acomys percivali. Taxonomy (NCBI): domain Eukaryota; kingdom Metazoa; phylum Chordata; class Mammalia; order Rodentia; family Muridae; genus Acomys; species Acomys percivali. Next base: position 94,617,940 of record OU015752.1, read on the forward strand.
AAATGTTTGGCAACAGGGAGTGGCACTATTAGGTGGTGTGGCCTTGTTTAAGAATGTGTGTGGAGGCAGGCTCTGATGTCATATATGCTCAAGATAAGCCCAGCGTGGCACTCAGTCTCCTAGTGCCTATGGATGAAGATGCAGAACTCTCGGCTCCTTCTTCAGCACCATGTTTGCCTGCACATCACCACGCTTCCCGTCATGATGTCAATAGACTCACCTCTGAAACTGTAAGTCAGTCCCAATGAAATGTTTCCCTTTATAAGACTTTCTACCCCACTTTTTCTTCTAAGTGACTTAGTGTCTCTGGTTTTATGTTGAGGTCTTTAATCCACTTGGATTTGAGTTTTGTGCAAGGTGACATATTGGCACAGGAGACAACTTCCTGAACAGAACACCAACAGCCCAGGCCTTAATGTCAACAATTAATAAATGGGACCTCATGAGGCTGAGAAGCTTCTGTAAGGCTAGAGACACGGTCAAGAGAACAAAGCGACAGCCTACAGACTGGGAAAAGATCTTCACCAACCCTACATCTGACAAAGGTCTAATATCCAAAATATATAAAGAACTCAAGAAATTAAACACTACCAAACCAAATAACCCAATTGAGAAATGGGGCTTGGAACTAAACAGAGAATTCTCAACAGAAGAATATCAAATGGCTGAGAAACACTTAAAGAAATGCTCAACCTCCTTAGTCATCAGGGAAATGCAAATCAAAACAACTCTGAGATTCCATCTTACACCCATCAGAATGGCTAAGATCAAAAACTCAAGCGACACCACATGCTGGAGAGGATGTGGGGAGAGAGGAACACTCCTTCATTGCTGGTGGGAATGCAAACTAGTACAACCACTTTGGAAATCTATCTGGTGCTATCCTCAAGACCCAGCTATTCCACTCCTTGGAACATACCCAGAAGATGCACCAGCACACAGCAAGAAAATTTGCTCAACCATGTTCATAGCAGCCTTATTCATAATAGCCAGATCATGGAAACAGCCTAAATGTCCCTCAGTAGAAGAATGGATAAAGAAACTGTGGTACATATACACTATGGAATACTACTCAGCTATTAAAAACAAGGAATTCCCGAAATTTGTGGACAAATGGATTGAGCTAGAGATGATCATAATGAGTGAGTTAACCCAGAAGCAGAAAGACTCAAATGGTATATACTCACTTATATCTGCATACTATCCCAATGGGCATGTCCCATGAAAGCCTTCCCTTACCAGGAAACTGGGACCGAGGGGAGGACATCCTATTGGGACTCTAGATGAGAGAACAATGGGAGAATAGCAATGTAGAAGGATCCAGTGGGTCCTAGAATCCTACAAGTAGAACATTATGATAGGCAGATTTGGGTCATGGGGTCCCGCTCAAACTAAGGCCCTAGACAAGGACAATACAGGCGGTAAAATTTAAACCCCTACCCTGATCTAGCCCATGGACAGAACAGTCTCCACACTTGAGTGGAGAGAGGGATTTGACTTTCTCAAGTACTCTGGTGCCTCACATTTGACTATGTCCCCTGGCGGGGGAGACCTAGTGGCACTCAGAGGAAGGACAGCAGGTCACTGAGAAGAGACTTGATACCCTATGAGCATATACAGGGGGAGGTAATCCCTCTGAGGAACAGTCATAGGGGAGGGGAATAAGGGGAAAATGGGAGGGAGGGGAGAATGGGAGGTTACAAGGGATGGGATAACCATAGAGATGTAACAAGAATAAATTAATTAAAAATTTTTAAAAAAGACTTTCTATAGTTATGGTGTCTCTCAACAGCAACAAATCCCTAAGACATAGTCCATGGAGACCCACTGTAAATTTGACTCATACAGTCCTGAATATGCAGCTTATGCAAAATATTCAGGTAGAAGGCATTCCTACACTAAACATGGAGAGTGTGTGTGAAGCTATATATCTAGCATTTGTGAAAACACTTGATATAATATTAAGCAATATTAATATTATTAATTTTTAGGGTTAACCTAAACAGACTTGGATATATGGTATAATTGTAATTATCAGAAGCAAAATCACAAAAATATACAAATAGAAGTTGTAAATACATAACTCTATTGTATAACAGTAAGTGTCTTAGCTGATAGAACAATGAATACAGCTTTCTTCCTTTTAAATAGTTTTCATATTTTCTTGAATGATAAAATAGCTTTTTTTCATTAAGAAAAAAATGTGAAATTTCTAACCAGGAATGTTGGCTAGTTACTCAGAAACTGGTGAAGGAAGATTATAAGTTCCAAGCCTGACAGTTGTACAAAGTAACTTCAAGCCTGGTCAACTTAGCAAGATCATGCCTTAACACACAAAGAAAAAGAAGGCAAGAACTATAGCTTACGTATCTTATGTACTAGACCCTAACCTCAGCCACTAGTACAAAAAGAACTCCTTCTGGTCTCTTCCTTGGGAAAGCGCATCCGTTTCCTCTCAATGTGTTGCCTTAGCAACTGTTCCTGGCATAAATTCCTCTCACTCAGGCCAGCACACAAGGCTGAGCAGATACTATGTGTGATGGAACCATGAGGCAAGGCCTGGATATGGGGGAAGATAAATCACTGAAAATGCAGTGGCGAACTCCAGAAGCACCAACAACTGTTGCCCCAATGCCTTCTCTTATAAGTACCATTCTAAGTTTTATAATACCTGAAAGTAAGTACAGATGCCATCTTCTTACAATGAAGCAGTCAGAACACAATAACCAACCAATGTGTCTGAGCCAAGCTGTAATGTAAAAGAGCCAAATTAGTGGTATTTCAGAGACATTTTGATGGTTTGTGGAAAAATAGACAAGTGTTGATATTAAAATTGTTGTAGGACAGCAATATTTTTGATAATTATATTTAAAATACTAAAATGACTGAAAGTGATTTTACATTGCCCTAAAACATCTCTTCATCTCCATTATTTGCCAAAATAAGCAATCACAATACCAATAGCAATAGGATGCTTGGAGCTTAAAAGTGCTGTGTGACACTGGGATGTGGGAGTAAATACCTATAGTCCCAGCAGTTCGGAGGTTGAGTTCAAGGTTAGCCTGGGAAATATGATAAGACCTGATAGCAAAACAAAATAAAGGTGTGATGCAGGTTACTTGAGTACAAATCCAAGTGTTTAACTCTATGACCGTATGTAAATTAATCATTCTCTAAATCACACTTTCTTGAGTTAAAAAGAGCATGCTAAAAGGCTTTAAATAATACAATGAAATAATCAATATAAACCAATTATTTGAGGCCTGGTGTATACAAGATCTTAACAGATGGTAATAATTGCTTGTCACCATCTTAAAGCTAGTAGAACCTAGTTTAAACTTTTAAAATCAGCCCCTTACCTGTGAGAGCCACAGATGTCTACAGTGAAGAACACCCAGAAAAGCATACTGCTGGGAAGCTATGTGTACCCACAGGAGGCCAACATGTGTTGTAGCAGGAAGTTATAGTTTTAAATTTTAAGACACTAACATATTTAAGACTCTCCTATGAGTCTGTTTTCAATAATGGGCTTACAGCCTGAGCATCTGAAGATATTAAGCAGAGAACGTAGATTTTTCCAGCTCTGTGTCCTTTGGAATCCAAGCTGGTACTTGTCTGTGCTGGAATGAAGATTCGTTTTGGCATGGGTGAGATTGTCTTCCTTCCAGATTCTTCATAATTTAACATGCCAGCTACTAATGGGCTCAGCTCTCCATGCAAAACCCTAGAAGTAGCATATGGTGGAATTGCACATCCTTTCCAAGAGATCCAGCTACCCTCCCTCTCCAGTCCTAATCCTTTTATAGAACAAGACCTAGATACATTTTTTTCATTTCCAAAGATTTTAATCTGGTGTTGGAATACCAATATTGAGAGTTCAACATAAAAACTGGTCATGTAATGGGAAAACTCCCAAACCTGGCACAAACAAATGTGGAATCAGTATTTGGCAACATTTCCTCAAACAAGATTAGGTTCAATTCCCATAGAGTTAATACTCCCACTGAATGTGGCCTCACAACAGCATTTTACAAATGGGAAAAGGAAACAAGCCAACAGAAACCTTACAGCTATAACATGAGGGAAAAAATGTTTTCTAACACTTCAAACTTACAGAAGAAAATGTTATGCTATTAGTTGTAATAAAATAGGTATGTTTGAGACCATTTAATTTTTGAAAAGGGAAAACATCACAATGAAAGAAGACATAAGAAAAATAATCAGACAAGTTGGAAAGTAAAAACATAAATACTGGTATTAAGCGCAATAGAGAAATTAAGTGGCACATTAAATCCAACTGAAGAGAGGATTTCTGAACTGGAAGGAAGCTATACTGAAGAGATGCTAAAGATACAGATGGTACTTTATTTTAGAAAGACACCAAAAGCTAAATTAAAAAATTTAACCTATCTCTAGAGTGAGTAACAGAAAAGCAGAGTAAATGAGATAACCATAACATGTGTTCGTTCAAAGAAAATATTTTGAAATTTAACAGAAATTTACAGAAAAAAAAATGAATACTCAATCTTTTGACATACACACTGAGTTCCAAGCAAGATTGATTAAAAGATAAAAACTATGTCTATAATAGTAGAAAGAGATAATAGAGTACACAGTGCTGACTGAAAACAAAATGTTAAATTTTATCTAGAAAAGCTTCTTTCTTACAATGTGCAGAAATTAATGCAGAGACTCATAACTTTTCAGTATGCTGAGGATAAATGATTGTTGAGTGCTCATCCCTAAATGGGCATCTATACTAACCTCTCTTAAGGTTCATGAAGCATCATAGAAGACAAAATTGAAGAGCAAGAGGGTAGGGTAAAGTGCTGTGAAATACCATTCTCTGCATCTTTGAACTCACTGTGGCTGTGGTTACCTGCACAAGATGAGACAGTGTTCCAGCAAACCAGAATAATTCTACTCAGTGAATTAGCAAAAAGAATAGGGAAGCATATAAATGCAAGTGTGAGACAGATGTGTTAAGGCAGTATTTCAGAGAAGTGATAAGAGGGAATAAAGGTGACTATTATCAAGATACATTGTATACCTTTATGGAATTGTCAAATAATAAATAAACGGTTTTTAAAGATAAAATGTTAGAAAAATAGCCAAGGAGAAAAGACATTTTTTGTAAAGGACCTTTAATGTGATAATAACAGATTTCTCATCAATGACAACAGACCAGAAAGCAATGAAATATTTGGATGCAGAGGATAAAAAAAATCTTCTATAGTCAATTCAAGATTACAGAGTGAGCCAGAAGTGATCTGAGCTTCATCATGCAGCCCAGGGCTCTGTCTGCCTTCCTGAAGAGGCCTATTGGGCACGAAGAACATCCATGTTAGGCCCCTCTCAATTAATGCTCTGCCTGACACATTCCCCCATGGGGAGCAACCAGGAGCAGTGAGCTGTTCTCTGGCCCCTGAGCTCCATCTTTGACCCACAGCTCTCCCTGACTTCCCAAGGGGGCCAGGGTGTTCCCCAGGAACATCTAGATTCACATGGGGCATAGTCAGCAGAGGTCAGCAGCATGCTGTTCCCCAAGCTCAATTGTCAGTCTCTCTGAGGAGTCCTGCCAGCATCAGGAATATCCAGACAACATCAGGGACAAACAGATGGCTAAAGGCCAGTATAAGAACACAATCAACAGTAGCCAAGGCAATATAACAACATCTGAGACCAGCTATTTTACCACAGCAAGCCTAACACAACCAAAGTACAAGAAAATGACTTTAAATACAATCTTATAATCATGACAGAGGCCTTTAAAAAGGAAGTTAATAAATCCCTTAAAGAAATACAAAAAAGCAAAATCAAACAGGTGAAGGAAATGAATAAAACTGTTCAATACCAGCATTGTAGAAAGCTTCTGATCCCATTTGGTCCAACATTTCAATCTCCTATTAAGCCTGGAATCTCTCAACATTTAGAAACTGAACCACAAATGCAATCCCTGGATTGCTTAACCACTTTCCCCAATTTTGGGCCCCTTCTAAGGTATTATTCACCTCAATTCAGACTTAAGAGAACAATGTCCCATTCCCTCTAAGGAGGGTCGGGTAGGTTTCTGTTTGCTTTCTTGGTCTACAAATGCTTATTTTCATCGGGAGGTGGTTATAAGTCATTGTTGGTCTTATACAGAGAGAAAACTTGTCTAAACTCAGGGACGTCTTTCTTTCCCTTCATATTTCATCCACAGGTAAGGAGATAGGAGCTGAAAAGAAAGAAAGTGGGATATAGAAATATAGAGGGAGGATAGAACAAAGGGAAGATGATTAAACCTACTCCTTAACTCAAGGCCTTAATTGTTATTCACAATAAAGGTTATTTCTAAGCCATTGGTATAGAATTTTTTATATTGATGCAAAGCATGAGCATGTCAAATACTAGTCAGATTTTATCACAAGATATCCTAAGTCTAACAGATTGATATGACTCTATAGGTATATGAGGTAAAATAGTTAAATAAGTTCTTCAAAAGCCTCAGAGACTCACAGAACATGTCATTTAAAGATGTTTTTATTATTCTAAAGTTTCTTTGACAGCAAGACAAGTTAACTCCTGATGTCACCCAGCCGATCTCAAAGAAGATGATGAGCATCAAAGAACCTCCTTATGGAACTGTCTTCAAATGTTACAAACCAGTCACTGGGCAAAATGCCATCATTTCTGCCACAGACAGAATTCTACCTAAATATGGACAGCTTAGATGCAGGCAGAGTCAATGGCTGAACCCTGCCAAGACAGGGTAAGCAAGTCCTCAATAGTTCCTGCCTCGCAAATAAGTCTAGCTGAGATATTGGGCTAGAAGGCCAAAGATGATGTTCCAACATTATAGAGTGTTGGGTGACTGTTCAGGCAGCAAACTGTCTTAGTCATTTTTTTCAGTTTGGAAGCTGCTAACCTGCACTACCAGTGCACTCCAGTATTTAAGTTTTATTTCTTCTCAAGTCTCTTATGGAGGTTGAAGACCAGATAGTTTAGTTTTACAATCATTTAGTTGGTTAGGGGATAAGATCTTTTTAGATAAAGATAAAGGATTTAAGTTAATAAATATGAGATATGATAGATATTGAATCTCATTCAGAAATTTAGACCCAACAAGATAGTAAAGATGTTTACTTCAAGTTTGACAAATACAAATAGCCAAATCACTATGAATGTAACATTTATATAACTCATACTTGCCATAAGGTTCTTCCTACTGTATGTAGTTTGTTTTATGCATGTGTAATAAAATAAATGTATATTAAAAACCATTCAATACCTGAAAATAGAAACAATAATAAAACACAAACTGAGGTAATTCCAGAGATGGAAAACCTAGGGAAGAGTACAGGAATACAGGTGCAAGCATCTCCAACAGAATAAGAGAGATGGAAGAGAGAATCTCAGACATAAAAGATACTATTGAAGAAACTGACATATCAGTCAAAGAAAATGTTAAATCTAAAACGATCCTGATACAAATCATCTAAGAAACTTAGGGTACTATGAAAAGCCCAAACCTAAGAATAATAGGAATAAAAAGGAAGACTCCCAGCCATACAGAAAAATATTTTCAACAAAGTCATAGAAGAAAATTTCCCCAACCTTAAGAAAGAAATGGCAGTAAATATACAAGAAGCTTACAGAACACCAAATAGATTGAACCAGAAAGGAAAATGTTCCTACTACATCATAATAAAAACACTAACTGTACAGAATGGAGAAAGAATATTAAAAGCTGTAAATAAAGCAAGTAATATATAAAGGCAGATCTATCAGAATTACATCTAATTTCTCAACAGAGACTTTAAAAGCCAGAAGGGGCTGAGCAGATATTGTGCAATCTCTAAGAGACGACAAACATCAGCCCTGATTATTATACACAGCAAAACTTTCAATCACCATAGTTGGAGAAAACAAGATATTCCAGGACAAAGCCAAATTTAAACAACATTTATCCACAAATCGAACGTGACAGGTGATACTAGAAGGAAAACTCCAACATAAAGAGGTTACTTATAATCAAGAAAACATGGAAAATAAATAATTCCAGACCAGCAAGATCAAAAGGAGGAAAACACACACACACACACACACACACACACACACACACACAAACACCACTGACATCAAATTAGCAAGAATTAACAATTGGTCATTGATATCTCTCAACATCAATTGACTCAATTTCCCAATAAAAACACACAGGCTAAAAGAATGGATGTGAAAAGTAGATCCGTTGTTCTGTTGCATACAAGAAACACACCTCAGCTACAAAGAGTACAAACATTACCTCAGAGTAAATGCCTGGAAAAGATTTTCCAAACAGTCCCAGGAAACAAGCTGGAGTAGCCATTCTAATACGTAATAAAATAACTTTCAACCAAAATTAATTAAAAGAAAAGAGGAGGAGCACTTCATGCTGAAGCTTAAATCACATATTAAACACCACACATTAATAGAGGAACACTTCAACTCCCAGATCTCACCAATAGTACAATGAAACAAAAACTAAACAGAGAAATAATGAAATTATCAGACAATATGAATCAAATGGACCTAACAGATATCTATAGAACATTTCACCCAAATATGAAAGAATATACCATCTTCCCAACATCTCACAAAATCTTCTCCAAAATTGACCATATATTCAGTCACAAAGTAATCTTCAATAGACATAAGAAAATTTCAATAACTCCTTAAATCTTATCAGACTACCATGGATTAAAGATGGACCTCAACAATAACAGAAACAGCAGCCTACAAACTCTTGAAAACTGAACAACATACTATTCAGTGACCACAGGATCAAGGAAGAAAAAAATGAAAAGAAAAAGAAAACTTAAAAAAATAAAGGAAAGAAGAAAAGGAAAAAAAAAGAAGGAAATGTTTTTAATAGACCTTATAAAACTCGGTGAAAATGAAGATACAATATATAAAAAACTTTTGAGACACAATGAAAGCAGTGCTGACAGGGATGTTCATAGCACCAAGTGCCTTCATAAAAATATTAGTGATATCTCACCCTAGCAACTTAACAGCACATGTGAGATCTCTAGAACAAAAAGAAGTACACCAAAGAGGAGTAGATGCCAAGAAATAATCAATCTCAGGCTGAAATCAATAAACTAGAAACAAAAGAGAACAATACAAAGAATCAATGAAACCAAGAGCTTGTTCTTTGAGAAAAATGAGCTAGATAGACAAACCCTTAACCAAACTAACTAAAAGGAAAAGGGAGAGTATACAAATTTTAAAAATCAAAAATAAAAAGGAGACATAACAACAGACACAGAGAAAATCCAAAGACTCATTAGTTTTTACTTCAAAAGCCTGTACTCGACAAAACTGGAAAAAAGAAACAAAATGGATAATTTTCTTGATTGATGACCTTACCAAAATTCAATATAGATCATATAAACAATTTAAATAGACCTCTAACCCCTAAGGAAATAGAAGCAGTAATTAAAAGTCTCCCAACCCCTGCCCCCCCAAGAAAAGCCAAGGCCAGATGGTTTTCGCACAAAATTCTACCAGACTTTCAAAGAAGAGCTAATACCAATACTCCTCAAACCATTCCACAAAATGCAAATGTCTACAAAAATTTTAAACACCTTTTAAAAGCAATTCTCAACTTCATATGGAAAAATAAAAAACCAAGATAGCTCAAGCAATCCTGTAGAATAAAAGTACTTCTAGAAATATAACCATCCTTGATTTTAAGCTGTATTATGAAGCAATAGTAATAAAAACCACATAGTATTGGCATAAAACGGGACAGGTGAATCAATGGAATAGAATCAAAGACCTGGAAATAAATCCACACACATATGAACACATGTTTTTGACAAGGAAGCCAAAATCATGGAAAGGAAAAAAGACAGCATCTTCCACTAATGGTGCTGGCCTAATTGGATGTCTGCATGTAAAAGAATGCAAATAGACCTGTATGCATTACCTTTCACAAAACTCAAGTCCAAGTGAATCAAAAACTTCAACATAAAACTGTATACACTAAATCTAATAGAAGAGAAAGTGGGGAATAGCCTGGAATGCATTGGTACAGGAACCAATTTCCTGAGCAGAACACCAGTAGCTCAGGCACTAAGATCAATAATTAATAAATGAGATCTCATGAAACTGAAAAGCTTCTGTAAGGCAGAGAACATCATCAATAGGGCAAATAGCAGCCTACAGAATGGGAAAATGTCTTCACCAACCCTATATCTGACAGAGGGTTAATATCCAAAATATATAAAGAAATAAAAAAAATAGGCAACAACAAACCAAATAACCCAATTAAATAATGGAGTACAAAGCTAAGCAGAATTGTCACCAGAGGAATCTCTAATGGCTGAGAAGCATGTAAATGTTAAATGTCATTAGTCATAAGAGAAATTCGAATCAAAATGACTCTGAGATTCCATCTTACACCTAGCAAAATGGCTAAGATCAAAACCTCATGTGACAGCATATGCTGGCGAGTATGTGGAGCAAGGGTAACATCCCTCCATTGCTGGTGGGAGGACAAACTTGCATAACCACTTTGGAAATCAATTTGGTGGTTTCTCAGAAATTTGGGAATAGTTCAACCTCAATATCCAGCTATACCACACATGAACATATACTCAAAAGATGCTCCACTTGCTCAACTATGTTCATAGCAGCTTTATTCATAATAGCCTGAAGTGGCCACCTCTTGTAGCCAAGCAGGACTTCCAGTAGAAGAAGTGGGACACCAACCCACCCACAAAACCTTCAGTCCAAAATGTGTCCTGCCTACAAGTTGTGCGGAGATAAAGATGGAGCAGAGATTGAGGGACTGGCCCATCTTGAGACCCACCCCAGAGGTGAGAGCCAACCCCTCACACTACTCATGATACTCTGCTGTGCTTTCAGGCAGGAGCCTAGTATAACTATCTTCTGAGAGGTTTCATCCATCAGCTGATGGTACTAGATGCAGAAACCCATAGCCAAACATTAGGCAGAGCTTGGGGAGTCCTGTGGAAGAATAGTACAGATTGAAGGAGCTAGAACAGTCAAGGATATCACAACAAGACCTATAGAGTCAACTTACCTGGGCCCATGGTGGTTGATGGAAACTGAACCATCAATTGAAGAGCATGCATGGCTTAGACCTAGGCCCCCTACACATATGTAGCAGATGTGCACCTTGGTCTTCATGTGGATCCCCTAACAGTTGGAGTGAGGGCTCTCTCTGACTCTGTTGCCTGCATTTGGCTCCCTTTCCCCTAGCTGGAGTGCCTTGCCTGGCCTCACTGGGAGAGGATGCACTTAGTCCTGCAGTGACCTGATATGGCAGGGTGGGTTGGCATATCAGGCCTCCCTTTCTCTGAGGAGAAGAGGAAGGGATATTGGGGGAGAAGGCTTGTAAGGTTGGGACTTGGGGGCACTGCAATCGGGATATAAAGTGAATAAATAAATTAATGAAAGAAATGTTATAAAGTAAAATGAACTGTTTAGCAAGTCACAGATAGTTGGTCCCATGGGGGTGAGCTCAGTGTGAAAAAATAAAAGAATAAGAAAAGAAAACTTCACAGTGAAAGTCTATATTCACTTAAATCTCTTAATAAAGTGAAATAAAGATATTTTGGGCATATTTTTATAAAGCTTTCTAAGAAAATATTCTTAATGACAGAGGTTAAAACGAATGCTATGGTTAGGAGAATTAAACTGAGAAGTTAGGCAAGATGTGTAGAAAACATTAATAACCAAAAGAACATGGGACAATATAATGGGATTAAGGGGAATTTATCTGAAGTGTTCCTAAAGCTGACATATAAGAAAGACACAGTGGTCTTGGGAGACGGCTCAGCAGTTAATATCACTTGCTGCTCTTGCTGAGGACCCAGGTTCAGTTCCTAGCATTCACATGGGGAGGCTCACAACTCCTGATGACTCCATTTTCAATGGATCTGATGCCCTCTACTGGTCTCCAGAGTTTTCTGTGGAAGTCTAATGTTAATTCTCTGATTTGCCACTTGCTGGTCACTTTCCCTCATGAAATAACATGTATTTCTGAGACCATCACAACGTTACAAAAACAGTATACTCTATAAGGTAAAACACTTTCCTCTTCAGCTACATGCACATCTGTGCCTTTCAAAGAACATTTGCAACTTAAGCAAATATTCCTTGAGATCTCTAAGCTGATACCCAAGATTTACATAAATGGCATAGCAGGGAGACCTCCCTTTGTGTTGAGCTTTTAATGAGTACACGCAGTATGCTTCTGTGTCACAGAGCGTGTTGTGCCCTGCAGTCGTTTTACATGTGGCATCAGTCAGTCCTGGAGTGCATCTCCTGGGGCCACTCCAGAGCTAGATACCTCCCACCACAACTCAACTCAGATATCTTCAAAAGGAAGGAAGACGCTGGAAACAAAGTCACTAATCCTACTCAGCCTGTGCTAGAGAGCAGAAAGCAATGAGAAACTTATGTCTCTCCAGTGCAGCTGGAGTAATCTCTTCTCAAGTGAAGTGTGCACTCTGAGCTCTGAGAGTTAATTATGTCATAAAGGCATTCTTTAGTCCAAATGTTTCTAAAATGTCTAAGTTTCTATGTCTTACGATGCTGTTTCTCTGGGCCTTATTTGCTTTAAAAAGTCCTTTCATTACTGGCGTCAAAATCTTTTAAATTCTAAAAATGGACATTACTGCAAACTCATTGACCTTCCATCCTTTTATTGAAAGGAATGTTTCCTAGAGTTTGGGCAGCCTACGCTCTGCTAACATGCACCTCGCTGGTCTGCTAACATTCACCTCACTGTTCTCTGTAGATTCCAAACAGATAATTGTCTCAACTTATTTTCACATTTTGGCACGCACAGTTCCTTCTTCCTCCTTCCTTGATAATACAGTTCCCTTCAGTCATGGAGGTGTCCCGTGCAGAAGGCACCCCTAAACTCTGTCACGTGTTCCCTTCACTCTTTTGTGTTTTGACTGTCAAAGAAGTCTTAAAACAAGAATCTGTAAATCTTCCAAATTTTTTTCTCAAACTGGATTTTCAATTTTATATAAACTCTAGAATGACACTGTCAATTATGCAAAAGAAAAATTTGTTGATATTTTAATGAGATTATTTTTGAGTCTATAACTCAGTTTAAAAGAAAACAATACTGATAATTTCCTAATTTATGATTATAACTTATTTTTGCTTCCATATTGGTTCTTTAATTTCCTTTAGTCATGTTTTAAAATATTTTAGTGTAGTTTTTTAATTTCCTAAAATTATTTTTAATAATTTACTTTTAATTTAATTTAATATTATAATAATATTAATGTATTATTCTTTCGTTTTCCATTTTTTCTTGAGTCAGAAAAATAAAATGGTAATTTTACATAATGATCATGTACCCACATTTTTAAATATATATATATATTTGGGCTTTTTAAGCATTTGTTGTTTCTACTAACAGTATTGATGAATATTAATAATTAAAATTCAGTAATATAATTAGTAAAATCCTTACTTATTCATTAATCAATAATTCCTCCAAATAACTACATGCTGAGACTAGGATTCATTCAAAATTAAGCACAGAGGTGAACATAACAACTAATTTATTATCCCATTATCAATTTATCTTCCTCCCATCCAAGGTCCCAGGTCCTTGAGTTATTATCTCCTCTGGAAACCATGCCTTAGCCTCTTCTGCATCTTCTCTCACCTTGCCCTAGCCTCTCAACCTCAAAACTCTATCCCCTTCTCTGCTGCCACACCCCTAACGTCAGCATTTTTTAATCAACCAACCAACTTTAAATTAGGTGGAGGAAGGTTTTCACCACAAAGACAGATATACATGAGAACATGAGAATGTGCTCTGAGCAGGGACCAGATCTTGGATACCGGTAATTAGCATTAAAATACATGGCACCAGACACACCCCAGCATAAGAGTTGGATGATTCTTTAAAGCTTTCTAAAGCTATGATCATGTTCAGAGTTCATTACAGAAAACCATATCTGGTCAAAAGAGAAAAATTGATCAGATGGTGCCCAGTCCCGGTGGATATATCTACAACATCTCCTACACCTAAGGCTCAGGGAATATTGTGGAAGAGAGGATGGAAAGATTTTTAAGAGCTAGAGGACTAGAATATCTGCTGTGTTTCCTACAAATGACAGGGAAGCTGTGCTCATTATACCTCACCAATATGGCTGCCTACTCAAGACCTGAACAATGACATCAATATACAAGGAATTGTGGAAAGGGGAAATCTCATGGGACCCCATCCTTAGACAAAGAACTGTAAGCCAATAACGACAGCTAAAAGAGGGAGAATTGTCTTTCCCATGAGTGAGTTCCAAACTGCTAATCCAACACCAATTGGTCAATCATGAAAGCATGTGCATATAAGCAAATGGATACTCTCTCTCTCTGTCTCTCTGTCTCTGTCTCTGTCTCTGTCTCTCTCTCTCTCTCTCTCTCTCTCTCTCTCTCTCTCTCTCTCTCTCTCTCTCTCTCTCTCTTTAGGATAGCATACATTGTTTAAGGATTTATTTTCCTACAATGTCCCTGTCCAATGGATTGTATAATTTTAATATCTTGATTTTATTGGGAGATTTACTCATCAGCATGATCAACCTGGGTGTCTGATACGTGTCCTTGAAACAAAAGCACATTGTCCCATGATGGTAATTGTTCTAAAATTGAGAATCTGTTTGTTACAGCTGGCACTTTCCTTCAAGCATTCTGCATCTTCTCTGTGAGCTCCATTAATTAATGAGAGCAGTTCTGGGAGATCTCTCACTAGAATTGGAAGTGCCCATTCGTCCTTCATAGTCTTCCTGACAATCCAAGTTTCACTTGTGTTGGAATTTATACCTGTTTCTTTCTCACAATTAAATAACTTTATTGCCAGTGTTCTTTATTCTTGTTAATTCTCCTTGTCCATACACTCCCTTTTTTAATATTGATCTACCTGTCTTATTGTTTGTATCTTATATAGTTTTTGAATCCATTTATTTTCAACTCCATTTGAACTAAATTAATCCCGCTTTTAAATATATCATATTTTAAATTTATAATTACTGGTGTATGGGGAATGATAGTGTTCTTGTTGCCAGAAGAGGACGTTGGATGCCCTGGGGTTGGAGTTATAGGCAGCTGTGAACAGCCAGACTATGTGTTCTGGGACGCAAACTTGGAGCCTCTGGAAGAACAACATACACTCTTAACAGCTGAGCCATATCTGCAGCACAAAAATGCACCACATTTAGTCATTTACTAAATCCAGAATGTAGTTAAAGTTACTCTTTTTTAAAAAAATCCAATTTAACAACTTATTTTTAATTGAAATGCATAGTAGATCCATTTATACTTATGTTAATTGTGAACATATTTTGCCTCTAAGTCTACTAGTTTGCTATTTATTTTCTAGTACCTTTTATTCTGTGTTTCTAGTATATTTGTTTTTCCTTTCCTGTACCTTTTAAGATAATGCAATTTTGGGGGCTTTGGGGGAGGAAGAGTAGATGGTGGTGGTGGTAGTGGTGGTGGTGGTGGTGTGTGTGTGTATGTGTGTGTGTTTAATTTTAATTATCATATGCTACCTCTTTGAGCTACCTCTTTTCTGACATTTTACTTACTGCTTTAGATTTTTATAACACTTTTTAACTTTTTATAGCCTATATAGTTATCTTAGTACAATGTCACATAAAACAGAAGACATTTAGAAGCAAGGTAATTCTGTGACTCCCAAATGATGTGTTATTGTTATATAATATACCCTCATGTTATAATAACCACTATGAAAGGATATTGTAAATTTTATTTTAATTGGTGTCATGGTGCGATAAAACACCATGAGTGAAAGCAACTTGGGGAAGAGTGAGTTTGTTTCTGCTCATAACTCTCAGGTTACAGTTCATCCCTGAGGGAAGTCTGGATAGGAACTCAAGACAGAAACTTGAAGGCAGACACTAAAGCAGAAGCCATGGAGGCTGCTCATTGGGTTGCTGTCTCCTGCTCGTGCCAAGCCCACTTTCCTACACAACCAGGACCACCTGCCCAGTGATGGCTTTTTCCATCCTGAGCTGGGCCTTCCTGCATTAACCACCAATCAAGGCATTATCCCAAAGACTGGCTTACAGGCCAATCTTATGGAAGCTTTTTTTTTTCCAATTACGATTCCCTCTTCCTTGAGGCAGAAAGATTGTAAGAAGCAGAGGTTTGCTATGAGAGTGTGTCTTATAGAGATATCAGAAGCTATACCCATGAAGTCTCGCCAGCATGGCTAATGAAACACAACTCAAACAAGAATAACACCAGAGGACATGAAGACATAAAAGAGGGAAAGCTTGTGAAGTCTCAATCTTACACAAAGAACTGTAGGCAACTAAGAATGCTGAGAGAGGGTGAAATAGCCTCCCCAGGGAAGAGCACACTAATTACTTCAGTAGCAAATGGCCAGCCTTGAAAACATAGACACACAAGTAGCATTACACAAATTAAGTAAATTGTATTTATATATTTAGGAATATGCATATACACATGTTACAACAGTTAAAGAAAAGAACACCATGAATTTGAAAGAGAGAAAGTGGGTGGGGTATATAGGGTATTGGTAGGAGGAAAGGGAAGGGAGAAATGGTGTGATTGTAATCTCAAAAAAACAAGAAAAGTTTAAAAATGAATGCACTTCCCAGACATGTCTATGTGTCAGATTAACAAAAGTCAACCAGTATCTTTAGATACTGCCTTTTATGACATGCTCCTCTAAATTATAACTGTTAACACATTACCTAGATTCTGTTTTTGAATCAGCAACTCAAAATTTTCATCTTTCTATTTGGGCTTTAGGCTGCCCCCATGCTGTGGGGGATAGTGTGTGTGTGTGTGTGTGTGTGTGTGTGTGTGTGTGTGTGTGT
>OU015752.1:94634835-94658030 GCA_907169655.1 Acomys percivali
GTGTGTGTGTGTGTGTGTGTGTGTGTGTGTGTGTGTGTGTGTGTAAAAGAAACTGTATTAGCCTGGCATGGTGGCGCACAACTTTAATCCCAGCACTCAGGGAGGCAGAGACAGGTAGCTCGCTGTGAATTCGAGGCCAGCCTGGCCTACAAAATGAGTCCATGACAGCCAAAGCTACACAGAGCAACCCTGTCCAAAAACAACAACAAAAATAAGAAGAAGAAAAAGAAACTGTATTGGTGGAGACTTTGCCGAGCTTTGCTTCTTTGAGTTTTTGAAGCATCTAATTCCCTCAGTTTTCTGCTTCCTTTTGGATTTTCTTCTGTGCCTCCAAATAACTGGATGTTTTTAATATATATTTTATCCAGAATTTATCATTGTTTGTAAGAAAGAATAGTCTCACCCAAGCTACTCTACCATTCATTCATGGACTGTAAATGTTCTAGATACACTTTTAATTAAGCATTATCTGCTTCAATATCTACATTTTTTAATTGCAACTAAAATTTGTGGTCATAACTAGTACAGCTTGGATGATTGTAAAAACTTACCTAGTTATATTCAAAAATGTGTATCTTTGAATGAAATTCTGATAAACCCTGTCTTTGACAGCACTTTATCTACAGCCACATCACCAGGAAGAAGCCCCGCCTCCTATGATCTCAGCAATACTGCACAGACAGACTTTTTGCCACTTAATTTTAGCAATTCTGAAAATGTATAATCAAATGACTACTTTTGCCAGATTATCCTTTTTTGTTACAGAATTGTCAAAGTTCCCCTGAAATAGTGACAGGACTGTTAGGAACAGGTAATAGAAAGTCCACTGAGGCTCTGTTAATCAGACCCTGCACTTCTGTGACAAAAGTACCCAAGGAAGCAATGTAAACATGGAAATGTTTATTTCATTTCAGTGTTGTGGGGTGGGGTGACAGGATGAACATGGTGGAGCAGATCTGTTCAACTTACAACAGTCAGGAAGCAGCACAAAACCAGATCAATTATATTCTTTGAAAGTATTCCTATCATACCTAGTGACCTATCTCCTCCAACAAGACGTCCTTACACAATGTCCCTCACTTCCTAAGTCCATCTAGCACTTCAGCATATCAGTGTACTAAGGGACTGATTAGGACACAGCCTTCATATTCTATTCATGTCTGGAAATATCTTCCTAGGTGTCTCTAAATTGAACCAAGATGATGATCAATATCAATCATCTCATGGCTTGCCTTAGCCAACTTAACACTCACACATATCTCCTGAAGCCAAAATACCCAAGCCCTACTCTTTAAAATGAAAATATATGTCTTATGATTCAAACTTCTGTCAACTTCCAAGAGTTCCCAAAGTCAACATTTGCAGCACTGCCAAGGTGTCCAAGCTCAGAGACTCTTTTGATCCTTGAGAGCATCTCTGAGCTGTGAATGCCTGCAAAATCAAAAAGACCTTATATAATTCCAATACATAATGGCACAACAAAAACTTCCATATCAAAAGGAAGACAAGAAGAATAGTGAAAAAGGATGGATCAATACATGACTATAATCTAGAAGGGAGCAGACTGAATTTTGTAGCCCCATGCCCTGAACCCACTGCACAAGGTAGCATGATACAAGCTCCTTACATTGCCCTGTTCCTATGACCAACTGTTTATATTCTGCATACTTTTTCTATTTTACCCTGGCTCTGTTTGTTACATATGGCTTTCTTTAGAAGGCACTCAACACTCCTGGCATCTCTATTATCATGTAGTCTTAATTGTTGCAGCTTTAAACATTGCATGCATTCTCAGGGGCTGCCTGGAGGGCGTCTGTCTCTACAATATATTGGTTGCATTTTCTAAGTCTTCTTTCAAAATCCCGAATGTAATTCTTACATTCTAGATGCCTGTGAAACCACAGACAAAGCCAACATCTGTGGCAGATCAGTCAGTAACCAAGCACCTTTAAGATATTTTGAGTATCTACGCAGTTGAGCATGTTGAAACAAACCCTGGGGGGAAGCAACTCACAGGCCATCCTGTAAGAGAAGAACATTCTGGAAGTGCTCTCTTCTCAACTAAAAGTCTTTCAAATGAGCTTGCCCTTTAACGTCATTGAGCTTGTGGTAGATAATGTCTGGCCAACTCTTAAGATTCTCTTGAGGAATATTTTCCACTTTCTAGGTGCTCTGGTTCTTTTTAATGGTGATAATCTCTTAAGAAACAATGAGTTCCTCGCCTTTAAGTTTATGATATCTTTTCTGGCCAAACTACAAGGTTTTCCATTGTTTCTGTTCTACTTTTGTCCCCCCCCCCCCATTCTCACTGTAAACCTGGCTAAAAGAAACTACCAGTAGCCACATCATAGGATTAATGCTAAGCTACCTTGAAATCATAAAATGATTATTTAATCTGACCTTTAGATGCAGCCTCATTCAATAACTTATTTACCAGAATATAACATGAATGGGGTATATGCCCAGAATTGGTGTAGCTGGGTCTTGAGGTAGTACTCTTTCCAATTTTCTGAGAAAATGCCTGGTTGATTTCCAAAGTAGTTGTACAAGTTTGCACTTTCACCAGCAATGGAGGACTATTGCCCTTTCTCCACATCATCATCAGCATGTGCTGTCACTTGAGTTTTTTATCTAAGCCATTCTGATTGGTGTAAGATGGAATCTCAGAGTCATTTTGGTTTGCATTTCCTTGATGACAAAAGACATTAAGCATTTCTTTATTTGTATTATTTAGTTTGCTGCTGTTTCATTTCTTGAGTTCTGTACATGTTTTGAATATTAGCCCTTGGCCAGATATAGCCCTTGGTGAAGATCTTTTCTCAGTCTGTGGGCTATTGTGTTTTTTTTTTCTGTTGACAATATCCTTTGCCTTACAAAAACTTTTCAGTATCATGAGGTCCCATTTATTAATTGTTGATCTTAGATCCTGAGCTTTTTGTGTTCTTTGTTTCAGTTTTAGGGCATATACATTTACATTATTACACACATATAAAATAAACTATATACAGAAAGAAGAACCACAAAACAATCAAGAATTATATAAATGTTACACACATGGTGATTTGGCTATTTGTATTGGCAACCTTGCAGAAAATATCTCTCCTATCTTGATAAGTCTAAAATTATGAATTAAAATCAATATTTATCATATCTCATCTCTGTCAACTTAAAATATCTATCTAGACCTAAAAAAATCTCAACCCCTAAACAACTAAGCTTCATTGTAATACTAAACTATCTGGTCTTCAACCCCATCAGAGACTTGAGAAGGAATAAAAATTACCTGAGTGAACCAGAAGTGCAGGTTATCAGCTTCCCAAATAAGATGACAAAGACAGCTTGCTGCCTGAACAGTGACCCAAAACTCTCCATAACGTTGGAGCATCATTTTCAGCCTTCTGGCCCAATATATCTGACAGACATGTTTGTGAGGCAGGAACTATTGAGGACTTGCTTACCCTGTCTTGACAGAGTTTGGACACTGACTCTGCCTGCATCCAAGCTTGCCCATTTTTATGCAGAATTCTGTCTGTGGCAGAAATGAGGGGATTTTGCCCAGTGGTTGGTTTTCTGCATTTGAAGTCATGTCCATAAGGAGGTTCTTTGATGCTCATCATCTTCTTGATGTAGGCTGGGTGTTGCCAGGAGTTAACCTGTCTTGTTGTCAAAGAATCTTTAAAATGTTAAAAAGCATCTTTAACTATACCCACATAAAAAATAAGCTATATTTGAAACTAGCACTATAATCAAGAAAATGAGTAAATCAAGTTAAGTTTCTCTGTGCACTTTGACCTTTCTTCCCCTTGTCTCCATGCAACCCTGATCCACCATCAGTACATAGTAGTTTGCTTTTTCTTTTTTTAGAATTTTATGTAACTACAGATATATGTTCTTATGTATTATTTTTCTACTTAGTAGAAGTATGGGGGGTTCCTCTACATATGATTCTTTTGTGAGCGTGAGCATGCATTTTTGCTAGAATTGCTTAGTTACATGAGTTGCAACTGGTCAGCATTAGAAGGTATTATGGAATAGATTGCCAAAATGGTTCACTGCATACTATACTCCTGTTAACTGCATGACAGTGTGAGGACAGGGCTCGGGTAACAGAGTGCTTGCCTAGCATGTACAAAGCCTTGGACTTAATTCCTAGCATCTCATAACTCTGGATGTGGTGGCATGTGCCTGTGACCTGAGCACTTGGGAGGATAAGAAATTCAGAACCATCCTCAGCTGAGTATAGAGTTTAAGGCCAGGCTGGTGGGATGCCTGAGACACTATCTCAAAGCAGCAACAACAGAAACAAAGACCAAAGCAAACAAACATAGCAGTGCATGATGGATGGTTGGTCCAGATTGTCTCCTGATGTCCTTAGCACTTGTTATCATTTTTCCTTTAATCTTAGCCCTTCTGGGGAACATGTAGTGGTATCACACTGCAGTTTTGATTAGTAGGTCCCTGATAACTAATGGAGTGTATAGGTCATCTAGATTTGACTTCTTGTTGGGCTTCTTGCATCTTTTGCTTGTGTTTCTTATCAGGTTGTCTGTGTTTTCATCTGGAGGGATTTTTCAATAGACTTGACTATTTGATCCTTATGTTGGATATTTGCATCCTATCACCCCCCCCCATTCCAAGCAGCCTCTTTATCCTCCTAAAGTGGACTTGGGTAAATAGAAATGTACACTCTTGTTATGATATCATTTGTTAAGATTTTTCCTTTATGGTTAGTGCTGTTTGAATTCCATTCATGGAATCTCTTCACGGTTTATTAGGACATTTTATTTCATTTAATAATATTTATTGTTTACCCTTGGTGTCCAGGTCTGCAATTTAGCTGGTATCAATTGGTTTATTTCTTATTATTATTTGTTATTTCTGTACATCTTATTTAAAGTCATTATTTCTGATTTTCCTATTGGTGTCAGCCACCAGTCTGATTAAACATTGCTATTTGTGATCCTATTTTTATTCAAAGTTTTGCTAGTTTGCTCAATGTGCTTGTTTACATGAATTTTAGTATTAAAACATTGTGTTGAGGTAACATTAATCTTGAGAGTCAAGCCGCTTATATTTGAGATCCAATGTACTGTCCTCACTCAAGCCCCTCACTTAATACGCAAACTGCAGCATGGAGGTTTCGACCCCTGATAACAAAGCTGCAGTGTACTTGGAACACAGACACTCTCAAGACTCAAGATCTTTTTGTCTTCCTTGGATCCTGGTCCCTGAACCTGTGCCCCACCATGGTAATGATCTCTCTGCCTTGAGAAGCAGGTTGTTGCCTACAGGGACAACCTTTAAAAGCCCACCTAGGTGGTCCTTTGGTAGCTATCTCTCTCTGCCAAACAGACTGCTATGTTAACTCTTCAGTGAGCTGTCCTTCCAAACATCATTACCCCAGACTAAATTCCCAATCTGTCCTTGCAGCTGTTTAAAAGAGCAGCCTCACAGAGCACTCCCAGTTAAGCCAGGAAGACAAATAATGACTGGGCAGCCATGGCCAGAGAGCTTTTTATTCCTTCAGGTGTCCCCTTTCAAATCAATATCACAAAGCTGGAAAAAAAAATCAAGCGGATCACATTCCTCTCCTTCTACAGCTGAGGAATTTAATTTCTGCCTGAGGCGGAGGCACTGGGGGCTTTAGCAGAGGTTTACGTTCAGAAGGGCGGCTCTCCAGCCACACTCACATGCTCTGAGGAGAAAAGGACAGAATAACACACAGGACAATCCTCCACTGTTTCTTTGCTGTCAGTTGATAGCTGTTCTCTCCAGTTCTCTATTTCAGCTCCACAGCCAGATTCCTCTGTTCCTCCTCATTGAGTTAGAGGGCTTACTTGGGGCCATTGAGCAAACCAGCCTATGTTGTATTGACCACTCGCTGAGTAATGCTAAGGATACCTGTAAGCTGTGGCTTTTTCTGGTAGCAATTTCCTTCCATTGCTGTCAGCAGACCCTGGTCAAATACAGTTCAGCCACAGCACACCAGGTTACAGCTACCACACAGAAATAACCAATAGCCCCAAATCAGCCACTGCTTCTACAGAACCGACAGCCCCTCCCCTCAAGCCTTCAGCAGCATGGTTCTTCTGACTCTGATGCTCGCCCACTGGGTTTCAAAAGTCAGACTGACTTTGTTTGCTTTTCAGCCCTCAGCACTGCCACTGCTGTCTTGAGTGCCTCTTTGAAAGTCACTTGACCACCTTTGCACTAGCGGTTCTCCACAGAGGTCTCATTAGGATGCCTGTGACCCAGTTTAGCCCTCAGAAAACCAATTCAACTGCTCCACAGCTGGACTCTCAGCCTGGGAGATTATAGTGGGCAGTCAGGGTTAACAATGTTGACACCTGTGGTTCCCAATCACCCCGGAGGTGGTCAAAATGCAAATCTACGACTCCCCACCTCCCCCAGTCTGAATTAGTAAAGTTGTTTAAAGACCAAGAATTTCCATTTTAAAGAAGCTAAAACTGGGCAAGATCTTTGAGAACCACTGATTAAAAGAAAGAGGGGACTAGGGACTATCAAGGCAGCCAAAATCCCTGAGTGGATGGGAGGGGGAGGGGAACTCACGAAGTCCCACCTAGCTGAGGCCTTAATGGCAATTGGTGACTGCTGAGGAAGGGAGAGTCATTTTTTTCCCCTCAAGGGTACAAGTCAGAGAAGCTACTCATGCTCCAGGTGATGGTCCTACACCCATGGCACTACAAAGTGGACATAGTATGTTTAAAAAGAAAGCAAAAGGAATCGGTGGGAAAGAAAAGGGACTAAAGGGTGGGAAACACGTTATATGCATGTGCTTTTTAAAATTTATTTACTTATTTTATATACATGAGTGCACTATCTGCATGTACACTTACATGCCAGAAGAGAGCAGCAGATCCCAGTATGAACGGTTGCTAGGCACCACATGATTCTGGGAATCAAACTCAGGTCCTCTGGAAGATCAGACAGTGCTCTTAACCACTGAGCCATCTCTCCAGCCCATGGGTTCGTTTTTCAATAAAAGTTCAAAACTACTTTTTAAAAGAGGAGGGCTGCTGCCTATCCTGCTGGATCTAGCTCAGGGCTAAGCTTTTCAACACATTGTTACCACTCAGAATTAGTGTATGATCCCAACGCTTTGCTTTTGATTAGGCTTTGGAAAAAAATGGACTTTCTTTATATCAAGATAAAGGACCTGTACTTTCCTTTGCTGACCATCTTCCTCACTAGACTTGGAAGCAGCCGATACACACATACAACTCAGCCCCTCCTGCTTCTGCACCCTTTTGTGCTCTCCATAGTATTGCCAATAGTGTTAGCAAGAGGATTTAATGTGCTTTGCACATCATGAGGATCACCATAAGCTTCTGTGCTTTGCACATAATGGGCATCACCATAAGCCTCCCTGCTTCTGTCTCCTTTATTATTATAGACAAATGTAGCTCTTAGAACACTTAGATATTCGCTCTGACCACATAAGTCGAGCCTTTTCACTTTGGATTGCTTTTCTTCCTGTGCTTGAGCCAGTTGAGTTGCCATCTTAATTGATCTGAAAGCCTGGCCATCTTGTTGCCTTCCCAGGGTGAGCAATATGCCAGGTGGTCTAGACACTATGGGTCCAGACTTGACGTTACACTCAATATCTTTGGTTTCTAGCACTGATTTCTTCTATTTTCTGGACCCTCCCTCATACTGAATATGTGCCTAAGTTGTCCCCTTTCAAGCACATCATTGTTAGCCCTTGTGCCTACCCATTTGTAGGACTCTGCTGGTTAAGGTAGAAGCCTGGCCTTCTCTGATAGCTGTTCTGCACTTGGTCTATGAAGACCGGATTCCCCTTCTCAGCAGGGCCCTCATCCCACCTGATCTGGCAATTCCAGATTTTTATAAGAGGCATCACATAGTCCTTAAAAAAAAAAAAAAAAAAAAAAAACAGTCCCTGACCTTTCCTGATAACAAGTACAGGAAATTCTAGGAAATACCCTACCCCATGCTGAGATCTTAGCCTCCAACAAATGGCCTTCAATTACACCTCTGCATCATCCCCTCACATATAGGATAATTAAGTACTGTTTTCCTTCCTGTGATAAAGGTCCCATGTTACTGAGGCACTGTATCACTGTATGTAGATGAGGTATCCTGGCACTCTGAGCCCTCTCGAATCAGACACATTCACCTTCACTGGCCGGGGTTTATAAATTTCCAATCCACAAGTAAAGTTGGCTTGACTTATCACTCCATTTGTTCCTGGGTGTTTGGGGGAGTCCCCTGCTGGAAGCCCAGTGATCAGGCAGCAATGGCAGAACTGCTTTGCAGTCACTGCTGGGGCCTGCCCAACCACTACCAGGGTAACTCAGTGCTGATTCCTGGGGAAGCAGTCACTGGACCCACATCTCACTCTGTCTTCCAGCAGGTTTCCAGCATCTGTCCCCCTCCCCTGCCATGTGGGGGCTCAAGAGCTCAAGAGTGACACAAGGTATGGGAACTCACTGCTTCTTGTCTCCTCTGGAGAGGCTGGCAACCCAGCTTTGTTCCCAGGCAACAAGCCTCAACCCTAAAATGCTCTAGCTGCCCCTGAGAGCAAGGCCCACCTGTTCCTATCTGGAAACAAGCAGTGACATTATGGCAAGAGGCCCACTTAAGATATTTAATACCTTGTTCTCATTGGAACTACAGGCCCCCACTAGAGCCACCATCTCAGATGTTAAGAAAAGAGCTCTTCAGATGGAAAAAAATAACTCGGGTTCACATTGAGGCAGGAGGAACTATGAATGCTTTATCAAAGAAAGACAGTTGGTATTAATTCCTTTAAGACATAGAACTGAAAGAAAAAAATTAAGACAAAAACACAGAGGAGATAAACTTCTGGGGACCTTTGTTGCTTATATTGAGCATAATATTACTATTCTAGTTACATCCTTTTCCATCCTGGTGACTCTGAAAGAATTTCCATGCATTTTTTTTTCAATCTAGCTCTAACCCAAGTCTTAAGACCAATTTCCTCATAGTTCCTCTACTCAAACTAAGAAGTAGAAAGTATCGTGTTTAATTACAACCATCAACAGTCTATTCTCTGAACCTATCATTTATATAGCGAGAATATTGAGCTGAACAGCTTTAGCAGTGCTTCTCCATTTAAAATGGCCATGATGCTATGAGCTCTTGACTCTCTAGCCAGGTTCTGCATTTAGGTGCATGCTGCAAGTCTTACTGAGGTGCGTGGGGAAGGAGCTGATTGTTTGGTTATTCCAAGGTAACACTAACTATATTGTTGACTTTTTCTTTTATGTCTCTAGGCAAAGGTGCCAGGAAATTCCAGTAGACTCTGTATTTTAGCTGAGAGTTCTATGGCCAGAGGGGTCCCATCTAAAGAACCTTGTAGGCAGATCTCCAACTGTTTGATTTTCAGTTCAAATACTGAGGCAGAGTCACTTTTTTCTTCATGTTCTGGAGCAACTCCCAAACAGAACACTTGGAGCTCCTCTCCCACCAACAGTGTAGGCAGTGTTCTTTACTCCTGGGTCTCTGAGAGCCGCCCTTTGATCTGTACATATGGAACAACTATGGGGCTGTTTCTCATTCACCTGAACTTCTCCTGGGAAAATTACAGTGCTTCATTTTTAAACAACTGCTTGAAAATTCGATACTTTGAAGATGCTGGCCGTGGCATGTGTTGAGGCAAGCTTAAGACTAGATGGAAGGAAATGTTTTTCTTCATCTCTTCTTTGGGACAAGGCAGCAGATCCAGCCACTGGCAGTGTCAAAGTATAGCCATCTGCCCGGAAATTCAAGTTAGAAAGGAAATTTACATTTAAAACCCCTGAAGTACTTCGTACAAACACTTTATGTTGTTCCTTTTGCAATTTATGTTTTCAAAGACCACAAAAAACATAGGATAAGGGAGTGAGAAACATATAGACGTAGTCACCAAAAAAGTGAGCTTTTTTTTTTTCTGCCTATTTCCAATTTTAAATAACAACTTTTTCCTCAAATAGTTTAAGGAATTCTGGACAGTATTTAGCAAAGGTTCAGCTATTACATGTTTTTATAGTAAGTTTTTTCTCTCCTTCTTCTTCCTCTCAGATAAAAACAAAGGCTTATCTGGCTTTCTGACTGGGCCAACATACCCGTTCTATTTCAACAACGTTATCCCAAGTGAAACAATATCTTTACATTCCTGTTAGGGCTTCCATTTGCTAGCAAACGCCCCTGGCTGTCTCACACAGAGTCTGGATTACTGTTATTTACTGCATCATTATTGTAGCCATTTCACCAAGGTCTTGAAAGTCAACTCATGAAGACGAGGTCATGTTTGAAATAATAAAGATGGTATTAAAATTCACTCTTCCTTTCTGACTGGGCCAATTTTTCTTATGATACGTTTGTGATTCTTCCTATGACACGATGCCTTCCTAGAAACACCTTGTATTGTGGTCTTCTGGACAGACCCAGATTAATCTCAGTGTGAGGATAAACACAGAAACCACAGGCTGAGAAAGCAATATTCGTAGCTCATGATTGTGACTCTCTTGATAAAAATAAAAATGTGAATACCACCATATTTGCAACACTAATACACACACACACACACACACACACACACACACACACACACATTAGCTTCTATGTGCCACATACTAGACAATAAATAGACGTAATGTTGAATAAGATAAGAAAATATGCCTCCATTTGGACAATAGTCTAATAAAAGAGACAAAGAGACTTGTAGAGACTACTTGTGAGAATGTAATGAGTGCTTTAGACATCTATTTTCTAGGTATAACAGTGACTTCAAATCTCAGATAAACACTGTGTGGTAATAGATAATATAAAATTATAAAGAAACTATAATTATAGGTAAGACATTGTACAAGTCAGGCTTCTCTAAGGGGACAGAACTGAAAGAATGAAAGTAAGTATACAAATGATATTTATTAGCTTGGCTTACAGAATATGGTCTGGGTAGTCCAATCATGTCTGTCTTACACTGGAGAGGCTAAGAGTTAGGTTGTTATCAATCCACCAAGCTGGATACCTCAGCCGTCCTAACATGGTGCTGAAGGCCAGAAGAATCCTGGAGAGCTACTGGTCTCTACACTGGAATCCCAAGGGGTCGGTTCTAACACTGGAGGAACCATTGCTACAGCAACTGGATTGGTCCAACTCGCAAACAAGAAAGAAGGAAAACAGGCAAAGTACTCTTCTCCCACTAGAAGATGCCACCCATATCAAAGATGGGTCTTCCTGCTTCAAATAATCTGGTCAAGAGAAAGCCTCCCAGGGGTACGTTAGCAGCTTGTAACTCCAGATGCTGTCAACCTGACAGGCGGTGTCAGCCAGCACAGGCTTCTCGTGGTGCCACACTGTGTTCTTTCAACAACAGAGAGCCACTGAAGGACCCCAAGAAGCTGAAAGCTGGCACAGAAAGACAGTGGAAGCCAGCACTGAGAGCAGCATATATAGAGCACTGTATAACAGTTAATTGGACTACAACCAGATCTCTAAAGGGACTGTAGAAATCCAGAACAGTCCAAAATACATGGACTGACCGCCACAGCTTCTTTCACAGAACTCTGGGCCATCACCTTGAGGTCCAAACTGAGCTGTTGTTAAAAGTTCTTTCCTGGTTATCTGGCTATCTTTCCTGGTAACAAGTATAAAAAGCAAGTTTCTGAGAGAAAGGCTTTAATAGAGCCCTTTGTAAGTTTTGTCTTTTGTTAATGTGCTTGGTTTTTAGTAGTCATAAGGGGGCTAAGGAGATAGCTTAGTGGTTAAGAGCACATGTTGCCCTGAAGAGGGCCTGGGTTCCATTTCCAGCATCTGCATGATGGCTCACAGCAGTTGTAACTCAAGTTCCAAGGGACCTGATGCTCTTTTCTGGACTCCCCGTGGGCATTGCCCACACATAGTGTACACGCATACAGGCAGAAACTTATACACTAAACTGAAAACTAATGAAAGAGAGAGAGAGAGAGAGAGAGAGAGAGAGAGAGAGAGAGAGAGAGAGAGAGAGAGAGAGAGAGATGAGGTACTATTTGCCTGGTACCAATGTGCATAAATACCATTAAGAAGTGCTTGAGGTGTATGCCTTGCTCTCATCATCATATTTTTCTCTAACTATTGATCTCAGCCTATTCAAGGTAGAAAGAAGGTGGCACCAGATGATGTAGTTAGGTGCATACTCTCAGTGTCCCGGGAGGGCTTCCAGCATCATCTCTTGTCTTACTTGCCCTTCTCTGGAAGCCTACACACTAGGTCACCATAGCTTTACCTGCCAGTGCCAGCAGGAAGCAACTGAAACATAATTGTCCTCAATGGGACAATCTTCCAGCACACTGTGAAAATGGATCTACTTTCTCAAAAATACCCAGGATAGAAGCTTTAAAAGCACTCCGGTAAACAGTATAATATCAAAACTTAGCCTGGAATTCTAGCTGTTTCCCATGTAAATTGTAAAGTATCAAAGTTGAATTCTACTTTATAGAGTATCTGGGTCATGGATTCTAAAACAAACATGTCATTGTGGGAAAAAAATATCTATTGATATTTTTTCCAAAATATTTTAACATGAACACTCTTGGGACAGAGGCCAGAACTCTGTATTGCTAACACTTTACTACCTGGCTTTGAGATGCAACAAAGTTTTCATACCTCTGGTCATCCTGGGGATGTTTGAATTTCACCTCAAATAGCCCTTTTGAGTCATTAACTGATAGCATGTGTGAAGACACTTCCTGCAGAGCACTCTTTTCTGCCTCTAAGGTTCACTTCCTATTTTAAAACATTAGCCTATTTTGAGGTGTGATTTGATATCCCCAACATAAAACAGGGTCTTCCTTCTGTCCTCAACAGTGAGAAGGCTGCCAGAAAATCCAGATCTACAAGGCTGTCATCCACGGTGCCCATGTGCTTCTTCCCACATTGCACCTGCAGTGTCTCCCAAAAACACGACCACGTGGTCTCACATC
Source organism: Acomys percivali (assembly GCA_907169655.1). Classification (NCBI taxonomy): domain Eukaryota; kingdom Metazoa; phylum Chordata; class Mammalia; order Rodentia; family Muridae; genus Acomys; species Acomys percivali. Next base: position 94,647,786 of record OU015752.1, read on the forward strand.
CTATCTGGAACTACTTCACGTTTGAAATATACCATCATTCTCCTCCTTAAAGAAACAGATAAGCAAAAATCATTAAGAGTTATTTAATCAACGAGTTAAAGGTGGTAAATTAAGACTCAATGTTAACTTGCATGTTTAGGAGGACGCACTGAGTGGTGAACAGTGCCTTGTTTTCTTTCTTCTCCAAGACTCTCTTGTTGTTCACGGTTCTTGTCTTTCTGGCATGGCTTCATCTCAAATCTGGGCGTCACACTTGTGTGAAACTCCAGCTCTCTTCACTAAAGGCTAAGATCAAAAACTCAAGCGACACCACATGCTGGCGAGGATGTGGGGAGAGAGGAACACTCCTTCATTGCTGGTGGGAATGCAAACTAGTACAACCACTTTGGAAATCTATCTGGTGCTATCTCAGAAAACTTGGAATAGGGCTTCCTTAAGACCCAGCTATTCCACTCCTTGGAATATACCCAGAAGATGCACCAGCACATAACAAGAAAATTTGCTCAACCATGTTCATAGCAGCCTTATTCATAATAGCCAGATCATGGAAACAGCCTAAATGTCCCTCAGTAGAAGAATGGATAAAGAAACTGTGGTACATATACACTATGGAATACTACTCAGCTATTAAAAACAAGGAATTCCTGAAATTTGTGGATAAATGGATTGAGCTAGAAATGATCATAATGAGTGAGTTAACCCAGAAGCAGAAAGACTCAAATGGTATATACTCACTTATATCTGCATACTAGCCCAAGGGGCATGTCCCATGAAAGCCTTCACTTACCAGAAAACTGGGACAGAAGGGAGGACATCCTATTGGGACTCTAGATGAGAGAACCGTGTGAGAATAGCAAAGTAGAAGGATCCAGTGGGTCCTAGAAACCTACAAGTAGAACATTATGATAGGCAGATTTGGGCCCTGGGGTCCCGCTCAAACTAAGGTACCAGCCAAGGACAATACAGGCGGTAAACTTTAAACCCCTACCCAGATCTAGCCAATGGCCAGAACAGTCTCCACACTTGAGTGGAGAGTGGGATATGACTTTCTCACGTACTCTGAGAAAACAGTCACAAATAAGCTGGGACAGGATGGAGCCCCCACACTGACATGAGTACCAGGAGGGTCTGCTGCCAGCAAGCACACGGTAGAAAGTGGCTGAGGGGCTGGGCTTTGAGTTTGGCTGTGCCTCAGCTTGCTCTACCAGAATGTTACCCTCGCTTGTCTTTGTAGACTCTCCAGGAGTGAATTCCCTCATGTTGCTGGAGTTTTCCCTCCCATAAGAACTAGGTTTTGACCATGTCCCCTGGAGGGGGAGACCTAGTGGCACTCAGAGGAAGGACAGCAGGTCACCGAGAAGAGACTTGATACCCTATGAGCATATACAGGGGGAGGTAATCCCCCTCAGGAACAGTCATAGGGGAGGGGAATAAGGGGAAAATGGAAGGGAGGGAAGAATGGAAGGATACAAGGGATGGGATAACCATTGAGATGTAACAAGAATAAATTAATAAAATTAAAAAATAAAAAATAAAAAATAAAAAAATAATAATATAAAATTTAAAAAATAAAAGAAGAAAGGATCCTGGCCTCTCCTTTGCTCTTTTGTCTTCTTATGTCCAGGCTTTGCAAGCTCAAAAGAGAACAAGCTACAAGGGCTAGGAACCCGAGAAAGAGAAAAGAGAACTTTTATTCCTAGGCCATATTGTTTTCTCCTACAGTGTGGGTGGTACGCTGTATGCAACAGAATCCTCACCCCTATACACACCTCAGTTTAGCAACTATCTGTTTGTTCCTAAAACATAGGCTAGTCTCAAACTCTAGTATGACTGAGCTGAATGTTTTATTATCTTCCCTATGTCTGTGTATGATACAAAAGCCACAATACAGGGTGAGCCGTCATGGCTAAATGGCAACATTCTTAGATATATACATTTTTTTCTGATATACAAATTGTTTGCAGGCAGAAAACTGTGGCAAGTTAACAGGTCATTGTTAACTTGAAATCTCTCAGTATTGTCTGTAATTTGCTTACCTAGGAGGTCAATTTTGCCCCACCCAATATACATATACAAATAATCAACCAAAAACATGTTTCTTTCAGGAAATTATATAACAAAAGGCAGCTTCCATGCCTTCCTTTGGTACAATTGCCGTTATCAGAGACAGAATAAGATCTGCATGAACAATTATTTCAATGTGTCAATTAAGTCTAAAAAAAAAAAGCACCATGACTCAAAAAAAAAAAAAAAAAAAAAAAGCACCAGCCTTTACTTCTTTAAATTCACATGCTCTAGAAACTTCTCCATTCTCCCAAGACCACCCAGAGCTGAAGTGATCTCTTTTTCATAATATCATATGTTGAGTCATAGGGAGCCCAGCACGTATGAGAGCTCCGGGAGCTTATTGGCATGGAATAAGTGAAAGGAAGTATGGGTGGGTGGATGGACGGGTGGGTGGGTGGATGGCTGGGTGGATAGATGGATGGATGGATGGATGTGTTTAAAGGACTCTGGCTACATCAGCATGTCATATGCTTAATCTCTAAGTCTGAGATGTTGTTGTCCAGGTTGGATTAGAGCAAAAATGTTGGCCTGATTCTCATGAGCTATGATCGCCTTGTTGTGTTGTTTTAGCTACAGCCTGAGCCGAGCAAAAGCAGAGCCTGTTCATAAACATGATTATGCCAGATGGGAAACTGATTAAACAGGCCAGCTAACAATATCTGTTCATCTTAATTAGGGCATAGCTTGAAGATGACTGCCTGAAATCCAATCTCATCACAACCAGAAGCAATGGAAATTGCCAAATGTACTGCTTCCTCCCTCAGAACACGAGCCTGGGATGACTGGAATTTCTTTTAAAAACACATTTCAGGGGGAAAATTGATCTCATTTGTAAGGGCATCATTTGAGGAAGGTCCAAATTACCGAAGATAAATATGGAAAATGACAAAATCAATCAAAAGTTGATGATAAACAGAACAAACCCAGTCCACCCTTTATTGCTTAGGGCTTAGGCATTTTTGAGGAAAATGAGAACCCACAACCCTATTATGCTTTATGTCTTCCTCCAGGGTGCCAACATCCACCTTCTAAAGCAAGCAGCACGCTTCATTCTTCAGTCCTGAGGAAGCTTTGCCACTTACTGGGTACAGCCTAGGGCAAGGGGGTTAGTCATTTTGAAGCCTCCAGTCTCCCAGTGTGCAAAATACAGAGAGCAAATGTGCAGTCACCCTACGCTCCTGGGCAGGAGCAGGGTCATCAAGTATCAATAATGTCTACTCTCTTAAGCTGCCTGAATGCTGCTGCTCCTTTAATCTGGTGAGGGCAGATGCTGGTACCCAAGAGAGTTGTGCAGCCTTGAGCAATTAAAAAAAAAAATTAAACTTCGCCCTGGTCACTTGGCTAGAAAGCAGAAAGTCTGTGAATGGAAAATGGGAAGTGTTGTTCCAGAATCTTTTGCCATACAGACTGACATGCCAGGTTTTCAGAAAAATATCTGTATTGTAGACAAAGGAAGACAGCCCAAGGACAGGTACTGGGGACCTCTTTTAACACCAAGTTAGTAGTTATTCCTTGATTTTTCTGAGCTCTCTAATTGTAAGCCAGTTTTCTTTATTAATCAGCCTGTGGGGGTGGGACTTTGTTAGTAAGCCAATTTATACAGTATAGCCCACCCGATGAAAGAATGCTTAAGTCAAACTAGCAAATTCACATTAATGTCAGCTCATCAGTCTTGAAATTTGCTTGGTGCTGGTCAGTCCATGAGAAACAACCTACACAACTTTCCTTAAAAAAATACCTTTAAGAGCTAACAAGATCCAACTGTGGGCCACAGTGAATATGTCCAGGTAATGCCCTCCTCTGGAGTCACTTGTTGAGAAGTGTTCATTAGGTGGCTAATAGAGGAGAACTCAGTTTAATCAAATACAAAAGCATAGGCTCCTCATTAGCACGACTGTGTGTACTTGAGAGCACCTGGGAGGTAATTCAGTGGTATTTGGTACATAGTCATGGTTGAAGGATGCTGGAGATTGTATTCTCTTTGGCTTTCGGTGCGTCTTAAATGCAGCCTTTCTGGAATTATGAAAGGAAAGAAAATATTTTTCTTTACCCTCTAAGGCCTATAGCCTGGTTCTATGCATCTCAAAATTCCACTGCAAAGAACACTAACCCTGGAATTTCCCTAATGAATAATGAGAAATATAATCACATAATGCACCTTTGAAAAGTCTTTATCTGTGAGGAACCCACTTCAAGACTCCAGCAGGCAGCTGAAACCTCCTACAGTTACATCCTCAAGATTAAGGTTTAACGGATCAGTCCAGGGCAGTGAGAGATTAGCAGTAGCTAACAATAAAAAAAAAATAGTCACACTATAATAAAACTTAAGTAATGGGGTCTATCTGTTTCCATCAATATTCTCTTGTACTATCCTCTTGCTTTGTCTTCTGTAATTGGAGAGATGATACTAGGTCAATGGAATGAAATAGGTGAGATGAATAATGGAGATTTTGTGACATACCATGAGGCTGTGGCCCCTTCTAAATAATAAGTGAGAAGAGGAATCATTGAGCCAGGAAATTTCTAGTTGATGGCTCAGACAGCAAACCCCTGGGTAAGAGGGGCTTCTGTACTGAAAAGATTTTAAAAATAATATGTTATTAGTTCTTTGAGCATTTCATATGATATTTTTTTTCATTTTCTTTTTTAAAAGTTTTATTTCATGTGCATTGGTGTTTTGCCTGCATGTGTGTCTGTGTGAGAGTGGAACTAGAGTAACAGACAGATGTGAGCCATGTAGGTGCTGGAAATTGAATCTGGATTCTCTGGAAGAGTAGTCAGTGCTCTTAACCACTGAGTCATCTCTCCAGATCATATGACATATTTTCATGATAGCTAGCCCTTCTTCTCCGACTCCACTCAGATCCAACTCCACCTCCCTATTCATCCAACATCAAGTCTCCTTTTTATTCTTATGTTTTTATTTTAAAACTTTTTATTGAGTCCCACTCATCTCCCTGTTCCTCATATCTAGCCTTCACTCTTGCAACCTACCCCCTGCTCACCAATACACACACACACACACACACACACACACACACACACACCCCACCACCACCACCATCAACAACAACAACAACAACAACACAAAGCATAGAAACCATCTCATCATGGAAGCTGTAGTATATCATAGTGTGTCCCACAGTCTATCCCTCTGTCAACACATCTTCCCTTGCTAATGTTCATTGCAATGAGTCATTGGTCTGATTCCAGGTCTCTGTCTTCTGTGACATCATCAATATTGGATCCTCATTGGGGTTCTTCCCAGTTATCCCGTCTTTGCCCTTTGCCATGGAGATCCTGCAGCTTTGAATCAGCAGGACTGGCCCTTTCTTGTGTCCCAATAATTTGCAGCTGATATAGATTTTTGGGGTGGGTCAACTCAGAGCCCTGGAACTGGGCCTAGGTGGTAGTTGAGCTGGTCAGGGCACTGGCTCTCCCTTATCTGCACCACCAGGGCAAGCTTTCCAGGCCTTTTCAGGCTAGGCCATCTAATTCCACCATCTGCAGGAGGCAGAGTCAGCTCTCCTGCTCTCATGTCCTTGGGCTGGCTCACTGGACCCATGCCTCCAGAGTCAGCTTCACTGTGTTGCCCAGGAAAAGTGAAGAGCCTTCTTTCCTGAGTGCTGCAGTCAGTGATGGGGCAGGGCCAGTTCACCTGTTCTTATGACCCTGGGACAGATGCCACAGATGGCAAGGGGCAAGAGGGGGGCATCACCCCTGCACCCATACCACCTCATGTCAGATAAGTACTGGGCCCAGCTGTCCCATGCCTTAGGGACCAACTCACCTGTGCGCCTACCACCGGGATAAGCTCTGCTGTGCTGTCCAGGTGAGGTGCAGGGCCCACTCTCCCTTGTGCTATAGCTGGTGAGGGGGCAGGAATAGCTCTTTCATGCTCATGACCCTATGGGCAGCTTTTCCAATTGCTGGAGTCAACTCTCTCACACTCCTGCCACCATGGCCAGCTCCACTGTCCTACCTGGGTGAGATGCAGGCCCCTCTCAAGTGCTGTCGTTGGTGAAAGGTGGGGCCAGCTCTCCAGAGCACCATAGCCAATGAAGGGCAGGGTCAGTCTGCATAGTCTCTGAACACCCATGTGGTCCCTGGTGGCTGCATCAACCAGGGACATCCCAATGTTCTCTAGGGTTAATATGAGCCATGGACATCAGACACAGACACAGATACAGCTCTCAGCATCAGCTCAGTCTGCAACCTCACCATGGCCCCAGGTGATGGGGCTGGCACTCACAACAGGCTACCCCTCTCTAACCTTGAGTCTCTAGTCCCATCTCTCTTCATAACGTGCAAGATCACCCACTTCTGTTTCTCTCTCATCTGTCCACCCCCTACTTGCACATTATGATGGTTCTTGCTGCAAGTTGGACACATGAGTGGGCCACACTGGGTGACATCTTCAGCCAGCACTGTATGGCATCACTGCAAGTAGGTGTCTACAATCCCACCTGTGCTATGCACCAGACGGTAGGTCTGTTGGGTTGTAAAGTGGTCTGCAGGTCTCTGTCTATCTTCATCCTCCTTTGCTGTGCTATGTGGTGGTAGGCAAGGCTCTGTGTGTCTATGGCTCATCTGTGCTTTAGTATGGAAGGCAGGTCTGTGGGTATCTTCTCCCACCTGCACTGTGTGGCATGGTGGAACATAGGTCTCTGTCTGCTGTCTTCTTCCCTCATTGCACTGCCTGGATTTGATTTGATTTTTATATGTCCTAGGCATAAAACAGCTTTGACCACAAAACCAAGCATCAAGCTAGGATTAACAAAGGACTGCCAACTGCTCTGCCCCTGAGTAATAAAAGAATACCACCACCAACAAGGAGTCTCCTTGCCCATTGCCAAGGGGATATTTTTTAAAACATAGCATTAAATCCAATTTGTGCTATCCAAATATTATAGAGCATGGGGGCATCCTCTAAAGCATGATCAAATGACCAGGTGTCACCCTCTTAAAGAAAACTCTGTCTCCCAGTATATGTCACTTGTTCTTCATCTAGGGATGGTACTTTGTACTAACCTCCCCACTCTCTTCTGGAACTTTGTCTGGTTTGACCATGCAAATGTCTGATACATGCTATCACAACTACTTTGAGTTCACATGCCTAACTATCTTTTTGTTTCCAGAAAACACTGTTTCTTTATAGTCATCTGCCACCTCTGGCTCTTTTAATCTTTTCCTTCTTTTCTTCTACAGTGGTCCCTGACCTTGAGAGTATGGGGTGTGATAGAGATGATCCATCTTCAGTCTGTTATTTTCTATACATTGACCCATTGTGTTCTATACGTTAATCATCATCTAATGCAAGAAGAAGCTTCTCTGATGAGGTATGAGGAATACACTAATATGTGCAGATAGTGTTAGTCTTTAGAAGTTATTTTAATAATATCCCCATTTAGCAAAATAATAGTAGTTTATTCCCTAGGGCCTATGACCTATCTAGCCACAGCTTCTTGGACCCAACAACAGTGCCACTATGAGTTTTCTTTTCCATCCATAAAGAAGCAGGCCTTAAATCTAATCAGAAAGTGTTCGGTCACTTCAAAGCATTTGTGCCACAATTGTACCAGGAGGCATTCCTTGCCAGGCTAGTCATTACTGTAGCTTGCAGAGTCCACAGCTGGGTAAGACTGATGGTTGCTCTTCTTCTCAGGCAGTTTCAGAACATCCCCCTGCCATGTAAAAGCTGCCTGGAGGAAACATAATGAAATCATACTATTAACTTTTTAAAAATAAACTTTGATAGTTTCCACATTTCTTGTAAAAATGGGGAGGAGGCTATTTTTTTTACATAGATTTCACTATATCTACTGGGATAGTAAATCCTTTAGCCTAATTCAGTTCAGCCATCAAATAAACCTTCATTATGGGTAAAGTTCATACAAGAAATTGCTGTAGGTTCTGTGGAAGCCACAGAGCTGAATCTTGAAGAAGGAACTTACAGTCTGAACACCTAGCATTTGTCAGTTATTTCGGTCTTATCGAAATTGAACTTCACCAAAAAGCCATGGAAAGAAACACTATTAGCCTCAGTTAGCAATGAAGAAACTAAAATGTGAAAAAGTCAGCCCCTTCATTCGGTGTCAGCCAGTGGTTGAAATGATATTTGTGTTTACTGGAGATTCAATAGCCTTATACCTCTTTACTACAAATATTTTCTTAAATAATAGTGTGTGGACTATAAGACACAAATGCAGCTGTGTAACACAAGCCTACTGGCTTCAAAGAGGGTCTGAAAGTATGTTATTGGGCTCTCAGAAGGATGGGCATGCTTCCATCTGGGAAGAGTCAAGAGAGGCTTTGTTTACGACTGGTGTGACATTTGAGTGGAGACTACATAAGAAGGAAGTCATTCCATGTGGTAGAATAGAGAAACAAATTTGGAAAGTCTTAACAAATTGAAAGAGAACTATCAAAGACCTGTGTAAGCATAAGCATCCTCCTCTTTAAAAGTAATTGAATCATTGAATTCTTCATATATATAAGAAAAAATGATACAAGACAGTTTACAGTGTGGAATGGCAACTTTCTCTGGACTCAGCCTTTAGAAACACAGAAGAACTAGACTGGCCTAGTGTGTATAAAATTATGGAGAGATTGCTGGAAGAAGGAGTTTTGGTTAGGGACAGATTCTTACAAAAGGCACTACAGTAAAATAGTGTCCTACTCCACCACAACAAAAAACATTTAAGGCAGTAAAAAGCATGAAAGAAATGGGTGGAGATCTGACCAGAACATTGGAAGAGATACTCAGTGGTCATAGGGCAAACACAAAACAACTGGACTCTGTGTCCTCCACAACATTTAACCCAAATAATTCTGTTTAATGTGGTTTTTATAAGTTTGTGTAATTTTCTAGTTAATTAAAATGAATTGCATTGCTTATCAAACCACTTGTAGCTGCAGGTGATGAGAGCTGTTACAGTGGTATATAAAATTGGAGTAAATATACCAGTGCTATATCTGCATGTACATCTTCCTGCCACTAGAGAGCATCAGATCACATTATAGATGGCTGTGAGCTAACCATGGGGTTGCTTGGAATTGAACTCAGGACCTCTGGAAGACTAGACAGTATTCTTAACCACTGAGCCATTTCTCCAGCCCATTGCTGTTGGAAGTAAAAACTTGTACAATCATTTTGGAAATCAATCGGGAGGTTTCTCAGAAAATTGAGAATAGCTCTACCTCAACACCTGGGTATACAGCTCCTGGGCATATGCCCAAAAAGTGTTCCACCATACAACAAGGACATTTACTCAACTATGTTCATAACGGCTTTATTTATAATAGCCAGAATCTGAACATAACCTAGATGTCACTCAACCAAAGAATAAATAAACAAACAGTGCTACATTTACACAATGGAGTACTACTCAGCTTTTAAAAACAAGGAAACTATGGAACTTGCAGGCAAATGGAAGGAACTGGAAAAGATCATCCTGAGGGAGGTAACACAGACCCAGAAAGACACACATGGTATGTACTCACTTATAAGTAGAGTTTAGCCATATAGTGAAAAACAAACATACTATAATGCACAGACCTAAAGAAGGTAAGTAACAAGGAGGATCCATGGAAGGATGCCTAAATATCACTCAGAAGGGGAAATAGAATAGACAGAGGTAGTGGTTAAAGAGAGCAAACATGGTGGGAGAGGGAGTGCTGGGGAAGGAGGGTAGAAGGCCTACATAAAAATGAAAAACTGTAGAAGAGGGCATCTCTGTGACAAGCTGGAGACCTAAGTCAGGACAGGCTTCTGGAAGAATATGAGAGAGACTCTAGCCAAGACTAGCAGGGGCCATGAGGACTGAAGAAGATACCTTCTAACTAGACAAGACACCTAGTGGAAGGGGGGATAACACCAATACACCCTCAAAAACTTTGTCCCAAAATTTACCCTGTCTATGAGATGTGCAGGGATGAAGATAGAACATATAGAGCAGAGATTAAATGTCCAAGCAATGCCTGACCCAACCCAAGACCCACCCCATGGGAGAGAGCCAATCCCTGACACTATTAAAGATATTCTGCTATTCCTGCACACAGAAGCCTACCAGAGTTATCCTCTGAAAGGCTCCACCCAACAGTGGTTTGAAATAGATACTAAGACTCACAGCCAAACATTGGGAGATGCATAGGGATTCTTACAGAAAAGCTGGGGGG
>OU015752.1:94658040-94668830 GCA_907169655.1 Acomys percivali
GGCTGCTCCAAGCCTGATGGTCTGAGTTTTATCCCAGGGACCTGCTAGTTCTAGTTAGTCTCACTATGTGGAAGAAGAAAATGGGCTAGCTCAATTCTCCTCTGACCTCCCCACATGCGAAGTAGCGCATGCGCGAGCACACACACACACACACACACACACACACACACACACACACAATGTGTAAAATGAAGACTTTGGGAAATATTATGAACTAAAAAGAACATGTAACTCAAAATTTTAAACATCCATTTTATATTTTGGAAATCTATCTGGCGCTTTCTCAGAAAAATGGGAATAGGGCTTCCTCGAGACCCAGCTATTCCACTCCTTGGAATATACCCAGAAGATGCACCACCACACAACAGGGACATATGCTCAACCATGTTCATCGCTGCCTTATTCATAATAGCCAGAATATGGAAACAACCTATGTGTCCCTCAGTAGAAGAATGGATAAAGAAACTGTGGTATATTTACACTATGGAATACTACTCAGCTATTAAAAACAAGGAATTTCCGAAATTTGTGGACAAATGGATTGAACTAGAAATTATCATAATGAGTGAGTTCACCCAGAAGCAAAAAGAGTCAAATGGTATATACTCACTTATATCGAGACACTAGGCCAAGGGGTACGCCCCCATGAAAAACTTTACCTACCAGGAAAGTGGGTCAGAGGGGAGAAAATCCTATTGAGACTTTAGGGGTGAGAAGCCTGGGAGAATGAGGAAATAGAAGGATCCAGAGGGTCCTGGAAAACTACAGGTAGGTCTGGGCTCTGGGGTCCTCCTCAAACTATGGCACCAGCCAAGGAAAATATAGGCAGTAAACTTTGAACCCCTACCCAGTCTAGCCGATGGACAGGACATTTTCCACCGTTAAGTGGAGAAGGGGATCTGACTTTCACACAAACTCTGGTGCCCCATATCGGACCATGTCCCTTGGATGGGGAGGCCTGGTGGCACTCAGAGGAAAGATAATAAGTCACCAAGAAGAGACTCGATACCCTAGGAGCATATACAGGGGGAGGAGGTCCCCCTCAGTCACAGACATAGGGGAAGGGAGTAGAGGGGGAAGCAGGAGGGAGGAAAGAAAGGGAGGATACAAGGGATGGGCTAACAATTGAGATGTAATATGAATAAATTAATAAAAAATGTCAATAAATAAATAAATAAAATAAAAAATAAAAAATTCATAAAATTTTAACTACTTGAAAAAATATGTTTAAATATAAAAATGCATGCTTGTCCACCATTTGCTGCTGTGTTAGTCCTGTACCTTATCTCTTATGTATCTTCTACTGTCCGGGGGTATTTTGGGTATTGATAACCTAGTCCATCGCCTGTCTTCTAAGAGGCTTGAACTACTTGGCAGCAGTCACTGTTTGCATCATAGACAATATTTTTGCTGATGTATCCCACACTTTCTAATGCATTATCATTATAATATCTCGTATTAGAGCACCATGACACCTCCTCAATCTTGAAGATGGTCATCTTTCCCAGCCTCAAGCAGGGCAAGTAGGGAGACCACTTAGATAACAGTGGCTGAAACCTCTCTCGGCTTATTAGAATTTGTTAGAAACCATAAAGAGGAAAGTTGATACTCTCCATAATAAAATATGTGTAGCATATTTAATCTTAAAGGGGAATAAACTAACATTTATGGTTGCCTATTACAGCTCCGGCGGTATTCTCAGTGTCTTCATCTGGATCTCTATTTAGGCTTGTTACCCTAACTACCAAGATGATTTGCTTTATTAATTGGATGAACATTTAAAAAGACAATGAAAACAGTCTATTTTAATTAACAAGGAAGACCTATATTGGGAAGATGTGCATCCTAGTTAGCTTTAATGTCAACTTGTTACAGCCTAGAGTCGTCTAAGAAGAAAGGCAGCATTGTGAACTGCCTGGATCAGATTGGCCTATGGGCATGTCTGGGGTCAGGAGAGATTGTCTTGATTATAAATTGATGTAGAAAGACATCGAGTGGGAAGCACTATCCCTAGGCAGGTGGACGGTCTTGAATTGTGTAAGAAACCTAGCTAAACATGAGCAGAGCCAGAGAGCAAGTCAGCAGGCAGCTTTCCGCTGTGGTTTCTGTATTGCATTTCCTGCTCTAGTTCCTGTTTTGACTTCCAGGACTCAATGCTTTGTAACCTGGAAGTATAAACCAAATAACCTTTTCCTCCCCAGTTTGTTCTTGGTCAGAGCATTTTGTTACACCAACCAAATGAAGCAAGAGTGATGCTTGTCTGTATAAAACATGTATTTCTTGATTCCCAGGTGCTAAGGGCTGTTATAGACATTAAAGCCATCACAGCAATCCCACCGGCAGCCTGTCCCACCAGCTGCTGGAGTGATAGCTGCCAAAATTCTGGGGGTGGTTTCTGCCAATAGAGCAACCTTCTCCAGATGATCAATCAAGAACCGCTTTCCCCCCATGAATACCAGGCCAAGGACTGACATGCTGCTCCGAAAACCCTAGGCCCTGGCCATGAGGTAGTACAATTCTCAGACTGTTCACACTCCAGCACTAGGCGTGGAAGCAGCTGGAGGGTAAGTCCAGGGCAGACGCAGCATCTGCAGCTCCCCTCCCTTTCTTACAGGCTCTTCTAGGAGCACACCTTCAGCCAGTTACGCAAGTGTTTCTCTTCCAAACTCTGCTCCCAGAGAGCCTCACTTTGACGTATCTTTACAGAAGCGCTGAGCCAAGAAGAAAAAAATCACATGTTTACATGCACACAAAGTGCAGGGATCATCATGTGCAAAGTCATGTATGTCACTGGTAAAACAAAACAAAACCTCAGATGATCACTGATGAAGATGCAGTACTAAACTTGTGCCCATTTTCATGGGATATGGATAAAAATGCTGAGTTTTTGTTACTATTTTTTGTTATTATTTTTTAATCTAGGAGCCTAAGAGATTAGCAGCAGTTAAGAGCTTTGTTGTTCTTACAGAAGACCCACATTTGGGTCCCAGCACTTACATGGTGGTTTACAACTATCTGTTATTCTAGTTCCAGAGGACCTGATTTCCTTTTCTAGTATCTATGGGGAGGAAGAGGAGAGAAAAGGAAAGAAAAAGAAAAAAGATGATTCAGAGATTGAGGGAATGGTAAACCAATGCCTGGTCCAATTTGAGACCCTCCCCCATGGGAGAAAGCCAACCCTTGACACTATTAATGATACTCTGCTATGTTTGCAGACAGGAGCATAGCTGTCTTATGAGAGAGAGGCTTCATCCAGCAGCTAATGGAAACAAATGCAGAGACTCACAACCATACAATAGGCCAAGAGAGTTTTGTGGAAGAGTAAGAGGAAGGATTGAGGGATCCAGAGGGGTCAAGGACACCATAAAAAGACCTAGAAAGTCAACTAACCTGGGCCCATGGGGGCTCACAGAGACCGAATCACCAACAAAAGAGCGAGCATCCAGGGGCTTGTCTTAGGCCCCCTACACATATGTAGCAGATGTGCAGCTTGGTCATCATGTGGGTTCCCTAACAATGGGAGTGGGGCCTGTCTCTGACTCTATTGCCTGACTCTGTATCACTTTTCCCTACCTGGGATGCCTTGTGTGGCCTCAGTGAGACAGGATGTGCTTAGTCCTGCTGCAACTTAAGGTGCCAGGGTGGTTTTATATCACTTGGGAGCCTCCTCTTCTCTGGGAAGAAGGAAAGGGGGAATGGAAGGAGAGGAGGGAGGGGGCTGGGATCAGGCTATAAAGTAATTAAATTAATAAATAATTTTTAATTAAAAAAAAAAGAATTGGATGCTGGCCAGTGGGAATCTTCTGTGAACTCGTTCACAGAAGAGTTCTGCTCAGAGGAACGTAATATACAGCCTGGCATAAGAAGTAGCTGTGGAAGGGGATCTGCTGCTGGGTGAAGCCTCTAATGTGGACAGTTATGCAAAGCTCCTCTCTGCAAGCATAGCAGAGTATCATAAATAGCATCAGTGGTTGGCGCCTTGTGGTGGGGTGGGTCTCAGTTTGGGCAGTCATTGGTTGGACAGCTCCTCAGTGTCTGCTCCCTCTTTATCCCTGTACGTCTTGTAGGCAGGGTACATTTTGCATCAGAGGTTTTGTGGGTAGATTGGTGTTCCCCTCCCTCCACTAGGAGTCATGCCTGGCTAGAAAGCAACCACTTCAGTCTCCATGCCCACCCCCACTAGGAGTCTCAGCTAAAGTCACCCCCATATCCTCCCAGGAGCCTACCCAGTCACTGGTCTCCAACTTGTCTCTGATATGGCCCCCACCTTGATTTCCCTTCTCCTCCCCAGCCTTCTCCCCTCCCACCCTCACTCTTTCCAGATCTGATCTTCAACTTTGTTTCCCTGTTCACACCCTCTCCTACCCATTTCCCTCTTTTCATCCATTTCCGCTGTTTATGCTATTTCCCCTTCTGAGTGAGATTCAAGCAGCCTTCTTTGGGCACTCCTTGCTACTTGGTCCACAAATTTAAAAAATAGTCCCCAGGCTGGGGAGACAGTTCCATTGGTAAATTGGTTTCCTGGTGTGCAAACGTGAGACCTGAGCTTAGATGGCAAGCAAGCACTAAGCATATGCCTGCAATCTCAGTGCTAGGAAGGTGCAGACAGGAGGATTCCGGGGAGTTGGTGACCTGAAAGTCAAGCCAATTGATGAGCTCTAGGAGAGACTCTGCCTCAAAAACTAAGGTGCAGAAACAAATGAAAACATCTAATGCTGACCCTCTAGCATCTGTGTGCACACACACATGCACCCACAAACACATAGAGCATCCATGCTCACACTCTATTGGCTTAAATTATTGTTCTGTATTAATTCTTAGTGACATAAACAAGCAAGTTAATGAATTAATGCTTCAGAGAAGGAAGCACATGAGTAATGAGAAAGACAAGAAAAGGACACTATCAGTCTAGCTGTGTCTGAAAAAAATGTCCCCAGTGTCTACTTTGCTCTTCTTTCTATGAATGAGCACAGCTTGTCAATGGACCATGTGTTTCTATCAGCACCCACTCTCGACTCTGCGTCATCTAAAATTAGACCCACTGCTCGATTTTTCCAACTCTTAAAAAAAAAGATGTATTGCAAGAATTCTTAAGAAGGTTATATTATAAAAAACAAAGATCAGGATCTTTGAAGTCTCCACCCTTTTGACTGAATCACTTCTCTAAGTCCTCACCCCCCTGAATACCGCTCTATTGGTGCTCAAGTATCAGCATAGGAATTTGGGATATTCAAGCCACAGTGAAGTCCTGTTGAAACCACAGTGAAGTCCTGTTCAAACTACAGTGAAGTCCTGTTCACTATGTGCAGCCTCAGTATTTTTACCTTTAACAAGAAACCTAGCTCTCCAGGATATTTTGCTGGGAGAAGTTACTTGATAATTTATTCATGAACAGTCTAAGGGTGTCCAACCTACTGCATGTGACCCAGGAGAGCTGTGATTGCAACTCAACCCAAATCAAAACTGTATTTAAAACATTATGAGTTTTCATAATTGACTTGATAACTCAACTGTGTAGTTCTCAAGCAGGAAGCTCATAGATGACCATGTCATGCCATAGCATCAAAAGTCCAGACACCTCTGCTAGTAATTGAGAGATCCAACTTGGGCGGCATTAGTAGTAGTCACTTTCCCCTTGCTCTTATGTTAAAGACAGTAATTCTTTCTCTAGAGAAGTGACTCTCAACCTGTGGGTCATGGCCTCCATCGGGTCATATATCAAACATTTATATTATGATTCATAACAGTAGCAAAATTACAGTCATGAGTAGCAATAAAATAATTTTATGGTTGAGGTCACCACAACATGAGGAACTATATAAAAAGTTCACATTATTAGGAAGGTTGAGAACCACTGCTCTCAAGTTTTATTATCATTTTTCCTAGTTTAGGATCTTTGCACATTCCCTTATAAATTTTGAATGCCTATGAGATCTTCTTTTTTGGTGTTTGGAATTAAATCCAAAGCCTCATGAGTGCTGGGCAAGCACTCAAACACCCTAAGTGCTTTTAAATGACTACATCTTAAGATCAGATAGCTCCACTTGTTGATAAAATCTACTGGAATACTGGGACAAAAAGAAATTAATAAGCCAGGTGGTGGTGGCACACGCCTTTAATCCCAGAACTTCAGAGGCAGAGGTATGTGGATCTCTGTGAGTTTGAGGCCAGCCTGGTCTACAGAATGAGTTCCAGGACATCCAAGGCTACACAGAGAAACCTTGTCTCAAAAAACAAACAAACAAATAAAAAGAAGGAAAAGAAATTAATATTAGATGTAATTGTACACAGGAAACCATGGAGGCTTTGAACTTTTTCAAACCTACTTTATTTGAGGTTCTTTAATGCGTATACCTCCCTTCCAACCTACCTAACCTAGATAGGAGAGAAAAGAGGTTAATAGGAACAGAAGAAATAGGTCTTTTTTTAGACTCAGTTCCTTGGAGTGATTCTACTGGCATAGTCAGCAGGATATCAATAGACCAGTTAAATAAAAAAACAGCAATTTGGCAAAGGTGACTGCAACCAGAACCAAGAGCAGCAGCTGGAGCCCGGAGCAGCAGCTGGAACCTGGAACAGCATGTGGAACCCAGAACCTCGAAGCATTCGCTGGAGCAGTTCTCTCTAGGAGCATCTTGAAGTGGAGTGATGAACAACCAAGCCCAAAAAGCCCTGCCTCTTGTTTTGGGCTCATGTATGTATATATATACATCCTCTCAGAGTCCATACTAGGATGTTTATTAGTTGGCAAAGACCATCCCCCTGCAAGAGGTAGTTCCTCTTCCAGTGGACAAACATCACCTGTTCTCTCACAAGTCTGTTTTCAGCAGAAAAACACTGCACACACTTACACAAGTCTGTTTCACATCCTACACTTGGGATCAAAACAAAAACATGTTTACATCCACTATAAAACCACCCTAGGTTTCAACACAAATGTATTCTTTCTTTATTAGTGACCATTTTCAAATCATATATGGATGATGATTTTATAGGATGAAAATTTTAATGTAAACATTCATTTTATTCTCAT
Source organism: Acomys percivali (assembly GCA_907169655.1). Classification (NCBI taxonomy): domain Eukaryota; kingdom Metazoa; phylum Chordata; class Mammalia; order Rodentia; family Muridae; genus Acomys; species Acomys percivali. The sequence continues at coordinate 94,665,074 of OU015752.1, forward strand.
ATATATATATATTTAAACACTGACAGAATGCCCTAATTGCTATTTTAATTTACATATTTTTCTCCAAAGACTTTCCTTACCCAAATTTCCATCATTTTTTAGAATGTCTCATAGATAAATATAATAATTCAGCCCAAGCAAATAAAGTAAGTCTTGGTGGTATCAATTCTGAAACATGACGGGGTAGAACAAGGACTTGGGAATTAGTTGACCTGAACTGTCTCCAGTAATTATGTGCTGTCTGATCTTAGGCAATTTCCTGCTTTTCCTCAGTTTTCTTTTGCTCATTTATAAAATTATTATCATAACACCTAATCATATGCTGTTTGAAAATATGTAACTTAAGATGTATACAAACTTATTAGAAAATATGTGTGTATGTACACATATATTACACACAAACACAGAGAGACACACATACACCAATATACCTCCCAGAGACACATACAAAATACCCAGGAAAAGGTACCAAGAAGCAGAGTGATCAATAGTCAATTGATCTCAGCACAGGTCTAGTAACATTCAATGATTAAAGAACACTCCCATCAAAATATTGTGTGAGGAAAACTGCATAGGCATATACAGAAAAATGGAAGCAGACCCTTCTTTCACAAAAATATAAAAGTAAAATCAGAATTAACTTAAGATTTAAAGGTATTACATGAAATTGTAGGGTTATTAGAAGGAACTACAAAGTAAAGCTTATTTTAAACTTTTTGTTTATTTTTAAAATATATATATTTATTTTATGTGTATGTGTCTCTGTGCTTAAGTGTATGTCTGTGCACCATATCTACGCAAAAACCAGCAGAGGTCAGAAGAGGACATAGATATCCCAGATCTAGAATTTCAGATATTTGTGAGCTGCCAGGTGGACCCTAGGGACCAAGCCTTGGTCCTATGCAAGAGCAGTAATAGTTCTTAATAATAGTTATTAATCTCTGACCTATCTCTCCAGCTCCATGCTTTTTAATATTGATTTTAACAATTTTTGGATATGACTCCCAAAGACACAGCTTTAAAAAACAAAATTAATCATATAGGATTGTAGCAAACAAATATTTTGACACAGCAAAGGAAACAGTCAAGAGAGTAAGGAGACAACATTTTTATGAAAAAGCTGTTTGATCACACATTTGATGATTATTTAATGACCAAAATACATAAAGAATTCAAATAACCCAACAGCAGGAAAGCAACCAAATTCAAAAATGAGAGGAAAAAGCTGAGCAGACTCTTATTAGAAGGAAGCATACAAATAGGCAATGGGTATGTGGGAAAACTCCAAACATCATGAATCTTCATGAAAATGCCTATCACTCAATAATGAGATCTATTTCACTCCTTTGAGATGGTCTATCATCAAAAGACAAGAGATGATAAATGTGAACAAAGATGGGGATGGAAGGTAACTTATACACTGTTGGATGTAAATTACCACAGCAATTATGTAAACAGTATTGAAGTTCCTCAAAAAGTAAAAATTAGAACTACCATTATCCAGTTGTCCCATTCTGGGAACATATCCAAAGAAACATTAAGCCAGTGTCCCTAACACATACCTGTACTCCCATGTTTACTACAGCACTCATTGCATACCCAAAATACGCAAATGCGTTAAGTGTCCTTGGATGGATGAATAGATAAAGAAGTGTGAAATATACTCAATGTTCTGCCTGTAAAAATAAATAATTCTTGTGTACTACTAGTTTTATATCTACTTGACACAAGCTAGAGTCATCAGAGATAAAGGATCCTCAACTGACAAAATGTCTCCTTAAGGACAGGCATTAGGCAAGCTTGTAGGGCATTTTCTTAATTAGTGATCCAAAGGCGAGGACCCCACTTCCATCCCTGGGCTGGTGGTCCTAGCTCTATAAGAGAATAGGCAGAGAAAGCCATTGAGAGCAAGCCAGTACGCAGCACCTCTCCATGGCCTCTGCATCAGCTCCTGCCTTCAGGTGCCTTCCCTTTCCTGCCCTCATTGCTTTTGATGATGTACTGTTATTTGGAACTGTGAGCAAAATAAACTCTTTCCTCTCCAAGTTACTTTTGGCCATAGAGTTTCATCACAGCAGTGACAGCCCTAACTAAACCCTATCCTGTCATCTACAGCAGCATGAATGAGGCTGGTAAGAGAAAGACAAATAGCTCACAGGCTCATTCATGTGTAGAATCCACATTAATGGCAGTCATAGAGTGGTGGTTGTCAGGAGATACAAGGAAGGGAAGATGTGGAGATCTGAGTGAAAGAGTACAAGTCTACAGGAAGCTGATAAGTGGAGACAGGCTATCTGGATGAGACCTGATAGACTGTGGTCAGACACTGGAGGGGGAGGATTCCCCCTCCAAGTCAGAGGTCTAGGGAAGGGGACTAAGGTGGAATAAATTATAATAAATAAAAAAAGAAAAAGTTCCAATCTATTAGGAATTAAGCTTTGGGTTGCCCCATCAGAAGTAGGACCTTAATGTTATGTCACACATACACTAAAAATGGTAGCACCGCATTTTGGGGGTGCTACAAATCCAGTTAACTGGAAGGAGTAAGTTCTGGAGAGCAGATGTCCATCATGATGACTGTATCTAATAAAATATATGCTTGAAATTTCAGCAAGTGATGAGTTTTGGGCAGTTTCCCTCCATTCTCCTTTCTCATTCACTCTGTCATGAAAACACCATGGCCACTCTTTCATACTTGATGAAGTGGTGCCTGGACCAATCGTGTGCAGGTAATCACAGCTGCAATGAGTTCATGAGTGTAACAGGAGGGAAGGGTTGTTACTGTTAGCACCACACACAGAGAAGTGGGAATTTATTTATCTCTCTGATTGGTGGTGTGAACCTGGGAGAGCAAGTGCGGGCCCTGAAAATCAGGCCGACTAAAGGCTCATGCAATAGCCAACTTTATTCAGAGCATCAGACAATTTTTACTTTGAGGGTTAAGAAGAATCACAAAAGTAAGGTGTTCAATCACAAGGACAAACCACACATGGAAAAAACATATTTTTCCATAGAGGAATATGAATAACAACCGCTGAAGTAAACTTACTCCTGTCTACTACACCTGGGAAGGGCACAAAAACACATTCAAGAACAGTTGGGTGATCTGGTGAAATTGAGGTCACAAGACTCTTGGGGATTTTGTTGTTGTTGTTGTTGTTGTTATTGTTGCACTCAGAAATTATTTTCTTTTTTAATTTTATTAATTTATTCATATTACATCTCAATGGTTATCCCCTCCCTTGTATCCTCCCATTCCTCCCTCCCTCCCATTTTCCCTTACTCCCCTCCCCTATGACTGTTCCTGAGGGGGACTTCCTCCCCCTGTATATGCTCATATGGTATCAAGTCTCTTCTTGGTAGCCTGCTGTCCTTCCTCTGAGTGCCACCAGGTCTCCCCATTCAGGGAACATGGTCAAATATGAGGCACCAGAGTATGTGTGAAAGTCAGATCCCACTCTCCACTCAGCTGTGGAGAATGTCCTGTCCATTGGCTAGATCTGGGTAGGGGTTTGAAGTTTACGGCCTGGGACAGAGGGGAGGACATCCTATTGGGACTCTAGATGAGAGAAGCATGGGAGAATGACAAAGTTGAAGGATCCAGAGGATTCTAGAAACCTACAAGAAGAACATTATGATAGGCAGATTTGGGCCCAGGGGTCCCGCTCAGAAATCTTCTTACACACTGTGTTCCAAAAGAAATTATTTGAGATAATGAATATCTTAATTAGTATTATAATGTGGTAACTCTCTCCCA
>OU015752.1:94673830-94706451 GCA_907169655.1 Acomys percivali
CCAAAACTTTAAACATGAATGAGTGTTGGATTTTTTCAAATGCTTTTTCTGCATCTAAGGAGATGATAATGTGTTTTTTTTTTCTTTCAGTTTGTTTATATGGTGGAGCAGCTTTATTTGTAATAGGCAGAAACTAGAAACAATCTAAATGTCTCTCAACTGAAGAATGGATAAAGAAACTGTGATATATTTACACAGTGGAATACTACTTAGCTATTAAAAACAAGAAAATCTTGAAATTTTGAGGCAATTGGATGGAGCTAAAAAAGATCAGATCATCCTGATTGAGGCAACCCAGACCCAGAAAGACACATATGGTATATACTCACGTGTAAGTGAATATTAGCCACATAATACATGATAACCAAACTATAATACACAGACCTAAAGAAACTAAGTAACAAAGAGAACCCTAGGGAGAATGCTTAATTCTAAAACATATATCTTTAAGCTGTGTGTATATTATTTCTAAACCTGATGCAAAGTAAAGCATAATTTGATGTGATGTTTCTGGTTGCCAGAAGACAGTCTCCAATCTCTAGACATGCCTGAAACACTACCATTTTCTTCGCTGAGCCACACACAAATGTCCCTTGCTCTTAAGTGATGTATGCATAGTTCAGAAGTTATTTTAGACACCACCACTTTCAGGAAGCCTAATTTTTTAAAAATAGTTATCACTCCATTGTGCCTTTTTGAGACCAGGTATCACCCTGCTGTGCCGGTGTCTTCTTACCTTTATGTAGCTGACTAGACTATGAGACACTTAAGGACAGCCCCTTAAAGCATTGGTATATGAACTGAGTAAGTACATAAGGAGGGGTGATGCACGCTGGACATTAGCACCTGAGAAAAACTGTCCCTATTCCAGAGCTAGGAAGGGAAAACGGGAGTTGGTACTGCCAAAACCTGGGATCTAGGGATACAGCAGGATTCTCCACTCAACATAGAAGAGATGGGAAAAATAACCTAGTTTCTTGCTTTACACTACCCTCAGTTTTCTGTCATGGATTCCCTTAGCCAAACCAAGGATACAACTGAGAAGCAGGACTGGAAGTACCATTTCAGGCATCCCTAACAACACTGAACAGAGGCTAGGGAAGAGCAGTGATTTCATCTAAAAGCAAATAGAGAAATGGTTGATGTAGTCACTACAGCTGCTCTCAGTGTCCACTGCCTCACACAGCAGCAGCAATATGGCTTTATGCAGACTGAGACTCCTTCTACAAAGAAGAACTACATGTCTTCATCTTAGGACTGAATTACTTCCTTCTCTGCTTAAATTGTCTTCCATTCTGTAACTTAAACACCAAACTGTAAACACCAACCTTCTTCTTAAACAAAAGTAGTAAAGAAAGGGAGGAGAATAATTCCTCTCTCTCTCTCTCTCTCTCTCTCTCTCTCTCTCTCTCTCTCTCAATCTTTCTCTCCACTCCACATCTGCAAACACACTCATGTGTGTGCCTGTGTGTGTGTATGTGTGTGTGTGTGTGTGTGTGTGTGTGTGTGTGTGTGTGTGTAGTTAGGAATCTCTTTCTTGGTTTATGAGTGCTTGGGGGGGTTGCCTGTATAAGGTTGTTTTAGAGTCCAGAGTCTAGACTTCTGAACCTGATGCTACTAAGAAAAAGTAACAGGGACTGTCTGCTGGTAGAAGCATTCTTCCTTTGTGAATTAAGTTCTCTAAACTATAGTTGCTGACATAGGATATAAGCAATGACTTCCACTTCTAATCTGTTACTTTCAAACCATGAACTCTACTGAGGTGGGGCCATTCTAAAGATGAAAGATCACCATCTCTTCATAGCTATTGCAATGCTTTATCTGCAGTACAGAATTTTATGTCATCAGACACTGAATTCTCTGCTGAATCTGGTATCAGTCATTCCCAACATGAAGTCTGTGGTCTGGAGCAAAACTAAATTGGATGGCTGAATGATAAATACAGCTTTTGCAGAAACTATGAGGCAGGAAAAAAAGGCAAAAGGCTTTCTAGAATAGCTGTCTCTCTTGGAACAAGTACATCTCTACTCTCTTCCTGCAAAAAGAGTGCAAGCCAATGTGACCAATCTGGTGTCAGATTGGATAGCACTGATCCTGAAGAAGGTATCTTGGAACTCAGGAGTGGTAAGGAGCCAGACTAGCTTTGGTGAGAGTCATGCAATGCATTTAGTTGAACATATAAATGGCTTTTTATTACTACTATTATGAATATCTTTCCATGAGACTATTGTTTATGTGTTGGGGAAGCTCAGAAGAACCTGTCTTGTATGCCCAGAAGAGGCCTTCCTCTTCCTCCCCTAACAATTGAGATGGTCCATAACTCCAGCATATCATGTGGTGACTATATTCATACTGTGCCCTATCCATGGATTATGCCCACATCCATCCTATCTGCACCTTTTTCTACCAACATTGTAGTTTAGTCACCACCAGCCACACATCAAGCCACTACCACAAATTGGTGTAGACACACATGTATGCTCCTATTTCCTTTTTATGAAGTAGGTAGCCAGACATACTGCCAGAAAATCTCACTTGGAGGATTCCCATCATCATTCTTGGGCAGCATTGAACAGCAGAGGCCAATCTATCATCAAACCCATTGATTCACTCCTGCCGGGTTTCATCTTCCTCTATGTGGTAGTCACAAGATGCTCTCCATTAGGCTCAAAAGCAGTGCAGAGAGAAAGTAGGAAAGCTAAAAAAGCAGGTGCCATGTAAATCTAGAACACTTTTCTTTATACCTAACATTTTTCATTTTAAACTTTTGGAATCTGTTCTTCTGTTTACCCTTCCCATTTGACAACATAGGGTTGAGGATACAGACAAGGGTATGGCTTGACAGTCAGCTCAGTCAGCACCCAATCCACTTATCACATCTTACAGCCAGGCAACTTGTGCCTACCTGGGAGCCTGGTTCAGAGTAAGGACTGTCATTACTAGTCAAAGGTACCTAGAGGTCTACTTGAGATGCATCTCTATCAGCCTGCCTGGCACCTATTAACAAACACATTAAAAGATAATTCTTAAAAAATAATCAGCCATTAATGAGCAAAGCCTGTCCCTACAGATGGAGAGCATGAGATTAGGATTACCTGCAGGAAGTTAAAGCCACAGTGAGGCTACCTAGGAATAATGATTGATGGTTTCTAGTTTATCACCTGAAACCACAGAGCAGACACAGCCAGGGACAGACACACCACCTACAGCCCAGGTGTGGAGAAGAAACACGAGATCTTATCCGCCATTGATTTCCTTCTATTAGCTGAACATAACCAGTTAGCAAGGCAGCCTGAGAGATGTAGTTTGTATCAGAGAAACAGAACATCAAAAAAATGGGCCAGCAATTTAAATGGAGAAGGACTGGCTGCCTCATTACAATCATCTTCCAAATTTTAGGATTCATCTAGTACATGAAATCCCTCAAGACTGTATTGAGTGGATGAGAATCCTTTTATTCTGGTCAAATTCTAGTATAGACCCAAATGAAAGCTGCAGATAATGGAGTTTTGCCTTGGGCAAATGTCCTACTGTTAGCAGTTTAGAAGCACTAAAGGAGTTTAGGGATGGGTCTTATTTTACGTTGTTCAACTCTGTTGCCTGCTTATGGCGGGGCTTCATCTTATGAGAAAGTGTCTTAGTGGAACTGTGGAGGAAAGGCACCAAACCAAACACCTGTGACATGAACCCCTCTGGGTCAGTTGTCCCTTGCTCTGAGCTCTGTCACACTCCAGTGGTATCGTCACAGACCTAAATATTCCAAGAGCCCATTGTTCACTGGAGAGCCATTGCTCTTGCTGTGTGAAAGGCTTGCAAGATTGATTTTAGTACTTGCCTTTTTCCAAACCACAGTACGTTCACTAGCATGTCAAATGAGAGCCAGGCAGCTCAGAAGAGAATATAACTTAGCAGAGTAATGTTAATATAACTGTAATAATACTGATATACATAAAATATCATACCAAATAAATACTTCATTTTCAAACCAACTAGGTCAGAAACCTCACTCAGGGATGATGCCTTATAAAAGCACCTTATCAAAGAACAAAAAAATATATTTGCCTTTATACAAACATTTGTGGCCTACCAAACGTGATGGTGCAAACATGTAATTCCAACACTTGAGTAGCTGAGGCTATATCACAGAAGAAAACTAGTTGGGACTATATGGGAAAGGCCTGTCTCAAAACAAACAAGCAGGGGGCTGGAGAGATGGCACAGAGGTTAAGGGCACTGACTGCTCCTCCAGAGGTCCTGAGTTCAATTCCCAGCAACCACATGATGGCTCACAATCATCTATAATGTGATCTGATGCCCTCTTCTGGCCTGCAGGTGTATGTGTAGGCAGAACAATGTATACATAATAAATAAATAAATAAATAAATAAATAAATAAATAAATAAATCTTTAAAACAAACAAGCAAACAAAAATACACTTCTAGATGTTGAATAGATTCTAAGTGTTCTTATCACTTCTGTTACTGTGATAAAGCACTGACCCAAAGCAACTTAAGGAAGGAAGGGCCTTGTTTCAGCTTCTTCTTCCAGGTAACAGCCCATTGCTGAAGGAAGTCAAGACACATACCTGGAGCATAAATTAAAGATGAAACCTGAAGAATCCTGTTCACTGTCTTACTCTTTCTGGCATGTGCACAGCCATATTTCTTCTACAACCCAAGACCACCTGCTGCCTTCCCACAGCAATCATCAGTCAAGGTAATTCCCAACATACTTGGCTACAGATCCAGCTGATATGGACAATCTTTCAACTGAGACTCCCTCTTCCCACATGACTATTAGCTGTGTCAAGTTGACAATGAAAAATCAATTAGGACAGGGAGCTGGAGACATGGCTCAGTTGAAAAAAAAAACCACTCATTGCTCTCATAAAGAATCTGACTTCACATAGTTGTTTAGGGGTTAAGATATTTTTAGGTCTAGATAGGTGTTCTAAGTTGATAATGACAATATGTGATGGAGATTGATTTACATTCAGAAATTTAGACAAAACAAGATAGGAAAGATGTCTTCTTTGAGGCTGTCAAATACAAATAACCAAAACACTAAGAATGTAACATTTACATAATTCCTGATTGTGTCGTTGTTCTTCTTGCTATAGGTAATCTATAATCTATAATCTGTAATAATATAAATTATATGTAAAAAATAAAATAATTTTTAAAAAAAAGGAATCTGGCTTCAGTCCCCATCAACTATGCACTGGGGCACAACCATCTGTACTTCCTGTTTCAGGGTATCTGATGCCCTCTTCTGAACTCCCTGGGTACAAAGCATGCACGGGATACACAAACATACACAAAAGAAAAACATTCATACACACCAAATAAAAACAAATATGAAAAGTTAGCTAGGATGATAAGGAATACAGAAAAATAATGTCTGTAGCAGAGGTTGTTGAATGTTCCCTCCCCACCTTCAGTCTGTCCTCCCCCTTCCATAAAAACAAAAAGAAATATTCACTTGGACATATGGCTCCCTTGATGAAAAGAGTGGTCAAATGACTACAACCTGCCCAATGTGATTTCAGAAAAAGATCCTGGGACAGCTCCTAAACTCATCCTCCAGTCAAAATCTGGTAAATAACATGCCCTGGGCCCACTTCATTAATCGCCTTTCCCTCTTAGTTAGTGAAACATGAAAAGAAGAAACTGATAAAGACTTTTAAAAATGGAAGTCTCCCTTAGGAAGGATGGAGCAGTGGTATCGAGCTACATGGGTTCAGGTCTTCAAGGACTCAGAGACAAAGCTGTCACTTACTGAAGTACCTAATGCCAAACTTAGGTGTACTTCAAAAAGGAAGACGTTTTTATGAAGTGCCAATCATTGTCAAGGACTTCCCAAATAAAACAAAAACATCCAACAAATGCATGAAAATGCCCAATACAATTAATGACCATGCAAATCAAATTTATCTTCTCATTCCAGGTGGAATGACTATTGTAAGAATTACAAAAGCTGGTAAGAATGCAAAGTTCACATACACTCCTAGTGCGAATATCAATTAGGAACATGTCTATATAGAAAAGAAAACTAAAAACAGATATACCCTATAACCTTGTTCTTCTTCCAGCCTGATCTATCTATCCAGAGGGAATGCATTTGGCAAACCAGAGGCACCTACATGATCTTGTTTAAGTGCAACCGCTAAAAATTGGAATCAGCCTCAGAGCCCATGAGTTGATGAGTGGATAAAGAAAATGTCGTAGACTTAACACAATGAAGTGTCAGCCCATAGCATACAATAAAATTCTGTAATTTGCAGAAACATGGAACTGAAGATTATTATGTTAAGTGAAATAAGCTAGACATAAAAGACAACTAGGAGTTCTTACTGATGTGTGGCAGGCAAAAAGAAAAAGTCAAGATGAAAATGAAATAGTGGTTACCGAAGACTAGAAATGGTGGGATATGGGAGGATAATAAGATTAAATATGATCAATGTTCACCATATACATACATAGAAATGCCACATAGAACCCACTATTCAAATTAACAATCACCAATACATTTTAGCACTGCCATGCCATATTTTGGGTTACCTTCAACTAATTTATGTTTCCTTCCACAGAGCTCAGGCAGAGACAGTCATTTGGGAAGGGCAAATCCTTCATTGAGGCTCTGAAATAGATTAGAGATTTTAAGAATGGACCTCAGGTGTACGAATTTAAGATCAAAAGAAGTCTATTCAACCCAGCATCATTACTATCATTAGTTGAAACTGTGTGGTCACAAGATTGAAGAGGCTAGGTGACATACAGAAATGTATTTTGCCATTAAAACAAATAAACACCAACTAGGTAAGGGCATATAAATTAGGTGTGTGGATTAAATGAAGCTTGGGTCTTTAAAAAAAAGAGAGGGGGGGGGAAAGAAATTGCATGTTATCTCTTAAATAGCCAAGCAAGCAACAGCTTTAGCATTACCAGTTGAGATGAAGCAAGTGGGCTGTGAAAATCATTACTCAGCTTGTGGTTGTTAATTCTGAGAAATCAAGCCAAAGCCTTTCTAATCACTGGCAGTCTTTGAGAAAGTCAAGACCTTATGGGAGTTTGTGCTCTTCCCTCCTCCAGATCCTTCTGTGTGCCGGTTGCTGCTCCCAAGACACTTGAGACACTGCCATCTAGCTCCTCTGTTTTTGGATTGAGGAACAGAAAAGAACCTGTAAATGCTATTTTGTAATTACTTTGAATCACTTTGTAATTTTACAACTTGTGAGTCATATCCGCCCTGGGGATCCCCCTCTTTCTGCCTTCTGAGCTATTAAACTTTCGCTGCTGGTTTCACAGCCAAAGCTCTCAACCTTTGGGAAAGTCAAATTTTCCTGTTTTCCACAGAACACTGACATCCCTAAAGATTCCAAATGGCCAGTGACCAGATATACTTGGAAGTAGCAGATGTGTTTTTAAATGCCATGAATCTCATTGCCACATGGACCATCGACCATAGCAATGACTCTCTTGAGAGTGAGAGCCAGAAAGTTAATTAGCAAAAATTATACTTTGGTTGAAAATCAACCTCTGTCAAGAGTGAAAGAAAATTTGAAATTCAAAAAGAAGAAGAAACTTATTCTTGCTAGTCCAATCAAATGCAAAGATCTGAATTCATATAAGTGTTGAGGTCAAATTCATAGATTTTTTATAGTAGACAAAGCCTAGGGAACTATGCTATATAAAGAGAAATTCGAGTTCCGAAGAGGAAGTTGGGAGCTACTGAGACCTGGTGGCACTCAGAGGAAGGACAGCAGGTTACCAAGAAGAGACTTGATACCCTATGAGCATATACAGGGGGAGGTAATCCCCCTCAGGAACAGTCATAGGGGAGGGGAATAAGGAGAAAAATGGGAGGGAGGGAAGAATGGGAGGATACAAGGGATGGGATAACCATTGAGATGTAACAAGAATAAATTAATAAAAAATAAAAAAATTTTAAAAAGATGCTTCATCTGAGCATAAAAGGACAAGTCCATGAGCAGACATGGCAACCTGGTCCCTTGGCCAAGACATAACAGCAGAGGACACTGTGTCAACAAAACCAACTCTGTTGGGGAACTCCAAAGCAGTGGAACTTTCTGATCACTTTTTCAGACACACTAGAAGATATTAGGTCTTTTGTCATTTTCTTTTATTGGCATCTACTCATAGTACACAGTAGTGGGTTTCATAAAGACATTTTATATAAGTATATTACATCCTTTGAGCCTATTCCTTCTCATACCCCCTGACCCTTTACTCTTCATCATTCTCCCATTAATCCCATTCATTCTCCTAAACAGTTGCTTCTACTTCCCTGTCATATAAACATATGTAATTTTATATAATGATATAAAATCTAGGATCCATACATGAAAGAAAACATGGTAACCTGTCTGAAACTGACTTAATTCAATTTACATAGTAATCTTCAGTTGAGCCCAAGCCCATTTTCCTGCAAATGACATAGTTGTGTTCTTCTTTATGGCTGAATAAAATTCCATTTTCTTTGTCCATCTCTCTTTAAAAGACAGCTAGGTTGGCTCTTTTGTATTTTCAAATATATATATAATGTGTTATGATCATATTCATGATTTTCATTGTCTGTTCTTGTCCCACATTCTGTACTCACATTGGTTCCCTTCCTCTTCCCAAACATGCTCCTTTCTGCTTCTCAAAAACATAAACTTTCATATCAAGTTGACTCCATACATGAGAGAAAATATGACATCTGTCCAAGTTTGCTTTATTTCATGTAATACTCCCATTCCAAAATCCATCCACCTTCCTGAAAATGGCACACTTTCTTTTTCTTTATGCTGTAATAATAATCATATATATCTTCTGTGTGTATTTTTTTATTGGTGGATGCCTAACCTGACTCTATAATTTGGTGTTGGGAATTTTAGCAAAGGTATGCATTATCTCTGTTGAATGCTGATTTGTCTTGTTTTAAACACTAATACTCAGCTTGCCATCAGAGCACCATCTCATGTAAGAAATGGAGTAAATATATGAAGAGATATGACCTGCGACATGAGGCATATTCCCCAAGAATAACTCAAGGGAAATGAATGCTTCTGGGTGACCCTGAGAGGGGAACTGAACTTCCAACCATGCCAATGGGTCAGAAGAACATCTAGTCACAACAAGCAGGTATCTCTGTAAGGATCTTTAACCCTGAGACAAATGACTAGAACTTCACCAGCAGATACCAGTACTCAATGCACCATGCCTCAGTCAAGGCCTGTTGTTTCCGCCATGCACATCAATCCAGTTGAACCAGCCCCTTTTAACCCACCCTTCTACAGAACATACCAGAACACATCCACAACACAGGTTAGAGATTCAAAGTTCCTGTCCCTTAAGGCTTTAAAGACTTGTGGGATGGTACCTAACACTGAGAATTTTCACTACAGGTGGCATATCTCCTAGAATTACATCTCCAAGCTGGATGAAGTGGAGGTGCCATTAACTAACAGCATCTGTATGTGCTCTAGCTCTTTCACTACATACCTTGCCCAATTAGCTGTGGAGGTCATGGTCCATAAAGAGTAGATTCGCTACAGAAAATTAAAAAAGCAATAGGTTTTGTTGTACACTGAACAGAACTTACAATTTAATTTTCAATCCTATTATGTTAGCGATTCTGCTATATCAGAGGAGGGAATAAAGGTAGAAAATGAATGTAATTTAAAAGGAGAATTTCCATGAAAAAGAAACAAAGGGCCATGAAGTGGGAAAAAAATGACCAAATAATGCTGGGGGGGGGGAACACTACAATAAGAGAATTCTAAAGTGTTGCAGTAAGGAGAAGTGTTATATGCTATGAAAGTTAAATTTGTTTGGGAAAAACTTGAGAATTAAAATTAAAGTTGCAGGAAGTGATCAATTGGGGTAATGTAAGAACAAATGTGTAACCTGAAAATTAGGAGAAAATCAAGCCATAGTCAAAATGAGATTAGAGACAAAGTGGGGTGACATTACCAGGATTTTCTCAATTTATTATTATGAAGCTAATAACCTTCCATGAGATTAGGAGACTATGTTTAAAAAAAAGTATGGTTTCAAAATTTAGCTTTGCACCAATGGGCTACTGGTAAATTTTATAAAACACATAAGGAATAAATTACAGCAATGCCCTACAATCTTTCCTAGAAGACAAAAGCAGAAGAAATATTTTCTAACTCATCCAAATAAAGCAGTTTTTTCCTAATAAAACAAACAAACCAGAGCATAGAAACAAACACTTGTAAGAAAATATTACTGAATCAAACACAAGTTCTAAAATGAGATTAATAAAACAACTAAGTAGGATTTATTTGAGATGTGTAAGGAATAGGGCCCATTGACTGTGATATATAACTTTTGATATAGTGAAATTAATTGACATAATATCCATCAATTAATGCCCCATCACATAACCTCAACAGGTTAAAGACATAATTTATCATCACATATTTTTATCACATAATTTATTATTACATACATGTGCTATAACAAAATGCTCAAAGCTAGGTAATTATGAAAAGGTTTGTTGAGCCCACAGTTTTGGAGGCTACAATTTCAAGGCTAGAATGAGTCCAGTGTGTTTGGTCTCTTTTAAGGGCCTCGAGAGAGAGGAATCATGGCAGGATGCATCCAATAACAGATCAAAGGGTGAGACAAAAGAGCAAGCAGTGGGGGTCAGCCTTGTTGTTCTTACAATAGTCCTCTTGCAAAAAGTAACACAGAAAAAAATAAATAAATAAAAATAAAATAAAATTTAAAAAGTAACACAGAGACCCAGGAGAACTATCTTAACCCTTGCAAAGAGAATGTAAAAGACAGAGGATGCTCAGAGCAGCGAGCCTACACATTTTTTAGGCATTTACCAAACTCCATAGATTGTGCAAAACATACACACACACACACACACACACACACACACACACACACACATGTATACACACACACACACACACACACACACACTCTAATGTAACCAGGGAGTGTGGAAAGCATGATCCACTGAAAAGAATGTTCTACTCTAGCCCATTGTTACTAATAGAGAGAGAGTATTCACTTGAGTGTAAGTCACATAGTCTATGTTTTATTTTACTACATCCTATTCTAGTTTATTGTCCACCTAGAACTGTGCATTTATAATCATTGGTAAAGATCTCTTTTCATGGGGGAAAGGCTAATATACTTGCACACACTTATATGAGAAGGATAGTTAGCACTTACATGAATATATGCATATATGTGTATGATAGCTAATCTCAAAAAGGTCTAAGAATAGAGTAGTCTCAGCACTCCACAAATCCAACAGAAAAGACATTAAAGAATATATTTCTGTGTGATAAGGTTGTAGGGTATTTTGCATAACCACTGAATAGTTTTTAGTACTTTTCAATTTCTCTGTGAAAATACATATTCATTATTGCTAATGATAAGCAGCTGCCGTTTAAGGTGTGTATATGTGTTGTGCATGTGAGAATTTAGATGAGCATACATCACCTCGTCCTAGTACAAGTGCAGAGAAAATGAATCAAAACAGCAGGAAAGAGAATGATGCCCCTCAAAACAGGAGCACTGATTTTACTGCAGTTACCCTGGCATGTGTCCAGATTGAGAAAAAAAAAATGCTTTTTAGATCTTTTCCGTGTTTTCCAGATGTTATATAATGAACTTACATTTCATTTGGGAAAAACATTTTTAAATAAAATCTAATACGCTGTACATAAAGTAATACTCTGTACACAATCTCACTCACGAGGGCGTAGTTATGGCTGTTAGTACTTTGAAGGATCTTGGCAGAAGCAGGGACAACGTGACACTTAACTGTTTGATCAAGAGGAGCTGAACAAAAAAAAAAAAAAACAGTCCTTTAAATGATAATAACTAGTGTTGAGACATGGTGTTTCTAGTATGATCAGAAACGAACTGTTACGTTTTTCCATGCAAAAGTTTAACAACAGCCCCCCCCCCAAATCAAAGAGCGCCATTGATTCAAAAACAGAAATGGAAGATATTCTGATTTATTTGTTCTACTTTTTCAGAATCTATTCCAAAACTAGATTCGGGCTCAGGCAAATGCTTCTTAGGCCTGATGAGGGCATGTAATGACTGTTAAATACCTAGGAATATGTTGAAGGGACCATCTCTGACCCCCACACCTTGATGCAATGGAAATACTCATAGCCCCACTTTCCAGACAGGGAAACTTGCAAAGCATCATCAATAATAAGACATATCCAACACATTGGAGACATAATCTAAACATGTATCTGATTGGTTATAAAATATATGTCTTTCCTATCTTTGCCTCAACACATCAGCTGGGGTTGCTTTTTCTAACTCACTTGCTCACATTGTATTTTTCCAGAACTTTTTGACCCAAACTTCATTACTGGACAAGATGTCTCAGCTAACTTATGAAAGAGACTTTATTTTTTAATTGCCATTTCCAAGGGCAAAACTCCAACCACAAAGTGCTTCCCAAAAGGGGATTTCATTTCCATTTCAGCCCTTGGGAATCTCAAAGCATCCCTGCACTTGGTCTGGCCTAAAAACTCCTTGCTGAGGGCTGGGTTCTTATCTTGACACCGACACTGATGCACCCAACAAGAAACAGCTCACTTTCTTGGTGTAAAAATTTTACTTCCAAATTAATACAAAAAAAAAAATGAAGAGAGAAGATAGAAGTGGATGAAGGCCCAGATACCCCTTTTCCTTCTGCCATGCTAGAGTTTGTATACAGACCCAAGTTTGAGCAAATATAGCCTCAGGCCAAACCCCACCTGTGGCATATACCCAAAAGATGCTCCACCATACAACAAGTACATTTGTTCAACTATATTGATAGCAGTTTTATTGGTAACAGCTAGAAACTGGAAGCAACTTAGATATCCCTCAACCAAAGAATGAATAAAGGAACTGTGGCATATTTACATGATGGACTACTACTCAGCTATTAGAATCAAGGAAATCCTGAAAATTGTGGACAAATGGATGGAACTAGAAATGATATCCTGAGTGAGGTAACCCAGACTCAGAAAGATGTGCATGATATATTCATTTATAAATGGATATTAGCTACATATTACAAGATAACCACACTACAATACATAGGCCTAAGGAAGCTAAATAAAAAGGAGGATGTTTAATTCTCTCATTCAGAAGGGTAAATAGAATAGACACCAGAAGAGTTGAAAAGAAGGAACAGGACAGGAGCCTACCATAGATGTTCTCTGAAAGACTTCACCCAGCAGGGGATCGAAGCAGACATTGAGACTCACAGCCAAACTTTGGAGTTGAGTGCAGGGAGTATTATGGAAGAGTTGGGAGATAGAAGGACCTGGAGGGGACAGGAGCTCCATACGGAGACCAATGGAGCCAACAAATCTGGGCAGTGGGGAGTGGTACTGCAGAGACTGGTGCACCAACCAAGGGCCATGCATGGCGAGGACCTAGACCCCCTGCTCAGATGTAGTTGTTAGGCAGCACAATCTCCTTGTGGGTCTCATAATAGGGGGAGTAGGGTCTACTTCTAACATGGACACTGGTGCCACTTCATTGATCCCTTCTCCTTGCAGGGCAGCCTTGCCAGGCCACAGGAAGAGGATATAGGCAGTCCAGATGAGACTTGATAGGCTGAGGTCAGATGATAGGGGAGGAGGGCTCCCCCTTTCTGAGGACTAGGGGAAGCAGGGAAGGGGAAGAGGAAAGAGAAAGAGGGGGAGGGTGGGACCAGAAGGCGAAAGTGAAGAGGTTACAAACAGGATGCAAAGCGAACAAATTAAAAATAAAATAAATAAATAATTTTTTTAAAAAGAAAGAAAATAATATTTTAGGGTGTATAAAATTAAACGAAAGTTAAATGTCAGTTTTCCTGCTTGAAATTGCATCGGAACTCAGCGATGCTCATTTATGAATTGCCATGGATGTTTTTTCACCACATCAGCAACATGGAATAGCTGCAAAAGAGACCATATGGGCCACTAAGCCAAAAGTATTTACTGCTTACACCTTCACGAAGGTTTGCTGACCCCTGGCACAGACAGTCAAACAAATGATCACTTGAGAAAACAGAACTACAATGCAGGTGAGGCATGGCTTGTGTAGATAAGGGCGTAGCCTCCTAATGGACTTATGCTAAGGCAATTCGCCCTCCCAAGACCAGGTCACAGGCCCCCGGCTCTGCTGCTTCCACTTGTCTAAAGCCTGTGCTTTCCACATGGCTGGCATTCACTAGGCATCCACGAAGATGCAGGAAACCTTCTGATATCTTGTCCCACACCTTCCCTTCCTCCCCCTTCCTCACATTCTATTTTTTGCGTGATTGTCAGAGGAACGCAGAATCTTCCAGGAGCCTTTCAGACCCCAGGAGCAGTTTCTGACAGTTTTGGCTCCGTGAAGCATTCCAAGCTCCTATCACAATGCTGCAGCTGCCTGCTCTCAGTTCAGTCAGGATGGGCTTCCCACAATGCATCTGTCCTTTAATCCCACAATGTGTGAACATAGACTTACACAACACAGACACAGGCACACCACGCGCGCGCGCGCGCACACACACACACACACACACACACACACACACACACACACCAGATTGGATGAAGGAAGAAAAACATTGTTAATTCTTAAAGAAAATCCTTTTATAAATAAACAGACTTGGCTTTTTCAATCACAAAAGAGTGGCTGTCTCTTGCTCTGCAGAGCGATAGTACACATTTTCTACCTGCCTTCCCCGACCTATTGAATGTGGTGTAGAGCTCAGAGGCAGGAAATGAAGGCGCAGATGAGCAGGAGAGAGAACTACAGAGTGAGCCGCCAGATATAAGGTGTGGAGCGCAGATTCAGGACTCTGAAGTCAATCACCTACAAGGTAAAGAGATTGGGTGTGAGAAGAGAGTGGGCGGTCCTCTCTGACAACTTACTTGTCGTCTAAGACAATTTCACTAGCAAAAATATCTTGAGGAAAAAGAGGCTCCTAGAGCAAAGTACAGGAAGAGAATATAGAAACTATTACCAATGCTCGTGTCTGGGTGGGAGGAGGCGGTGATCTGTTCGTTTTGTTTAAACCATTCTGAGTCTCCCCACCCCCCCCCCCGCCGCCCCCCCCCCCCGCATCCCATTTAGGCAACAGGCTGAAGATGAAGGTTATGAATGCTGAATTCACAGGCAGAAAGAGCCTTAAAGACTCGTGGGTGCATTCCTAAGCCAGCTGCTTCAAGGCTACTCAGAGATCACTCTGGGAACTTCTAAAAATGAAAATTGTTTAGGCTTCTTCCTTTCACTCTGATGACTGAAAACTGGGCACAGAAACATTTTCTGAACTCACTTTTTCCTTCTTTCTTTCTTTCTTCCTTCCTTCCTTCCTGCCTTCCTCCCTTCCTTCCCTTCTTCTTTCTCTATCTAAATTTATTTTATTATTTAATTTATTGACTTATTCTTTTTACATCCCAACCGCAGTTTCCCCTCCTCTCTTCACAGTTTCTCCTCCCTCCCCAACCCTCCCCCCTTTCCCCCCAACCCCCCCTTTCACTCCTCAGTTTCCCACGGATATAAACCAGCCATGGCATATTAAGTAAGTCTAAGCACCTTCCATATTAAGGCTGGATGAGGCAACATCCAGTAAGAGAAAGGGGTCCCAAATGTAGGCAACAGAGTCAGAGAAAGCCCTTGCTCCCACTGTTAGGAGTGCCACAAGAAGACCAAACTACACAATTCTTCTATGTAAAGATTGGCACACTGTTTTATATGCTTACTTCTAATCTACTTTTCTTATCATTTAAAATCATCTTGACATTCATTGGCAACATGATGATGGTTCTCATTAAAAAAAAATAAAAATAAAAAGCTTCACTCAATCATGTATTTTGACCATATTATCCCCCAATTACCTTTCCCTGCTCTCTACTTCTCCCACTAGTTTTCTTCTCTGCCCCCCCGTGACCCCTCAGCTTACATGTCACATAGGAGTGTGTATATAATCTAGGATGCACGAATGAAAGAAAACATTGGATATTAATCTTTCTGAGTTGGGCTTGTTCAGTTTAATATAATGATCTCCAGTTTCATTCATTTTCCAGCAAGTGACATTATTTTGTGCTTCTTTATGGCTAATAAAACTCCATTATGTAGATATACCATAGCTTTAACCATGGAGGGACATGTGAATTACGGCTACACTGAAAGTCTCTCACCACAGTCAGAATTGCTATCATTAAATAAAAAAAAATAAAATAAAATAAAATAAAATAAAAACAGTAAAATGCTAGTGAGGGTATAAGGGAAAGTGGAACTCTCATATCCTCTTGGTAAGAATGTAAATTGTTCCAAGCACTACAGAAATCAGTATGTATGTTCCCTAAAAAGCAAAACACAAATTGCCATATGACTCGGCTATACCACTCTTAGGTATACACCCTAAGGATCCCAAGACAACGTGTCACAGAAACATTTGAACATCATATTTGTTGCTGGAATCTTGACAATAGACGTCATAGAATCAGTCTGTGTGTCCATCAGCAGACAGATGGCTAAACAGTGTTTCTTTTTGAAGAAGAAACAGAACTAACTCCCCCACTAACCTGGAGGATCTCTGCACTCATCTGTGGCAATCCTCCCTCTCCATATATAAAACTCTGATTCACCAGAATATTGAATGATTAAGATTATACTTCACGATAAATATATAAAGTTCAGCTATGATGGGCACCTGCTCCTTGTTAAATCATTTACATTAGGGCTGTTGAGATGGCTCAGTGGGCAAGGTATGCGCCACCAAGCCTGACCCCTGAGTTAAGTCTCCAGGACCTGTCTGGTGAAAAGAAAGAACTGTTCATATCACCTCAGCGAGTGGTTAGGACTCATGGACCCCTTCTTACTTCACGGTAGATATTGACTGGTTTGGTTTTGTGCAAGCCACCACACACAGCTGTTGTGGTTCATGAGTTCAGTGGTCCTGTTGGGTTCAGAAGACACTGCTCTGCTCCTGTCTTCCCTCATCTCTGGCTCTTACAATCTTTCCAGTTACTCTTCCAGGATGGTTCCTGAGCCTTGAGAGGCTGTGTGAGGTAGATGTGCCACTTGTAGCTGAGCACTCCTCAGTCACTTGTTCTCTGTACTTGGGATTATTAAACACAATTTTAAAAGGACACAAAGTTGGGAGTGGGATGGATCCAGGAGAAATTACAGGAGGACTTGGGGTGGATGTGATCAAAATGCATTGTATAAAATGTTCAAGAAACAGTTGACTATTCTTTGGTAGAGGAATTAATACATTTTACTTTTTTTATATATATATTTTGAGATTGTAAGTATAATCATTTCCTTTCCCTCCCTCCAAACCCTTTCATATCCTTCTCTTTTTTCTCTTTAAAGCTTATTAGATATTTTTCTTATAATATTCTTAAAGAAAAAGAAAGAATGCAATAAACTATATTAAAGTAACACAGAAGTATTTTGAAAATAAGGAGAAAAAAAACAGCATCTACGACATCTAGTAGGATATAATGCAGAATGTATAAGTGGTCGTTGATACAGTGAGTCTGAGTGTGCAACAGCAAAAAAGCAGCCAGGATTCCCCAAACTCAACTTGGCAATATAATCTACTTCTAGAACCAAAAAGGAAAGAAAGAAAGAAAGAAAGAAAGAAAGAAAGAAAGAAAGAAAGAAAGAAAGAGGTTAAGTTCAGTTGAATTCTGTTAGCGTTGCGAATAAATCCCATGCCTTTTTCTTGCACTGGGTGACTGCTGCCTTCACCATGGCCACAGCCTGGAGGCTTCTTCTCTGCAGCATAAGGGGAGGGAGGACTGGAGTGGGGTGTGGGAGAGGTGGGGGGGAGATGCAGGCTCTCAGGCTGGAACTTTCCACACACAGAGTGCTGAAACAGAGCACACAAGGGGTCATTCCATACCGAGTACTGAGGTCTTCCCATGAAGCTCTAAGTAGGACAATAAACACACAGGCAGAAGGTTAAGATGGTTCTACTTAGAGATAACATCACTATGCCATGCAAAAGGCTTTCTGCAGATAATGCTATACGCATGGGAAACAATTTCCAGACAACTGAACCCGCCAGCTCATGATCCGTGGGAACAAACCCAGAACTTCTACCAGCATTTTATTTCTCAGTACTCTATCTTTTAGCAAAAATGGTAGCTAAGGGTCACAAAACATCTGTACAAAGATTCTAGCTCACATGTCACAGATCAGAGCCAACAGACAAAGAAACTTAAGTGGAAGAGGACTGGGGTGAGAGAAAAAAGCCAAACCACCATGCCTGACCTTAAAAAGATAAAAGCAGGCATTATGTTCATGAGAACCCAACTCAGAAATGAGAAAGCTCATAGGAACTGAAAATGCCACAGAGTACTTTTTTAAAATTATCTTCATTAGAAAGGGTAGAAGACACAGTTGGTAGGAAGACCTTCTTATTCCCTGCAGAAATAAAGCTAAAACCCAGAAGCAAAAATGTAAGAAAACCGGAAGGTGTCTAACTTTTATTTTTATAGTCTTTTTTAGTTCATTCTTTTTTCCTTTTCTTAATTAATTTATTATAATTTATTTATCTTCCATCCCGATGATTATTCCTTCACTTGTATCTTCCCATTCCCATGCTCTCTCCCTCTTCGGCACTATTTCTCTCCCCTAGACCTCTGACAGGGGGCCCTCCTTGCCCACCACATGCCATCAGTTGTCTAACTTTTCAATAATTAAATTTTCAAAAAGATGGGGACAGACAGGCAGAAATCTAATGCATCTGTACACTTGGGGGAAAACCCACCAGTTTAAAAACACTTCCCACGTTGAAACAAATGAGATTCATACCACACAGATCATAACATTGTAATTCTCTTTAATTATCAGAAATAAATAAACAGAAATTGAAATAGATTGAAACATCTCAAAAGCAACAATAGTTTCAAAATCTGAAAATATTTCCAACCTAGATACCTACACCCAACCCAATCATTCAATAATAGTAAAGAAAACAAGTGTTTTTCATAAATGTTTTGATATATCCAATCTTTAAGAAATATTCCACTTTCGCCTGGAACACATTGGCACAGGAGACACTTCCTGAACAGAACACCAACAGCCCAGGCTTTAAGGTCAACAATTAATAAATGGGAACTTATGAGGCTGAAAAGCTTCTGTAAGGCAGGAGACACTGTCAACAGTGACAGCCTACAGACTGGGAAAAGATCTTCACCAACCCTACACCTGACAAAGGTCTAATTTGCAAAATATATAAAGAACTCAAGAAATTAAACATCACCAAACCAAATAACCCAATTGAGAAATGGCACTCAGAACTAAACAGAGAATTCTAAACAGAGGAATATCGAATGGCTGAGAAACACTTAAAGAAATGCTCAATGTCCTTAGTCATCATGGAAACGCAAATCAAAACAACTCTGAGATTCCATCTTACACCCATTAGAATGGCTAAGATCAAAAACTCAACTGATACCACATGCTGACAAGGATGTGGAGAGAGAGGAACAGTCCTTCATTGCTGGTGGGAATGCAAACTAGTACAGCCACTTTGGAAATCTATTTGGCACTATCTCAGAAAACTGGGAATAAGGCTTCCTCAAGATCCAGCTATTCCACTCCTTGGAATATACCCAAAAGATGCCACAGCACACAACAAGAACACTTGTGCAACCATGTTCATAGCAGCCTTATTCATAATAGTCAGAACATGGAAACAGCCTATGTGTCCCTCAGTAGAAGAATGGATAAAGAAATTATGGTACATATACACTATGGAATACTACTCAGCTATTAAAAACAAGGAATTGCCAAAATTTGTGGACAAATGGATTGAACTAGAAATGATCATGAGTGAGTTAACCCAGAAGTAGAAAGACTCAAATGGTATATACTCACTCATAGCTGGACACTAGCCCAAGTGGCATGTCCCATGAAAGGCTTCTCTTACCAGGAAAGTGGGACAGAGGGGAAGATATCCTATTGGGATTCTAGGTGAGAGAAGCAAGGGAGAACAGGGAAATAGAAGGATCTAGTGGGTCCTAGAAACCTACAAGAAGAACATTATGATGGACAGATCTGGCCCCAGAGGTCCTGCTCAAACTATGGCACCAGCCAAGGACAATACGTGCAGTCAACTTCGAACCCCTACCCAGATCTAGCCAATGGACAGGACATTCTCAACAGTTGAGTAAAGAGTGGGGACTGACTTTGACATGAACTCGGGTGCCCCGTTTTTGACCACATCCCCTTGATGAGGAGGCCTGATGGCACTCAGAGGAAGGATAGCAGGCTACCAAGAAGAGACTTGATACCCTATGAGCATATACAGGGGGAGGTAATCCCTCTCAGGAACAGTCATAGGGGAGGGGAATAAGGGGAAAATGGGAGGGAGGGAAGAATGGGAGGATACAAGGGATGGGATAACCATTGAGATGTAACAAGAATAAATTAATAAAATTTAAAAAAAAAAGAAAAAAGAAATACTCCACTTTCAAACAGACAGACATTGGACCTAAGAAACAGAGGTCCAATCCAGTTAAAAGGTAAATCAATTCACAAGTTAATAGTGAAAGAAGACTCCAGATTACTAATACTATGTGACAAAAGACCATCCAGAATATATGAAACCAGAGGAAATACCAACCTCTACATAGGCAGAATCCATAGAGTGCTTGATGGTAAAGGAGAATTAAGCAATAGCGAGGCACAGAGGTGAGGTGATAATGACTACATAGGAAATGAAAGCAACTCAGAAAACAGAGCAAACAAAGCAAACAGTGTGTCGAAAAAGAAAATTTTCAATAGTACCTATTATGGTTCTGCCACAAATATTTACACATAGTCATAAAAACACAAATGTCCAGTATGAATCAACCGAAAGGATCCAACTTTAGGGAGAGGGTACGATAGAGGGTAGGAAGTGAACCTGTGGGCAGAAAAGTGGTGGAGAGGGAAATCAGAAAACACCTTCCAATGGAGCAGAAGCCTGAGAAGTGCAGCATGTGCAGACATGGAGACACCCAACAGAAACAAGCACATTGGGAAATCGTTTTCACTGGACAGGGCTAGGCTCCAAAACAATTCTCTGAGACTATCTTTCCTCTTTAAATCCACATTAAAAACCTTGAAAAAGGAAAATCTTTGCTTAGAGAGTTGGCTGCATGGTTAAGAATCCTCTTGCAGAGGACACAAATTCAATTCCAAGTACCCACATGTGTTGGATTTACAATCACCTGTAACTCCAGCTTCAGGGAACAGGGATACTGTCTTAAGGTGTTCACAGGTCCCTGCATTCACTGTTATACACTAACATGCAGACACAAAAATGCACAGAAATACGAATAAAAAATAAATCTAAGAAAACTTAAAAACCTATATTTTAACATTTTAATATACATATTATAATTGGACACTAACCCAAAAGGCATGTCCCAGGAGAGGCTTCACTTACAAGGAGATTGCAACAGATGTGAGAACATCCTATTGGGACTCTACGTGAGAGAAACATAAGAGAATGGGGAAATAGAAGGATCCAGAGGGTCCTAGAAACCTGCAAGAAGAACATCATGACGAGTAGATCTGGGCCCAGGATTTCTGTTCAAACTACTGCACCAACCAAGGACAATACAAGAAGTAGACATCGGACCCCTACTCAGATCTAGCCAATGGTCAAGACATTCTCCACAGTTGTGTGGAGAGTGAGGACTGACTGTGACATGAACTCTGGTGCTCCATATTTGACTACTTCCCCTTCACGGGGAGGCCTGGTGGCACTCAAAGAAAGAATACACATGTACCAAGATGAGACTTGATAGCCTATGGCCAAATAGTGGGGCAGGAGGTCCCCCTCAGTCATAGACCTAGGGGAGGGGAATAGGGTGAAAGTGGGAGGGAGGGAGGAATGGGAGGATACAAGTGATGGGATAACAATGAGATGTATTCTGAATATATTAAATAAGTCATTTTAAACAAATTTAATATACATAATATAAGATATCTAAACATATGAAACACACACACACACACACACACACACACACACACACACACACACCACACACGCACACCTATTGAGATCAAAAAGTTGAAAAGACAGCAAAGAACCATAAAGGATAAGAAAGCATCAAGGAACGATAAGAGACTGGCCCCATCATTGAGAATGAAGTGGTAAGGATGCAGTTTTACTCTTTTAGCTTTCGCTCGGACACTCGGCTTTATAATATACATGGTTTCTTTGTCATTACAAGCCTTGTCATTACAACACTGCTTCCCCAGCTTTCTTTATTACTAATATCATTTAAATAAGTGTTAACACAGTTGGTTAGGGATGCATAAAGGAGGGCAGGAAGGGAGAATATGTCTACACTGTGCACTTCATACTATGAAGGCCTCCTGACTGACAGGTAGACTGAATGATTTATGGGTACAGGCCTATTAGCTAGCCCTCAGAATGATTGACTGCTGTAGATAATGGAGTTGTCTCCAGCCTTCCCCTCTCCCCACCTCTGGTATCTAGTGAAGGATAGATCTGGAAGGACAAATATCTCTTCTCACACCTTTGCCTGCTATGAGGTGTGGCCAGCAATAGGAGGTTGGATTGGGCCCATCTCAGCCACACCCTCGGTGCCTCAATACTCCTTCCCCTCCAAATCCTCACCTCACCCAGACTCTATAAATTCCTTCTGCACCTCAGCAGATCTTGGGGAAAGATGTCATACCAGCCCTGTCCACCTGACTCAGAGGCTATGTCTGAGACAGAGACACTGACTGAGACACTGAAAATATCTGAAAGCCCAGATGAGGTGTCCTGCATGTGGCAGAGCCTTGAGAACTTCACATGAACTGAAGGAGTCTGTGTTTAAAGAGGATCAGGTATCCTGGGAGAAGCCTAAACATCCCAGAGCCTTCTTTCCTTCATGGGACCTCTCAGCATGGGTGACTTGGACAAGCATTCCAACCACTGAATAGCCATAGCCTTGTGGTTCTTCCTGGAGCTGCAGGAGAAAAATGATCACACTTCATTAGCCCTGATTTGATTCAATCTGTTGAGAAATTGCCACTTGAGCTACAGCTTTGTAGGAAGAAGGCACACAGGTAGTTTTAAAGATGGTCCTACCCTGACTGGTGTTATTCTAGAAAAGTTTCTACCTTCCTAGTTGCCAAAAGTAAGTACAGTACCAGAAGACTATAAAACAATGAAATCAATAAAGTACGTAGCCTGGGTGCTGTGGCCACATTGTGCTGAAGAAACTACACAGTGCATTCTCCTCTGAGGACACATTACATAGAGAACCTTACAGCAACCGCAGCCCTGGACCCTAGGGCAAACTAAGCTGCAATCACACTGGTAAGGTCTTTGCACAGTGGCTGGTCTGTCACTGGCCACTGCCATCTGACTCTACCAACATCCCTGAGTATCTCTGAATGCTGTTTCTGCCTTGCCTTTCAGCAGAAGGGACACCAAAGGAACTCCCTCCTGAAATACACAAACTCAAAGCAAGCCAGTATTAATTGAAGGCAGGGTTCAGGAGAGACTTAGGAGTTTCCCCTCTGCTGGCAAACGAAATCCCGTGGCCCTGTTTCCTCAGGCTGTCAGACAAATCATCCCTTTCTCTGCACCATTGCCTCCTCCTTGCCTGCCTTCCACTGACTCACGGAGAGGATGGGGATCTGGCAGGCAGCTCCTTTCATACAGGAGCAACAGCTTTGAAGAAGCTCAGCGGGTCAGCTTCAGGTGGCCAGCAGGTCTCAGCAGGGCTGTTCACGAAGGCACTCTGCCCTCTGTCATTCACAGCTCAGAAGTTTAGCATGAGCCACGGTGAAACATGGTTTCAATCACAGCAGAGAGATGGGAGGAAACGGGGCCTTAATTCTTATATCCCTGGCAGAGCAAGGTTATTATTAAAAAAAAAAAAACTAATTTCTGAGCAGTGAACTAGAAATTAGTTAATCTCTTCTGCTACTTGTATTTCCCTGATGTCTCCTCAGCAAAGAGGAGGGATTAGATTAGTGGGTCTCCAAAGCCCCTTTCTGTGTTAGGGTTCTGACTTCTACTTCCAAAACAGTCCTCTGCAAACATCTGCACCTCATAAGCGTCCTACCATATGAAAGACAGTGAAGCGAAATAGATTAGCTATTATTATAGAGAACAGATACTTGTCTTCCCCAGGTTGCCACTAGAGAGGAAAAGTAATGCTAATCACTAGTTGTTAAGATTCTTTTCATGGGATGGGTCTCAGGTTGGCCCCGGCATTGGTCAGTCATTCCCTCAGTCTCCACAGGACACTATTAAGGATACTCGGCTATGTTTACAGACAGGAGTCTAACTTAACCTTCCTCTCTCAGAGTCCCACATTCCATCCTCCCAGCAGCTGATTGAATCAGATGCTAAGACTCATAGCCAAGTATTAGATGGAGTGCTGAGGAGTCCTGTGGAAGAGTGAAAGGGGAAAGATAGAAAGACCCAGAGAAGACAAGAACTCTAAAAGAAAACCAACAGAGTCAACTAACTAACATAGGCCCATAGCGGTTTATGGAGACAGAAGCACCAAATAAAGAGCATGCATAGACTGGACCTAGGCCTCCTACACATATGTAACTGGTGGGCAGTTTAATCTTCATGTGAATCCCCTTGTAAGTTGAGCAGGTGCCGTCTATGACATGGACTCTTTGCGTGCTTTAGATCACTTTGCCCTAACCGGGGTTGCCTTGGCCTCAGTGAATGAGGAGGAGCTCCATCCTGATGAGACTTGATGTGCTGGGGTGGGTTGGTGGTGGTGGGTTCCCCTTTTCTGAGGACAAGGGGAGAGAGGAATAGAGGGAAGAAGGTGGGAGAGAAAGACTAGGAGGAGAGGAGGGAGGGGGCTATGATTGGGGTGTAAAATGAATATATAAATTAAAATAAATATTTTTTAAATGAGAAATGTAGGGCTAGAGAGATGGCACAGCAGTTAAGAGCACTGTCTACTCTTCCAGAGGTCCTGAGTTCAATTCCCAGCAAGCACATGGTGGCTCACAATAATCTATAATGTGATCTGATGCCTTCTTCTGGCATGCACGTGTAGATGTAGATAGAGGACTCTAAGCTGAATGTTTCTCTGCCGCCTGGGGATAGCAGCCAATGGGGTTGGGGCCTAGTGCAGTTAATCTCTGTGGGCTGTGTTCCAGGTGGGTCAGTCAGATCAGTAGTAGATGGAGAGTTATTGTTGTTTTTGATAATCTTTGAGTCTAGACAATTCTGATTTATAGAGTATTGGTTGATTCTGTTGAATTTATCTTGTTCAGGAAAATAAATGTATCTACAGGTGTCAAAACTCAGCAAATACACATGTAAGAGTTTACATTTCATATTTCATTATCTGTAACTATTAAACCAAAATGAAAAACTTGTAATGAACTCTAGGTACTGCATACTAAGACATAGGGTATTGTATAAATTGATGTCTGCAATTCACTTTGAAATGCATAGAAATAAACAAAACTCAATCAATGAATAGATTTTTACAGGAATCTATAACTGCAGGAAGTCATGGATTCAGTTTTCATGTGATAGCCAAAAGATGCCTTGCAATTATCCTCCCTATCCTTTGACTCTTACCTTCTTTCTGTTCCCTCTTCCATGGGCATTGAGGGTGTTGGTATAGATGTCCCATCATGGCTAAGTGGTCACAGCTACTTATTCTCAATGCTTTGACCAATTATGAGTCTTTGTATTGAATTCACCCCATTGGGGAAAAAAAAGGAACTTCTTTGACCAAGGTTGAGAACAGCACTGAGCCAAAGGTATAAACATAAATATTTATAAGACATTTTGGCAAATTGTCCATTTAGTAAAATAGTGGTAGTAGGTTCTCTTCTACTGCCTGTGATACCCTGAGCTGTGGGCTTTGATCAGGTTTACAGTACCGGGAACCAATTCCTTCCCTTGAAGTTGATATTAGACCCTATCAGAAAATGCTTAATTATCTCCAAATCTTTATGCTCCTAATTCACTGGTGTGCATTTGTTTCCTGTCAGGTCAATATTACATCATTTAAAGCCCACCACTGGATAAAACTATTGATGATTTTTCTTCCCTACCACCTACATAGCACCACCAGGACAATGAAAGCTACCCAGCAGGGATGGAATTTTCAGGTCTATTACAGCTTTGTTTCCATACACCCTGAAACCAATGTGTGCTGTGTCTTTATCAACAGACTCTCACCATTTACATATAGTGTGCAGTCAAGACCAATGGTAATATACTTTGAGGTTTGTGGGGAGCAAGTCTGAAACCTCCATGACCATAAGTTTTTAATTAGGTAGCATTGAGATTGCCATCTAATAGCTCATGTCTTCTGCGGGAAGCACTGTCTACTCATTCAGAGTACTTGTGTTCAAACTCCTTCCTTTAAAAAATATATTTAATTAGCAAATATAGTAATGTGCTGCCATTGATGTTTTTCATAGTCCTTTGTTATTGTTAAACCCACCCCTACCTTCTCCTCTCCTCTGTCCACACTGCCTCACCTTGCTTTAATGTCTTAGATATTCTACTATCTTTTTACCTATTAAGGTTCATTCCCTTTCCTCTCTCTAAGTATGTATGTATGTGTGTATATATGTATGTATGTATGTATGTATGTATGTATGTATGTATGTATGTATGTATGTGTATCATGGTTTTCCAAGACAGGATTGTTCTGTGTAACCTGGCTGTCCTAGAACTCACTCTGTAGAGCAGGCTAGCCTTGAACTCAGAGACCCACCTGCCTCTCCCTCTTGATTGCTGAGAATAAAGGGAAACACCACCACGACCACCCAGATTCTAAATTTTATTTGTAATGTATTTTTTTTACTCTCAGATGAACCCTTAAGCCATTCATTTGAGACCTTACTACTCTTTTGCCATAGTTCCTCAAAGTACCACTATAATTACATTCCAAAATTGCTGGTGTGTCATGTTTTTTGTTATGGTCAAAAACAAAATATTTTCTATTTTTACTTGCAACATATAGAGTAGAGATACTTTATACATATTTGGGAGCTTCCAAAGTAGTTGTGAATTCCTATTTTGACTCTGATCCATGTATGTCATGGAACATACACCATACAGATTAAATTTGGTTTAACTTATGAGTCTTTTTAGTTTATGTATTTACTGATTTTTTTATCTTCAAATTATGACCAAAAGTTCATTTAGGGACCACATTGCATGTACTTTATTTACATCCTCCTGATTAAAACATATCCAGAAAGAAAGCTATTATATTTCCCCCAATGAAATGAAATACCTACTTTTAAAAGAAATGAGACATGAAGGGATTTTGATAGATAATATAAAGTTAAGGTTTTTATATTGACCTAAAGTCTTTATTTAAAGATCCAAACACTTTAATATAAAGCAGGCAGTAACATGTCTTTTTCTTAACCAAAATACTTATTCAGACAGCATATTATAGAAAGTATACATAGTACTCAAGAAATACAAATGACTGCTGAAAATATATTTATCCAGGTGGAGAAAAATCTTAGAAGACCTGTAGGTCCCAGAAATAATTATTGCTGATTTTTGAAAATATATTTGAGAATAAATGCCATTTATCTAACACGGAATCACAGCGTTATATAGAAGAAGTAAATAAACGAAGTCTGATATTTGTACCATGCAAAATATGCTTTATATAAAAACATAAATGTCCTACTTAAAGATTCTACAATTTATAGATTCTTTCCCCAGAAATAACAAACAGTAGTTTCCAATTATTTCCCATAATGCATAATGATTGTCATCCCTAGAGAAAGTGGATTCTGTGGTGTTTGGGGCAACCTAGATGTGCCTAGTCCTCACTCATGGAGTATAAGCAATGGGCCATGAGTCACTAAGAGATGAAAAGATTCGCTTTTCTGCTACTTCTCATCTCCTCTTTGAATAGAACTATGCAGGGCAGCATCGGTAGCTGTACGTGGAAGGAGGCAGTCTTCAACAACCTGAGTTCCTTATCGTGATTCAGAACCTCCCCTGCAGACCAAAAACACCTAAACAGAACAGACACACAAGTGAGAAAAGAGCTCATGTCCTATTATACGATCAACCCCAACCATGTGAGTCACCCCAACCATCTAGCTTTTCTCTGAATAACTCAAAAAACTATTAAAGAATTTTTCCACAAGGTCAGGCCTTGACAGCAGATGTATGTTTTTGTCTGGTTTTGCTTCTTCTGTTTTCTTTCCTCAGATGCACAAGAAGCATATTTCTGTTTAGTTGGGAATCTGCTCTGAAATCTTTTTTACATATTTTAACTCTTTAAGAATTTTATACCATTTGAGTCTTTCTGCTTCTGGGTTAACTCACTCATTATGATCATTTCTAGCTCAATCCATTTATTCACAAATTTTGGGAATTCCTTGTTTTTAATAGCTGAGTAGTATTCCATAGTGTATATGTACCACAGTTTCTTTAACCATTCTTCTACTGAGGGACATTTAGGCTGTTTCCATGATCTGGCTATTATGAATAAGGCTTCTATGAACATGGTTGAGCAAATGTTCTTGTTGTGTGCTGGTGCATCTTCTGGGTATATTCCAAGGAATGGAATAGCTGGGTCTTGAGGAAGCCCTACTCCCAGTTTTCTGAGATACCACCAGATTGATTTCCAAAGTGGTTGTACTAGTTTGCATTCCCACCAGCAATGAAGGAGTGTTCCTCTCTCCCCACATCCTCTCCAGCATGTGGTGTCACTTGAGTTTTTGATCTTAGCCATTCTGATGGGTGTAAGATGGAATCTCAGAGTTGTTTTGATTTGCATTTCCCTGATGACTAAGGAGGTTGAGCATTTCTTTTTTTGTTGTTGTTGTTGGTGAGAAAATAGTTTATTTATGGCATTTTTTATTAATTTATTCTTGTTACATTTCTATGGTTATCCCATCCCTGTATCCTCCCATTCTCCCCTCCCTCCCATTTTCCCCTTATTCCCCTCCCCTATGACTGTTCCTGAGAGGGATAACCTCCCCATGTATATGCTCATAGGGTATCAAGTCTCTTCTCGGTGACCTGCTGTTCTTCCTCTGAGTGCCACTAGGTCTCCCCCTCCAGGGGACATAGTCAAATGTGAGGCACCAGAGTACATGAGAAAGTCAAATCCCTCTCTCCACTCAAGTGTGGAGACTGTCCTGTCCATGGGCTAGATCAAGCATTTCTTTAAGTGTATCTCAGCCGTTTGATATTCTTCTGTTGAAAATTCTCTGTTTAGTTCCAAGCCCCATTTCTCAATTGGGTTATTTGGTTTGGTGGTGTTTAATTTCTTGAGTTCTTTATATATTTTGGATATTACTTATATCTGCATACTAGCCCAATGGGCATGTCCCACGAAAGCCTTCCCTTACCAGGAAACTGGGACAGAGGGGAGGACAGCCTATTGGGACTCTAGATGAGAGAACAATGGGAGAATAGCAATGTAGAAGGATCCAGTGGGTCCTAGAAACCTACAAGTAGAACATTAGGATAGGCAGATTTGCGTCAAGGGGACCCGCTCACACTAAGGCACTAGCCAAGGACAATACAGGCGGTAAAATTTAAACCCCTACCCAGATCTAGCCAATGGACAGGACAGTCTCCACACTTGAGTGGAGAGTGGGATATGACTTTCTCCTGTACTCTGGTGCCTCACATTTGACTATGTCCCCTGGAGGGGGAGACCTAGTGGCACTCAGAGGAAGGACAGCAGGTCACTGAGAAGAGACTTGATACCCTATGAGCATATACAGGGGGAGGTAATCCCTCTCAGGAACAGTCATAGGGGAGGGGAATAAGGGGAAAATGGGAGGGAGGGAAGAATGGGATGATCCAAGGGATGGGATAACATAGAGATGTAACAAGAATAAATTAATTAAAAAAAATTAAAAAAAAAAGAATTTTATACAATCTCCCTATTTTCACACAACTTTTCATATGCTTTTTTGTGTGTTATTGTTGTTTTAATGGTCCATCAAATGTAATCTATGTTGATTGTATACTCCTGGTATGGGACCATTTACTATAGTGTAGTCAACCTATCAGGAGGCAAATGCTAAAAGAAAACTGACTCTCCCTCTACCAGAGCCAGATGCCATCAACAGCTCATAACTCCTCAATTAGGAAAAGAGCCTTTCCACTCCATATTACAACATCCTGTGGCCTGATCTTGTGCACGTCTTGGCCAGGCAACCACAGCTGCTGTGAGTTCTTGGGTGCAGCCATCTTGCCATGTCCAGTAGAAACTTTTTTACTCAAGTCTTCTTTGGCCTCTGCTCTCAAAATATTCCTGCTCCTTCTTCCCTAATGGTCCCTGAGCCTTAACAAAGACAGTGTGACATAGATGTCCCATTTGTGACACTGACACATTTTTCTCTTTGACCAGTTGTGAATTTCTGCATTAGCCACCATCTGCTGCACATAGAAACTTCTCTGATGTGCTCTGAAAGCTCCACTAATCTATGGGCAATGAGAAAAAATTAGAGGGTAGTTTGACTCTATGCCCATTTAGCAGAGTAATAGTAGTGGGTCACTCCTGGGGCTAGGAATTTGGAGTGGGGGATTATGGGTTCTTGGCCAGTTTTATAGTACCCAGCATGCATTTGCTACTATAGGGGCAGCCTAATATTCAAATATAAAGTAATTAGTTACCCCGCATTATTCATGCCACTAATGCACCCATGTCTTGATGACAATCATTGCAGTCCACATGGTTTACAGCTGGATAAGACTATTGATGATGCCCTGCCCAAACTGCCTCCAGAGCACCTTCCAATTCTACAGAAGCTACCCAGAGGGAGGAAGGTTCCTGATCTGTTCCAACTTGCTTTCTCCATACCAGGGGAGCACTGTGTGTGTTGTCTTCAGCAATAGGGTCTTACCATGAACTTCTACTGGACTGGAACACTTCTCACTAACAACTCAAGGGGAGATATGTCACTCTTTACACTGGGAATGTTATCAAATGACCTATTGGGGGACCTTCTCGCCTTCTCCCAGGGACCCCAGGCCCCCAAAGTCCCCAACTTGTTTGACTAGACCAACTCCATGACAGCCTTCAGGTTTTCACTCTGCCTAACTAAACCATGTTTCTAACAAATCCTGAAAAGGCCACAACTTATGGACAGCTCATGGGCAGCTAATCAGATTATAGGTCAAAATGACCAGATACTATGATTTTATTACTTCACAACCTTAGTAAAGAACACAGCTGGCCCCATCCAATCAAGTTAAAGGCCAACTCCTGAGTAAGAGCCAGAACTTCAGTGACTCAAAGAATCCCCAGTAACCAAACAAGCAGCCAATCCTAAATCCCCTCATATGCTCTGATTCAAATTCTGACAAATCAATTAGAGTTTGTCACAAATCCCTCTATCTATAAATAGAGCCTGTGTGCTAATTTCAGGGTCGCCTTCAAGAGAAGAGAGGCAACCCAGGATGCTGGAATTTTAAAAAAAAAACACTCTTTGCTTTTTCATACTGCCAGTGGGTCTTTCTTCAGCAGATCACGTGGACCCTCACACCATTGTTCCGAATTCTTCCATACTTTTATCTTTGTATCAAAAATATAAC
Source organism: Acomys percivali (assembly GCA_907169655.1). Taxonomy (NCBI): domain Eukaryota; kingdom Metazoa; phylum Chordata; class Mammalia; order Rodentia; family Muridae; genus Acomys; species Acomys percivali. The sequence goes on from OU015752.1 coordinate 94,705,382, forward strand.
CCAGTGGGCCAGAGGTGTGGATCGGAAGGCAAAGGCATTGCTCATGCAAACCTGACAACCTGAGTTACATCCTCAGATCCCAGAGTGAAAGAATAGAAATAACCCCTTAAAGTTGACCTATGACCTTGGTACAACACTGTGGAACATACATATACCTTCATGCACACACTACAATAAGTAAATAATAAACATAATAATAACCCTTCAGTTTATCACTCATTTCCTCTCAGAAAACACACATCCTTATATTTCAGCACATTTAGCTTATATCACAGTAGTCAATATAACACTTAAGGTAGTTGCTGAGTTATGCTAAATGTGTTAATATTTCAAACTGTAAAACTTGACCACATCCTTTTTTATCTTTGCTTGAAATTCTCTGTCTTTCTCCCAGTCATGTGATTCACTGAAGGAAAACTTGTTTTAAATAACACATAGAAGCATTTGAAATAAAGGATCTAACCATATGTGTTTCTGCAGCACACAACCTGAAATCAAGTCCTTCATCCAAATACAGTTTGCCAGTGAGAGTTACATTGGATGTATAGTCATATTTTCAGGGACACAGCATGTGATCTATTCTGATAAACCCAATATGTACCACAAAGGGATATATACTAGGGGTTATTGGGTATAATATTGGGTATAGTCGTCTACTAGGTAGTTCAAAATAATTGATGATACTATTTAGATTACTTGTATCTCTACTAATATTTTGTTTCATTCATCTAAAAATTCCATATTAAAAACTCACCCATAATGATTATCTGTTAGTCCTTGTATGTACACTTCTGCATGGTATAGATCTAAACTCTGATACTTAAAATTCTTTCCTCTATCTTCCCAAGGAGATGGTGCTTCCACTGTCATGAATCTTCTCCTTTTATCTCTGGTTCATTTTTTATGCATCTTATCTGGTAAGAACCCAGACACTCCAGGATCATGTCCTGCTTTTCACATTGTTATCTTCTTTGATGTCAAATGACCTATATTTTTATTTTTATTTTTGTTCTACATAAAATGTCTCTCTCTCTCTCTCTCTCTCTCTCTCTCTCTCTCTCTCTCTCTCT
>OU015752.1:94708406-94722545 GCA_907169655.1 Acomys percivali
TGTGTGTGTGTGTGTGTGTGTGTGTGTGTGTGTGTGTGTGTGTGTGTAGACATGTCAAACAAACAAGATTCTAAATTTTGCTTCTAGGGATACAAAATTTTGCTACTTTAGGCAATTTGTCAGTTCTTAAGAAAGCAGTAAGAGTGCTTCATCTCAAAAGCCTACACAGTGTCCCATTTGTTTGATTTCTCTTCTCATGGATTCAGTTTTATTCAATTACCTGTGGTCAAAAATACTGACTGGAAGATTGCAGAAATGAGTAATTTATAATTTTTAAATAATTCTTGTTATATTATGTTGTCATGAATGTTGTTTGATTATTCCTTAGTATTGTTGTAAATTAAACTTTGCAGGGCTGGAGAGAAATCTCAGTCCTGAGGCGTGTGGACCTGACTTGGTTCCTAGCACCCATGTCAGGTGGCTCACAGCTGCCTGGAACTCCAGTTCCAAGAGATTCAAAGCCTTCTTCTGACCTCACAGGGCACCTGTATTCACGTGCACTTACCCACATAGATACACGTATATTCATGTAATTTTTTAAATAATTAAATTTTACCATAGATATATATGTATGCAAAAGATTTGATACTGACTAAGATTCCAGACACCCACTGAAGTCTTGGAAAGTGTCCTGGGAGAATGAATGAGGCTCCTGCACAGGGATATTGACTGGAGTGTTTCTTCTAATTACATTTTTGGGCAACTCCACATGGAACAATTTCATTCATCACAGGAATTACATAGAGGAGAGCTAAGTAGCTCAATATGGAAAAACCCTGGAAAGGAAAACATCAGCATCAGGAACTTCAATTGTTTTATTTTGCAAAGAAGAAGGAGTAGGAAGAGGGAGAAGACTGATTGAAGGGAGAAAAGCCGGAGGAAAAAGAGAGGCTAAAGGACACAGTAAGCAACAGGAAAAGAATATGAACCATGTGTAAAAAAATATCAGCACTTAAAATTTTTCTGTAATAATTACATGGGTGATTGTTATACTATTTTCTTTTTTCTACCAAGTTAAAGTATTTCATAATAATGACAGAAAGAATTTTCTGAAAACATACCAATATTCAGTATTTCCATCTGTTAAGATTATAAATTACTTTAATTTTCCTTTTTATATTTTCCCATATGTTATGATTGCTTTAGGTTAAATATATTGTATTACAAAAATAATTATTTTAGCATTAATAAATTTTTCAGGGCAGATGATTAAATTATGTAGACTATAAACATATACAAAACTCTGGAACAAACCAAGATATTAACAGTTGTTGACATTTGGAGTTGAGCTTATGGATGACATTTTTCTTATATTTCTACTTAAATACCAATTATTCTATATTGGAAAAATGAAATATTTGGTAAAGTTAGGTTAAATGAAAGCTTAGAGGTTTTAATGGAAAAAATCAAATAACCTTCAACATTATAAAATTTTCATATTCTAATAACAAATTATGTTTTAGACTCTGAATCTCAAGGAAAAATTATCATATAGTCATCAGAATATCCTGTTAGGTAGCACATGCTGTTCCATAAATACTTTCTGTGGGTGAAGGTTATTAAGAAAGGAACACAAAGGCTGTAAGCAACCTCCTGACCTGGAATGCCTCCAGTGAGAAGCAAGCATCAGAGCCAATCAATGCAGCATCCTTTATAAAAATGCTCAGAAACTCTCCCAGGAAGCCTTTAAAGAGATAGATTCCACATTGTTCTTGATATATGTTCCAATTAAATCTTCAGCATCCCTCCCCTAGGACCACTGGATCTAACGGATGGATGGTGTGATTCCAGATGACTGAGGCCCACCCATCCATGAGATTCTCCTGGGGAGGAAGCATGACCAGCCCACTGACTGGAACCTGCAATGTGAAATAATAGCTCTGGGCTTACAATCCTGAGGCTTTGCAAAGCTCCAACAAACCATCTTCCTGGGTGGACTAGTGCCTTCGCATATAAGAGCAACATCATTTTCTGGGGAGGAAAGAAAAAAGCATCTAAGAAAATGTTACACTTGCCTCATTTTCACTCCAGCTTAGTTCACCACACCCAAATCCAAGCACAGAGATGCTCAAACTCCTGCATTGAGGGTCATCTTCACTGTATATTGGACACCTCTTGACAAAGCACAAATGTAGGTTCCTAGCATCTTCTGAAACATGAGTAGCAATAACTCAAACAGAAAAGGCAAGGACTGCTAACCCAAATGGTAGCAGGAGACAAAAAGAGACAATGAGAGTTTAAGCAATATGTCAAGGTCACTATTGTAATAGGTTAGTTGGGGCAGCCTTAGACAGGCTAAGAAAGTGTTAGCAAAAAGTTCATGTGCAGAAAAGAAAATGAAATGATGCACTTCACACTCCAGTCTTGTACATCCCTTTTCTTTGTACTTCTCTTGGGTAAGATATACAGGCCCTATGTACACAGTCTCACTTATTATGTTGCCTCCACAAGATTAAAGACTCATATTTGAATGTGAAGGACATGCTTATGACCCTTAAGCTAGTAACTCCATGCCCTCGAATGCTCTCTTTCACATTTATTCATAACCACATAAAGGTTAAAGATGGAGCTCCATCAATCATAGAGCAGCCATGAGCACGTGCATGGAGCAACTGGCCTCAATATTCAGTACAAAAAAAAAAGAGTCTAACCAACCAAACAGCAACAAATAAAAATCATAAGGCATTCAAGAGCTTCTCTGCCTCTAAGATGCTGCAGCTCTCTGTTTAGCTAGTTACCCACGACTGAAAACTTGTGTGTATATTCAGAGATATTTGGTAATCAAGCAACTAGATGCCCCTTTTGCTAATGACATGGGTTCTTTTTTTCAGTATGTTCAGATGAGAAGTTCATTAGAAATTATTCATTTTCTTCTGAGTTACAAAAGAAAATGAAAAGCCTATGACCATATAGTGGGGGAGGAGGTCCCTCTCGGTCACAGACCTATGGGAGGGGAATAGGGTGAAAGCTGGAGGGAGGGATGGGAGGATACAAGGGATGGGATAACAACTGAGTTGTAATCTGAATAAATTAATTAAATTATTAAAAAAGCAAATGAAGGCTATGGTGAGTATGTGTTTGCAGAAGCCCTTGACTCCAAATGAGTTTATCATCCACAGAACTATTGACAGCCAAGCCCACCTCATACCCTTTTACTGACCAGGTAGAAATGATTATGCACTTAATTTCTAGAGGGTTACTTAGGTTGGATATGGCACCATTGTAATATAGAACTAATAAAGCTCACAAGACTGAACACAAGAGCATTAGCTTCTAGTGTTTTCACTGGTGCAGATGCAGAGAATGGACTGTCCGTTTTGAAGAAATTCAGAGCATCACCTTGACTTTTTCAGAAAGGGAAACTGAGACCCCAGCAAGGCTAAAGCTAATGCAGGTCAGCTTGTTAGCTTGCAGCATGGCAGACACTGGGAAGTGACACTGCGCTGCCTAGACTCTCTTGCCACCCTTCTCTCTTCCTGATCCAAGTTCAAGAAAATGTGGCCTTAGGGAGTGCTTATGACAAAGCACCAATGTACACTCAAAATTTTCTGTGTGTTCCTTAATTGTTCAACCTTATTCATTCAGTCACTGATTCAGGTGCTGTCCCATATCTACACACACACACACACACATACACACACACACACACACACACACACACACACACACACACACATAACTCAGCCTTGTCTTAATACAGGAAGGGCAGCCCCGTCAGCCAGAGCTATGGAAGGAAGAGCAAGTGTGAGAGTCTCCCTCTCTCACTCTCATTCTTAGTCTCCTCCACCTCCACCCTGCATCCGCCCTGACAGCTCCATTTTTGTTGCATTTCTCTTTGATGAGAACTCCAGACATCTTAACCAGGCATCTCTGTCCACCAGTCCTGTTCATAGTAACCCATCTTTATCAAACTTCATCTGATGGAACCAAAATGTCTTATCTTGATATAAAGTGCTTTGTTAGCCCTCCTGTTAAAATGGCACTGGCCCAAAGTCAATGGTGTTAAGTACAAAGCTGGTAGACATGGAAAAGAAGTTCCAGGTTGGCCCTTGTTAGAAAGAAAGAAAGAAAGAAAGAAAGAAAGAAAGAAAGAAAGAAAGAAAGAAAGAAAGAAAGAAAGAAAAGAAAACATGATTGTTGTTAGAAGGAGAGAGGAAGAAAAATGGTGTGAATGCCAGAATGCGTTATTTCATATGTGTAATTAAATACACATATGAAATTGCCCAAAAAAGGGTTAATTTTAAAAGCAGTTACATGTAAATCTTGCTTTGTTAGATTGCAGAAAATGCACAAAAATTGAAATTCATTAATTACAGTAAATAAAAGCTGATGGTTTGTTTTTAAAGTCAAAGTACCTTGAGTGAGCTTAGGTCCAACTACAGATGAAAGAAACCCTGGGTCTCTGTTGGCAGCCACTAAATTAGCTAACCCCATACAAACTCTGCTGACCTAGCTCCCGCCCCCCATCCTAACTAAAAGTTTAGAGTAGAAAATTACCAGCACTACAAAAGAAAAATGAAATTACAAACACTAAACTTGCCTAAGGACCTGAGACTGAAAAGGTCATGAGTATAGTAAGTTTTAAACTAAACAGGTTGGGAAATGTAGAGATTTAATCAGGTTGAGAAATAAACAACATAAGAGATGGATAACGTGTAGGAATGTAAGCTCCTGTTCTCTCAGCCAGCGAGGAATGGAGGGGAGGACTTAAGTGTAGGCTTCTAAAAGCTCTTCTCTGGGAGCAATTGGTATATCTGCCATTCTGGGGGACACCCCCCTTGCAATATTTTAAAATAAAACACCTATGTTTTCTTTTACTCTGAGTCTCTGATTATGCTCTTATTATGAAGTGAGGGCCCACATTTCTCACATTACTACATTGTTGAGCTGTTTTGAAAGAAAGGGGGGAAATCGGTTTAAATGCAAAAATCCATCCCTTCCTAGTCAGGACATATTGCCCAACTGATCCCTGATTCCTTCATTAAAAGGCAGTTCACCTTGCACTGTAGGCATAGGAAGTAAACAGACTCAAGTCTGTGTTCCTCCACTTCACTCTGGGGAGCCAAATTCAAACACATCTCTTACCCCAGTTAGTATAAAGGGTTTGCTGTTACCATAGGGTCCCTGAGACTGTGCACACACCCAAGAGCATTTACGCTAAGGACATATGTCTTTTTTTTTATTTTATTTTATTTTTAATTAATTTATTCTTGTTACATCTCTATGGTTATCCCATCCCTTGTATCCTCCCATTCTCCCCTCCCTCCCATTTTCCCCTTATTCCCCTCCCCTATGACTGTTCCTCAGAGGGATTACCTCCCTCTGTATATGCTCATAGGGTATCAAGTCTCTTCTCAGTGACCTGCTGAAGGACATATGTCTTAAGTCAGAGTCTGCTTCTTCAAGGAGGAGCAGCTAGAGATGAGTAATGAGCAGGTGAAACAGGGAGGAGGGGGTAACTCAAAAAAAGACACGGTGCTTTGGGGAAGCCATCTCTCCTGTGAGAGACTGGGGGCAGTGTGGCGAAGAGGTGGGGCACACAGTGGGATCAAGTGTGGAGGTGCCTGTGGCCATCCTCAAGAAATTTGTAGTAAGTGGGAGTGAGAGTTGAGCAGTAGAGTATCAACAGGCCAGAATCTGACAGACAGACAAGGAGAGAGTGTGAACACAAGCACACAGCTAGGATGCTAATCTGTGTAAGATCTGGGCTGATACTCTAAAGGGTAAGCTACTCTAGAGCAGCAGTTCGCACCCTTCCCAGGGCTCCAGCCCTTTAATATGGCCCCTCATGTTGTAGGGACACCCCTAACCATAAAATTATTTCACTGCTACTTCATAACTGTAATTTTATTATGCAGTGCAGTGTAAATATCTGATATGCAGGATATTTGATATGCAACCCCAAGGGCATAATGACACACAGTTGAAAATTGCTAAGCTAGAGGATATTTAAGAGCTAAAATCAACAGACTTCCAGAGTATATTGACTGTGGGACACACACACACACACACACACACACACACACACACACACACACAAAGATGAATCAAAGCTAACTGGTAGGATTTTGCCTATCACAGTGGATAGAGGGTGACAGATTGTGACTCTGAGCCTCAGGTCTTCATCACTAAGTGGGGACAGTGTCTACATGGCAGTGCTGCTGACAAGTGGTTGGGATACGGTTGGGATAGTGATTGCCATGCTCCAGTCTTTCTTGATCCAATTGTATGTTCAGACTCCTGAGCATGCGATTCTTGGCGTTCTCCTCTCTAAGCCCTCTATCAAATTCCTGGTTTACTGATCTCATCACCCTCAGTAGTCTCTACTGCACCAAGCTGGTAAGATGAGCAAGGTGGAAATTGCTCTTATAAACTTAGTATTGAAAATGTCACTGTTACAGTTTAGCACACAGTGGAGCACTATGCTGTTCAAAGGGAAGCATTGATCACAGACTCTATTCCCATTGTTAGCCAAATGTTCATGCGCAGGTGTATTTATTCACAGGGCATGTAGTGCTAGGTCATTTAAAGGGAGCAGAAAAGCATATCTAAGTGGAAAGGAACAAAACATGCATGTTGTATTTTCTAGTTTATAAAACCCTATATAGAATAGCAATAGAATGTCACTCTATAAGGGACAGGTAGGGAGGGCATCATTATATTATGAATGAATTAACTTAGGAAAATAAGCTTGCTTAAATTTACCAACAAAAAAAAAAGAAGAAGATATTTAGTTGATGAAAATATAAATATTGTGGCTCTCCATTCTCCATGTGTATTAAAATCCCCATTTGGAAATTTATTATTATTATTATTATTATTATTATTATTATTATTATTATTACTCAGCATTTAAAGTCTCTTGCCACAAAGTTTGACAACCTGAGTTTGATCCCTAGGACCTATATAGTACAAGAATAAAACCAACTCCCCTAAGTTGCCCTCTGACCTCCAAATGCACAAGGCAGCATGTTTGCCCAACATATACACAAACACACACATAAATAAATAAACAAATATTTTAAAATCTTCATCTGTTAAATGTTAAAAATCATAAGAAATTATGTGGTCACTATATATAGGTCAAAGAGATATGATGAAATCCCTAGGAATTGCATAGTGATATTTTATCAAATATTATTAATAACAAAGTATTATTGCTAGGATCATCCTTAATAAATAAAATGAGTTGATCAGTTGTGGTGATATGTTTTCCTTTCAAAAAAATTGAATTTTTGCTGGATCTTGTAGCCAAGTTAATAATATACCCAGATATCTTCATTTAACACTGTGTGCTTAATCTGCTGCCCTACTATGTAGTCAGCCTGTATAACTTGCCTTTAAGAGAAAAATGTAACCAGCCAGGGGTTTCCTTCTAGTACACTGGAAAAGCATGAAATCCCCTGTCACTCTTCCATGTTTGATAAAAATGGAGTTGATAGGAGACAGAATACAAATGTCACTCCAGTTCAAACATTTGGATTGTTATGTTTTAAAATCCTATTTCCTAAGGTTTTGTTTGCTTTTATGTCTCTTGGCCCAAGCACGGCAATAATTGCTTTCATTTGTTAGTAGGTAGCAAGGGAAATAGGAAAGAGAAGTGAGGGCAGAGAGGTGAGCAGGAAATGGAAACAGACGCAGGATGCTCATGTTTGTTCTCCAGAGACTGAACAAACACATACAAGACATGATTCTCCTGAAAGTCTCCTGGGGAACTCACCCTCCCCTTATTATCAGAGTTAGTGTAAAAGCCATACTCCCAAGATGGCACAATAGACTAGCCTTGGCCATCCACTTCTAGAAGTCAAACAGATATATGAGTGGTGAAGGCAAGAGAGGAGCTTTATCTTCAAGTTGGCACACAGGGAAGAAGAGATGTCTAAGGCCCATAGACCTATCTCTACAAGGCTTGCTAAAGCATTCTTAGGGTTACATAGGAAAAGAGAATAAAGACAAAGATTGAGGGCTTTCCACAGCAGCAGTCCAGATCACCTTGGTCTGACCGTGCTCTGGTTCCTCACGTCTGAGCCATGTTCAGTTTGTGAGGACTAATATGGTCACTCAGTGTTGCTTTGGAGTTAGTGTTGGTCCTCTGTCATATAACATTAATCCACCATGCCTACTGTTCTGGAATTCAAGGCAACTTCACGAAAGAGTAATTAAGCACAAGGGCAAGATGGAATTGGATAGCTTCAGGTTTATGGCAAGGGCTAGAAGGATCTATGTTCCAGGGTCTCACACAGGATATTGTAATAACTATAAGTTACAAACACTTGATTATTGAGTAGAAAAGTGCAAAATGAAGGCAGAAATGCCACACTTTTATCCTGCTTTAGTAACCCCTTAGTCATCGCTAGGACCAGCTAAAGAATAAGTGCTTTGAGCCTGGCATGGTGGAGCAAGCCTTTAATCCCAGCATTTGGGAGGCTGAAGCAGGTGATCTCGATGAGTTCTAAGATGGCCTGGTGTACACAGAGAGTTCAGGGCTAACCAGGCTACATAATGAGTCAAAGTTCTTAGACAAAGCAGACTCTAAGGCAGAAGCTTGCTTTTCTTAGTATGCTTCCTACCTGTGCACTCAAAAATCTATCAGAAAAATGCCTGAACAGGTAGGCAGGGGAAAGGCATCCAGAGTCAAATAACATGGTGTAAATTCCAACTTGTGCTGTTGCCTGTTTGTGTAATTCTAGATTCTGACCATTTGGCTCCCCTTTGCATGCATAAAAAAAGACTATGTGGAATGCCAATGAGATACTACAAGTGTCCTGCACACTTCTATGAACATGCATTAATGTGCATGGACAAAAGTCCCACAAGCATCACTTAAGACATTTGACTGCCAGCTGCTCAGCTCAACATGCCAGATCCTCACGTCTTCTTTTTTACTTACCTTTTCTGTCACCACCTGGCAGTAGACACATTTGTCTTCCTTCTGAGACAAGTTATTTCACCCATCAGACTGAGTGTGCACACAGGCACAGTCCAATCAAGAGGCTCAAGAAGTATCTGGAGTTCAGTGAGGCCGTCACCTGTGTAGAATCTCAGCATGGTCTGCTGGGGAAGACAGACAACCAGAGTTAGGTGCCCACCTCGTATCACTCAAACTAAGATTCTGATGTTCACTGGTGTGCTATGAATCCAGCTGTGGCCTAAGGAAGAATGCTGGGAGCAGGAGATCGCTCCACAATGCTTCCCTTCACAAAATCAGATTGAATGCTTCCAGGTCCATTCAGGATGGGTATGGCATGGAATTTCAAAAAGCCAACACAGGGGCTGCAGAACTATAGCCGGCAGAGGAAATGTGCCTCCAAGACTGTTTTTGGAAGACCCATGAACTAAGAATGACTTTTTGAAAAAAAATAAATCTCAAAAGGAAGATACTATGACATATGAAAATTATGTGAAATTCAAATGTAGCATCTATAAATAAAGTTTTATTGGAACATGGCCCCACTCGCTCATTTACACATTGTCTGTAGCTGCTTCTCTGCTATAACAGCAGATTTGAGTAGATGAAACAGAGACCATATGGCTCACAAAGCCTGAGACATTTACAATCTGGCCCCTTACAGAAAAATGTTTGCCAACCCCTAATCCACACACATTCCTCTGCAAAGTCTTCAAGTGTGCCCAATGTGTGCCAATGCTAATTGTCTTCCTCTGCAACCTGACTCACCCCCTAATCCCTTAGGAAAGGCTATTTGTTAAGCACATCTTCCATGACCGTCCTCATGCTAGATCCTTATTCACAAGGTTTCTATATACATTTTAATCAGGAAAAAATAAGATTTTTCTTTTTGATTGACATACAATATATTTCTAGGATACAGTATGGCATTTAGATATACATATACAATATATAATGATCAACTCAGGGTAATTAATGTTGCCTAAGATTTCTTTTTGTTTAGAGACTTTAATCTCATCTTTCTAGCTCTTCGTGGAATGTATTTTTAAATGTGTTTCAATGCACTACTGATGATTATAATTTATAGAAAAAATATTATAGAGAAACTGGACATTTTATTCCAGACCCTGTCTGCCATCACTGCTTAGCACCAACCTCTCATTTTGTTGCTATCTTACAGTGGCCTCCCTTCCTGCCCCTAATATCACCCTGATGTCCCCAAGACTGTGCTTTGGTCAACTGTTCCCCAAACTACATACTTCTATAAGAAGACATATCATTATGCCACTTTGGAATCATTTACTAGTTTCCTGATCTGATCCATCATCTCCACCAGAAAATGAAATAGGATTCACATTTCCAACCTCTTTATGACTTCAGGACTTGGCATAAGGAAAATGAAATAGAGTTTTGAAGATTGATGATAATATTTTTGATTAGTGTTATTGTCTTTTTCCGTATCAGTGTCTTAGAGCGCAAGCATCTAAAATCACAAAGAGGAAAAAGCTTTGTCAGTGTCAGTCCACCAAGTTGTGACTAGGTAAACCACTTGGTTGTTCTGAGATACAAACATCTAATGTGTTGGCAGGTAAGGAAGAGTCCTGACTGCCTATCTCTAGGTCATGGGAGCAAGTGATAAACATACATAAAAGTGGGACCAACCAGAATGAAGCATACACTGTCACACTCCTAAAAGGTACAGGTCTAAAAACTACTTTCACAAACAAGACATCTTATGCTGGGAAAAAGTGAGGCCCAAATAATAGAATACCAGTGAAAGACTTTTATAAATTGCATAGTATGCATATGAAATAGTGTGGCTTTAAGTTTTTACTATAAGAACCATGTGGCAAACCTTTTCATGACAACCTGTCATGATAGATTTTTTTAAAAGCCTTTGGGAAGTCATAAGGCACTGAAGAGTAGCAGGTGATTTTACTTTCATAGTAATGATCCTGCCTTCTGGCTCCCTCGGCTTCAATTTCTTCATGAGAAAATAAAATAGCATCATACAGGTTCACAAAACATAGATACGGGAAGCATCCACACCTGTTATCCTTTTTAATCATCAGCATTGCTGAGAATGGGCAAATCTGAATCCCATTCTTCAGAACTGGAAATGACTTGCCTTCGATGTTCCGGTCAAATGAGAGGAAGTGAGACTTAGAACTGGGATTCTCGAAGGACATGTCCCCCACAGCCTTCCAAGATTTGAGACAATCTATTCTGAAATTGTTGGCGACCAAGAAACAGGGAGCAGAAAGCATGGCCAGCGGGGTGGCTCCAGTGGTAAAGGCGCTTGTCACCAAGCTTCTGCAGTCCATTCTTGGAACCTTTGGACCTTGTGAAACCTACTTGGTGAAAGAAGAAAAACTGACTCTAAAGATTTGCTCTCTTCCTCTACATGTGCTCTCGCATTCTCTCTCCCTCTCCCTCTCTCTATTTCTCTCTCCCTCCCTCCCTCCTTCCCTTCCCCTCCCTCTGCCCCACCCAACACACACACACACACACACACACACACACAGGAGAAGGAGGTTTTTGCACTGCTACCCTGAAGTGCAATGTTTCACTGGTCTTCACTGGTTTTTGCTGGTCTTCACTGGTCTTTGCTGTTTACCACTTTGCAGAAGCGTACCAGAGAACTTCTCTTGGTACTCCAGCTGATTCTGGCTGCTTCCATTAACTCATGCCAATTTGGTGGAACCTTGGGGTTTATTCTGGATTGTACCACAGCTACAAATTCATGGGACTGTTTGGTGTTGGCTATTGGACTGGACTGCTAGTATCTTTATAGTGCAGAGTGGTATTGTCCCACGGAACTACATCTATTAACATCTTTTCCTTTTAACATTCTTTTTTTTTTTCCTTTTAACATTCTTTCTCCTCTTCCTCTAGTCAGTGGGTTAGAAGTGAGGTTGAAGTGTTTAAGAACCCTAAGTAAAGTAGGCATAGAAAAATCTAAGCCTACATACACACACACACACACACACACACACAAATATTAACGAGCAGAGAGATATCTTAGTGGTTAAAGGCACTTGCTACTCTTGTACATGAAGGCAGTTGGTTCCTGGCATCCACACTGGTTATCTGACAGCTGCCTTTAACTCCTGCTCCAGGGAAACAATACCTCTGTCCTCCATAGTTACCCACAATCACATGCACATACTCACATAGATGCACTACATACATGTAAATAATAAAATAATTCTAAAAGAAAATAAAGGTAAAGATATCTAGGGGAACAAAGAACTAACAGGCATGTAAGGAGGAATGAGCGGGTTATGCTCAACATACAATATACACTAGAGAAGTAAATGGACTATTAATACATTGAAATGTAATTGCTTTTTAAAACCAAATAGTTTTAAAAGGAAGTTGGAATCCAGACCAGGACCAGAACTCAATTACTCACACCTTGGTTGTTAAGTTTCAAAGTTTGTGAAATTAACAGCCAGCAGTGACCCGTAAACACTGGTGCACACACCTTTCTCCCTAGTCACCTCTGCACTAAAGGGGACTGACTGCCTTGTATACCCATAGGATGACGTACGATGACCTGAAGCTGAGCTATAAAAAAACATTTGGGTTCTGTCTTGCTTTCCGAGATGTTGTGCTCTAAGAGAAGCCGTCATCCTGTTGTGAGGACACTCAGCAGCACTTTGGAAAGGTCCAAATGGCAGAAAGCAGACTCCCTGCTGAGAGGCCACAGAACGAAGTGGTTGAGTCTTTCTGCAGAAGGGTCCTCCAGCCCTAGGTAGGATGCTTCCTGTGATCACAGCCTCTGCCAGGGCCTCAAGTATAACCCTAAAAAAAGCTCTGAACTAGAGCCGCCCCTGTAAATCTCTCCTGAGTTCCTGACATGCAGAGATTGTGAGCCATAACAAATGTTTATTGCTGTTTAAGTCAGTTTTGAAGTAATTTGCTATGAAGCAATAAAAAACCTAATGTAATTTCCATACTGATGCTTTGAGGAGTCGCTACATTATCCTCCTGAATTTGGGGGTGTCTTTTCCTAAAGCCTAGTCATAAATCTACTGTTCAAGCAGTTCCTTAAATTCTCTCTTACGGAGAATTAATCAGGGGAGAGAAGGGACGCAATAATCTTATTTTCTGTAGCCTTCCCCAGCTCCCCAGAGGTTGTTTGTCTTTTCCTCAGGTCATGTCCTCATGGTCACTGGAATGTAAGGCCTGAGATGAGGTCAACCAGGTAGCTCAGTGTCAAATACTCTCTCTATCAACATATTCTCTGAGCATAACCTAACAGGATGTGAGACATCTACTAAAGATTTAGGTTGAGAAATGATGGTCTCTGTGTTTCTTTCTTTAATCCAAGTTCTGTGTCTCTTTCTTCTTTAAATCCTTTCCCAATCCTCCTATCTTTTAGGATTTAGTATCCTTATTACTGAGAAACCAAAACCATAAAAGCTAGAGGCTAACTCTAAACATGTCCTCCTTTAAAATATGAATTAAAGACAATCATCTTTTCAAATAAAATAAACTGTGAAATCACAAGTCCCTTCCATACTGGTCCACTTATGTGACGTTTATTGGGACAAGAAAATAAAGGATACAGTCTTGAATTCACTACATCTCTATCCAAAAGAAGGAGGCAAGATGGTGTCCTATCAAGGAATTGCTCCTCGTGCTGACTGCACTCGGTTCTTTGAAATGGGATGAAAATGAAGTAGAATCAGCTACGCATGACCAAAGATGCTTTAGGGTACCCCAGGTCAACAGAGAACACTCTTCCAATGTAATTATGGTAGAAAGCCAGAGATTTGGTGTGTAACCATCCTATCTAGTTCAGACTAAAGGAAGAACCTCGGAATCAGGAAATGATAAGAAAAGAAAAGAAGAAAAGAGAAGGAGCAGGTATAGCCAACACATAAAGCTATTCTTCAGTGTCCACAGGGCATGAGCTCATATAAACTACATTCTCACAGACTTTAAATCAGCTGTGTGTCATTTCCAGCACTTAGTACAAAGTACTTCTCTTTAAGTAGCCACTAGTCTATCGTGCTTAGGGAAGAATGGTGTTAAAAGAAAGGAATCTGGCCTGCTTTTGTTTCTTTTTGTTTGTTGTTTGTTTGTAACAGAGTCTACTTGTGTAGATCTAGCTATCCTGGAACTTATTATGTAAGCCAGCTGGCCTCAGACTCACAGAGATCCTCCTATATCTGCCTCCAAAGTGCTGGTCCTAAAGGTATGTGCCACATCTGGCCAAAAAA
>OU015752.1:94722645-94735663 GCA_907169655.1 Acomys percivali
GGGAAGGGAAGGGAAGGGAAGGGAATCCGTACATGTTCTGTACAGACATCTTTTTATCTTGAATGCTTTTGATCCAAATTTCGTCAAAACTAACAAAACACAACAAAAACAAAAACAGTACTCATAGAATGCCAACCGTATTGTCTCTCTGGAGGCAGTTTAGTACCTCATATAAGCCTTCTAGTAAGAAACTTCCTTTGATGAAAGACTAGGTTTAAGGCCCTTTCTGGTGGTCTGACAATGAATAAGCTACTTGACCTCCTGAGCCTAAATCACTCCTTGGAAAGCAAGGCATTGGTCAGCATAACCAGAGATGATGCCCAAATAATGAACATTCCCCAGCATCATGCAGAAGAAGAAATGATGTGACTGCAGGTGCTTTCCAAGCTTTCTAGAGAGTGCAAATTACTGGGGAGTTTTGATTAAATACAGGTTCTGGTTCCTATATCTAGGGAATTTAAAGGAAAGTCAAACTCCATGCAAAATTCTAAGAAACATGTATGTTGCTGCTCCAGGAACTATGTTTTGAGTAGTGATGATATCAATGGCTTAGTGACTATTGCTGGTGTTAATGTGTCAGGGTGATCTGCATAGGAAGAATATACAGGAGGCAGAGGCAAAAATGCAAGCCCATCATTCATCCATCCCCTGTGCCTTCACCCCTGCATTTTTTTCAAAAGGGGAAAGAATACGCATGGAGTCAAGTCAGGCACTGCCACCTTAGATTCTCTGGCCAAATGTCTAACAGCCCAGGGACTTCTTGGGTGACACAGTTCAGGTTACTAAATATCCCAACATCAAAGGGCTCCAGGAAATAATCCCAGCAGATTTGTTATATGCTCATTGCTGTTTCCAGAGCTCTAGTTCATGCTGACGATTTTCCAGATCACCCATGTTCCTCCTGCCAGCAAAGAGAAATTCAATCAAAAATGAAAATTGAGGCTTAATTTAGAATGATGATGAAAGCGATTAACCAAGAGATGGGCTATTAACCCCCTTGCTCCCATCTCAGAGATGCACAGGGATGAGGTCACACATTCATTAGAATTAATTGAGCACTGCCTAGTCAGGGATCCCGGGGACCAATTTTACTCCCCAGATTAAGCAGACCCAGAGACTTGAGCCCTGGGTTTTAGTGTCACTGCATCTAGATGCAGGATTGGGCCTGAGTATGCAGATACCTGTCTTTCACCTCATATAGTGAAGCCAAGATGAATCTGTCATGATTAAAATACTTGGCTCTTCCAGGCCAAGAGTATTTTGCTTTTTCATATTAGCTTGTTGCAGTGATTTTACCAGTGTGGCTTAAGAATGTTTATTATTAGTCCTATAATTATTATTACAACAGCATTTTCTAACCTGCTAGCAAGTAATCAAAACACAGACACCTGTTGTATTTTAAAATAGCCTTAGCTAACCTGGGGCAGGGCAGAGATCAATCCCCTAACTACTTCCCATAGTGGGAAAGGTATGGAATACCTGTCCCAATCCCATGCCATCTGGTTCTAATAATTTCTATCAAGATACATAGTCCCATATACTTGCTAATGTCCTTCATCTGGGCCAAATCCTCCATCCATGCCAGCCATGTGCTTCTCCTCCTCTCTGCCACCTAACCCATGGTAGCCTTCCTTCTCCCCCCTTCCCCCCCTCCGCTCCCCTCAGGTCTCTGTTCTTCCCAAGATTCTCTCTGTCTCCCCAAGCCCAGGAAATTTAGCCACACCTATGCCATTTGTCCTGCCCAAGGGTGATGGCCTTTTCTTTTTGGCCAAAAAGGTTAGGCTCTAGGCAAGGAACTGGTGGGTCACAGAGGTAGCAAGCAGTGATCAGCATCAAAATACAATAGACCAACCTCCAACATTAGCTGATCTCAAATATACTAGCAGAGGCAAATTCTGAACAAGAAGAGAGCAATCCTCACAGTCCAAATATTTGACGTCAAATGCTTTAGAAACTGTACACCTCAGATCTGGGAGTCAGTGGGAATGCACTAGCAACTAGTCGTGGAAGGGTTGAGACTGAGTGATGCGTATAGTCACAGCTAGTTTGAAATTGCAGTAATAATAGCTATGACTAATAAGAACTATAATTATGTCCCAGACACACTGCAGAGTACTGTAAAAGCATTACCACAGTAATGTCACCAGCAGTCCCATGGAGAATGCATCTGTCACTTCTATTTCATCAAGATCTATGCTCATCTTTTTAAAAATTTATAAAATAGAGACACTTATTTTTCCCTGTTTCCATAAGTAGAGGCAACACTAAAAGCAAATCCATTTTTTATGTCAATTGAATTATTTGGTAAAAGCAAGAGATTCAGCATCACTAAGAGCAAAATGGTGTGGAAGACCATGAAAAGGAACTAAGTGGGAGTTGCATCTTCAAACTTTCACTTGATGAGTACCTGCCAACAAGGTTGACAACATGACAACGTGGCAAATATTGTGGGTCAATCCCCAGGACCCACATGAGAGAAAGGACCAACTCTTGCAAGTTGACCTCTGACTTCCATATAGAGGCCATAGCGTGTGCATGACCACCATGCACACACAATTAAATGTAATAAAATATATTTTGAAAAGAACAGTCAATAAAATGAGCAGCATGCTAGAAATGTGATGAGTTTTGTATTTTTTAAGTGCAGTCCTGGGGAGTGAGTCCAGTGAGTCTGTACTGAGCTAGATTCTGCTTCTTAACTAGCTCTAGTGTCACCATACCTCCTACAGAATGTCCCTCCTGCCCCCACTTGTCACCACACCCATTTGGGAAATGTGATGATCTAGTAAAATCCACACTGGGCTTTATCACAAAACCTGGCTTTGCAGCCAGGCCACAAATGTGCCTTGCAAAACAACTGAAACCAAGCCATAAAATATAATAACCTCCTTGCTTCTAAAACTAATTCCTACTGTTTTTTAGGACAAAATACAGAAGCCTGGGAGCTAATCCAGAGAGTGCTTTGCAGAACAGTTTTTAGAGGGCAGAATCTGGGAAGTGAAAACAGCACATTGTGGCCCTAGATCTGAAGCAAGGATGACTCAGAACTGAGCACACTGGGAAGGCTCACTTAAATTCCTTCTCAGAGATACAGATTTGAGTTTGCTCTGCTACTTGTCAGTTAGCTTTCCACATAGTTTTCTCTCTGCAAACCTCAGAGCCACAGTATCCACTGCTTTGCCCATGAGCCAGCCAGCAAGCCAGCTGACTTCTCTGACCCTGCATCCCTATAGGAAAATAGGGCCATACTTCTTACATCCCAAGCCTGTTGAGGGGAACAGACAAAATAATCCTTAGGAAAACTGCTTGACTATGCTGTCCAAATTATAAATACAATCCTTTAAGGGTAATCACTCTGATGTTTAGAGAAAAATTCAGCTCCGTTGACACTTAGTTCCTGGTTCACTTTCTGAAGGGATTGCTAGGGTTAAATGAATCAGCAGAGAGTGACCCTTTCTACAGGATTGTCTTCCCTTGCCTTGTTTTCTACTAGCAACATGAAATTTTGAAGCCTGGTGATGCCTCGAAAGATTGGCCTACGCCTTCATGTTAAACCACACAGTCTCTTTAAGAAGCACCCAATAGAAGGAATTCAAAACCACAGGTGATCTGATTATAAATCTGATTTTAGATGGTAGAGCTGCTCTGGAGTCTCAGGAGCTCATACACATGCCCATACACCCACAGAAGACATGCATCCTCAGCAAGATGAGAAACTAAGGCCTGCCTCCGATAAAGCCATCTTTTCCATCTCCACAAACAACCTACAACATCTGGAAACAGGGAGTGAGTTGAGGCCATTAGCTAAACAACCATAGAACCAAAACTCATGAATAGAGAGAAACAAGAATCTTAGGCAGGCATGGTGGTGCACGTCTGTAATGTCAGCACTCGGGAGTCATAGGTCTGATGGCCAGGACTTCAAGGCCAGCCTGGGATACATGGCAAGACTCTGTTTAAATAAATAAATATCTGAAGTCTTGAACTACAAAGGCAGAATCTCTCAAACTTCGGGAGCCATGTGGATGAAGTCTCTAGCACCTTTCAACATCGATCCCAGCATTCATCTTGTTTCCTGAGAAAAAAAATCTGGTCAGAAAAAATAAACAAAAACTTGCTTCTACAGGTGGTTTTGTTCTTTTCACAGTTAGCAATTATTTTACCTCTATCTTATTCCTATTTCTTTCTGTTTTTAATCCTTTTTCCCTCTATTCTTTTTAATTCTTATTCCTTGGAGGAAAAGAAACAGTGCTGCTTGCTCTAATGCTAACTTGGTAAGACAGAACCTTTCTATCCCCACTGGTAGCACAGGACATTCAAGAGGCCAGGGTCCCTTCATTGCCATTCGTCTGTCCTTCCACCATCTACTGATTTTGTCAGCTGCATAAAATAATGATTTGTATGCTTCTGTGTGTGTGCATGTGTGTGCTTCAGTGCTAGAGATTAAATCCCGAGCTTTGTATGTGTTAGTTCTCTGCCACTGAAGTAAACTCTCATTCCAACAGTCCTTAAAAAAACAATAGAATTTTACATCGTTTCATTTCCATTCTATGCTTTAGTGATACAAATAAATTTTCATTTCTCTGTTTTTTCTTTTTTTAAAAAAAAGAAAGAAACAGTGCTGATATGAATAACTTAAGAAAGAGAAGTCTACTATTTTGAAAAACACCTGAAGGACAGAGTTTCAAATCCCAAACTCATCACTGGGCCCATTGTTAAGTGTGTGTCCATCTCTCACAATCTTCTTCTGCCATTATTTTTTATTTTAAATTATTTTTAATAAAGCATTCATTTTCTTGCTGAGGAAATGCAAGATTGTTGTGAATATGTTAATATTACACAGTATAGGGTTTTGCATCATAAAAGTCATAGTTGTTAGCTCTGTAGCTTCCCATTGGAGAATGTCCAAAGGAAATGTGATACTTTAAAGTTCTCACACAGTGAAAAAAGACTTCATGCTGCCTATTGCATTAATGAGCATGTTGAAACATAGGACCCAACCCTAGAGTGTAAGGTGTGGGGGCATACTTAGTCATTGCTGGAGAAAAGGGAAGTGAGCCATTAACTTAGAAAACCTAGACAGCAACGAATGACTATTTTCTTCTGAGTTGTTGAGAGAAGACATTTTTCTCCCACAAGAAATAGTGCCCCTACATTCCTCAATATGGGAGACTATGAGAAGAATGGCTGTTTTATTATGTATTTGAATATTTCCATATAAAATTGCTATTAGTTAATGATCAGGTCAGGTTTTACATTGCAGGGTAATTGATATAAGAATTTAAAGTACAAGGCACAGAATAGATTTGTGGTTGTTTTTGTTAGTCTAAGGTAGTTTTTAATGATGTGTATCATCTTCTTGTGTGTGACCAAATGGTTATGATCTTACACTGAGTCTTACTTTACACTGTGTAACTAAAGCTTGAGTGAATTTTCTTACCCCAGAAAGATCCATGTGTCATAGTCTTTGTCACCAGGTTGATACTATTGGGAGGTTAGACTTGAAAGAAGTCTTTAGGTTGTTGTTGATGGTGTGGCCCTAAAGATAATAGATGTCTAGAGCGCTCTGTGTTCTCTCCTTTTAAAAACTTCCTGCTGAACATGAGGTGAGCAGTTTTTCTTTAATACACACACACACACACACACACACACACAAACTCACACACTACATACACACATATACATATGCAAACACATACATATGCACAAACACATACACACAAACAATATAGTGCTTACCCCGAGTCTGAAATGATGTGGTTTATCAATCACGGATTTAAACCTTAAAGGTTATGAGTTAAAATAAAGATTTTTTTCTCATACTTAAATTATATATTTTGTTTTAGTGATGGGCTACTTATTAACATAAAAGTATAGATAAATAGATAATAGATAGATGATAGATATATAGATAGATAGATGATAAAGATAGATAGATAACGACCAATGATAGAAACAAAGAATAGGAAAAAGCATAAAGAAATTAGGAAAGATTGAATTTTCAGAGTGAGTGTAGGGGCTAGGGAGATGGCTCAATGGCTAAAATACTTCTCAAGGGAGGATTAGGACTTGAGTGAGGTAACCCAAACCAAGAAAGACACACTGACTACATACTCAGGATGTAAAGTGAATAAATAAAATTTTTTCAAAGTTCAAGTTGAGAGTTTACCTACCTCATCCTCTAGCCTCCTGACTAAATTCTTTTGCACCTGATAGCACACAATGGCCATTTTATCTGAGGAGTGCATTGAAGGATGTCTTCAACATATTAGGTTTACTATGCAGTTATCTGTAGAGATGGGTTCCCTCCTTTTTCTGATCCTCAGTTTTTTCTAGCTGTTTAATCAGTTGACTGAATTGTAAAGCCAGAGTCCTGCACAGAAATAGCCATACCTCACAGAGTTAAACTAATTCCGCAGCAGGATCACTTCATCAAGCAAAGGGATAAATCATACTCAGCAGGGATTTCTCTCTGTCCTGGTAGCCTTCTCTGCATTCTGTCATTCAAACAAAATTGTACCAACTGGAAGAAAAGGTGTTTGGAAGCTGGAATCCTTTCCTGTGAAAACCAAGAGTTAAAACGAACTTCCCCATCTGGCTTGTGTTCTCTGTTTGAAGGCACAAATTATTCACTGACCCAAGCAAACCACACCAGATCCTAAATCTCAAAGGGAACTCAACGGAATCTGAGTCCTAGAATTACAACTGAAATTCATATTGAAAAAAAAAATTGTTTCTTATCCTGGATTTGATCCTTGCCAACCCTAAGGATCTGGTTAAGCCTGTGGGTGTTTCCTAAGTCCACTTGGCTTTGATATCTGTGTAGGCATCTCAGAACAGTACAAGAGTGGATCTCTATCAATTAAAAGCAGCCTTTTGCACTGGTTTTTGAAGGACTTTTAGCAAGCATGAGCTAAATACACTTGCCACTCTACCTTCCCGCACATGGAAACTAGTGTTTGGCTCTACCACGCCTTAAAACAAAGCATATGGGAAGTCTCATTCATCACAGTAACGTGGACCCCAGGAAAATTTCAAAGCACTGGGAACCATTCGTCTCTCATCCCAGAGGCTGATCAGGATGATAAAGTTGCTGATTTCATAGTCATACCTAGGGAGTAGAGTTTGAGAAGCCATGACTGGTGTTCCTAAGAGAAGAGGCATGGCTTGTGGGGCACTGAATTAGTATGCCCCTCTGATAACTACTCCAAGTTCAATATTTATTTTCCCATATATCCAATACCTACAATGTTTCTCAGCCCTCTGTCGGATGCTGGGTGGATAAAGATCTTTTTTCCTACTCTGTAACCTACCATTTTGACCTGTTAATGGTGTCCCTTGGTTGACTAAGACTTTTCGGTTTCATGAGGTCCCAATTATTAATTGCAGGAGTTGGTACAGCACTATAGATGTTCTGTTCATAAAGCTGTCCCTGTGCCAATGCATTCAAGGCTATTCCCCACTTTCCCTTCCATTAGCTTCAGTGTATCTGGTTTGCTGTTCTACATTCTTCTGGCTTTTGAAATTCCCATAGAGAAATCAACTATTGTTCTGATAGGCTTGCCTTTATATGAGACTTGTGACTTCTCTCTTGCAATTTGAACAGCCTTTCTTTATTCTATGTATTTGTCATTTAACTATAATATCCTGTGGGGAGTTTCTGTCGTGGTCTGGTTTTTTGATACTAATGTACCTCTTATATCTGAATGGGCACCGCCTTCTTTTGTTTCAGGAATTTTCCACTCTGATTGTATTGAAGAGCTGATCTTCGTCTTTGACCTGAAATTATTCTTCTTCTATGCCCATCAAAACTCTCCTGAGTTTTAAAAAATATATTAGCAGTCCTTTTGAGAAGCCCAGCCCCTCTACCTGGTCCTCAAGTTCTGATATCCTGTGTTCTACCTGATCCATTCTGGATATAAAGATTTACACTGGTTTTTATTCAGTTGTTAAATTTTTATTTTCATCTTTATTTCAGCTTGCATTTTCTTCAATATTTCAATCTCTTTGGTGAGTTCACTTTTCATATTCTGAATTTGAGTGAAGCCTCAGAACGTGCAGAAGGGCAGAGCCAAGGTACCTAAATGCCAGTGGCAGTGTGACTAGTTGCTTGGGCAAGGTCAGGTGGTATGAGAAACTGGGGCCAAGGAGGCTTGACTTCCTACCAACATATATAGGTGTTCTTCACTTCTTGAATTGGGTCCAGGAGAAGCAGCAGAGGGGATAAAGGAGGAGACAGAGAGACTAATGATAATTACTGCCAGCGTCAGGGTGTTTCTGGCTGAGTAAAGGGGCTATGGTGTGAGTACCTTAGGAGAAAATTATGGGGACTAAGTAACAACCTAAAAATGCTACTGGAACAAGGACTGAGTCCTAGGAATAGTAGCCAAGGTGGGCGAAGATGTAGGAGAATGCACTACTCTGAAAAATTTCAAATCCAACACACATCCAAAAAAATACATCTCAGTAAAAAAAAAAAAAAAAATTAAAATGTGGAGTCAGAAGAAGGAGTGGAATGTTGTAGAAATTTCAGGCATGACATGGCCATTGCAAACACTCAGCAGCTGTGATTAATTGCAGTGGCCCTGCATAAGATTGAACTAGTCAATATTTCCTCGGAAAGAACGTTTTGGGCTGGAGAGATGGCACAGAGGTTAAGAGCACTGACTGCTCTTCCAGAGGTCCTGAGTTCAATTCCCAGCTGTTTGCTTGTTTGTCTGTTGTTTAATTCCAAAGGGAATCCTTGTGTATTTTACATGATCATCTTTTCAGCTGAAGCTCTCCTGGACAGCTCCCAAATAAGCATGGAGACCTAAATTGGATCCCCAAAAGACATAAAATAAAACAAAAGGTACCTGTAACCCCAAAGTTAGAGGGACAGAGGCAGAAGGATGTTTGGGGCTATCTGGTTAGCCATTTCTACCAGCATCAGGTTCAGTAAAACACCCTGTCTCACAACATAAGGTGGCGGGGTTGGAGAGATGGCTCTGTGGTTAAGAGTGTTTGCTGCTCTCACAGAAGACAGGAGGTTTGTTCCCAGCACCCACATCATGCAGCTCACAATCACCGAATCACCTGTAGCTCCAGCTCCAAGGTATATGATGCTGTCTTCTGGCCTATGGGCACTTGAACACACATACCCATACTCACATGTACACACACACACACACACACACACACACACACTTTAAAAAATATTTAACCATTTGACATTGACCTCTTGTCTCCACACACAAGTACACATAAATATACATACACATACACAACACCCAAATTTAAGAACTCCAAAATTCTCCTACATAGCCATGCATTGTTTTACAGATAATGTCATCCATTTACTGAGCTCCCTTTTGGTGCCTGCTATGTGTTCAAAGGGCTTCTTAGGTATTTTTTATTTCAATTCTGTAGGTAGATATCAGAGAGGTCCACTTCTCAGGTAAGGAGAGTGAGCCTTGTGAGGCTAAGAATTCCCTGTATCACTACAGATAATGAAAAGGAGAAACAGAATTCCAATTATCTGACACCCAGGCTATTAAGCCAGGATTTATTGCAGTATGGCTTTCTACACTAGAGATAAACAATCAAATTATTGATTATCCCCTAGATGGCATAAATTCTCCCATGAAGCCAGATATAGCAAAGACAAGGAATGCTTTGAGAAAATGGGACTGTGTGCAGGCTGAAAGAGTGACAAATACAGCCAAAGGTCCCCATCCCAGCCATATACCCACTAATTTCAGCTTGGATTGTCTTCAATATTTCAATCTCTTTGGTGAGTTCACTTTTCATACCCATGAAGCACTATGCATTTCCGTGTGTGGTGAGTTGCACAGTCTGCTTCCCTGGAAGGATGGCATGCACCAGCTGGTTTTCCCCTCTGCCCACCACTGGCACTTCCAAACTTTCTTTCTAAAGGAAAAGGATGTGGTTCTCCTTGAATCACCTCTTAGCATTTCTCAATCATTCTTAATTAGTCCTCAAAATCTCCCAAGTGTAGTATGAACAGCACAAATACACACACACACACACACACACACACACACACACACACACACACACGATTCACCCACAGGCTCTGTGCTTATTTTGATAGTGGCTGAGATCACTCCCATTTTCTCTCATAAGATAAAAAAGTTCATTTCTCTCCACATCCTCATCAGAATTCTGAGTTTTGTTTTCATGATGATAACCATTCTGGCTGAAATGAGATGGAATCTGAATGTAATTTTATTTGCATTCCTTTGCTAGCTGAAAGTATTAATTTTTTTTCAACTATGTATTAGTATTTGCAAAAATGGATAAAATTTGAGATTACATTATGCAAAATCAGCCAGACTCAGAAAGACAACCATCAGGTTTCCTCTTCAGAGAGAGAGAAAAAAAAATACTAAAGCCAGGGGAGCTAGAGAATGAGTGGAGAGAGGAGAGGTATGTGGGGCAAAGAGGGGGGCAGTGGAGGGCAGCAGAGAGAGGTATAAAATCAGATATGACATATGCATATGTAGAACTGTCACAGTGAAACCCACTAATGTAATTAAAGTGAAATTAATGAAGCCCACTGAGTAATTAACATATATTAATTTAAAAAAAAAAAAAACTCCAGCAACCTGGATTGCACATATAAGGGGCAATTTTACTAATCAGCAGTATAGGGTAATACAAATTATTTCAAGGCTCAATTTCCAGGTCAAGGCCTCAGACTTTCTCTTAATGTCTGATAAATTCTGCTATTAAAAACTGGCCCCATTGTTTCATTCCAGTATTCAGAATGATACTCTGGTTACTTCCTATAGACAACACCAGTAGTTTGCCAGGCACCATAACACGACTTATTAAATACATCTTTTCATTAAGGTCAGAGAGAGGAAAGAAGTAAAAGGGAGAAGAAGGGGGATGGAGGCAAGGAAAGAAGGAGGGGGAGGGAGGGAGGCAAGGAAAGAAGGAGGGGGAGGGAGGGAGGCAAGGAAAATAGAAGATACGTCTCTTTCTTGTTATGTTTGTTTTTTATTTAGGTAATTTATTCAGATTACATCTCAACTGTTACCCCTTCTCTTGTATCTTCCCTTTCCCCTCTTTCACCCTACTCCCCTCCCCCAGGCCTGTCACAGAACGGGGCCTCCTCCTCCACTATATGATCACAGCCTATGAGGTCTCATCCTGGCAGCCTGCTTACCATTCCTCTGAGTGCCACCAGGCCTCCCACCAAGGGGGAGTGGACAAATGGGGGGAGCACCAGAGATACTTCTCTCTTAACCAGAATAAGTATTTCTGATCTAGGAAGCCAACTTGGCAAAGAACTGCCCTACAGTCATGAGGTCAATCCTCTCAAGAACCTGAGTAAAGGCCAAGCCTGGCAGCATGCATTTGCTATCTTAGCACTGGGTAAACAGAGACGGGCTGGGGCTTTCTAGTCAGCCTAGTCTATTTGGCAAGTTCCAAGCTAGTGCGATACCTTGTCTTTAAAAAAACACAGACAAACAACAACAACAACAAAAAAAAACCCTAGCGCTTTGAATTTGTCAGGGGAGTCAACGATACTTTTAAAATAATATAGGCTATTGTAGTTGCCCTTGATTGCCTCCCAGTACGTGAAGGAAAGACTCTTCTCCTGAAGACACCACACAAACACTTTGGACATAGGACTTAGATGAACTGAGCTGGAACTGGCCTAGAATCCTCCTCCATGAGGACTAGGCCTCATAGTATCCAATGATGTTATGCGAACTGCCAAGAAAGAAAGGCAATCAAAACTCCTGGCCAGCTGTAAAGCCTATGAACAACTACGATGAGAATGGCAAGATGTCCCCAGTGGGGCGGTAGGCAACTTACATTTGTCTAGTAGGGTTTAAGGCTCACTCGGTAGGAGGGAATTAATTCCCAGTACTATCAACCTAGCTAACTGCCCATTGATGGTAAGGCCGTAGACCCTAGAGAACCTACTGCTGTCACTTTCCTAAACCTGCATGATTTCTAGATCCATTGTAAAAATTTATACTAAGATACTTGTAATTCTCGCTTCTCATCAAAGATTCTTTTTGCAGAAAACAGAGACCATTACAAAATTCAAAGTGGTAATAATGCAGAAAGAAACTGACTATGAGGTACCCAACTCTAATTGATATATATATATATATATATATATATATATATATATATATATACATACATACATACATACATACATACATACATATAACAATCCCTACTCCAAAGGACTGGGAAACATTGCAGAAGAGGGGAAGAAACATTGGAGAAGCCAGAGAACAGAGATGTCTGCTGTAAGATAATGTGTTCTATGTTTGGGAAGCTGCACCTATAAAATCTGAACAACATGGATACCTAAACAAGACCTAGTATGCAGGAAATATCACAAGACCATAGTCCTAAGTGAAGAGCTACAGGCAACTAATGATAAGAGAGGGAAAATTAGTCTTCTCCAGGGAAAAGCCCCCGATATGTTTTCCAATTCCAATTAGTCAGCCCTGAACACATACAAGCAACACCAACTGGACTCAAGAAGCCTTATTTATATATACACAGGTGCATATGAATATATATACATAACAATATTTAAAGAAGAGATAATAAACTTGAGATGGAGTATGGGGAATTACAGAAGGAATTGGATGGTTTAGAAGTTACGTAAATACAGAATTCATATGTAAAAGTCTTTAAATGTTTAAATTAAAATTTTAAATTAAAAAATGTGTAGCTGTTGAATAAGTAAAGCTAGAGGTAAGGAAATGAAATCCATTTTCTCAGTTGCTCCTCCATGAAAGAAAGAAAGGAAGTTTCTTGCATTGCCTATGTTCTGTAGGATGCCAGCCAGGAGACAAAATACCAAAGGGGAGTAAAATGCTGTCTTTATTGAAATGTGATGTGAATAGGTTTTGTTTCCATTGGAATTTTAAATTTATTTTTTATTTGTGTAATATGCATGTGTGCATGTATGTATTTGCCTATATATATATGTGTGTGTGTGTGTGTGTGTGTGTGTGTGTGTGTGTGTGTGTGTGTG
>OU015752.1:94745389-94756139 GCA_907169655.1 Acomys percivali
TGTGTGTGTGTGTGTGTGTGTGTGTGTGTGTGTGTGTGTGTGTGTGTATGCTGTATCTTACAGATTTCCATAAGTAGTCTTCTCTTCAAAATCATTTTTTTAATTCCCCGTTTGGAAATAAGCTAGCAGACAAGGAAAAATGATGACTTTGGAGGAGACACAACGACCCCCTGAAAAGAGGAGAAAGGTCGTTTTGTCATTCCACAGATCCATTTAGAGCTATTAAGCAGCTGGCTGTGTGCTTCCATTGGTGGTGTCAAACACCAGAGGGGAAATTATATGGGAAGTAGACAACAGCCTCAGAAGCATTTCAAGAGAGCCACTCCCTGAAATGTGGATCCTCAGGGAAGCACAATATGGGAGAATTTGTTTGATTACCAATGACCTTCTGCAAGTCACATAGGCCTCCCAGGGCTTAGTGTCCTCAGCAAAATGAGGTTTTGGAAGGAATGACCTCCTAGGACCCTCCTGGCATTAAAATCCTATGCTTGAAGGCTACTTAATATACAGGACAGATTTTATGATAAAAATCAATAGTGAAAATAATAGCATTGAATAATCTGTAACATTTTAATCTACAAAAAATGCTTTTTAATTGATGTGCATTCTGTCTCTAGCAGGTTCTATTTTAAGTAGGAACATAAATGTCATTATATCTATTATAGAAATGAGAACAATGAGATAAAGTAGGCACTGACAAGAAGTGATATAAAGAGCACCTTTTCTAATAATTCTGAAAACCTGGGGGTTGCTCCTAGCCGTTTCCATTCTCCAGGTCTTTGTTTGTTTGTTTGTTTGTTTGTTTCTTCCATCTGCAAAATAAGTAAATTGAGCTAAATTAGATTATTTCTATGATTATCTTATTTTATGACTAAATAAATTCATCTTCTGATAAGTAGAGGTGCTTGGACAAAAATCAAGTTCTCTTGATTATGAAAAGGGCTTTTCCCTATTCAATGGTCCCCTTGAGCAACTCAGGAACTTTAGATGTATGCGCAAGTGACTTGGACATCACTCATTTACATATCTCCCACTGCCCCCCACAAACGTGCCAACCAACACATATATAACTGAATTCGGTTCTGATTCCAACGTACAGTACAGAATGGTAAAGACCATTCCAGCACAGGTTCTGAGACTGAAAACAGGAACACCGCACAGATAGGAAGGACAAGTATTGTGCTCATGAGCTCATAGCCACACACACAAGCCCTACACAGACCAAGCCAGACAACAACCTGGCACTAGTGAAAGAGGGAGTCACTAGGCTCCACTGTTAACTGAGGAGCTATTGACTGTTGGTGGCCTCTGGGAGAGGGAGAGTCGGGTTTCATTCACTTTTTCCCCATTAAAATAACTTTTTTAAATTTTTCCTTTATTGTACATAGATTCATTTCTTATACTGCATATCTCAAGTATAGCTGCCCCTCCCTTTTCTCCAGCAAGTTCCTACTCACCTTCACTCTCCTCCAAATCTATTTCCCTTTTCATTAGAAAAGAACAGGCTTCTAAGGGATAACAACCGAACACAACAAAAGAAAATATAATAAGATGAAGCAAAAACTAGCATATCAAAATTGAAATATGGCAACCAATAGGAGAAAAAGAGACCCAAGAGCAAGTAAAAGTCAGAGATCCACTCATGCTCAAAGTCAGGAGTCCCATAAAAAGTATTAAACTAAAAACTATAACATATACACACAGCACCCGCTGCAGACATATATAGGCCCTGTGCTTGCTACTTCAGTCTCTGTGAGCTCATATGTGTCTTGTTTGGTCGATTTAGAGGGCTGTGTTCTAGTCTCCTCCAGCACTTCTGGCTCTTACAATCTTTCCACATCCATTTCCTCAAGATTCTCTGAGGGGAGGGATTTGAAGGACACCTCCCATTTAGACTCTCTCTCCAAGAAATATCTGATCATGGGTCTCTGCACCTGTTCCTATGTGCTGCTGGAGGAAGCCTCTTGGATGATGACTCAATAAGATACTAATCTATGAGTAAGTCATTTTATTGATCTTTTAGTTAGAGCATAGTGTTTGGTTTTACCTTGGATCTCTGGTCTATCTAGTGTCTAGTTCTTAGTTACCCAAGCAGTGTCTGCTATAGGTTCTTCTCATGGAGTGGGCCTTAAGTCAAATCAGACATTGCTTGGCTACTCACACAAGTTCTATGCTACCATTGCCCTGCCATATTTTGCAGGCAGGGCAGATTGTTGGTCAAAGATTTTGTGGCCAAGTTGGTGTCCATATTTCTCTTTTGGTAGCCTGTAAAGTACCTTCCTGCACCAGAGTCCAGAACATAGAGATGAAGGCTCCATGTAGGCACCAGCTTGACTTCCCCATGTTCGGTGCGCTGTGTGTGCGTTGTCCTTAGCAATGCAGCACTGCTGTCAGTTTATGGAGAGTGGCCCATTGTCTTAGCATCAGCCTGTGTTGTTTGGGGATGCCCATGGGACTCCCTTGGCTAACAGCTCAACTGAATGAACTCAGTTCTGCCACTGGAAGCCTTGCCTGATGACAAGAGATGGCCAGTTGAGATTCCATATCCCCCATTACTAGGAGTCCTCATTAGGATCATCTTCATACATTCCAGAAAGTTTCCACTCAACTGGGTTCCTGCACCACCCCCAAATGTTTGCCCTACAATTCCAGCCATCTATTCCTAAACTCTCTCCCTCCACACCATCTCCCCACCCCTACATACCTGATCCCACTGTTCCAATGCCCACCTGCTCCCAATCTTTCCATAAAATCTATTCTATTCCCCCTTCCCAGGGATATCCATGTGTCCCTCCTCACACCCCCACCCCCAGACCACTCCTCTTTACCTAACCTCTTTGGGTCTCTGGGTTGTAGCTTGGCTAGTATTTATTTAATGGCGATTATCCACTTTAAATAAATATATACCATATTTACCTTTCGGGGTCTGGATTAACTCATTCAGGATGATTTTTTTCTAGTTCCCTCTATTTACCTGCATATTTTATGGTGTCATTTTTTACACAGCTGAGTAATACTCCATTGTGTAAATGTACCATATTTTCTTTTTTCTTTTGTTGAGGGACAGCTAGATTGTTTCCAGTTTCTGTTTATTATGAATAAAGCTACTGTGAACATTGTTGAGTAAGTGTCCTTGTGGTAGGATGGAGCATCCTTTGGATATATGCCCAAGTGTAGTTTAGCAGCATCTTGAGGTAGATCAATTCCCAACTTTCTGAGGAACCACCATATTGATTTCTTGAGTGGCTGTACAATCTTGCCTGCCCACCAGCAATAGAGGAGTGTTCCCCTTGCCCCACATCCTCACTAGCATGAGCTGTCACTTATGTTATTCATCTTAGCCATTCTGACAGATGTAAGATGGGATCTCAAAGTAGTTTTTAATCTGCATTTCCCTGATGGCTAAGGATGTTGAGCATTTATGTGGTTCGCTGTTGATATTCTCTGTTTAGATCTGTTTTGGCTTATTTGTGGTTTTGATATTTAGTTTCTTGAGTTCTTTATGTATTTTGTAAATTAGCCCTCTGTCAGATATGGAGTTAGTGAAAATCTTTTCCTATTCTGTAGGCTTGCATTTGTCCGGTTAATGTCCTTTGACTTACAGAAGCTTTCAATTTCATAAGATTCCATTTATTAATTGCAGATGTTAATACCAGCACTATGGTGTTCTGTTCATAAACCTGCCTCTGTGCCAATGCGTTCAAGACTATTCTCCACTTTCCCTTCTATCAGCTTCAATGTTGTCTGGCTTGATGTTGGTGTCTTTGGTTCAGTTGGACTTAAGTTTTGTTCAGGGTGATAAGTATGGAACTATTTGTATTCTTCTGCATGCATGCATCTAGTTTGACCAGCACCACTTGTTGAAGAGGTTGTCTTTTTTTCAGTGTGTATTTCTGGCTTCTTTATCAAAACTCAGGTGTCCATATGTGTGTGGCTTTATGTATGGACCTTCAATTTAATTCCACTGATGAACGTGTCTCTTTTTATGACAATACCATGAAGTTTTTATTAGTATAGTTCTGTGGTACAACTTGACATTGGGAATGGTGAGGCTTCCAGCAGTTCTTTCATTACTCAGGAGTGTTCTAGCTATCCTTGGGTTTTTGTTTTTCCATATGAAGTTGAGAATTGTCCTTTCAAGGCCTTTACATTTTCTGTTGGAATTTTGATGGGGATTACATTGAATCTGCAAATTGCTTTTGAGAGGATGGCGATTTTACTATGTTAATCCTACCAACCCATGAGCATAGGACATCTTTCCATCTTCTGATATCTTCTTCAATTTCTTCCTTCAGACCCTTGAAGATTTTGTCTAAAATTCTTTCACCTGCTTGGTTAGAGTTACACCAAGATATTTTATAGTATTTGAGGATATTGTGAAGGGTATAGTTATCCTAATTTCTTTCTCAGTCCAATTTCCATTCAAATCTAGGGGAGCTAGTGATTTTTATGAGTTAATTTTATATCCACCTACTTTGCTGAAAATATTTATCAGCTGTTGAAGTTCCCTAGTGGAATTTTTAGGGTCACTTATGTATGCTATCTTACTACCTACAAATACTTTGATATTTTGACTTTTTGATCCTTCTTCTGTCCAATTTTTATCCCCTTAATCTACTTTAGTTGTCTTATTGCTCTAGCTACAACTTTGAATACTTTATTAAATATATATGGAGAAAGTGGACAACCTTGTTTTGTTCCTGATTTTAGTGCAATTGCTTTGAGTTGATGTTGGTTATCAATTTGCTGTATATTGCCTTTACTATGTTGAGGTATGTGCCTTGTATCCCTAATCCCCACAGAACTTTATCATGAAAGGGTGTTGGATTTTGTCAAAGGCCTTTTCTGCATCTAATGAGATGAACATTTGGGTTTTTTTCCAGTTTGTTTATATGATGTATTACATTGACTAACTGTGGGGAAGGAAGCCTACTTGATCATGGTCGGTGGTCTTTTTGATGTGTTCTTAGATTTAGTTTGCAAGTGTTGTTTATTGAATATTTTTTCATCTATGCTGATAAGGGAAATGGGTCTGTAGTTCCAATTTCTTGAGTCTTTATGTGGGTTGGTATCAGAATAACTGTGGCCTCATATAATGAATTGGGCAACTTTCCTTTTGTTTCTATTTTCTGGAATAATTTGAGGAGTACTGACATTAACTCTTCTTTGAAAGCCTGGAAGAATTTTGCCTTAAGACCATCTGGCCCTGGAATTTTTTGGTTGGGAGACTTTTAATGACTGCTTCTAGTTCCTTAGGGATTTAAGGAATCTATTTAAATGGTATGTCTGATCTTGATAACTTTGGTATATGTGTTGAGAAACTTATCCTTTTGTTTGTTTGTGTAGATTTTCCAATTTTCTGGAGTAGAGGTTTTTAAAGTATGCCCTTATGCATCTCTGGGCTTGCTTGGTGTCTGTTGTTGTGTCCCCTTTTCCTTTCTAATTTTGTTAAATTGGATATTTCTATCTATCTATCTATCTATCTATCTATCTATCTATCTATCTATCTATCTATCTATCTGTTAGTTAATTTAGCTAAGAGTTTGTCTATCTTGTTGGTTCTCCAAGAACCAACTCTGCTGTTTCATTGATTCTTTGTATTGTTCTTTGTTTCTATTTTATTGATTTCAGTCCTCGGTTTCATTATTTCTTTACATCTACTCCTCTTGAGTGTGGTTACTGCTTTTTGTTCTAGAGCTTTCAGGTATGCTCTTAAGTGGCTAGAATGAGATCTAATCAATTTTGTTATGTGTGCACTTAGCTATGAATTCCCTTTAACACTGATTTTATTGTATGCCATAAGTTTTAGTATGCTGTGTTTTCATTTGCATTGAATTCTAGAAAGTCTTTAACTACTTTCTTTACTTCTGTCTGAGGGTCAGTTTTCTTTATGGGTGTGGTTCTTGTTGGCTGACCATGCTCCAGTAGATGAACCCAAACCCATTACATATATGATCAATACTAATTGAACTAGGTGAACTTTAAAAAAGAAGTGAAGTTGGGAGGCAGTCATGGGGGTAGATCTGGGAGGAGTTAGGGGAAGATCGAAAGGGTAAAAGTATCCCCTAGTAAACATGCATATACTGTGCATGTATAAAATTCTCTGAGAAAAAATAAGACTATGTGATGACAAAAAAACAAAAACAAAACACTGCATGGCCAGTATAAGATCATTCTAACCAGGAGGGTCACTTCTTCCCAATGTTTCATATATTGATGCAGTGAAAATGAGGAAGCATTCCTGGTGACAGTGTGACAGTCAGCAGCAGTTGCCACTGTATATTATTTCACATTGGCCTCAGGCAGGATCCTTCAGAAGATGCTATTGCTGCAGATCCAGGGCCCACACTTTGGGATAGCATTGCTCTGAAAGACCCATTGTTCGAGTACAGACTGAATTAATAGTGGCAGGATTTCCCAGTGGAACCAAATCAGAACCCAATTCTTGCTGGATCTGCCCTCCAAGAAAGTTTACCCTCTTATATCTGACTACTACACTCCATATTTTATTATTTCTCCCTACCTTTTCATAGCTACTTTTAAATAGGCTACAACAAAAATTTATTGTGAACTTATAAAATCATTTTTTCTGATATTAGAACAGTAGTGACTGTCTATGTTAATTTTATGCTTTTTTTAGTTGTTTCTCAAGACAAGGTTTCTCTGTGTAGCCTTGGCTGTCCTGGACTCACTTAGTAGATCAGGCTGGCCTCAAACTCACAGAGATCTACCTGAATATTATATTTTTTGTGAAACTAGTTTATGTGGTCCCTAAACTTCCTCCAAATTCTAGGATATTATACCACATGATTCAGTGTGTTGTCATTTAGCATGTTTAAATTATATATATTTCCATCGCTCCATTTCGTTAATTTAAGCTCCACCTCTTAATATCTCTTGACCATGAACAATTTTTCAAATTCTTCAGGCAAATTTGCATCCTCAATTTTCTCATGTGATAGTTTTAAGAATTGAAAAATATCCAAAGGTATGCATACACACATGTGCATATGTGTGTATGCCCTAGCACATGCGTGCACATACACACACATGAGAGAGAGAGAGAGAGAGAGAGAGAGAGAGAGAGAGAGAGAGAGAGTCTAAATGTAGTCATCCCTGTATTATTTACTGCTATTATATGTTGCTTAGGGGGGAAATCAATGAAAATAGATATTTTTCAGTTAATGGTTGTCTGAGAAAAGAATTGATTTCTCTAAGTAACTAAATTTAATTAGTAACAGAAGCTAACAGTTCATAGATTAAATATCTACAACAACTTGCTTCCTACAAAAAGGAATTGACTTAGGCCTGGAGAGATGACTCCATGGTTAGGAGAACTGCCTGCTCTTCCAAAAGACCAGAGTTCTATTTTCAGCACCTCCATGAAGTTCACAGCAGATCCACAGTCCCAAGAGATCTAAGGGTACCAGATGTGCACATGGTGTGCAGACATACATGAAAACAAAACAATCACACACATAAAATTAAT
This sequence comes from Acomys percivali, assembly GCA_907169655.1. Taxonomy (NCBI): domain Eukaryota; kingdom Metazoa; phylum Chordata; class Mammalia; order Rodentia; family Muridae; genus Acomys; species Acomys percivali. Next base: position 94,752,879 of record OU015752.1, read on the forward strand.
TAAAATGAATTAAAAATGAATTAACTTATGAAAATAATGAAATCAATGTTTGCTCAGGAAATGGGAAACTACATCCTTCACAATAGCCACAAATAGTGACTTCTAAACTTCAAGAGTCTAAAGAAAGAAATTGAAGAAGATCTTAGAAGATGGAAATATCTCCCATGCTCATGGATTGGGAGGATCAACAGTGTAAAAATGATCATTCTACCAAAAGCAATCTACACATTCAATGCAAGCCCTATCAAAATACCTACACAATTCTTTACCGAACTTGAAAGATAAATTCTCAAGGTTATATGGAAAAACAAAAAACCCACAATAGCTGAAACAATACTGTACAATAAAAGATACTGGGGAGAAATCTCCATCCCTGATCTCAAGCTGTATTATAGAGCAACAGTAATAAAAACAGCATGGTACTGGCATAAAAATAGGCTAGAATCGAATAGAAGACCGAGAAATAAACCCACATACCTACAGACATTTGATTTTTGACAAAGAAGCCAAATCCTTACAATGGAAAAAAGACAGCATCTTCAACAAATAGTGCTGGTCTAACAGGATGGCTACATGTAGAAAAGCGTACACAGATGCATGTTTATCACCCTGCACAAAACACATGTCCAAGTAGACTAAAGACCTCAACCTAAAACTGGACACCCTAAATCTGTTAGAAGAAAAGGTGGGGAAGAACCTTGAATTTATTGGTACAGGAGACAATTTCCTGAACAGAACAACAATAGCTCAGACTCTAAGATCAACAATTAATAAATGGGACCTCATGAAACTGAAAAGCTTCTGAAAGGCAAAGGATACAGTGAACAGAACAAAACAGCAGCTTACAGACTGGAAAAAGATCGTCACTAACCCTACATCTAACAGTGGGTTTATAACTATGTAGACATGTTTCTGGTTTCCTTCCAAGGCCTTCCTGCCACATCTGATCTCTCAATCCAGACTGATGTGATGTAAGCCTGTAAGTGAGGCCACTATCTCCTACAGGTCATCTGCAGTGCTGGCATAGAAACCTTGGACCTTGATCCAAGAAAGCCAGCATTTGAATGCTCACTGTGAGACTAGGAACTTATAACATATTTATAGTGCTATCCTCCATGGCATGGATTACACACGAAGTGAATCTCTACACATAAAAATAAAAATAAAAGAGCTAGCATGTGGAGGAAACTGTAGATGAAAGGAATAGAGTCCGCTCTGAGAGTTAAGTTCTTGACTTTGAGAGTCCTTAGAAGTAGTCATATTTGTGTTCTTGGATTCTATGATACATGTTGGAAACATAAATTAACTCATTACATAAAATTTACTAGGACTACTTTCTTTCTTTTTTTATGATATAGTAGTATGTGCTTTTATTTTTTTAATATATATTTTATTAATTTATTTATATTACATCTCAATTGTTATCCCATCCCTTGTTTCCTCCCATTGCTCCCTCCCTCCCTCTTTCCCCCTTACGTTCCTCCCCTATGATTGTGACTGAGGAGGACCTCCTTCCCCTGTATATGCTCATAGGGTATCAAGTCTCTTCTTGGTAATCTGCTATCCTTTCTCTGAGTGCCACCAGATCTCCCCCTCCAGGGGACATAGTCAAATATGAGGCACCAGAGTACGTGTGAAAGTCAGACCCCACTCTGCACTCAACTGTGGAGAATGTCCTGTCCATTGGCTAGATCTGGATAGGGGTTTGAAGTCAGGGCAGTTGGCGCTTAACTCAGTGGTTTGAGTATCTGGTTTCAGTCCTTGGTCTCATAGGACTACTTTCTTTCACTTGTACCTAAGTGATTCTGAACAATAACATGCCCAATGAAGTTAAGTGGTTAACTACTAAAGGGCCATCATTTACTTAGGCGTAACCCCACCTATACTCAGAATTCTTTAATAAAACTTCCTATTTACAAATGAGAAAGGAAAAATACAGACAACTTTCATGCTATTTATTTAAGATGTAGTAATTTTTTTAAAATGTTCAATTCTCAGAGAGAAAAGGAAATTCTGTGAAATGGTCGGAGGTCAAATCATAAAGCCCATCATTGGTATGAAGAGGAATTAACAGAGATAAGTTACCCCAGGCATAGCCAAGCTCACTCGCCCTATCAGCTCTGAGATCCTGGCTTCACTATAAGAAATAATGCATTTGCCTTCAGTGATTACTACAGAGTTAGGACTTACTCCATTACATAGGGACAGGCAAGATCCACCGAGCAACTTCAGTGAGAAAGAAAGCTGGGAGGAGAGGTAACCCTGGGCACAAGTCTGTAATCTGTGCTACACTGAAGGCTGAAGTGGGAGGATTGAAAGCTCAAGGCTTTCTGAGTTACACAGTGAGTTCAAGGTCAACCTGGACCACTTTCTGAAACACTATCTCAAAATGGAAAAAGAAATTTTAAGAGGACTGGAACTCGAGAAACTGTGATGGTATACAGAAGATCTGCACAAGATCAAACCAGACAAAATCCTAGCACACCGAAAAGGAAGTGGATACAAAGCCCCACCCCCCGGCCAAGAAGCAGAACATCAGCTGTCTTCAGTGGAGTGACGCTGGTTATAGTAACCACACCCCAAGCCTGGTTGCATGCTTAGGAATAGTTGGCTAACACAAAATGAATGTCGTGTTTATTTTGGTCTGGTTTGTGGGTTTGTTGTGTTTGTTCGGTTTTAGTTTGGATTTGGGTTTGTGTCCATTTGTGTTTGCTTTTTGTTTTTTAAGACAGAGAAAGAATATGAAGTTGGGTGGATAGGCAGATAGGGAAATGGGAGTAGTTGAGGGAGAGAAGGAATATGATCAAATTATATTGAAAAATGTTTAAAAAAATAAAAAAACAAAATAAAATAAAAAAGAGAGCTGGGCATGTAACTTAGTGATAGGGTGCTTGCTACTAAGTATGAGCATCTAGGTTCTGAATCAAGTACCCCCCCAACCCCCAGAATGCAGGCGAGGGAAGGTCTGGGACAATGGCCCAGTTGGTAAACACTTGTTATACAAACATGTGAGTCTGTGTTCATGCCCCAGAACCTATATCAAAACGGCAGATGCGGTGGCACACGCTTGTAATCCTGGTTCTGGAGACGAGTAAATAGGTAGATTCCTGGTGCTTGCTAGCCTGCCAGACTCACCCACTTGGCCATTGAGAGACCCTGTCTAAAAACCAAAGGTTGATTCCACCTGAGAAACAGTACTGATGTTCTCCAGTTTACACACACACACACACACACACACACACACACACACACACACACACA
>OU015752.1:94769118-94810464 GCA_907169655.1 Acomys percivali
CACACACACACACACACACACACACACACACACACACACACACACACCATAAGTAAACGATGTGAAAGACAAGAGGAGCCTGACGTGCAGAAGTATAAGAGGCATAAAAATCACCTCTGAAGAGCGGATTAGCTCTGGAGAAGGAGGTCCAAGGAGACCACTGTTGACCATAGTTTTTAAACTCTACTTTATTTGGGGTTTTACTGCCTGTACCTCCCTCCCACCAACCCCTTAACCCTAGATTTGAGAAAGAAGGTTAGTGGATAGAGGGTCTGCGGACCCCTTTACTTCTCCCGGCTGCTTAGGGTCAATGCAGCTTGGGGGGCGGGAGATAACACTAATCTTCACCAACAGCACATACAGCAAGCAGTCTCCTCTGAGCTGCCGCACTGAAACATTTCTCTCTGTGTTCTTCCAAGCTACCACACCATCCATCTCTGGTCTCTCCAAACTGCTACACACCATACTTTCTCTCTCCAGGCTGTCGTCTTTATCTCCCTCAGAGTCCTAGACCATGTCCCTCTCCATGCTGCATGAGGCCGACTGTTACCAGCCAGCAAAGACCGTACTCCACAGGAAGCAATTATAAACTGTGAACATACTAAAGCCCAAACTAAAATCCCACACTTGGGATTAAAATGAAAAACATATTTACATAACAAAACTGAGTTTACAAAACAAAACATAAACCCTTCCATTACAGACCGCTATTCCAGGCCCTTGTCAGAGTCCATGGAGAAAGTGCTGGTGTTACAACATTGGTCCTATTTGCTCACTACACTACGCGCTCTCTGCTCATTCAAGACACCTTCCAGGGACCTCTCCTCACTCACTCTCTTAGTCTCCTGTTTTTTTAGCCAGCATTACCCAGAGTAGAGCCGGAAGTGAACGTGTTCCTCTGGGAAGATGACCCAGCATGCTTGGGGGCATGAGAAGGATACAAAGGCAGGGAAAGAAAGTCAATACGAAGATGCGCTGGTGTTACCTATGTGCCGCTTGCTCTAGACCACATCATCACCAGCCCTGCTGCTAAACGACCTGTCTGAGGTAAGGAAAAGGAAAGGACGTATCCATTAGCTTTGGACCCCTGTTGGTCCACTCATTGTCACACCTAAGGCCATAAACTCCCCTTGATTCTATATGTGAGCATTCTTTAGGATAGTCAGTTCTTTGGTCATGCCGTGCTATAGTAACTGGTGAGTGCACATGGTATATTGGGGGAGGGAGCTGATGAGTAGGACAGGAAGCAAAAGAACTTTACTGCAAGAAGCTTGTCAAAGCCCTTGTGGCTGATGGCCATGGCAGCCAATATGTAAAGAGAGGTAAAGACCAAAAGGAACACAGGTGGCACAAAGGATGTAGCCAATGCCTCCTCAGAAGTATCCAACAGCTAAAGGAGTAGGAGACCCGGGCCTGAATGCTCGGTCATTTCTTAGAGGTATAGTGATCAGACTGTCCATTTCTGAAAGGGATGCAATTCCCATGCCAGCATCTTCTCCAGGCATTGTACTGGCTTCCATGCACCTGAAACTCTTCCTATTTCCAGACTCACCTTCTATACCTCTGACCTGTTGGTAGACGCAGTGCTGTTCCAGGCCCACACTCTGGCTCATATGCCAGACCTTTTCTTTCCCCTGTTAGAAGAATCAAGATCTCCAGACACTTTCTGTATTTCTAGAATTGCTCGTGATGGCCAATTTCATGCTTCTGTGTGAATCACCTGCTGCCCCTTCTGACCTGACCTTGTACCCAGCTCTGATCCTCTTGCTTTCTGTACCCTTCTGTCCCTGGGATCACAGTCATTCTCCCTCTATTCTCTTTAGCATCTTTTTCTTTGCCCTGGTTTCCTAGGGGGAAATCCTATATGCAGTGCAAATTAGATCTGAGAACTTGATGAAAACACATTATTGATTTCTGAAGCAAGATTATGCAAATTTCTGGGAGTCTATTCTTCTTGCTGGAATTTCTCTGACAAAATTAGGAAGCAGAAGTTCTTTAAAACAAAGCTGCCTTTTTCTTTTCTTTTCTTTTCTTTTTATTAAGTAAATACATAATGACCAATCCATGAAGCTTCATGAACTTAAACCACCTATAGCTGCCTCAATGCCCAGAATTTTAGAGACATGGTACTTTACTGAATTTTGTCCATTTTCTTCATACTTCTTTTCCCATGTGAGACACTACAATTTCCTCCAGGCATGTGATCTGTAACTATTCAGTATACATTTGTAGATCTCCTATACACTGGACTGCACTCAGTCTTCTCTGATGTTTGTTGGGGTTTTCTCCACATTGGAACTGGCAACACAGATGCTTCTCAACTCTGAACAGGATTATGACCCAGTAGAACTGCAGCAGAGAATGCAATGAAGGTCTGGCAAGAGACTCAGCAGGTAAAAGTGCTTGCTAAAGACATGCTAACTGAGTTCAATCCCCAAATCCATGTAAATGTTGTAACCTGACCTCCATGCACATGCTGTGGCACATATACACCTGCATTCACATACACATTAGAGGGAGGGGGCGGCACATTCAGTGCACCTCACTTCAGCTTGTGGCTGACTAGAACCTACAGCTTACAGCCAATGACCAACATAACAAGAATATAATCACACCACATACCACAGACCAGGAAAAGGGTAACCTTCAAACTGTAAAGAATGGCGATTGTTGAATATGTATTATTTTGCACCATCATAAACTAAAAAAAGAGTTGTAAGTCAAAACTAGTACAAGTTTATATAAGTATAGACTAGTATAACAGACATAAGGAAATGTCTGTATAGGATTTCCAGTGTCATTGAGAGCCACACGGGTATTCAAATTTAAACAAACCTATTTAAAAATTCTAACTTAACATCCACATATGAGAGAGAATAGGCAGTATTTATCTTTCTGGGTCTTGGTTATCTTGCTCAAAATGTTTATTTCTAGATCCATACATTTACTTACAAGTTTTATAGTTTTACTTCTTCTTCTTTTTTTTTTTTTTTTTTGGTTTTTCGAGACAGGGTTTCTCAGTGTAGCCTTGGCTGTCCTGGACCCACTTTGTAGACCAGGCTGGCCTTGAACTCACAGTGATCTACCTGCCTCTGCCTCCCGAGTGCTGGGATTATAGGCGTGCACCACCACGCCCGGCCATAGTTTTACTTCTTTTGACAGCTGAATAATATTATATTGTGTAAACATGCCACATTTTCATTATCCATGCATCTGTTCACGGACATCTAGGCTGTCTCCATGTTCTGGCTATTGTGAATAGAGCAGCAATGAGCATTAATGAGTATCTCTGTTGCAGGGTGTGGAGTTCTTTGGGTATATCCCTGAAAATGGTATAGCTAGATCATAGGCCTCTTTCTGGATTGGTGGGGAAAGGGAACTTCCACACCAACTTCTATGGGAGCCACATCGTTTAGCAACCCCACCAAGAAGCTGCTTTTTTGCAGTAGATAGAAATTAACACAGAAACATACCATTGATCGATGCACAGAAAATAGGAGATTGCAGAGTGCTGGGCTCTAAATGAGACATCTACGTCACACCCTTTCCCTGAAAGGGTCATCACAGAAAATGGGTGGAAAGACTGTAAGGGCCAGAGGCAGTGGACAGCTGCAGTCATACAGCATTCGGTGGAGATAGCAGGACCATTGCACACGTGACTACACAGCGGCTGTGACTGAGTGAACAAGAGACTCAAGCCAGGCAAACTCCAGCATGGACAGGGGAGAAGCTCATGAGCTATTGGCAATTGATGTTTTCTGGATGTCCCTACAGGCAGCACATAGTGTATCTTAAAAAGTGATCACATATTGGGAGTAAAATTTGCCGGAGGAGGGATAACGGAGGAATGGGAAGGGTGGGAATGAGAGAAGATTTGGACAAAATACATTATGTAATGCAGGTATAAAATTCTCAAACAATCCATAAAAAATGCTGTTTGTTTGTTTGCTTGTTTGTTTGTTTGTTTTTCGAGACAGGGTTTCTCTGTGTAGCCCTGGCTATCCTGGAAAAAATTACTTTTAAGAGTCACATAGTTAGGCTACAAGTGTTTTCCTCCTGCCTTTGTGACAACTCTGGCTCCTCTCACCTAATTGCGCCCTCAAGCCCGAGGCCATGGCCCTTTCCCACTCTCACCGTTGCTACAACTGCAGCCTCAGAACCTGCAACACTCCAGTAGCCTCCTTCCTGGTGAATAAAGACCTCTCTTTGTAGACCCAGGGAGGCCCTTCAGGCAATCTAAGGGTGTGTGGTCTTTCCTGCCCTTCTTGCCCACACAGCGTGCCTGCTTTTTTACCTCCATTCTGAAAGCCGAAAGAATTCTATCACTCAAGCTAAAAATCAGGACTGTCTTCAAAGAAACGCAAGAAAACTGGAATTAAGGAAAATCCCAAGCCCCCTCACCTACTTTTCTAGAAACCGTGTGGCTTCTTCAGCAGTATCTTCAAGACGTTTTCCTATGTGTTTGGGTCTGTGGAGAATTACTTAAACTGGATAGGTAAAACTTAAGTCTCCAGAAACGCAGATTCGAGGGCTGACAAAGGAGATGTAGGCATGCACTGCTCAGTTGCTCCCTCTACTGGTGAGCAATAAGCAAAATAGACCCTTGAAAACGTCACTGTGACATACAGCCAATGTTGCTCGTGAACTTTCTTGAATGCAGGCAAACTTCTCTGTCTGTTGTTTGGTTTGTATGCATTCCTGGTTGGGCATTGTTCTCATCCTAGTGAGTCAAAACTCGCAGTCATTTTCCTACCTTTTTGTTTTAACTCTTTTCGGTGTTAAATATTATTCAAATGGCATCAAGCAACCAGCCCAAGATCTCAAAGCCTTTCTCTAGATTATACAAGTATACCCAAGGAACTCTGGGGCTCCCAAGAGGGTCTGTTCTTGGTTTATGACATGATCTTTACATGAATCAGCTGTACTGTGTCGGGGGGACGAGTGCCCATTTCTGTTACGTCAGCGAGGTCAGTCGCCATCTGGTTTTTAATACAGCTAATGTCAAGAGTCTCCTACCCTGTGGGGAAGGGATCAGGCTTTAACGGGAGGTCTTCTTGCTTAAATACATCATCCTCCAGAATTTCTAGGCATACCCAAAGATAGATAGATAAATAGATACATACATACATACATACATACATACATACATACATACGTGTGTGTGTGTGTGTATGTGTGTGTGTGTGAGAGAGAGAGAGAGAGAAATTAACCAATGACAGGAAGCAGTGAAGAGATGGTGAAATAAGCCTGGGTTCAAACTCAGCTGTGTCATAGGATGGTGCAAGGCATGTTTGCATGAGCGTTTAACAAATGGTAACGGATCTACAGTTCCTCCAGAGACAAAGAGATTTCCTTATTTCAGACCTGAGCATACGACGAGTCTGAAGGAACCCCGAGGTCCTTCAGAAAATATCTTCTGGAAACATCTCCACATGCACGTAAATCACGTACATCCTTTGAAGAAAAAAAAAGAAAGAAAGAAAGAAACAGTGGTGGGAAACAAGCATTTCCCCAAAGCTGTCTTTTTCCGCTGGTTAGACTGGGTGACAGAGCTAACCAACCTTGGCGTGGAAGCTGCCTTGCATGCTCCAGGTAGCTACTGCCCTCTAGTGTTGGTATAGGAATAAAGCAACAAGCATCCTTAGACTTAAGTTTTCAGTTAGGTGCATGCCTATGAGCCTTGGCAGGTAGCTTGGGAAACACCGCTCAGGAAGGTTACCTCAGTGGATCTGACTCACTGTGCCTCTAAAGCTTCCAGTTATCTCATCACACTGTGCTTCTGTGCTTACTGAAATACCAGTTACCAACAAGCCATCGTCCTTAACTCCCCATCCAACACTGTGTCTCCAGAGCCAGGTCCCTCCTCTATACTGCCAGGTCATCTCCACCACCTAGTAACTAAAGCCTTAAAGCTCAGATAAACAAGGGGCTGGAGAAATGGCTCAGAGGTTAAAAGCATGCCTCTTCCTGAGGAACCGGGTCCAATACCCACCATCCACTTGGTGCCTAATAACCATCTATAACTCCTTTTCCATGGAGGATCTGATGACCTTTTCTGGCCTCTGTGGGCACCAAGTATGGATGGGTACCCAGACATGCAGGCAGGCAAAACACCTACATACATAAAATAAAACTACAAGAAGTTCTGGGCTGTGCTGGTGCCTTGAATCCCAGCACTCAGGAGGCAGAGACAATCGAATCTGAGCTTGAGGGCAGCCTGGTCTACAGAGTGAGTTCCAGGACAGTCAGGGCTACACAGAGAATCTCCACCTTGAAAACTCAAAAGGGGGTGGGTAAGAGAAATACAAGAAACTAAAACAAAACTTAATCATCATCATCATCATCATCATCATCATCATCATCATCATCATCATCCATCCCAGCAAAGCAGGGACTTTGGACACCCAGCCAGCATTGCAGTTGCAGTATGTTGGGTCTGAATGAACCCAGGGATTAAACATCTTTAGTTCTCAAGGTTCAACCAGTATCTCTTTGTCATTTATCACTAAGTCTATCTTCTATGTATCAAGCAGGTCACAAGAGGAGAGTCTGTGTATGTCACATCCTTGTGTCATCTCTGCACTTAAGATGGCTTCTAATTTAGAAAACAGCAGCTAGATGACCCAGAACCACTGGTGGCTGAAAGCCAGCCTCCACTTAGGCCTCTCTTGGAGATAAATGGGCCATTTCACACACACACATACACACACACACACACACACACACACACACACACACACACACACACACCATTTTACCTCATTTGAAATTTTACTTCTTTTTAGAATGTTTCTAAAATGTCTCTATTTTGGTTTTTTTTATTATTATTCTTTCTTTTTTCTTTATTTCCTTTAAAAACATTTTTTTCAGACAGAGTTTCTCTGTGTAGTCTTGTCTGTCCTGGACTCACTTTGTAGACCAGCCTGGCCTCGAACTCACAGAGATCACCTGCCTCTGACTCCCCGAGTTCTGGGATTAAAGGTGTGCGCCACCACACCTGGCTTGTTTTGTTTTTTAATGCAATGTATTTTTAACATCTTTTTTTAACTACTCCAAGGCCCCCTATCCACCTCCCAACTTCATGTCATTGTGTTTCTCCATGTTGAATTGCATTACCCATGCGCATGTAGGTATAAGGTTATCTCCTGGAGCATGGGCAACAAACACCCTTGGGGCCACAGCCCTAGGGGCACAAAACTGACTCTCCCTTCCTCGTCATCCATCAACTGAATTTGTTTTAATAATAGGGATTTTATTGAGAAGAAAAAATTTTCATACCAGGGATTATGGCCAGGCAGGCCTTTGTGAGCACCAGAGGCAAGAGCGCTCCCTCAAGTTGTGCAATATCCCTTGGTTCCAATTATTAGGAACTGTTTGACCTTTGGTGAGCTGCTTCATCTATGCTTCAAATTCCTCCGTTTCTACAAGAAGAACACAACACATCACAAAGTTATTATGGGGGCTAGCCGAGATAGGCTGCATCGATCCTTGTCACCAGTAGAGTAAAACATTCAATAAATTCCAGCTAATGTGTGGATTGCAAAGTCATGAATATTAAAATTTACTCACTAATCACCAAATGGGATTGTTCCACTAGATTTCTGTGCTACAGAACAAAAAATGTATCGCTTGTCAGAATAGCTGAGATTCCTGGGGAGAGTGACATGGGAAGGGTTCAAAGGCAACTGGAGCGTAAAAACCATGAGGAACGACGCGTGGCTCAGCCCACACGCACAGCACTGGCTAACCACTCACTCGCTGCAGTTGCTATATGCAGCATTATGTAGAGGCTAATACGGGCAGCCCTAGATGGACATAGGGTCCAGTGAGATGCCAAGTCATGGTGAACTGAATGTCCCCTTTGCACATTGCTTGCAGACTTCTTCCTGGTTCTGTGCCATTCAGTGGCCTATGGTACCATAGGTCATTGCAACACAAGACTAAAACAAAGCTGGCTTTTAATTCTTCTGTCTTAAAAGTGTGTTACAGGAAGATGGCTTCCCAAGAAGCATGTTGTCCCTCTTCAGTGTGGGAGGGCACACGTCATTGCCACTAGGAGTCTTACAAATGCCTTCTCCCAGTGGATCATAAGGCAGGAGCAAAGGAGGTTAATGGAGGTGGGAAAGAACACAGAATGCCTGTGATAATAAAGCACGAAGATCGCTAGCAAGGGAAAAGAAATGGAAGCAGCTGGAGGCAGGGGAAGAATGGGCCTGGCAGAGGCGCTGTGAGCCGAAAACACATGAGAAGGAAGTACAAGGGCACACATGTATGAAGATTCCATGAAGAAATGTGTGCTGACCTAAAAAGGTAATTCTTTTTAAAATCGTCCTCAAATGTTTCCATTACCTACAAGCTATTCTTGGCACTTCACTGGATGGACATTTTACCAGAGACTCCCAAATACCTAGAGAGATCGCCTTTGTTAACGTTGTTTCTAGGTACCACGGTTGCAGAAACCTCCCGCGGCAGCAGACACAGCTCTTCAAACAGCTCACATCTACAAACAGCATCTACAATGCTGAAGGTAGCATCTCACCTACTGAAAGATCTAGAATAGGTGCCTGTGAAGCAATTGCTGGGGGAACCACTTTGCAGACACTTGGAAGAAACCAGAAGTAGTCACAGCTATAGTTTGGGGTTTTGATTTCTGGTGATTTCTTATGTTTGGTTTGTTTTTGGTTTTGGTTTGGTTTGGTTAGGTTTTTGTTTTTGGATGATTGGTTGGCTGGTTGGTTTGGTTTTTGGTAGGTGGGTGGTTGCTTGGTTTTGGTTTTGGTTTTTCAGAACAGAGTTTCTCTGTGTAGCCTTGGCTGTCTTGGAACTCTCTGTGTAGAAAAGGGTGTCTTTGAACTCACAAAGATCCACCTGCCTTTGTCTCTGCCTCCAAAGTGATGGGATTAAAGGCATGCACCACCCCCTTGTGCCACCACCGCCTGGCTCACAGATATAGTTTTGATATTTGCTCCCTCTCAAACTCATGATGGAGCCTAGTTCCCAGCACAGTGGTGCTGAGAGCTGGCAGGATGTTTGAGCATGGTATGAAGTAGGAGGAAATGACTGGGCCATGATTCACACTCGGGAATAGATTAATGCTGGTCTCTCAGAGTGCATTAAGTCTAATGGGAGTGAATTAGTCCCAAAGACAGTGTGTTATTGTAAAAGTAAGCCTGGCCTCACTACCTTTTTTCCTCTCCCACCCTGTAACTTCTCTCTCATCATGAGATGTCATCTGCCATATTGTGACCAAGCCAAGGAGTCCTTGAGACATTGGCATCATGTTGCTTAAATTTTACAAGCACCAAAATTATGAAAGTATTAACCTCTTTTCATTGTACATTACCCAGCATCAAACATTCTGTTATAGAAAAACACAATGGATGAAGACAGTCACGAAAACATACTTTCTCCTCTCTCAAACACTGGCACTTTTCTAGGACCATCTCCCTCCAAAGAATAAAGCCTGCTAGCCCTTCAGATCTTCTTGCTAGAGCCCAAAACTTCCTGAATTTAGGACATGACTTTGAAACTGGAAAAGGACAAAAGATCACAAGCATGTGTGACTGTGAAAAATAACCCATCAAACTTTAAGCATCCTTTCTAGTACCTTACTCTATTTAACCCAACAAGGTTAATGTTCATGAGGACACTTCTAGTCTATTAAGGTTACAGACCTCCAGGATTCATCTAGGCCATATTTTCATGTAGAAAAATAATCTTAAATAGCTCCACTCTTGACACTTAAAAAGTGTGTATCACTGTGCTTCTATTTGATTCATTTGAAATGAGGCAAACTTGGAAATTTTGCAAAAAGCTATCTGATAAATATTTCAAATTTTAAATTATCTTCTCCTGTCTTACTCCTATGTAAAAATAGCCTAGATTAAAACTGACTAATCCATAGCACATATACTAGATTTAAAAAATTGTGTGTGTGTAGTATGTGTGTATATTCTACAAGAGAGTTTTCCTGTTTTGTGTCATAAGTACCTATATTGCACTTCCCAGAATATAATTTTAAAATGTTGGGCTTCTTTTTGAAACATCTAATAATGCACCCAGGATAAGTGTGCAGATATTCAGAGTTACCCATCCAACATGCTTTCTCTGGCTCTCAAGTCACAGCTGAACAACGTACCACCACAATTCTTTGAAAATCGTGTGCTATAATAACATCGCATCTCCCCTGTTCAATGTGAAGAGCCCAGGTTGTTTTTTAAAGTGATTATTGTTTTAAAAAAAAAACACTTGTGCTGTGCCAGTGACCACATCGCATGTGCTCTCAGGAGAACTTTCCCACTTTTATATTCTAGACACTGTAGAGTTTGGTTGGCAATGCTTCAGAAGAAGGACTTTAACCAATGATACTCGTTTCTAATCCATTCAGCAATTGCACAACAGTTAGTTTTCTACTCATTTTTAACAACTCCTTTGTGATATAGTGTCCTTGGAAAACCATTCTTATTTATTTACTTTTAAACTGACACGTCCAGATTACATGTATTTATGACAACACACTTTGATATACAGATCTGTAGTGCATGAAGAGGAACTATGTAGATAATTATGGTCCTCTAAGATTGGGCTGCCTGGTAACTCTGTACCCAGTTTCGTTTGTGTGGGCACACTCTCTGATGTTTGCACAATTTCAGAATTGCCTAGCATGCATTTCTGAGAGCACCCCTCCTTCCCTGGCTAAACCCATGAATATGTATGTGCTGCCAGGTGGCTAACTGAAGCTATTTAATGCTACACGCTAATCCCTTCTCTTTTTTTTTTTTTTTTTTTTTTTTTTTTTTTTTTGTGGAATAAAGTGCTATTTTATAGGCTTTTTTTCAGACTCTGCTGAAATCATCACAAGTGCTGATTTGAAGGAATCTGCACGAGTGCATCATGAGTGAAGGTCAGGGATGTCATGTTTCAATACCTTTTTCTCTTGTTTCCCGGAGTGACAGTGCCTGTGATGCAGTAAACCTCCCTGCTTACCTAAGGGAAATCACCAAGTGCGATGACCACATTCACTTCAGGAGACAACATCTCAATATGTCTTTATGGCCTCTAAATTTTTAAAGTATATTAAGCCCATGGTACCAAAAGATAGCTAAATGCATATTTAAGGTGAGGTAACAGTGAATCTTTTCTTTCTGTTCATGAACTGAGCCTTGCAGAGGTTATGGGATGGGTGTGCTAAGTAAATCTCCTGCCCAACCCATAACTTAAAGTAACTAACAACTTTTGGCCTTCCACTTAACATCTGTGGACAGCTCTAGTCTAATTCATTTCATTTTAATCTTTGGGGAAGCCTTCCTGCCACACAAAAGCCTTGGATATAAATTCTTCACCATGCCTCTGCAAATTAAACAAAATGTGCTTTAAGCTTGTTTGAATTCAAAAGCACTTTGTGATTGATTTGCAAACAGCTCTGGGGCTATCTCCAAAGATGACAGAGCTGCCCACAGTTGCACAGGATTTGAACTTGGGAAAATCCTCCTAGGATTGGGTACCTGGCATTGTGCAAGAGCTGAGGAGGCTGTTCTGAAACTGTGTCCCATGAGGTCTGCACGGAGGAAAATGCCCTATCCTGCTTTATCTCTAAAGGAAAAATCTTCCCAGCTTTGTCAAGGTCATCACCAAGCAAGGTCAGCTGACGGGCAGCCAGCCACGGTCCACCTCACTCTGTCATGATCACTAGGTAGGAAAAGCTTTTAGGATCAAACTCTCACTATAGAGCCCTGGGGATTACAATATGCCAAAGGCATCTTTGTCTGCGAGGCTATAAACACAGACACCACAAGCATGCCAGGTGGAAATAGTGAAGGCAGACACCAGTGATCCCAGCTGAAATCTACCCCTGCTGAGGCTAGAGAAGAGGCAGGCTCAGACTGCAAGACATAGCCCAAAGGCCGAGACTTTGGGGAACACAGTCTTTAGGGATGAAAATGTCACCACTGACACCATTGAGTTACTGATGTCTGCCACTAGAAATGCTTCTCATGGCCTCACATGAGATTGTGGCTGGGCTGATACTGGGACAAAAGAACTCTGCCACTTTACCTCCACCCCAGCAAATCCATGTACCTAGCTTGTCTGTGGTTCTCCAAATATGATTTGGAGACTAGTACCACCCGTGCCATGTGAAAGTTTGTTTAAAAGGCTGATTCTCAAATCCTATACATACTAAATCAGAACCCCTGGGGATACGGCCAAGCAGTTGTTCAGATTCATGTCTGTGGGGGTACGCATACACGTGAGTGTAGAGGCCAGAGGACAATCTCTGGTGTCATTCTTCAAGTCTTGCTCACCTTTTCCTTGATGTGAATCTCTTATTGGCTGGAACTTCCCAAATAGACTAGGTTGGTGGGCTATCGATACCAGGAAGCCCTCCTGTCTCCATCTCCCCAGGATTGTGATTACTAGCAAGCCACCATGCCCAGCTTAGTTGAGTCCTGGGGATCGAACTCAGGGCCTCACATTTGCCCCCAGATATTGTCCCAGCTCCCATTTCAAGTGATTCTGATAAACGATAAAAACTGAAGAAGGATGATTCATTCGTCTGTTTTCTTTTAGCACCAAGAACTCCACTTTGAAGAAATGATGGTCGCGCAGTAAATACATTTCCCAGCATGCACTTCGGAAAGGAAAACGATGATGTTCATGTGGACATAACTGAGAGGGGCCTCCAGGAAAGCAGGTTTGAAACAGCCTTGTCCGGTTCAACTGGGAGGGTTAGTCCATAGAAAGAGAGAGCATCATCCTAGGCCTTGTTACAGAGTCCAAGCACTGTGGGTGGCCAGTTTGCATCATGCAGAGGCCCAATATGAAAAAATAAGAAACTTAGAACGACTCAACGACCTCAGGCATGCACAAGACACGAGTGCTATAAAATGAGCTCTAACTTCGGTCCTTAGAGAATCACTTATAGTTATTTTTATTGGTTGTTGTTGTTGTTGTTGTTGTTGTTGTTGTTGTTGTTGGGGGTGGGTTATTTTGTTTTTTGCCTTTGTTTTTGTTTTTTGTCATGAGCCAATAGCCAAGGACCACAGAGAATGGGGTTAATTATTACATAATCTCAAGCTCGTGTGCTACAAATTTCAGAAGCAGGACACCTCTTTCACTAATTAGTTTTAATAAAACAAAAGATCAAAAATCAGCATCAGAAGATAACACAACGCAGCTGAGACTGTTGGAAGTAACCACTCCCAAATGGGCCATCATAAAATGCATCATGAACTGTGAGCCATCTTGTTCGATGAGAGTAAGGCTCTTTTCTTTAGCCCTCTATAGATGCCATTGGGAGTCTCTAGGGGCAAAACAAGAAAGGAGAAGAAATGGATGGCTAAGAATGTTGTACATTATGCCCCAGTGACCTGCCACGGAGACTATTTTTAAAGACACATTTATCTCACCAGGAGTGACAGCAGTTAGGAAGTGTCCAGGTATCTTGGCCAGATAATCCTTCATGTAGGAGGCTGCAGACCATGGCTGCATCCTTCACACAGCCCATGTGATGGATGGGATAGGAATTGCCCTTGGTTCGTTTGAGGATCCATAAATGTAATTTAGAAGACAAAGATGAGAAACCAAGTACAGTTAACCTACAAATGATTGCAGCTACCCCTACACTCAAATATTAATTAGTTCTTAATGTTTACATGATCCATCTGGCTGGAAATGTGGGTTCTAACTGTCCTGTACATTTCTTGAGTGCTGCTCACTGGGGTGTATTATCCCATTGAAGAATACTGAGGAATACAGATTTACACAGTTCTCTCATGGTCTTAGCCAATGCACTACATATCACAAGACAATGGGAAAAGATATTACAGCTATATTACAGGCAGCTTCTCGATATCAACAGAGCATTGTTAGCTAATACCTATAAAACACTGAAAGAAGCATTAATACATTCTGTGTATTTATATGTATTTATATTTTGGGGATTCAAGGTATCACATCAGAGCTTCCTTCCCTGTACAGAAAGTAATGGTGGTGTAAGTAAAGAGGTGGGGACCAGAGAAACAGAGTAAACACGTGAGCCAGACTTAAAGAAAGGAAGATCTCAAGAAATTCGCTTTTTCCCCCTGTTGACTGGAGGATTACAGGAAGATGGCTTGAACTTTCTTGGGATCTAAGCATTCCCACAAAACTGAAAAAACACTTGATGTAGCCATTAGTCTGGTTTAGATTTAGGGAGGTTTCTAATAAGCAACGTTTAGCATTTTACAGCTCTTGTGTGTGCTGCAAATAAAGTGAGCAAGCTAGTTCATACAGACATATGCTCCCCTGGACCAGGCAAGCACAACTCCAGTGGCGGAAACCCCTAGCTCCCTGTCTCAACCATTGCTAGAGAGTCATGATGAACAGAAGTTGCTCCTCAGCATAGAGTCAAGATTTCAGGTGATGGTTGACATGTGCCAGAGCAGTTTGTCTTGACTTCCTCTCTCCTTCCACTTCCACACTCACATTCCAAACTGGACCTCAGGAAAACATCCCTAGAGCTTGGAAGAAATGGATGTATTTCACAACCGTTATTTCCTAACTTGCATGTTAATGGCTTGTTTCAAAAGCCCCAAGCCAGGGCACAGAGCATAAATTTCTCATAGGTCCTGAACACCATAATAAACATGTGTCCTGTTTTCCTTTGAAATCAAACAAGAATTCACACGTTGAACAACTGTAGTTATATTGCCCCATTCTTAATCAATTACCTATGTTGTCTGATTCTCTAAAAGTAGAGTGCCAGCAACCATTTAAAAAAAAAAAAAACTTGTTCCTCTTCCTTCTGGATAAACAGCATCAAATCGCCCAGAGATTTGAGCTTCACAAGCAATCAACATAGGTGAGAAAAGGAACAGCCTTGTCAAGTTGAAGAAAAGTTCCCAGGTGAAGGAAACTGCATGTGGCTTGCTAAGCAATTCTGACAGCAAACAAGATGGCTGTATTGACATTGTGCTTACACACCATCCAATTGCACCAAGTTTCCTGGGACTTTGAATGGTGTGTCCTCCCCAATATGGCTAAAATGCTGGCAATGTTAGCAGCTACCGTTTGTGGAAATAAAAACCTCAAAACTGTTATATACAAACTTAGTTTACAGAATACCCACGATCAAGTTTCTCTGATTAGAGCAACATCGTAATAAATCCCATTCTTAATGTATCACCTCTTCGTCTTGCAAAGTTGAGAACGCTTGGGAAGAAAAGTCAAGTCTATACAGATTTTGCTTAAATATTTGGTTTTCCTATATCAGTGTATTTTCAGACCTGCTGTGCCAATTTTCAAATGAAAAAATATGATAGGTGATACTCTCAAATGCAAATATATATTCAGTTCTCCAAGCCCAGTTTTCATGTGATGACCCCAACTGCCAACTGAGGCAATCTGCTAGGTCACGGGGCTCCCAGGAGCTACATAGAGGAGCCTCAGTGTTTCTTGTTCTCAACTTCAGTCTGAAATGCAAACAATTCCTTGCACCTCGATTAGAGAAACAGATATGTGTTTAGTGGAGGGTTCTACCCCTGCCTTGGATGGAGAGACCTGAAGCTAAGCACACAGCTCTGGGACCCTAATAGTGGCTCAGGGCACCCCTAGTCAATCACCTGAGTTACAAATGTATTGACAACTGAAATGGGTCCTAAACTAGGGATCACAAAGTCCATTTCTCCTCCTGTGCTGTCCATGGTAACCAGTGGACAGTGAGAGGCAGGTGGCGTGGCTGTGCTCGAGTGTCCTGGAGAAGATCTGGCCATCTTTCTTTCACCAGTGGGTTGTTCACATCAGGACCTGCTCTCGGGTCTCTGGCAGTCGAAGGGCAATCAAGCCACCCCCAACCAGAGAAGCAGCAGCCAGAAGGATGGGGACCACTTTGGTTATCCCGACAAAAGAAGCAAATATAGTATTTCCCAGGATGGCACCAAACTTGCACAATCCATTGAGGATGCCAAAGGCTGTGGCCCTGCAAAAGAAGAGGATAGGAAAGGATTCTGAAATTCTGAGCCTAGGTACATGAGCGACACTAGGTTCTTACCTTGTTGTAAGAGAAAGAGGTATGGGAGTGAATTTTTTAACCATAATACAAAACAATGTTTTCATTTTAGCCAACATTAGAAATAATAACATAAAGATGTAGGGCTATCTAGACTAAGGACCACTGTTAACATTTTGGAGTGTTGCCAAGCGTCTTCCTTTATCTTTCCAAGCATATCTCTTATTAAAATAGTTACAAGTATTCTTGCTTACAGAAAAATATCAAAAACATGAAACTCCATGCAAAATAAAGTGTGAATGCAACCCTTTGGGTGGGTGGGAGTTCTTTTTTTTTTTCAATTTTAATTTATTATAATTTATTCAGATTACACCCTGATTGTTATCCCCTTGCTCATATCTTCCCATTCCCACCCTCCCTCCCTCTTCTGCCCTATTCCTCTACCCTAGACCTCTAACAGAAGTCGGGGGAGTTAGAGGGTAGGAGCAGGAGGGACCTCCTCTCCCACCATATGACCATGGCCTATCAGGTCTCATCTGGATAGCCTGCTTCTCCTTCCTCTGTGTGCCACTCAGCTTCCCCACCAAGAGCAAGTGATCAAATCAGGGGTACCAGAGTTCATGTCACAGCAGTCCCTGCTCTCTCCACAACCGTGGAGAATGAGCTGTCCACTGTCTTGTGGCAAAGACTGCCAGCTTGCCCTGCACAGAAGGTCCTCATGTGTAAGACTATGTTTCCCAGCATCCCTTGCTGCTGGCTGTGTGGGCATGACTTAGTTTAGGCCTATGAGACAGAAGTGCAAGTGGCAGCAACTGAGAAATTTCCTCAAAGAGGTTATGAGTGGGCTTTTGCTCTGTCTTCTTTTATTTTTCCCCCTTTTGTCTAACTGCCTGCAAAACAGATGATCTGTGGTGGAGTCCAAGCAAAGTAGAGTAACAACATAGAAGCCTAAGCCATCTGCTCAGGCTACTAATAAAGAGGATATTCGATGCCTAATCTCCCATGCTTGTTTGGAGTTTGGAGTTTCTGTCATGGCTGACTCACTCCTGCTTATTATTCCTAAATCACACTTAAGTGATAACCATCACAAAACACAGGACCTTTCCTGCCCCTGGCTATATACAAGCAGCTTTTCCTATAGATGTAGACCTACAGATGTTGAACAACTCTTTCACAGAGGGGATCTAAGACTGTTGCAAAACATGGATATTTTCATTACAGTAACAAAATTACAGTTATGAAGTAGCAATGAAAATAAATTTACAATTGGGATCACTGCAACATTAGTAACTGAATTACTATACTATTCTCAAGGTGGTCTCCTTGACTTAAGTAAAATGCCTTTTTGTGTAAATCAAAAATTTAAGAATGTTGGCATATTTTTACAGTTAAATATTGCACTCTATTGCTATCTGTCCCTGAACAACATGGTGGCTTTCTAGGCTCCAATTCCAACACTAACCCTTCTGTGTCTGTTTTATTTGTTTCTACTTTTCACCTGATTGCTTTTCTAAATAAGCTTTTTCCTGCTTTTTAGGGGAATAAAAGCCTCACTGAATTTTGAATGGATAATTTTGCAATTGGGAAAAATTAAAAGAAACTTGACATTTTATAAGATCAAATTATCTTATCCATGATGAAGTTTGTCTTGATTTCTATTTTGTCTTTTTCTATGTTGTTGTGTAGAAGTTAATAGTTTTATTCATGTATGGTCCAAGTTGTTTTCAGGATATTTTATCATTTCTGATATTATCAGATTATTTCAATTGCATTTTTAACTTTTTGAATACACTAAACACTTATGTTCTAAGGTGGTTTTTTCTTGATCACCTATTACTTCTAAGTGTCTCTTTATTTCACTCTCCTAAATGCCCTACCTGTAAAACCACACCCCACTCAACAATGACTACTGTCCTGTCCATTACTTTTTGTAAAACTTAGTATTCTTTGATTCAAGAAAGAGGTTTCAAAGATGAAATAAGATCATATCCCATAGCCATCCAAACCCAAAAGCTCTGTCATTGAATTTGGAAATATCAGTAAAACACTCTTCAGAATTCCATTGGCCCATCCTCTACATCATGCTCACGCCTTATTAGCCCTATCTTATGTACATACAGCTCAAGATCCCCTTCATGAAGAGAAACGCCTACTGGTTAATGGTCTTGACCCTCTGCTCTTAAACAAAGAATAAACTCTGGTGTCCCTGGACCATTCTGCCCTCATCCACCTCCTCTTCCTTCTTGGAACAACACACCACGTTGTTCCAAATCTTCACCTTTTGCCCATAGTTCCCATTGGCCAGCCTGGCTTCAGCTGCCACGTGGACTGCATGATACACAAGGCTTTACTCAGTCTTCACACTTAACTCCCCGCTGAGACACTTTGCTCCTGCTCTTTGCTTTTTGTCACCTACTCAATCCTACCAAGCCCTACCCAGGTCCAGGCTTCCACCACCATCTTTGAGAGAAAGTAAGTTGCCCAGAAAGCCTTAGGAACATGCTCTCCAGGAAGAGCAAAACTACATGTAGTACACAGTCCAGTGGGAGGTAGGCTTCTGAGCAAAGAAACCCAAACAAGTCCTAGAGGGAAACTCAGGGAAGGACTGACCTCTGGTTGGTGGGATACAGCTCCACCGTAATCACATCCAGAGCATTCCAGGCTGCAATGCTGGTCCCACAGAACAGGCACTGCCAGCCGATCATAGCAGACTCGCTGTTGCCAAAAAACAGGAAGAAGCAGCAGACTGCAGAGATGAGCATGGAGCCACCTGTGGAGACAAGACAAAGTTCAGAAGAAATGTGAAGCCTTGTGTCCTGGAGTCTGCCCACCTCCTATTCTCTCAAGCTCAGCAGACATAACATGACATTGAGTGACTAGGTCTATCTTCTAATTGGAAAGAGCAAAAAATGGAAAGAATAAACTCCGAAGTTGTCTCCTGTGCCAATGAGTTCAACACTCTTCTGCACCTTCTATTCTAACAGATTTAGTGTATCTGCTGTTATGTTGAGGTCTTTGATCCACTCGAACTTGAGTTGTGTGCAGGGTGATAAATATGGATCTACTTGCATTTTTCTACATGTAGACATCCAGTTAAATCAGCACCATTTGTTGAAGATGCTGTCTTTTTTTCATTGCATGGTTTGTCAACAATCAGGTGTCCATAGGTGATTGAGTTTATTTCTGGGTCTTTGATTTAATTCCAATGATCAAGCAGCCTATTTCTATACCAGTACCATGCAGTTTTTATTACTATTGCTCTGTAGTATAGCTTGAAGTCAGGGATAGAGATACCTCCATAAGTTCTATTATTCTGTATGATTGTTTTAGCTATTCTGGGTTTTTGCTTTTCAACATGAAGTTTAGAATTGTTCTTTCAAGGTGTGTAAAAAATTGTCTTGGGATTTTGATTGGAATTGCACTGAGTCTGTATTGCACTGTGCTTTTGGTAATATTTTCACTATTTTAATCCCACCAATCCACAAAAAAAAATTGATCTAAAACTTACCCTGCCTACAAGACATGCAAGGATAAAAATAGAAAAAAGCAGAGATTGAGGGAATGTCCAACCAATGCCTAGCCCAACCCAAGACCCATCCCATGGAAGAGAGCCAACCCCTGGCATTATTAACAATACTCTGCTACGCTTGCAGACAGAAGCCTACCAGAACTATCTTCTGTGAGACTCAACCAGGCAGCAGATCAAAACAGATGCTGAAACTTACAGCCAAACATTGGGAGAAGCATAGGGAGTCTACTGGAAAAGTGTTGGGGGATGGGGCAGATTTGAAAAGACCTAGAGGTTACAAGAGTTTCACAAGAGAATCAATAGAACCAACTAATCAAGACCCAGAGGGGCCTATGGAGTTTGAAGCACCAAGCAAGGACCATGCATGGCCTGGACCTAGGTCCTCTACATAGATGTAGCCGATGGTCAGCTCAGGCTTCATGTGGGTCCACTAGTAAGGAGAGCAGGGGCTGTCTCTGACATGGACTCTATTGCCTGATTTTTTTTATCACTTCCCCCTGGTGGGAGTGCCTTGCCAAGCCACAGGGAAGAAGGACAAATTCAAATCCTTGTGTAACTTGATGAGCTGGGATGAGTGGGTAAGAGGGCTCTCCTTTTCCAAGGAATAGGGGCAGGGGAAGGAAGAAAGGATCATGGGACTGGGAATAGAGGAGGGGTGGGGCTATGGCTGGGATATAAAGTGAATAAATTTATTAATAAAAAGAATAAACTCATGCAAATGTTAAAGTATATACAGTGAAAAAGTAAATATTGACATATACACATGAAAAGAGTGGGAATACATTAATATACAACTCAAAACTTAAGATATTAAAATTTAATTTTTTTAAAGAAATGTTAAAAAAATAGAACCCAAGCTCATATAGCTTACATTCTAATATGAACACATCTGTAGCTGGGGTACAAGGGGAAAATTCCAGAAGGGCTATTTTTCTGCTTCTTTACTTATGACCTGCTCTGGTTTGAATTGTAAATGCCTCCAAATGCACACATGCTGAATGAGGGGTTGCCCACAAGGCAGCAACATTCAGAGATGGATTAATTATTTATGGATTCATAGCTTAATACAGTCTGAATAAAGAGCTTTTTTATAAGTTCCCTTTATTCCATTGCTCTTGGGAGTGCAAACTTGTGCAACCACTTTGGAAATCAATCTGGTACTGTCTCAGAAAAGTGGAAACAGCTCTACCTCAAGATGCAGCTATACCATTCCTGGGCATATACTCCAAAGATGCTCCACCACACAACAAGGACATTTGCTCAACTCTGTTCATAGCAGTTTTATGTGTAATAGCCAGAATCTGGAAGCAACCTAGATGTCCCTCAACCAAAGAATGGATAAAGAAACTGATACATTTTTCACAGTGGAATAGTATTAAGCTATTAAAAACAATGACATCGTGAAATTTGCAGGCAAATGGATGGAACTAGACATGATCATCCTGAGTGAGGTAACCCAGACCCAGAAAGACACTCGTGGTACATATCACTTATAAGTGGATATTAGCAATATAAGATAGGAAAGCCATACTACAATCCACAGGCCTAAAGAAGCTAAGTAACAAGGAAGACCCTAGGAAGGATGCTTAATTCTCATTCAGAAGGGAAAATACAACAGACACTGGAAGAACTTAAAAAGAGGGAACAGGACAAGAGCCTACTGTAGGGGTTCGCAGAAAGACTCCACTCAGCAGGGGATGAAAGCAGATGCTGAGACTCACAGCAAAACTTTGGGCAGAGCGCAGAGAGCCTTATGTAAGAGTTAGGGGGTAGAAGAACCTGGAAGAAACAGAAGCTCCACAAGGAGACCAACAGCGCCAACAAATCTGGGTCCATGGGGCCTGCAGAGACTAATGCACTGAGGACCACACACGGAGAGGGCCTAGACCCCCTGCTCGGATATAGTCAATGTGCAGCTCAGTCTCCATGTGGATCCCCTAATTGGGGAGCAGGGGTCAGCTCTGACATGGATTCTGGTGCCCTCTCACTCACTGGTCACTTTCCCCTAGCGGGGCAGCCTTGCCAGGCCACAGAGGAAGAGGATACAAGCAATCTAGATGAGATAGGCTGGGGTCAGATGGTAAGGCTTTCCCTTTCTGAGGACTAAGGGAGGGGGAGCGGGAAATCGGGAGGGAGGGAGGGTGGGACCGGGAGGAGATGAGGGAGGGGCTACAATTGGGATATAAAGTGAATAAATTTAAAAAACTAAAAATAACGGTAAGCTCCCTCTACTCCCAGGCCACCGTGAGGTGAGCAGCTCTGCTCTGTGGCATTCTCCCTGCCCAATGCTCGTCCTTAACACAAACTCTAAAACAATGGAGCCAAAAACCTTAGACCAAATCTCTGAAATCAGGAACCAAAATAAATACTTCTTCCTTCTAGGTGGAAAATGTAGGGTGTTCTGTCACAGGAACAGAAGCAGGACTTGTACATTCCCATCTCCACTCCAGAGAGCTCTCCGGCCTCATGGACCCCACTGCAACTCTCTGAGAAGCTGACCTACAGGAACTGTCATCACTATGATGGGCAGAGAGAGGGGCTGGACTGCTCAGTGACTCCCTTCTCATTTTAGAAGGGTCATTTGGGGCAATGGCTAAGTCCCTCCAGGACCACAGCTCTTTCTGGGTTATTCTTCCACTGCTATTTCAGGCTCCACTGGGCTCTATGAATACTGGCTCCTGCCATCATGGAATGACAGCTGCCTCCCACTTTTGCCAGTATCTGAGAGTCTCACCTCCTTCATTTGTCCTTCCAACCCAGGCCACATGAGTAAAGCTGTCCACCAGCAAAATCTTTTCACTATGCCATCCAGGGTGAATTCTCTGACCAGGAGGAATCCCACTGACTGAATTGGTGATAAGAGACCCCCTTCTAAAAAGGGCTGTAGCAACCCCTTTCCAAACCCAGGAAGTCCACCAAGGGGAGCTTGGGAGACCTCCAGTTAGTTCTGATGGAGACAGAGAAGACTGCAGGCCTGAAAGGGTCTGGAATCAGGTGGGGATGGGCCAAAACAAAGAAAGTAAACACTGTGAGCACGAATTAGTACATGGGTGAGCTCCCCATGAGCATCAGATCAGTAGGGAGCCAGTATCCTCCTTGCCAGGAATCCAAATTCTTTTTGTGATGCTAACAAGAAACATCTTCCTGACAAGATCTCACCCTGGCATCACACCAGAACTCAGGGCTATAAGAACTGTGGCAAGTGTAAGCCTGGCTAAGGCATTGGGGGATGATAACCATCCACCTGGATGTTGCCCCCTCTGAGAAGGGGCAGGGCTGCAAGCAGGCAGTCTAGGCTCTTTCTAACAGCCAAAACAGAAGCCTGGGGGAAGGAGGCTGGCATCTGTGGGGCCACAAGAGTTCTGAGAATACTTCCCTCTAAACACATGCTCTCCTCAGGGAGACCAATGTAAGGTTTCACTAATAAATTCTGACGAATAAAACACCATTGTCAAATCAAGCAATGGTCAAGGAAAGCTTCCTTGACTCTGTGTTAATTGCTCCTACCATAGAGCCATGTGGTCCACTGCCCTTTCAATTCCATAACCCTGATTCCTCTTCAAATTAAGAGCTCTGAGTTCAAGTTTAAGCCTCACAATTTTGTATCTGTGTGATTCTTAGTAGGTTATTTACCATCCCTGCAGTGTCTCATCTTCCCATCTGTAAAATGTTAGTAACAATAGTGCCTACCCCACGGGGTTATGGTGAGGGTTCAAATGCATTAACGTTTATGAAATGCTGGGAACACAGCCCGGCAGACAATAAGCATCCCAGTGTTAGTTAAATGAAATCTCTAGTTTATGTCTGCCTTTCTCAATCTATCATTCACTCTTTAAACGTGAAGATGTTGATGGTCTCAATTACTGTTATATTCCCATTGCTTCCTCCACAGTCTGGAACAGAGTAAGAACTATATAAATAAATGCTTATTAAATGAATAAATGAGTAATGGCCTCATTAAGGATCCTTCTATTCTCTCCTTAACAAAAAAAATGACTTCTACCAGACAAGAGCCCTGAAGAGTGATCAGGACAAAGCTGCAGCAGACAAGTTGCTCTGGGGTCAGAGCAGAAATACTGCTTCAAAGCAGCTCATGACATGGGGGATAGGAAGTTCTGCTGAGCATGTAGTGCTTTTTATGAACTGAGAATGTTGTAGCTGCTCTATGGCTCCAGGCCTTCCTTTCCTT
This sequence comes from Acomys percivali, assembly GCA_907169655.1. Taxonomy (NCBI): domain Eukaryota; kingdom Metazoa; phylum Chordata; class Mammalia; order Rodentia; family Muridae; genus Acomys; species Acomys percivali. The sequence goes on from OU015752.1 coordinate 94,792,822, forward strand.
AAAGACAAGGGGTGCTATCACAGCCTGAGGAGTGACTCTCTGACTCTCTCTCTCTCTCTCTCTCTCTCTCTCTCTCTCTCTCTCTCTCTCTTTCTCTGTGTGTGTGTGTGTGTGTCTGTGTGTGTATGTCTGTGTGTTGTGTGTCTGTGTGTCTGTGTGTGTGTCTATGTGTGTGTCTGTGTGTCTGTGTCTGTGTGTGTGTCTGTGTCTGTGCTTGTGTGTGTGTTCCTCAAAAGACTTCTGTGCTGACAAAGATACTTCCTCTAACAGAAACATCTCAGTCTGCAGTACCCATGAAATGACTTCCCATCTTTTTGATGAGATGAAAAGCCGAAAATCACAGACAAGTCTTGTGTTCACCATTCTGAATATTCATCTCCTATGTATAATAATAATAATAATAATAATAACAACAACAACAACAACAACAACACCCAGTACACTCCAAACACCAAGAACTGTTTCTTCTCATGAAGATGTGATCTATTTTCTCTTCTCCAACAAAATGACAGTGTGATTGGTTTTGTTTCTCTCTGTGTTCTAACACTGGAAAGTCTAGTATTTATTTTCCCTACGAACAACATCCTGAGGGTAGATCCTTAATGGCAGCTTTATTAATGTGCCTCTTAGTATCCTAGCGCTGGTCTCGGCTCACACTTAACACATCCTCTCCCTGGCCCTCAGTGTACTCATCTCACTTCTTATTGGCCCCTTGCAGTGTTGAGTTTCAGTATCCAACAGCGCATGTCCTGGTGGAAGGAAGCAAGGCAGATGTGAATACAGCTGCCACTCCAAGAGCCTACAACATACTATGTATGATAAGATGTCTGGGATATCTTATGTTTAACCCTCACAAAATCCTCCCAGCTAGTATTCCTTGTATTAGTCAGAAACCAAAACCCAGAGAAAGGCGTATGCTCCAAATCAAATGGCTGTGTGCAATGATTTCAACATGAGTCTGTCAAACAAAGCCTAAACTATTTTTATACAATTTAACATAGTTTTTATTCTTTATTCACCTATTCTTTTATGGAATTCGATCATATCTGCCCATTATGGCTCCTATCCCCTTTCACTTCCACTGTGAAACAATAGAAAGTTGCTATTACATAAAAAATATATAATTTATCTTAAATCATCAAACTATCATTAAAGAACATTGAATACATTTTCGTACTAATGTTATGAAGCAGGTGTGGCAGATCTATTTCATCATCACTATGTGTGCTGATAGAACAGCCTGGAAGTGATGAAGAACCTCCCCAGTACCCTCAAAGCCTTTCTATGAAACCCTAGGACTGTGAACATGCCTGCTTGATTTTACAGCAGCAGATCCAGCCTTCCCCAGGCAACATTTATTTAAGAGAAAAAAGCAAGCCATTGGAGCCAGGGGACCCAAATGTTCCTTCATGAGCAACTTACCAATCATCTTGAGTCTTCCGATTCTGTCCATGAGCAAGGCAGAAATTATGTTCCCAGGCAAGACAGACAGGCTGCCCAGGAAGCTGACGAGGTAAATCAGAAAATCATTGTCCTCCTCAAAGTCCATGTGGCAGCCCTCCTTCTGCTCCAGGAAGGTGGAGTTGTTAAACCGACAGTTGATGAACTTGTGTTTGTAGAGGTCTGGAGAGAGAAAGACATCTTAGTTCATGTGAGTGGATGGGAACTGGGAAAAGAAAGGCAGACACATAGATGCCTTCTTTATGGAAAAGCTGTGACCTTGAAGTCACAGGGATATTTGGCCAAAAATATACTAACCTACAATAAAGAGAAATGTAACTAGTGCCAATTTTAGAGACATTTTTAACATATGTAGGTTTGCGTGGCATGTACATGTGAGTATGTGTGTTCACACGTGTCTGGGCATATTTGGGTATGCACATCCATATTTATACCTGAAGTTGTTGGATATCTTTCTCAGTCACTCTATACTTTATGTATTAAGGTAGAACCTTTCACTGAAACTGAAGCTAGTCTGGCTATCCAGCTTGCCCTGGGGATCCCCTGTCTCTGCCCCTCTAGTGCTGGGATTGCAGGCATCAGCACACCAGCACAGTCTTTCCCTGGGTTCTGTGGGTCTGAACTCCAGTCCTTACATCCGTGTGATAAGCACATTACCCAGAGCCATCTTCCCAGCCCCTGAGAGTCCTGTCATGTGATATAGGGGATCATGCAGTGGTTGGGAAATTTCTTTGAAGTAATCCAGCTTAAAGAGCAGAACTTAGGAATTGGGGTTCAGGACTATCAAAATATATCAGTAAAATGCCATCTACAAAAGAATTTAGACCCCAGAACCCACATAAAAACTGAGCATGATGGCACACATTTGCAATTCCACTGCTGAAAAGTGGAAATAAATGGATTGCTGAAGCTTGTTTGCCAGCCAATCTAGCCTAATTGATGAGTGTCAGGTCCTAGTGAGAGATCATGCCTCAAAACACAAGGTGGAGAGCAACTGAGAACAACACCCAAGGTTAACTTCTCATACACACACACACACACACACACACACACACACACACACACACATACACACACACACACACACCAGGAATTAGGGCCATCCTGAACTGTCTACTGCAGAGTCCAGGCAGTCACTTATTCAAAACCCTAAACTTTCTCAAAAGTGAAAAGCATTTGCTGTGAAAACAATTCATGTGTCTTCCGACACTATCGAAGACCAACTTCTAGCAGATAGAATGCTAAATAGAGAAATCCGGGTTGGGATGGCTGACCCTATCATGAACACTCATCTGCCTGAGAATCTACCTATACAACCAAATGTGTACAGAAGCTAGGGAGGTAGCTCAGATGGTAACATGTCTGACATTAAAGCATAAGGATCTGAGTTCAGATCTCGAGCCCCCATATAAAAAAGCCAAATACAGTAGCATGTTCCTGTAATCCTAGATTTGGGGAAGTGAACACAGGAGAACTTCCAGGGCTTGTCAACCAGGCAGTCTAGCTGGATAAGTGAGCTTCAGGGTCAGTGAGAGACCCTGTTTCAAAAAGTAAGGTGAAATGACTGAAAAAGACATTCACTATCAACCTCTGGCTTCCATGTGTGCACATAAACCCACAACTGGAGGCATATATCTTTGCTTCTCCCAGTTATGACATTTCCCAACTATGAATGTTAAGGGGGGAAAGGCCTGTGTTGAGTATACAAATGAAGGGGCATTCTTTGAACTTTGAACTTGAAAGGGTAAAAGGGTATGGCAGTTTTTAATGAGAAATGTAAATTCTGGAATTCATTATTTTTTTAGGTAAAGCTAGAAAGAAATTCAGGAAGGTAACAATAACAAATTATTAGAGACTGGGTAATTTTAGAGATCAGATATTAAACCTTCTGAGGCTGGAATCATGAGGAGAAAAGATGTTCTGTGAACTGTCTGTTGACACTGAGGGCAAGGAGAAATCATAAATATGGACATGAAGCACATGGTTCAATGCAAAGAGCTTTTTGAGCCAAGTAATTGAGAAATGAATTTAAACTCCATCTCCTTGCTAGCTGTGGCCTTTATCGCTGGCTTAAGTCTGTGTCCTCAGCTCTAAGGTAGGAATAATCAGAATTCATTTCTCCACTGAGACCCTGGTAGGGGAGGGTGCTGGTAATAACCAATGAGCTTCCTGTGTCCCAGCTGCAACAAGATACCATTAAGCTATGATGCACACAGTGGGGGGTATCCAGAGTGGTGGAGTGAGAGAATTCTGTGATTTTTTTAAACATGAAGATCTGAAACAGTGTGATTCTAAGATGTTCTTTATGTCTTGCCTTATGCACCAAAATCTGAACAGAGATGACATTCCCTTTTGATTTATTATCAGTTTTTAGTTATGCACAGTCTACAGGAATGAACCCCAGGTTGAAAATGCACCCCTCCCAGATGCTGGCTTTATGAATGCCATACTGTACTTCGGTATAGCATCAGTCTCATTCAGATGAGAACAATTGGCCAGAATTTTTGCTTCAATTTATATGTGATCCAAAACTGAGGTATAGACTAAGCAAATGTTAGAATGGTATCTAATATATGCCCTTTCTGGGGGGTAAAAGCCACTAAAGCTGGCATTGATGGCTTTGAACACCTTCACTCTTGCTTCAGCTCTGACTCTGGGCTTCAGCTTCTAAGCCCCAGGCCCCCTTTGTGTATTCTCCCCAGTGTGTTCATCGTTTTACCTGTGTTGTAGAAGGTGGTTGATTCGATAGTACAGTTCTTGAAATAAGTATCTGTGGATGTCACATCTTCAAAATAGCACTTGTCAAAGAATGTGTCCTCAAAGAGGACATGTTTAAAGTACATCTTTATGAACCTGTGAGGAAGACAGTATCCTTGAGTGAAGCATCCCAGGAAAAGACGAATGCTTGTGACTAAAATGGAAAATGAAGAATGACAGAAACAAGAACTGCATAGCACTAGTAGAAGAACATTATTTCAAGGCAGACTACTGTCTCACTTTGCAGATGCTTTTGTATTGCTGAATATGCTCTGCAGCCATGGAAGAGAGCATCTTGTCCAGGTGTACTTGGAGGAGTGTGCACCAATGGTATAGCCCAAGACCATACCTACCAATCCGAGGAAGACTTCTAAAGGAACATCTAGCTTCCTACCTAAGGCTTATCCCACACCCCCTAGAACTCCAGCAGGCACCAGGAACTACCAGCCAATGACAAAAATAATCAAATGTTTAAAGGCCAGTGTAAAAACACAATTTAAAAAACCCAGAGCAATATGGCATCTCCAGAACCCAGATATCCTATAGCAGACAGTCTTGAATCCCCTAACACAAATAAAACATAAGAACATGACATTAAATCTATGCTTATGAAGATGATAATAGAGAAAATGCATAAAATCCTTAAAGGAATACAGTAAGAAACAGTCAAACATATTGAGGCCATTAGAGAGAAAATGAATAAATCACTCAAATAAATTCAGGAAAATACAAACAAACAGGTAAAGGAATTGAAAAATCATTTAAAGAAATGGTGGAAAATACAAACAAACAGGTGAATTAAATCAATAAAACTGTTTAAGATCTTAAAATGGAAATGGAAACAATAAAGAAAGCCCAAACTGAAGAAATCCTGAAGATGGAGAACTTAGGAAAGAAAACAAGCACTTCTGAGGTAAGCATCAACAACAGAATACAAGAGATGGAGGAAATAATCTTAGGTGCAGAAGATATATGATACTCAAAACACTAAATATAAAGAAAAAATATTAAAAGCTGCAAGAGGAAAAGTCAAGTAACATGAAACGACAAACCTATCAGAATAACACCTGACTTCTCAACAGAGACTATAAATGCCAGAAGGACCTGGGCAGACATCTTGCAAATGCTAAAGACCACATATGCCAACCCAGGCTACTATTGCCAGCAAAAATTTCAATCACCACAGATAGAGAAAAAAGATATTCCACAACAAAACCAAATTTAAACAATATTTATGCACAAATACAGCCCTATGGAAGATACTAGAGGGAAAACTCCAACTCAAGGGGAATAACCACCCAGAAAAACACAGGAAATAGATAACAACACATGTTCAAAATCAAAAGAAAGGAAACACACACACACACACACACACATACACACACACACAAGCACAAACACACAATACCACCACCATCAAAATAACAGAAATTAACAACTGGTCAATAATATCTCTCAATATTAATGGTCTCAACTCCCCAATAAAAAGACACAGGCTAATAGAATGTATGCAAAAACAGGACCCATCATTCTGCATCATACAAGAAACACACCTCATCAATACCTCATAGTTAAGAGCTGGAAAAGGGTATGCCAAAAAAACATACCCAAAAAGCAAGCTGGAGTAGCCATTCTAGTATCTAATAAAATAGACTTTCAACCAAAACTAATGAAAAGAGATAGGGAAGGACACTTCATACTCATCAAAGGAAAAGTACACCAAGATAATGTCTCAATTCTGAGCAACTCTACCCCAAACACAAGGACACCACATTCAAAATAATTACTAAAGCTTAAATCGCACATTGAACCCCATATATTAATAGTAGGAGACTTCAACACCCCACTCTCACCAATTGACAGATCATCAAGACAGAAACTAAATAGATAAATAATAAAACTAATATGTGCTATTAATCAAATGGACCTCTCAGATATCTACAGAATATTTTATCCAAACACAAAATAATATACCTTCTTCGCAGCACTTCATGGAACCTTCTCCAAAATTGGCTATGTACTCAGTCACAAATCAAACCTCAACAGATATAAGAAAACTGAAATAACCGTTTTCATCTTATCACACCACCATGGGTTAAATACAATAACAACAGAAACAACAAAAAGAGGACAAACTCATGGAAACTGAACAACTCCCTCCTCAATGGCCACTGGGTCAGGGACAAAAGAAAGAAATTAAAGACTCTCTAGAATTCACTGAAAATGAAATGGGCACAAGAGACCCAAACTTATGTGACACAATGAAAACAATGCTAAGAGGAAAATTCATAGCACTAAGTGCCTTCATAATGAAATTGCAGAGATCCTATACTAGCAACTTAACAGCACACCTGAAATCTCTAAAACAAAAATAAACAAACACACCAAAGAGGAGTAGACAACAGGAAATCATCAAGTTCAGGGCTTAAATTAATGAATTAGAAACAAAGAGAACAATACAAAGGAACAATAAAACCAAGAGCAGGTTCTTTGAGAAAATCAACAAGATAGACAAACCCTTAGCCAAACTAACTAAAAGGCAGAGGGAGAGCATCCAAATTAACAAAATCATAAATGAAAAATAGACATGAAAAAGACACTGAGGAACTCCAGAGAATCATTGGGTCTTACTTCAAAAGCCTGTCTCCCACAAAGTTGAAAAAATCTGAAAGAAGTCGATGATTTTCTTGATAGATTTTACTTAACAAAGGTAAATTAAGATCATGTAAACAGTTTAAATAGTCCTACAATCCCTAAGGAAATAAAAGCAGTTATCAAAAGTCTCCCAACCAAAAAACCACAGGGTTTTTTTTATTCAGTGGAGAGTTCTACAAGACCTTCAAAGAAAAGCTAATACCAATAAGTCTCAAACTATTGCACAAAAATAGAAATAGAAGGAATATTACCAAACTCATTCTATGAGGCCACAGCCATCCTGATACCTAAATTACACAAAGAATCAACAAAGTAAGAAAATTTCAGACCAATTTCACTCATCAACATTGATGCAAAAAAACGCAATAAAGTATTAGCAAACTGAATCCAAGAACACATCAAATATATCATCCACCATGATCAAGTACACTTCATCCCAGGGATGTGGGGATGGTTCAACATATGAAAATCCATCAATTTAATACACCATATAAATAAGCTGAAAGAGAAAAATCACACAATCATCTCATTAGATGCAGAAAAGGCCTTTGAAAAAATATTACAGCCCTTCATGATAAAAAGTCTTAGAACGATAAGGAATACAAAGCCCATACCTAAACATAATAAAGGCTATATGCAGCAAACTGATGGCCAACAAAAAAATTAAATAGAGAGAAATTCAAATAAAGTCCACTAATATCAGGGACAAGACAAGGCTGCCCACTCTCTCCATACAACTTCAATATAGTAATTGAAGTTCTAGCTGGAGAAATAAGACAAAGCAAAGGAGATCAAGGAGGTCCAAATGGACAGGAAAATGTAAACGTATCACTATTTTCAGATATAATAATAATAATAATAATAATAATAATAATAATAATAATAATAACAACAACAACAACAACAATAATAATAATAATAATAATAATAATAATAATAAACAAGTGTCCCAAAAAAACCCACCAGAGAACTCCTAAAGGTGATAAACATCTTCAGCAAAGTGACTGGATACAAGATTAATTTTTTAAAAATCAATAGCACTCTTGTACACAAATGACAAACAAGCTGAGAAAGAAATTAGGGAAACTATACCCTATATATACACTATAGACACAAATAATAAAAAAGTATCTTTGGTGTAACTCTAACCAAGCAAGTCGATGACCTGTATGACAAGAACTTCAAGTCTCTGAAGAAAGAAACTGAACAAGATATCAGAAGATGAAAAGATGTCTCATGCTCATGGATCAGTAGGATTAACATAGTAAAAATGGCCATGTTACCAAAAGCAATCTACATATTCAATGTAATCCCCACTAAATACCAACACAATCCTTTACAGACCCTAAAAGAACAATTCTAAACTTCATATGAAAAAAAAAGCCAGAATAACTAAAACAATCCTATACAATAAAAGATCTGGAGGTATCTCCATCCCTAACTTCAAGCTATAGTAATAAAAACAGTATGGTACTGGTGTAGAAATAGACTGGTTGATCAATGGAATTGAATCAAAGACCCAGAAATATACCCACACACCCACAGGCACTTGATTTTTGACAAAGGAGCTAAAGCCATGCAGTGGAAAAAAGACAGCATCTTCAACAAATGGTGCAGGTCTACCTGGATAGCTACACATGGAAAAATGCAAATAGATCCATATTTATCACCCTGAGCAAAACTCAAGTCCAAGTGGATTAAAGACCTCAACATAAAACCAGACACACTAGATCTGTTAGAAGAGAAGTGGGGAAGAACCTTGAACTTATTGGCACAGAAGACAATTTCCTGAATAGAACACCAACAGATTCTTAGAGCTCAGGCTCTAAAATCAACAATTAATATATGGGACCTCGTGAAACTGAAAAGCTTCTGTAAGGCAGAAGACACTGTCAACAGAACAGAATGACATCCTACACTCTGGAAAAAGATATTTACCAACCCTACATCTAACAGGTGGCTAGTATCCAAACTACATAAAGAACTCAAGAAATTAAATACCAATAAACCAAACAATCAAATTTTAAAACGTGGTACAGACATAAACAAAGAATTCACAGCACAGAAATAAGAAGCACTTAAAGAAATGATTAACATCCTTAATCAAGTCTCTTCTCGGTGACCTTGATACCCTATGAGCATATACAGAGGGAGGTAATCCCTCTGAGGAACAGTCATAGGGGAGGGGAATAAGGGGAAAATGGGAGGGAGGGGAGAATGGGAGGATACAAGGGATGAGATAACCATAGAGATGTAACAAGAATAAATTAATAAAAAAACAAAAAAAAATCCTTAATCATCAGGGAAATGCAAATCAAAACAACTCTGAGATTCCATCTTATACCCATCAGAATGGCTAAGATAAAAATAACTCAAGTGACAGCATATGCTGTGAGGATGTGTAGAAAGGGGAACACTCCTCTATTCCTGGATGGAGTGAAAACTTGTACAACCACTTTGGAAATCAACCTGGCATTTTCTCAGAGAACTGGGAACAGCTCTACCCCAAGACCCAGCTATTCCACTCCTGGGTATATACCCAAAAGATGCTCCATCATACAACAAGGACATTTGCTAAACTATGTTCATAGAGGCTTTATTCATAATATCCAGAAACTGGAAATAACCCAGATGTCCCTCAACCAAAGAATAGATAAAGAAATTATGGTGCATCTACACAATGGAATACTACTCAGCTATTAAAAATAAGGAAATATTGAATTTTGCAGGCAAATGGATGAAACTGGAAAAAAAAATCATCCTGAGTGATGTAACCCAGACCCAAAAAGACAGGCATGGTATAAACTCACTTATAAACAGATATTAGCCATATAATACAAGATAGCCACACTACAATACACAGACCTAAAGAAACTAAGTAACAAGGACCACCCTAGGGAGAATGCTTAATTCCCATTCATAAGAGCAAATCGAATAGACACTGGAAGAAGTCAAAAAGAGGGAATAGAATGAGAACCTACCATTGATGTCCTCTGAAAAACTTCAACCAGCAGGGGATAAAAGCAGATGCCAAGACTCACAGTCAAATTGTGGGTAGAGTGCAGAGTCTTATGGAAAAGTGTTGGGGGTGGGGGAATAGGAGGACCCAGAGGGGACAGGAACTCCACAAGAAGGCCAACAGAGCCAACAAATCTGGGCCCAAGGGGGCCAGCAAAGACTAATGCACCAACCTAGGATCATGCATGGAGAAGATCTAGGACCCTTGCTCAGATGTAGCCAATAAGGAGCTCACTCTACATGTGGGTCCCCTAGTACAGGGAGCAGGGTCTGTCTCAGACATGGACCCTGTGGCCTGCTCTTCAATCACTTCCTTCTGGCCAGGCCACAGAGCAAGAAGACTCAGGCAGTTCTGATGAGTCTTGACAGGCTGAGACAGGTAAGGGAGGAGGGCTCCCCCTTTCTGAGGACTAGGGGAGGGGGATAGGGGGAGAAGCGGGAGGGTGGGACTGGGAGGAGACAAGGGAGGGAACTATACAATAAGGATGTAATGTGAATGAATTTTAAAAATAAATTTAAATTTTAAAAAGCATCCCGTTAATAATAAATGGGCAAGACATCTGGATAGTTATGAGGTGCAGCCACATGGGGAGGCCACTTGGTACAGGTCCAACTCCCCTGTCATCTTGGAAGGAAAGAAAGTCTCTTCTGTGCATGTTAATCTGGTCCTCTGTAGCTCGGTCAGATGTTTAGGTGGAAACTTTTAGATAAGTCCTCATTGGCGATTACAAACCACTCCCTCCTTCACACATCTGCACAGTCAATCTTTAGCCAACCCTTCCTGAGCATGGTACTAGTATCACAGGACTAGGTCCTGTGAGTCCAGAGAAAAAACATGTTCCCCGCCTTTCAATCTAATTGATGGGAAGAAGTGATACTTTAAGCACAGTGGGCCGCAGCCAGATAGTGGAATCACAGCGACAGAGCAGCACAGGGGGCTGAGGGTCATTGTGTCCCTTGAGCACCCCGAGATGATGCACTTTCTGGCCTTATGTAATGACCAGTGTTCCCCTGTGCACTGCTGCTCAGAGCCTAACCAGAACACACACTCCTCATTAGCCTCTGCAAAGGGAACTCCCAACCCAAAAGAAGGCTTGGGCCAGTGATTGCCACAGTGATAGGCCCTGACCACTTCATCAGAATAAAACCAAAAAAATAATAACTGCTGTTAAATATTCAGTTTCCACTTAAAGAAATGTTCAGTCTCCTTAGTCATCAGGGAAATGCAAATCAAAACAACTCTGAGATTCCATCTTACACCCATCAGAATGGCTAAGATCAAAAACTCAAGTGACACCACATGCTGGAGAGGATGTGGGGAGAGAGGAACACTCCTTCAATGCTGGTGGGAATGCAAACTAGTACAGCCACTTTGGAAATCTATCTGGTGCTATCTCAGAAAACTGGGAATAGGGCTTCCTCAAGACCCAGCTATTCCACTCCTTGGAATATACCCAGAAGATGCACCAGCACATAACAAGAAAATTTGCTCAACCATGTTCATAGCAGCCTTATTCATAATAGCCAGATCATGGAAACAGCCTAAATGTCCCTCAGTAGAAGAATGGATAAAGAAACTGTGGTACATATACACTATGGAATACTACTCAGCTATTAAAAACAAGGAATTCCCTAAATTTGTGGATAAATGGATTGAGCTAGAAATGATCATAATGAGTGAGTTAACCCAGAAGCAGAAAGACTCAAATGGTATATACTCACTTATATCTGCATACTAGTCCAAGGGGCATGTCCCATGAAAGCCTTCACTTACCAGGAAACTGGGACAGAGGGGAGGACATCCTATTGGGACTCTAGATGAGAGAAGCATGGGAGAATAGCAAAGTAGAAGGATCCAGTGGGTCCTAGAAACCTACAAGTAGAACATTATGAAAGGCAGATTTGGGCCAAGGGGTCCCACTCAAACTAAGGCAACAGCCAAGGACAATACAGGTGGTAAACTTTAAACCCCTACCCAGATCTAGCCAATGGTCATAACAGTCTCCACACTTGAGTGGAGAGTGGGATATGACTTGCTCATGTACTCTGGTGCCTCACATTTGACTATGTGCCCTGGAGGGGGAGACCTGGTGGCACTCAGAGGAATGACAGCAGGTCACCGAGAAGAGACTTGATACCCTATGAGCATATACAGGGGGAGGTAATCCCTCTCAGGAACAGTCATAGGGGAGGGGAATAAGGGGAAAATGGGAGGGAGGGAAGAATGGGAGGATACAAGGGATGGGATAACCATAGAGATGTAACAAGAATAAATTAATAAAATTTAAACAAAATATTCAGTTTCCATAGCTGGACACAGTGGTGAACACCTGCAATCCCAGCCCTGGGAGTCCTGAGGCAGGAGGATTATGAGTTTGAGGATAGCCTGGGATATATAGTGAAACCTCATCTCAAAAATATAATCTTAGACCAGATTATTATATCTTCAAGGTCTAGAAAATCAGTTTGTGAGAGATAGCCCACAGGTAATCATGAACCAGGAAGAAGTGACAATGAACAATGGATTCAGACTGACTTTGACAACCTTGATGGCAACTAATGCCTGATGGTTTATTCCCAACAAATTTAAACAGTATAATTTGGAGGGGGGAGATTCCTGGTGTAATACAGGTGCACAGGGAAGTATAATTACATCAAAACGACTCAGGATACCTGTCATTTCTTCCAAGAGGATGGGTTCTACAGATAGGCTAACTGTGCTAGCTTAATAGCCTAGGGAGAGATCTGGCCTGATCTCAATCATACTAATAGCATAGAGGTCATTTGGGCTATTAACCACCTCTGGTCCTGGTAGTGAGAGCTTGGCAAGCTCCTAGCTGTAAAGGTCATTTAGATTACTAGGCACCTTCGGTCCTGGTTGTAGGAGCTTGATATGGCCTTGCCCAACAGATAACACTGATCACAAGGCTATTAATCACTTCCAATTCCAGCTTTCTGGATGGAGGAATAGGTTTTACATCTTGCACACTGGAAAGACAACTCTGTGTACTTGACATTCCTGGCTTGTCTGGAGATCTGTGAATGAAAGGACTGTCAATGTTGTGCTCCTAACAATTTTGTATCATTTTTTTAAGGCACAAATTTGGGTGAATATTTAAACTCAAGCTTACAAAATCTGTCGTTAAGTTTCCAGTTTCTACAGAAAAACTAAATGGGACATGGTAGCTAACGTCTGCCAACCCAGCACTTAGGAGGCTGAGAAAGAAGAAAAGCTATGAGTTAGAGGCCAGCCTTAGCTATAGAGTCAGATGGGGAAAAGAGTACAGTGGTACTTGCCTATGATCCAAGCATCCCAGAATCCCAGCATTTGGGAGGCAGAGGCAGGAACATCAGGGGTTCAAGTCACCCTCAGGTACAAACTTGTGGCTACTCTGGCCTATTGGAAACCCTGAGACAGAGGGGGAAAGGAAGGAGAGTAGAAGGGAAGGGAAGAGAGAAGCAAAAAAAAATAATTGGGTTATTTTTATCACAGGAAGATGCCTGTGGTTTCAAATACTGCGCACCACATGTGTTTACGTGGGACAGCTATTCCTGCCTCAGTCTTTGTCTTTCTTAAGATATCCTTCTGTTTAATATAATAATGGGCTGGTGACATGGCCTTCAGAGGTATTTTAATATTCTTCCAAGAGTGCGTAAGAAAGTTGAGCCATAAATCAAAAATGAGTCTGACGCAGGCCGGCCTTAAAATATGTCTTCAGCTGGGTTATAAAAAGCCAGTATTATAAGGAAAAAGATAAAAGGAGAAAGGACCAACCCATATTTTGTGAGTCCTTACATAAATCATCTCTTCCAATATCTAACTTATACACAGAGTCATCCCAAGATTCCTCACTCAGGAGGTTCAGAGGCTGAAAACAAAGTAACCAGCACTTAGGAGACTGAAGCAGGGTATTATGGGTTTAAGGACAGCCTGGGCTACATGATGAGTCTAAGTGTCTAAGTATAGAGATGGGGGTGGAGAGTGGGTTAGCAAGACTGTGTATCTTCTATTCCTTTCAGGAAAGAGAAGCTACCAGCAATGCAGAGTCTAGGACAACATTATTATGTGACAACTCTGCTGAGGCCACCAGGCCCCGGTGTACAGGTCCAAATCTGTGGTCATGTGGGCAGCCCTGCTTAAGCCCAGTGGGTCACAAACAAAGCAAAAAGACACAAGCATGTGAAGTAGGGTTGTCAGGGATGAGAGGGAGGTAAGACAGGGCAGAGGTGAGAGTGACCAGAATGCATTTTACACGTGTATGAAATTGTCAAAGAACAAGGTTAAATAATAAAAATTTCGTGGGACATGCCCCTTGGGCTAGTATGCAGATATAAGTGAGTATATACCATTTGAGTCTTTCTGCTTCTAGGTTAGCTCACTCATTATGATCATTTCAACATTATGATAGGCAGATTTGGGCCAAGGGGTCCCACTCAAACTAAGGCACTAGCCGAGGACAATACAGGCGGTAAACTTTAAACCCCTACCCAGATCTAGCCCATGGACAGGACAGTCTCCACACTTGAGTGGAGAGTGGGATATGACTTTCTCCTGTACTCTGGTGCCTCACATTTGACTATGTGCCCTGGAGGGGGAGACATGGTGGCACTCAGAGGAAGGACAGCAGGTCACCGAGAAGAGACTTGATACCCTATGAACGTATACAGGGGGAGGTAATCCCTCTCAGGAACAGTCATAGGGAAGGGAATAAGGGGAAAATGGGAGGGAGGGAAGGATGGGAGGATACAAGGGATGGGATAACCATAGAGATGTAACAAGAATAAATTAATAAAAAATAAAAATAAAAAAAATAAAAAAAATTTAAAGTTTGAGAAAAGAGTCATTATTATACTCTGATCCCTTCACCCTTAGAATCATCAATGCTTTGTCCACCAAGTGATCTAGAGGACACCAGACTCATAAATATAATCCTCGTGTTTGTGGTTTGGTGGTGTCACAGTCAGGGAACTGCCTCTACAGAAAAGGTTGATGATAACTGAGTGTGATCATTATGAGACAGAGGCTATACTATCCAGTCACCATCTGGACCAGAAAATAATGCAGAAGAGCAGGCAGAAAGAATGTAAGAACGTGAGGAACTGGAGGCGCGCGGTGAAATGCCACTATGGGACATGGCAGGGTTGTTGGTCTCATGAACTAACAGCAGCTATGACATAAGAGCAAGCCAGTCTCTATGCCAGTGAAGATGAGGGAGAGGCTCTTGAGGCTGTACCCCAAGCTAAGGAGCTATTGGTAATTGATGGCTACTGGGGTAGAGAGAGTCATTTGTCTCAGGAGCACGCCCACTAGTAGGCTGTCCATGCTGCAGCGGGTGGTCCCACACCCACTGGCATAAGGGCAGCACTAATTTGACTTAGTGGGTTATAAAACAAAATAGAAAAGGAGGAAATGCAGGAGGAGGTGGAGGAGGAGGGGAAAGGGGAAAGTAAAGTGGGAGCCCAGGAAGGAATATGAGGGAAATTACAGTTGGATATGATCAAGATTCAGTGTATACATGAGGAAATTGTCAAAGAATGAATCAAAGTGTTCATTTTTAAAAGAATGCATTTGATAGGCTCATCAGGACATGTGTCACAACAAAAAGAAGGAATTGCTGAAATTATACATAATTCTAAAGAAATTACCAAAATGGTAACACAAAGAGAAAAATAAAGGAGGGCAAAACAGAACATCTAAATACTATGGGGAAACACAGGATGGTATAATATAGGTACAGTTCATAATTCAAGATAAGAAAGGGAGAGACTTTGGCAAAAGAAATGGTAATTTTCCTAAAGGAATATGAAAACAAAACCCTTAAGTTTTGTAAGGAACGTAAAAAGTCCACAGAGGCAGTACCAGAAGAAGTGCAAGGAAGGAAGGAAAAAGCATCCTATATGAAAACAGACAAGTAACAAATCTAAGGCTAGGTGTGGTGTGGGGCACATGCCTCTAATGCCAGCACTGGGAAGGCAGAGGCAGGCAGATTTCTCTGAGGTCAAGGCTACCCTGGTCATTGTAGTGAGTTCCAGGACAGCCAGGGATACATAGTGAGATCCTGTCTGGGAGAGGAGATGGGAGGAAAATCTTGAAATGAGGAAAGTTTTTAAAATCACATCAGACAAACAGACAGACAGACAGACAGATAAAACTGTAGCAGGAGCCAGTGAGACGGCTCAGCATGTAAAGGCTTTTACCACAGCTGACAACTTAAGGACCTGAGTTTAATCCCCAAAACCTACATAAAAGTGAAAGGAGAAAACCAACTCCACCAAGTTGTCCTCTGCATTCTATGACATATGTGTCCCTTTCACATACACACACACACACACACACACACACACACACTTAAAATGTATGTAGGATTTAAAAGTATGTTTTTATTTAGAAGTATAGAACAGTGGCAATCAACCTTCCTAATGCTGCTACCCTTTAACGTAGTTCCTCGTGTTGTGGTGACCCCCAACTCTATATACCTGAAACTTACCTCAGGTCTATTCTCTATGCTTTTATATTTAAATTAGCTGATTGGATCGAGAACACAATTGCATTTTGTCGAAATTTACCCTGCAGCAGAAATTTTGCTGCATAATAAAAGTCTGTCATCCTGAATGGGGTGGTGAATGCAAGATGATAAAACCACAGCCATGAGCATGTAGGATCCCTCTACAACCCTCAGGGATCCACAGAGAATTGGGGGTTGGATCCTACTCTGTAGCACGTGGCGTGGCATTGCTCCCTTGACCAGGGTGCAGAGCTTGGCTGGCTGACTGGAAGCTGGAAGCAGACTTGCTAAACATCTTTTTTAAAAAATCTCTCCAGAGTGTGGTAGATCGCAATTGATTCATTGTTAAGTAGTTACAATGAATCAGAGGCAGTCTGCCACTTTCTGGAGAGATGTTTCCCTATAACCCAGTTCTTTGAAAAGAATAGAGTTGATGCAGAGATGATGGGAAGAGAGAAGAGGTTACATGAGGAGGCAATTAAAAAATAGATCTTGAGTGGTAAAGGTTAAAAAAATTATTTTTGTTACTACTTCATAACTGTAATTTGGCCACCTGCTGTGAATAGTAATGTAGGTATCTGTGTTTTCTGGTGGTCTTGGGTCACGTGACCCATGTGAAAGGTTCGTTTGACCCCAAAGGAGTAACAGGTTGAGAAACACTTGTATAGAAAGAGCAAGACCCTTCCCACTCAGAAATTCTACTTTTAGTTATACTAGCTAAAAAAAAAATCTTTCATAGAATGCTTTTCTGCAGCAGTATATAAAAGAAAACAATTATCACCTAAATGGCCACCAAAAGAATAGAAAATACACAGTAGAATATGCATGAAGTAAAATTCAAATGAAAATAAATGAGCTACATAGCTATGCTAACCATCCTGAGAGCTGCAGCTGCCTGCACAGGGCCTACAAAGAGTGAACCCATAAGCAGCCATGAACAGGCCATGGAGTCCAGTCCTCCCCAGGGGAGCTGCGGGCAGCAATGGCTATGGGTGATAGGAAGTCATTGTTCTTAATGATGTGACCACTATGAGGGATCATACTCCTATGGATAGCTTTGCACCCATGTTTGGTCACAAAACAAAAACAAAAACAAAACAAAATGACATGAAAGTAGAATAGAGGCTTGGTAGAGGAGCATGTTGGTGGGAGCTGGAGAGGGTAAGGGAGGGTTCTAGGAGATCGCTGTACCTTGAATCGTGTGTGTGTGTGTGTGTGTGTGTGTGTGTGTGTGTGTGTGTGTGTG
>OU015752.1:94810474-94822920 GCA_907169655.1 Acomys percivali
TGTGTGTGTGTGTGTGTGTGTGTGTGTGTGTGTGTGTGTGTGTGTGTATTATGAAATTGTCAAAGAATACATTTTTTTTTTGAGACAGGGTTTCTCTGTCTTGGCTGTCCTGGACTCAGTTTGTAGACCAGGCTGGCCTCAAACTCACAGCGCTCTGCCTACCTCTGCCTCCCAAGTGCTGAGATTAAAGGTGTGCGCCACCATGCCTGGCCCAAATTAATTTTTAAAAGACTTTGATTCTAAACAAAGAAAGAAAGCAACAAGTTGGATAATAATTAGCATGACACCTTTGTAATCCTCATGGGAGGTGGGAGCAGGAGAATCAGGAATTCAGAGACATCTTCAGCTACATGGCAAGTTTCAGTCCAGCCTGGGCTACATAAGGCCCCATCTCAAAAACCAATAATAATAACAATTAGTTTATATACACATATACCATAGTATATTTAGCAGAGACTTGAAACATACAGACGACAATTGTGCAATGCTTATATAGAGAGAAATACTTTGGAAAAGCACAAAAGCATACACAAATATAAAGCACCAACTTCTGACAATGGTGATCATGTCCTCTGGAGAGAGACAGGAATCGTATCAAGAATTCAACTCGAGGATGGATGGCTGTAGCTCCATGCCGTGGTTCTCAATCTTCCTAATGCTGCATCCTTTAATACAGTTCCTCATGTTGTGGTGAGCCCAGCCATACAATTACTTTCTTTTTGCGACTTCATAATTGTAACTTTGCTATTGTTCTGAATTGTAACATAAATACCTGATATGTAGGGTATCTGATATGCAAGCCCCAAAGGGGATGTGACCCACTGGTTAGGATCTGCTTCTCCATGGTAAAGTGCATGCTTAACTTGTGAGAGGTGCTGGAGTCAACCCCAAGAAGTGTCCTTCACCAGAAGAAAGTGGCGTTCACAAAGTGAATGCTTAAAACCTAAGTTAATGACCTTGAGGTTATGGTTTTGTAAAGTTAAGTGCCCCAAATAGTGTTATCTGTATTACTCCCTAGTATCTCAAAGTGCAGACTATTCCACCATTAAAAAACAAAAAACAAAAAACAAACAAAAAAAAAAAAAACAAAGAAAGCAATAGTTATTCGAAGGTGACAGTATTCCAGGACCAATAAGAAGAGAAATTGTTAAGTGCAAAGTAACCCTCCAATAATCGATAGGATTCCTATATGCTTGCAATAATGTGTGCAAACCTTTTATTAAGAGAAAGCAATCCTAGTTTCAATGCCCAAGCAAAATACAAAGTACCCAGAAAGACTCTCAGGAAGAACTACACAGAGCCAATATAAAGCAGGAAATTGTACTGAGAAATTTTACCACATAATCTGATATGTGGTCCATATCTGAACTGTGACCTTCAAATGTGGGCTGTGAGGCTGCACAGGCCAGTGTATCCCAGTGTGTGCCTGTGCTTACCACCTACTGTTGCCATCTGTAAGGGACTTTGCTGTATTGAAACGAACCACACTGAGTGTTTTTAAAATAACACATCTTATTTATGTGCTTCCAAAAGGGACCCCAGCAGCACAGTGACCTTTCACACTATGCATAAAATATGTCTCTGCACATTCATGACTTTGCCTCCCCCTCTTCTCTCCCTGCTTCCTGCTGTGCTCTAGACCTCATTTGGAGGTAACTCTCACAAGCCTCATTTTCACTCTGAGCTATTCACCACTGACCTTTAAAGAAAGCCCTGTTGACTTTATACGACTTTAATAAGAAGCCTTTCTATTCGTCGCTGACAAGTCACCTATGTGAATGGTGACTCAGTCCCACTGGAGGGCCAACCCTGAGTATTCGGAGTACAGCCAGGCATGGTGGCACACACCTTTAATCTCAGCACTCGGGACGAAGAGGCAGATGCATCTCTGTGAGTTCGAGGCCAGCCTGGTCTACAAAGCAAGTTCAGGATAGCCGAGGCTACCCAGAGAAACAAAAAAACCAATACCAAAAACAAAAAAACAAAAACAAAAAAAAAAAAAAAAGGGGGGGAGTGGCCTAGAGAGATGACTCAGGTTGCCTGCTCTTCCAAAGGTCCTGAGTTCAATTCCCAGCAACCACATGGTGGCTCAGAGTACAGCCTTGACTTCCCTTTTGCCGGGAGGAAAGATGGGGATCAGGATATCACTTCCAGAGTCCTGAACTTTTGCAGACAGGAATCAGGCAGTTCTTCCTGCTAATGCTTCCCCAAGCCTGACCCTCTCACAACCCCACCCAGCCAAACCACTTTCTCCCAGCAGGAAGCACATTAATTAGCTGATTAGCTAATGCACACTCAGATGGGAGCCTGCTTTCTCTTAATTACTAATAATGGTAACTTGTCATTTTGTCTAAAAGTGCAAATTCAAATTTAATCCTACACCTTTGAAAAACTCAAACTCTGAGACAAACTGCATGTTGGGACTTACAGGCACTATGCCCCATAAGATGCACCAACCAGGATGCAGTATAGAACCCCTTGGGGTGGGGCCAAAACTAATCCATGCCAAGGAGATAGGTTTCTTAGCAGGATAAGGGGTACCTTTCAGTGAGACCTAAAATACTTAGAGGAAGTCTGAGGCCCTGTCTACAGAAGTCATTACCTCCACGTGTTTTAGACAATAAAATAAATCACTTTCATCTAAATGTTAAACCAGCAACATGTGCGTGACCGAATATTGGCGCAAAGGTTAGATGCTTTGAAAGAAAAAAAACGCTGTTACATCTTGACCACCAGATGGCAGCACAACACAAGAAGAGAAGCGGATTGTTTTTTTTTTTTTTTTTTTTTTTTTCAAAATAAGCCCATGAAGACAAATAATTTTGAACTCAATAGGCTTCAGAGGAAAATCTATGTACTCCAAGTGACGGTGCCAATGTTGTATCAAGGTGGTGAGCAGGGCGCTTATGGCATTGACAGTGATGTTTCCAGGCCACGGCATCTCCAGCAATGCCACATAACTCTATAAGTGGTCATTCACATGCCACTTAACTCAGTGATCTTCCTAGGTACAGTTCCAGGAGGCAAATTTCAAGGGACCCATGCTCATCTTGAAGAACAATATGTCCCGGAGAAAGCTTATCTAATATCCTGCCTCTGTCTACTACTTCTCCTCCAGATGGAAGCCTCAAAGGAGGGACTCAGCAGGCTGAATTATCCATCTTATTTGTCTAAGAAGTAGAGAGATGACTCCAACGGAGTGAGGAAGCATCCTCACAAAGACGTAGGAAGACCCTAATATCCCACTGACTTCTCCCCTGAGGACAAGGCTCTCCCTGACCACAGAACATGCTTCAGGTCCGCCTTCTGAGATAGTAGTACATGAAGAATGACAAAGGTAGTTCCGTAATAGCCTTGCACAGAGAAGCTCCCACGCTCAAAGAAAAAGCTCAGTAACCAGGCCACAGATTGTTTCAAGGGCCTCAGCATATTTCCCGGTGCTATTGCATAGCCCGTGGTCACTCACACAACCATCAGCAACACTCTGGGAGCTTCACTCAGCACAGTTCAGCTCAAAGGAGGCCGTGTCCAGCCTAGTGAATAACACAACACTGTGGTAGAATGTGGCTGTCTGTTCCCTTCCATCAAAGGATCAAGTTCTCAGGAGAGATAGCCAGATTGTTCACCCTCCACCAAATGGCATGTCATCTTATATCAGTGCAATACAGATTCAGCCGTCAGGGGACTACAGTGTCTTTAGCAGCCAGGATGGGTTGGGAGGACACATCCTTGGAGCTCATTCTTATTGCATTGAACTCCCATCGTCCCAATGTTCTCGTCCAAGGAAAGCCCCAGTGACTGTCACTCAGGCCTAAGGAAAGCCCCTGGTCACACACTTACTTATCATTCACAAGCTTCCCATGTTGGTGGATCTGGTTTTCCATCGTGAAGTTGATTGTGGCTCCATGCACGTGCTCACCAAAAAACACTTTCATTTTAGACTTGTATTCTTCATCCTGGAAATACCGGATCATATCAGGGAACCACACTGTAAGGCCGTAGTAACTGCAAGAGAGAAGGCAGAAAAGCTAAGAAGCCCCCCCGGGATTGTTCTTTCAACAGCAGAGTCCGAGTCCATGACTTAATGTAGATCATACTTAATGTAGGAATTTGGTTCATTATTATAAAATTGAATACAAAAATTCATTACATTAACACATCTAAGAGGTAAGAAGGAAATGGTATTTTGAAATATATTTTATTAAAAAGCTCACTTGATATTAAACAAAAATTTGCCAATAGATTAGGGGCTGATGGACGCTTCCCTAATCTATAGAAAGAACATCTGAACTCAAAAGCCAGAACTGTAGTAAAAAAGGGACACACTAAGGATGTGCCCACTAGTATGAAGATCAAGACAACATGTTTGTCACCACTGACTTAGTAGCTCTTACACAACCTGATTAGTAGAGAAAGAAAACAGGAGCGGGGGCTGAGCAAATAGCCCAGTAGATAGTGTTCATCATACATGATGAGGAGTGGAGTTCAGATCCCCAGTACCAGCACAAAGACCAGGTAGACAAGATGGCCCACCTAGAGAGGTGAAGACAGGGAATCTTAGGGCAAGCTGGCTAGCTAGACTAGACAAATCATCAAGATCCAGCTTCTATGTCACCCTACCTCAGTAAAGAAAATGGGAACAATCTGAGAAGACACCCAACTTTCAATGTCTGGCTTACACACAAGCATGCACATGCACACAAACACACACACACACACATACATACATACAAACATACACACACATACCACATATACACATGAAACAAACATAGAAATATAAAATTGTAAAATTAGCTCTTTTCCTTTTTTAAAATTTATTTTTTTTATTTAATTAATTTATTCTTGTTACATCTCAATGGTTATCCCATCCCTTGTATCCTCCCATTCTTCCCTCCCTCCCATTTTCCCCTTATTCCCCTCCCCTATGACTGTTCCTGAGGGGGATTACCTCCCCCTGTATATGCTCATAGGGTAGAGTACAACACTGTGCACAATTACTCCATCCTAAACCTCCAAGCTAGTATAGTTTCTTTCCATTCAGATTTCCCACATAATACTTGCTTTTTACTCATCTCTTAGGTCTGGCTCATTCCTCCTGGTGTTTCCTGGTCCTCTCTTTATGCATCCCTACTGTCTTCCTGCTTTCTCCTCTCGCTGAACCAGGATGCCCCCCCCCAATTCTCTGTATTGCTCACTAGCTATTCTTTTTAATAATATAGTTCAAGCCCTAAACCCTAAATGTCAACTCAAAGCAACGGATATTATCATACTGACAGAAGCAATTCTCTGTTCTACTGAAGTCGATAAAAGCACACATGGATGAGAGCTTTATCTCTTTTGACCCTTGAACCCCACTTTCAGGAATCGAGTCCACTAACAAAGCAGCCCTAGTGCAATGTGCTGCACACAGGGCTGGACACTGTGGCACTGTTTGCAATAGCAAAAGTCTGGAAAGTCCCAGGAGTCTAGCAAGGAGCCTTAGTTAGTGATGTGATGGGGAAGAGTGGGGTTTCTGCTCACACATGTTATTTCACTTCAGAGAAGAAAGGCCTTTAATGCCAGCACTCAACTAGTGGAAGCAGTAGGATCAGGGATTTCGGGAAATCCTGTCATACAGTGAATTTCCAGCCAGCCTGTGCTACATGAATACTGCCTCAAAACAAGTACGGAAAGGTGGGGGGGGGGGAGAAAGAAAGGAAGGGAGAGAAGGAGGGAGGGCGGGAGGGAGAGAGCAAAGCAAGCAAACAGAAAAGCTTAGTTGATTGGTGTGGATAGATATTCAGACTAGATAATTGAATACAGCAAGCAAATGCAAAATGTTTTACTTTGGTTAAGAAAAAAAAAAAAAAGAAACATCTGAAAATATACAAAGCTCTCGGGAAACAGCTACATATCCATACATAGATAGACTATGGGAACATCTACATATATACAATATGCATATATCTACATATATATATACTTGAGAAATAGCTACATATATTCACAGATCTTGGGAAACAGCTACACATATTACAGAGGCCTTGGGAAACAGGTATATACATACATAGATCTTGGAAAGCATCTATAAGACCTCAGGAAACATCTGTGTATGGACATACAACTTGAGGAGCACATACATACATACATACATACATACATACATACATACACACACACACACACACCCTTGGAAATATCTACATGTATCTGTATATATTGGCTTACATTTATAAAAGTGAAAAAGAAGGAAACCCTGGAGTGAAAAACATGAAATAGAAGGGAGTGGGTGGACGAGGAAGGGATGGAGGTAAGATTTCCCTGGTGTTCCTACATGTGGGATGTATTGCCGATTCGATGAAATTAAATCCAGCATCAGTAAATATAAGTAAAACCCACTTTAAAAACTGTTAATGAATTGAATCTTAGTGCCCACTGCATTTGCCTTCAAAATGCTGGAATTGAATAATTCGAAAGTAGCAGAGTCAGGCTCACTCTATAATCAACCTGCTTGGGTCTGAGAAGGATTCTGGAAAGGCTGATTTCCATCCTTTCCTTCCAGGTACTGGGTGGTGTTAATTTTGCCCACATTTACCGACAATCAAAGAGATCCCTAGAGCCCACTTGCTTTTCTGGGGTGAGGAGGTTGTTTGTGGGTCATGGTGAAGTGACTCTAGCCAGCCTGGGGCCTGGCAAACACTTCCTCAGCTTTTCTAAAAGAAAAAAAAAAAATTACATGACATTCCTAAAGCTGGCCCCCAAGGTCTAATCCCTTATTTGGCCACTTCTTCCTACTGAGGCTGGCTACAAAAGTCCAGCTATCAAAAGCCCAGCAACCAAAAGTCCCTAATTAACATGCCCAATAAAAATCAAACACCTTATCCTAACATAGGTTTCCCCCTCCCCCTTAACCTTTATAAATCACCATCTGCCTATGGGCCACATCTGTCTCCTTTCTATCCAGAAACAGCCCTTTGTCCTTCCCATTCTACCTGGACAAATGCCCCTTTCCCTCTCCCTTGACCCTTTTCTCTCCCCTATTCCCTTTCCCTTCTTCCTTTTCTTCTATCTCCTGTCTTTGTCCCTTATCCCTGTCCTCTGTCACTCTGGGGTAAATAAATCTCCTTTGTGCTGAGAACTTGATCTTGAGGCGTCTTGAGCTGACTTCTCAAGTTCCCTACACGTGGGCTGTAGAACAAAGCAACTTCACAGATCTAAGTTTACAATCTTGTTAATAGAGCACTGTGGACCTGATGCTCTTCACATGCACAGCTGAACTGCCCCTGGGTGTTGTGTGCACCCTCCAGATCCCACCTAGGAAGCAAGGTGATGCTGTCTGAAGCTAGGAAATGCCTGGGGTACCAGTCTGCAGTTTAAGGCCAGAACCAGCTTTGGGTTGTCATTTTGGTTTTTTGGTTTTTTTTTTTTGGTTGGTTTTTTTCTTTTTCTTTTTCTTTTTCTTTATTGTTGGGTACAGTATGATAAGAGTGGAAACTTTACTCAGACATCAACTTTCAGGAAAGTTCAGACATCTTCAGTTTGGGGGTAAATTCAAATGAGTCAAAAACAACAGGCCACTCTCACTTCCATAGCCAGTACCAGGAAAGGAGACTGCCATCTGCCTACTGGATCCAAAGAAATGTTGGCTCAGGGACTTCTAAGAAATCTGCCATTGGTTTAAAAAACAAAGAAGAAGCAGCTCAGTAATTAACAGTTATAGCTAACAGTAGCCACCAGCTCACCATCAACAATAAGTGCTAATTTGAACTCTGCTGAGGGGAGAGGGGATCTTCGTGGTTGAAGAAGAAGGAGGAGGAGGAGGAGAAGAAAAAAAGAAGAGGAGGAGATAAACTTCATCATTAGCTTGACTATTACACAAAGTTTGAGTATACCGAAAAATTACATTATGTACAGCAGGCATATCCATTTTCTATTTGTCAGCTGTCCCTCAGTGTAGATGAAGGAGAGAGCTCAGAAGATCCAGCCTCTTCTTCCTCCTGACAGTTGTTTTGTCCATGGGAAGCCTGCAGGCATTTTTCTTTTTTCTTTTTATTTTTTATTAATTTATTCTTGTTACATCTCAGTGGTTATCCCATCCCTTGTATCCTCCCATTCTCCCCTCCCTCCCATTTTCCCCTTATTCCCCTCCCCTATGACTGTTCCTGAGGGGGATTTCCTCCTCCTGTATATGTTCATAGGGTATCAAGTCTCTTCTTGGTAACCTGCTGTCCTTCCTCTGAGTGGCACCAAGTCTCCCCCTCCAGGGGACATGGTCAAATATGAGGCAGCAGAGTTCGTGTGAAAGTCATACATACCCCACTCTCCACTCAACTGTGGAGAATGTTCTGTCCATTGGCTAGATCTGGGTAGGGGTTTAAATTTTACCGCCTGTATTGTCCTTGGCTGGTTCCTTAGTTTGAGCGGGACCCCTGGGCCCAAATCTGCCTTTCATAATGTTCTACTTGTAGGTTTCTAGGACCCTCTGGATCCTTCTACTTTGCTATTCTCCCATGCTTCTCTCATCTAGAGTCCCAATAGGATGTCCTCCCCTCTGTCCCAGTTTCCTGGTAAGGGAAGGCTTTTGTGGGACATGCCCCTTGGGCTAGTATGCAGATAGAAGTGAGTATATACCATTTGAGTCTTTCTGCTTCTGGGTTAACTCACTCATTATGATCCTGCAGGCATTTTTCAGTCACTGCAAGACTAGCCTAAGACTGCGCCTCCTCCTGACTACTCTAAGCATTCTCTGTGGGAGAAGAGGTTTCTGTTCACAGAAGCCACTGGGCTGTTGCTCATCTCTTGTGGCCCAAAGCATCTTCTCTGAGGCCAACTGTGCATTCAAGCAAAGTATAAACCTCAATTTATAAACTAGGCTATTGAGGGGCTGACGTGAGCTAGAACTTACCTTAAAGCCATGGTGAACCAAACCACAGCCAGAATCAGGGTATTCATTCTGTAGGGCCCCATCACACAGTACAAGGCGTTATCCCAGACCTAAGACCCACACCAGAGAAGAACCGTTAAAGGAAGGGACAGTGACCAGGTGGCATAGAGAGCATATTCCTCAGATTTGCTAATGGATTGCCTAGGACATCACAGAAGGGGCGGGCAGCCCATCCTTTCCCAGAGGAAGAAGCCCTATCCAGCTTTGAACATCAACAACCCTGGAGTATTTCCCCTGGGTATATGGAATTTTGGTTAATGCAACCAAAAGCACACCAAGTTGGGGTTCCAAAGCATCCAGAAACTTGCAGCAGTCAATTCTACACTGCCCCCAACTCTGCAAGCAAGGTGACACTTCAAATGTTTATTGGCCATAAAGCATGAGCCTACGGAGTCTCAATAGACGCCAGCTGGCTGCCTCAGGGCTCCATAGATGGCCTGATCCTTTACAACTTCTTCCCAAAGTCAACTAAAATCCCAGTGTCATTGATTTTCATGCTAGCTTCCTTGCTATGAATTACTTAAAAAGAAGTTGCTGTAGAGAAGGAGGTAGAAAGAAGGATGCTTACTAAACTATCAAAAACCCTGGCCTTGAGAAAGAGAAGCAGGAAAAGACATTACTGTTTAAAGCACTCACATCTCTAGACACAGGGCCAATTTAGAGATGGCCCTGCACGGAGCAGAACCTTCTTCGAGGCTGGCTATCTCTGTCACACTGCCTTAGTTTAAGGATGCTTACGTGGTCTTTACTCTTCACTCATTGAAATAACAGACTCCCATGGAGACACCTTTCCCTCTAAAAATGTCTTCACAAACTGTACCTGTTTGAAAATGGTCATGAACCTGACCAGCCAGCGCTGGTACCAAGTTCCGGTTGAACTCTGGATCTCGATGAATTCATCCATTTGCTTGGGAGTTTTGATGTGGGACACCTGGAAAGCAAAGATGGGCATGACTGTCTCAACAGCATTTATCTTTACTTTTTTTTCTTTTTAATATTTACTTTACTATCATTGACTTTATTGGATTATTGAGAGTTTAAAAAGTGAATGATAATGATAATCCTTTAGTTATGATTTTAATAAAGATTTGCACGGTAGCTCTCAGGGAATTTCTCCATGTGGATATATGTCTGACCGCAAGCAAAATGAACTATAAGTTTTTTCAGCAAATCAGGCCATTGAGAAATGTTTATTACCAGGTCTATAGTATATTGACTGACCAAAGCTGATGTTGCCTTAAAATTCATACTTCTATAACTAGTGGATATAAAAAATATCAGGGAAATTTCAAACACAAGCAGGCAACAGTATGAGGGAGGGATGTTGAGACTTAAGATGTCTTAAAAACACAACAGAATGAGAGGAATCGTGGCTTCCTTGACATCCCAGTTTTCTTGGTTATAAAGGAGAGTTCTGGAGTCAGGTAAAGTGGAATACATTCATATTCCCCTCAAACTGTTAAAAAAAAAAAAATAGGAAGCCCTATGTAAACATCCCCCCAACCCCCACTTATCATAACAGAGACTTTCAAGGCAACCTGATTTCTAAACTAGCCATTGAATTGTAGACCTGGTCACTGCTAAGGAAGACTCCTAATCCTGTAAACTCTTTTAGTCCACAATGCAGTCACTCTCCCTGAACTCACAGGACCAGGAGAGGGGTGTGGTCATTAAAACTCAAAAGCAGTTTCTATTTGTCCTCTAACAAAGCGTTTGAATAGGAGTAAAACAGATCCGAGTTCTCCATCTCTTTCTTCAGCCAATGAGCTGAGAATGTGAAGGCGCAAAGGAGAAACACAGATGCGGCTGGATAACCTTCAGGAAGGCCAGGTTCCCGCTCAACAGCCTGCGGACACATCTGTACTCTGGGCCTCCCAGCTACAGCTGCTGACAGTCACATCTGTTTGCTGAGCAGCTGCACGGCCTGTGAAAATGCTCTTTCGACTGGGGTTGTCCTGGGAAGGGGACAAGGGTCACCGAGGGCTCTGCAGAAGAACTCGGCAGAAGCAGATGGAGCAAGGCTTCAAATCGTCTAAGCCCATGGACATCATAACTCCAGACACTGCCAAAGGAGACTAAAAAGAAAGGATGGCATCCGGTTCGAATGGCCCTGATAAAAGCACGCTATACGTCACCAACGTAGCCGCAGTGGTGTACATTTGCTTTGCTTTGCTCCTTGAGGGAAATAACACCCTGTTCCTGGGCTTTGGGGAGTGGGCGTGTTGATTTCCAGCACAAGAGCTCTAATTTACAATTAATTAGAACATTTACTTTGGTGCCACGGAGAACAGCATATGGCCCATGTTCCTGTTTACCCTGCAGAACACGAGCTCTGAGCAGAATGCTCCAAGTCCCTGACCCTCCAAGGTTTCTCTGCAGGAAAAGCTGCGGGCTGGGGCTGCCCAGGCGCGTGGGAGGCACACATCAGCGCTGCAAAAGCCTGCAGCTCAGAGTCAAGCAAGAGGTGAGCTCTCAGCCAAACAGCTTCAGAGCCAACCTGCTCTTCTGCTTGGGCCGCTGAGCACCCTTATGAGTACTTTCGTGGGGGCGGGCGGGACACACAGAGCTGGTGGCTTTGTCCAGGTGGACTGAGTGTGCACCCGCTACTGATGGCCAGTGTCAGCCCAGCTGCCTGAGGTCAGTGCGCTTTCTGTAATCCCTCCTTCCCTCTTTTACTTCCCTTCCCTTCCCCTTCCCCTTCCCTCCACTCTCCCTTCTTTCTCTCTCTCTCCCTACCTCTTTTGCTTCCTTTCTCCCCATTTTCTTCTTCCTTCCCTCCTCTTCCTCTCTTATCCACCTTCTTTCCTTTTCCCTGAACCATCCAGTCACTCACTTCAGCCCAGCTCATGATCAACAAGTCGGTTTGGAACCTATAACCTTTAGTTCCCCTTTCCTACTAGGTTAAAAAAAAAAAAGGCCAAAACACCAAAAGCAGAAGTGACATACATGTTGGGGTAAGGCAGCTGCAGCATCTGAGAGCCCCTGCATTCTGACCTCCGTGGGCTTTCTTCCCAGTGTGCTCCCATCCCTGACAAGACAAACTCTGTTCCTAAAGTGAACACCTTAGCTTCCGCCTTTAGAAGTTGGGGTTTTCGTTGGCTACATCATCTCAAACTTCTTAGAAGGAGAATACGAACCAGCTGAGTGCCCCAATTTCACCCTAGGAAACCTGCAGAGGAATCCCAACAGCCTTGGGGTTGGAGCTGCAGACTTGCAAATCACTCTCTGTTCAGATAAACGTCTAATTGTAATGTGCCAGAGCTTGTCTCTTTGCATTTTGCCAAGTGAAAATGTGGGATCACTTTTCTACAGAGGATAGCCAGTCTCATAAGCCATGTTTTCAGAAGAATTCCTTACAGAAGTCACAGCCCAATTACCCTGGGAGAGGCTTCTGTGCTGAAGCCAAGGAAGCATAAGCTGAGAATCCAGAGAGTATAGTCCCTTGGAATGAAGAACACAAGTGCATGTTCGTGTGTGTGTGTGTGTGTGTGTGTGTGTGTGTGTGTGTGTGTGTGTGTGT
>OU015752.1:94828662-94839472 GCA_907169655.1 Acomys percivali
GTGTGTGTGTGTGTGTGTGTGTGTGTGTGTGCTTATATTCTCAGTATTCAAGTGGCTGAGACGGGAGGATTACTGCAAGTCATGGAGAAACTTTGTTTAAAAGAAAAAGAACCTAATGTCTTACTTTTGCCTTTATCCCCCACTGCCATCCCCCACTCAATGCCCCTGCCCCCAGCCCCCATTCGCTACCCCATACCCCCACCCCCATTCGCTACCCCATACCCCCACCCCCATTCGCTACCCCATACCCCCACCCCCATCCCTACCTCCTACCCCTCACTCCCACTCCCCACCCTTCACCTGGGGTCTCATATGCCTAACTTGGCCTGGAACTCACTGTGTAGTTAGTCAAGGATTACCTTGACCATCTTTATCTAAAATATTTATTTATTTATTTTTATGTGCATGTTTTGCCTGCATGTATGTATGTGCATTGTGCGCATGCCTCGCACATAAGGAGGTCAGAAGAGGGTATAAGATGCCCAGAACTTGAGTTATGAATGGCTGTGAGCCACCACATGGGTGCTGAGAACCGAAGACCATTAAGTGCTCTTAACCTCTAAGCCATCTCTCCAGCCCTAACCAGGAACTTGTGATCCTCCTGCCTCTGCCTCCCACAAACTGGGATTTCAGGATGCACCACCAGACCCAATTTGTATGTTGCTGGGCCTAAATTCAGGGCTTTGTGCATGCTGAACCAACATGGTGCTAATAGAGCTACACCCTCAGCCCTGTGAAGACCGGTAATGTTTAGTGAACAAACGGTTATCTGAAGCTGTTTTACCAGCGTACCTCCACAAACAGTGGCCTAGAAGGCATTCTCATTGGATGCCCTCCTCTTCCTACTCAACGAGTAGCACCACACCAAATGGTAGAGACACCCCAGACTGCCACGGTCAAAAAGGGATGTTTTTATCTAAGTCACAGGCATTTTCGGATTGAGTGCTGAGGGCACAGTCTGGTTGAGAGAGGGATTTGGGGGAGTCAGGAAACACTCCTGGCATTAGGCCAGAGTAGGCTTTACAGCGGTCCAGGGGTCAGGGTTCCCTCCTACCCAAGTCAAAGAACAAAACCAGCTCCAAGTGATTCCACTGAGTAGGCTTCCTTGCCACGCTTTGGAAAGCACCACGCATCCAACACGGCTGCATATGTTTCCCTAAGCAGCTATTCTTCTCTATTCAAATGAATCGACCACCACTGAAAGCCAGGTGGGGGTGGGGTGGGGGTAGTGGGGGTGCTAGGGACTAGGTCCTATCTTTTTCAGAGGTTACATTCAAAAGGCAGTTTTAAGACCTTACCAGTGTGTAATCACTGCATGAAGTGATGGGTTTCATCAGGACATTTTCATTCGAGCATGTTGTGTACTCTGTCTATACCCACAGCCCATTATCCTGTCATGTGCCCCCCTCCCTAGAATCCCTTTTATCTTCCCAAATCATCCCCTTCCACTTTCACATTGCACATGCATAGTTTAATGTAGGCTGCACATATGAAAGAAAACATGCAATATTTGCCTGAGTCTGTCTAATTTTACTTAAGATGATCTCCAACTCCATCTATTTTCTTTCAAAATGACATAATTCTGTTCTCATTCATGGCTGAATAGGTCTTCAGTATATCTACGCCGCGTTTGCTTTATCCATTATCTGTTGATGGACATACAGGCTAGTTCCATATCTTAGCTACTCTAAGTCACACTATGGTAAACATAGATGTGGTTATGGTAAACAGACCTCTACAGTACGCTAACATGGATTCGTTTGGATACTCACCTAGGAATGGTATAACTGAATCATAGGAGAGCCTTGGTTTTATTTATTTTAGTTTTTTTTTCTTTCTTTCTTTTGGGGGTGAGGGTGAAGAATCCTCTGCTGTGATTCCCATAGTAGTTGTGCTAGTTTACTTAAACATTAACTTTAAATGCCCTAATTCTTCTAAGGAGCAAGCTACACAATGGGAAGAGCTTGGGCTTTTGTAGTCACAGAGGTCAGAGTTCAAATCCTGACCATATCATTATCTTAATGTGTCTTCAGGGCTGCAGAATGCAGATAATGGTCCCCTGCAAGCTTGCTAGGCATGCCTGTTCCTGGGAACCCATAATGACTCACCTGCCTCAGACGGGATTCAACATTTTCAGAAATAACTACATGGCATTTAGTGTAAGAGTTGCTGAATAAAATCGATGGTTACTTTTGAAAAGCAAAGGCTGAGGTTACAATACCCCTCAGGGCTTATCTGAAAACAGCTCAAATGGCATTTTAATAGGTAAAGCCTAAGAAATAAGTACACTCTCTCCTAATGTTTAGAAAAGGTAGTAACTACCTTTTGGATGCAAAACCACACACTTCATGGCTGGCTCCGGTGCTGGTGGTAAGCGCATATCTTGAATTTCTATGACTCCCTCCACGGTTCAACTTGTGTTTCCACAGTAGACTTCTAACTCACACATGCTGGACCTACATACTTTTCCTGCTAGATGCACAACTGAGCAACGATAGCAAAACAGGAGTGCAGGTGGTGAGATATGTCCCCTTAGGCAGATTTGACCCGAGTGAGGACGCTCATACCTTATCCAGTGTATGCCATTAAAACCAAACTTCTTTTTGCACAGCCTGGTCTCTCCCTGTCTCATTGGGGTTGGTTTATTTTACTGTAATTTTAATTAAAAAGCCTTTACTTCCTCCTGAGAGTAACATTGGTCAAAGAAAGATAAAATCACAGCAATATTTACACAAAGCATAGCAGTATCTAAGCACCCTCGGCTCAGGTCCAAACATGGTTCTGGCATCACTAGAAGCAAAGTTGATCAAACTTCTCAGGGAGTCGAACTCAAATGGATGACCTTCAATGAGGGACCGACGCTGGTGCATTTATAAAGTACCCTGCATCAGAAAGGCTTTTCCTTTATGATCCTATGTGTGAACTATCTAACATCCATTATTCCCTCATGCTTCCATGGTTTTTCTGGTGACTTCAGTCATTTGCGTTTATTGAGTTCATTAGGCACATCTTTGGGGCCTTAAACCAAATAAAATTAAGTGCTAAACTGCCTCCAAATATTTGAAACAATATTAATTCCGAGGCATGCATTGTTCTGCTGGCTGATCTTTCAGCTTGCCCTACTTTCCTCTGTTGGGATTTTAGAAACATCTGGCGGGATTGACTACAAGAATCAGTCTTCCATCATATGCCCATTCGTTTTTAGTTTTTGCTGGGACATGGTTCTCAAAAAAAAAAAAAAAAAAAAGAATTTGGAGGTTTTTTTCTCCATGAATCAGTTGCCCAAAATTCTGGAGTCAAGGCTCTCATCATTGTTCTTGCAAGAGCAACTAAAGGGGTCACAGAAGTTGTGGATATGCAAGCCTCTGTCTCCTTCCTAGAGTCACCCTTCGCATTTGTTAGAGGACAGATGTCTCAAACATATTGGGAAATGCCATCAAATGTCTTTTCGCTGCGCATCCAACATCTGGTCCCGGTAAAATGATGCTTAAAGTAAATAATTGCTCTTGTTGTACTCTGATTCTACTGCACTGTGTCTAGAATAGTTTTCCTCTAAGCTAATTCCTGTTTTGATTAAACCTCTGCTTCTATGTTGAGTATAAAAGTCACAGATTCCATACAGGCCTACAACTA
The DNA here is from genome assembly GCA_907169655.1 of Acomys percivali. Lineage (NCBI taxonomy): Eukaryota > Metazoa > Chordata > Mammalia > Rodentia > Muridae > Acomys > Acomys percivali. Next base: position 94,832,296 of record OU015752.1, read on the forward strand.
AAGAAGGTTTCTATCCATTTGGTGTAAAATATTTAGGTCACAAGCCAGCAGTGACCAGATAGCAACCGTGTGGTTCCCTCCACACGGCCTTTCACTTGGTCTCATTCTCTCCCTACCTCAATTTTTTTTTTTTACAAAAGTCTTAGAAATCAGACCTTTAACACATGGCTGTAATTCCAGGGAAGACACAGAAGAAGGGGAACTACTGCACATTCGAGACCAACAGGGCCACAACATAAAGTCCTGTCTTTAAAAAAGCAAAAACAAAACAAGCAAACAAAAAAAACTAACACAGGTTGTAACTATCACTGTGACTCAGCTCTCCTCTTACAGCATCCTTCCCTACCCTTCCTTTCCCCCTCCCCCCACTGAGCTGCAGGAACATGGCATGGGTGGGAAAGGAAGTACTTCTAACCCAGCCAGGACCTGCATCAGCCAGTATTTGGTGACTGGCTAAGGTGAGAACATGGCTTAGGCTGCTCCAATCCGAGGAAGTCATGCCTCCTCTGCCTGCTGTCTGAGCTGAGGACATCCTTTTGTGCATGTACCCTGTAAACAGGTAGGTTAGAATGGCTACTCCTTCCATGAAGAAAGCTAGCCCCAGTGCTAAGATCACCTAGGAAATATTCTGAACACTGTTTCCACCTTGGGAGTCACTGTACTTCAAGCTGGCAGGAGGTCTATGGTGAATTCTTTTCACTTCTTTCCCCTGTTTTGTAAGTGATAGAGCCATGGCTGTAACAAAGGGAGGAGTGTCCCATACTGCACACCACCGCTAATTTCACTCAGATTTATTCAGAACAAATACTGATTTACTTTTATTCAGATTTTTCCTCATCAAAAAGTTTTTTTTTAATAAGTTCACTTCAATCTGCCATGCTATTGTAGTGCTAACACATTTGGATAAGTTAACAGAAGAAGTCATCTTTTATAAAGAATAGCACTATAAATTAATTAATTAATTAAATTTTATTTTTAGAACCATATAACCATTTAAAGTATGTACCTGGTAAAGGTTAGAATGGCCTCCTATTAGATGTATGCAATTTTCTATCTAAAGTCATGAAAACCTGCCAAATGACAGAATTGCCAGGAAATACCTCTTTTCTTCACTAGACCTACTCACAACTTGTCCCATTTCTAATGATAGAAAATCTAGTAGGTTTTCAAATATTAAAAATGACAGCAACAACCCCCTTTTTTCTTCTATTTTCTAGCCTCCCAGCTGGCCTGCCTTTCCCAGTATCCATCGCAGTAGTGTTCGTTATGCCACAGGTACGGGGCCAGCAGAACGTGAGTGGAGGTGATAAGTTCCATTCCCTGGCCTGCCCCTAAAAAGCCTGCACAGAACAGCCCATGCTCCTTCTCAAGTGAAAGACGACACAAAGCCACTTCCCACATCCCCGTGACAGAACACCTGGCACAAGCAACTTAAGGGAGAAAGTTTTTATTCTGACTCACAGTTCAGAACTCATATTGCATTGCAGCAGAGATGCTGGTGGGGACTGTTCACAGCTGTCACAGCAGAAATATAAGATGACTTGTCACATCGCAGCAGGAAGTGTAGAGCTCAAGCCAGAACTAGGGCCAGACCACAAACCCCTATCATACCCCATGGGCCTAAGTCTACCAGTTAGACCCCATGTCTGAAAGGTTCACAACCACACTAAACAGCACCGCCAGCTGAGAACAACCTGTTGGAACCAGGTGAGCCTGTGGGGGACATTTCACATGAAACTGTAACATGCTGCAAGCCATCTGTTAAAGATGGTCCAATTGCATGATGTAAGGCCAAGAATTACTTACTGATGGAGCAGAGCCATAAGCAAACCAGAAACATCAGCCTGACTTTACAGAGGAAAGACACTTCTGTTGTTTCTTCTAAAAACCTCAAAGCCACTGAAACTTCTGGGTCTATCAGTTTACCACAGACACACACCCCATACCACTCCCAACCAATGTATTATCAACACTGGACCTGCTTCTTACAAGAGTGTACACCAGCCTCCCTGAGCTCAGCGCACACTGGAGAGCCAGATCAAAAAAAAAAAAAAAATGGCATGTGCCATCACTACTTGTCTTCAGGATTTTAGAGTACCACCACAGAGAGCAGACTTACAATCAACATTTTGAAGAAAAAAAAAAAAAAAGGTTTTGAAGGATGCTGATGATATTACCCAGAACACTCAAAAGATATCATAAAACTCAAAACTACTGTTTCTCCCCATTTACCACTCAACAAACTGATAGTAAAGTCAGTGTTGCCAGGCCTTTCTATAGAGATCAGTTTTTACCTACTGGGAGTAATAAAAGTGCCCTTGATGAGTGAATGTCTGTGGATTGCTCCACTTCTGTAGACAAGCAACAAGGACATTAGGAGTGAAAGTGGTATGTTTCATCATAGTGTCAAGATGCAAAAAACAGCATACCAGAATCAGCAATGTTACCTCATACCAATAATAAATTTACAAAGACACTTTTTAATCCTATTCACAATAGCTTCAGAAATACCCATAAATAAACTCAGCAAAGGAAGTGAAGGGTCTGTATTATAAAAATAACAATGACAAAAGAGAAAGAAAAGAAACTGAAAAATACATAGATTAAAAGACTCATGCTCAAGGGTCAATTGGTAGAATTAATACCATTAAAATGGCCATGTTTTCGTGGGACATGCCCCTTGGGCTAGTATGCAGATATAAGTGAGTATATACCATTTGAGTCTTTCTGCTTCTGGGTTAACTCACTCATTATGATCATTTCTAGCTCAATCCATTTGTCCACAAATTTCGGGAATTCCTTGTTTTTAATAGCTGAGTAGTTTCCATAGTGTATATGTACCACAGTTTCTTTATCCATTCTTCTACTGAGGGACACTTAGGCTGTTTCCATGTTCTGCCTTCACTTACCAGGAAACTGGGACAGAGGGGAAGACATCCTATTGGGACTGTAGCTGAAAGAAGCATGGGAGAATAGCAAAGTAGAAGGATCCAGAGGGTCCTAGAAACCTACAAGTAGAACATTATGATAGGCAGATTTGGGCCCAGGGGTCCTGCTCAAACTAAGGAACCAGCCAAGGACAATACAGGCGGTAAACTTTAAACACCTACCCAGATCTAGCCAATGGACAGAACATTCTCCACAGTTGAGTGGAGAGTGGGGTATGACTTGCACACGAACTCTGGTGCCTCATATTTAACCATGTCCCCTGGAGGGGGAGACCTGGTGGCACTCAGAGGAAGGATAGCAGGTTACCAAGAAGAGACTTGCTACCCTATGAGCATATACAGGGGGAGGAAATCCCCCTCAGGAACAGTCATAGGGGAGGGGAATAAGGGGAAAATGGGAGGGAGGGAGGAATGGGAGGATACAAGGGATGGGATAACCATAGAGATGTAACAAGAATAAATTAATAAAAAATTTAAAAAATAAAATAAAATAAAATGGCCATGTTACCAAACATCTACAGATTCAGTGAAGTTTCAATTAAAATCCCAATGATATTCTACACAGAACTAAAAACAAAAGTTCTGAAATTAATAGGAAATCACACACACACACACACACACACACACACACAAAAAAAAAAAAAAAAAAAAAAAAAAAAAAAAAAAAAAAAAAAAAAAACCCTGAAGAGGCAAAGTAATCCTTAGAAAGAGCAATGGAGTATCCTAACACCTAAGTTCAAATTGCAGACAGAGCCACAGTGACAGAGAATGGGGCTGGCACAAAAAACAGACACGTAAATTAACAAAAGTAGAACAGAAGACTCAGCTACCTCAAACTCAGTTTTGGCAAATACATCAAAAGCCTTTTAAGCAAACCTCGATTTCCACAGGCTTCTACTAGAAAGTAGATCCATACCTCTCCACCTGAACAGAAGTCAATTCAAAACAGACCAAAGGCTTCAATGAAACACATAAAATTGCTAGACAGAAATGGAGGTAAAATACTCGAAGATACAGGTATAGTCAAGGAGTTTCTGAAAAGGACTCCAACAACATAGGGCATAACCTCAACAACTAACAGACCGAGTTGTACAAAATTAAAATATTTCATCACAACAATAGAAAAAAAATCACCAAAGTGAAAAGACCACCCACAGAATGAAAATATCTTTTAAACTACGTATCGGAGTGGGGATTCATACCTAGGATACCTGCAGAACTACATTCATGAACCATTCCAATCCCAATCATTCAGTTACCTAATGGGCCAATGAACTGAATGGACAGTTCTCCAAAGAGAACACATGGCCAGAAAGTACTTGAAACATCCTTAGCCACTACAGAAACACAAATGAAAATCTCCCTGAGACCAAGAGGAAAAACAACAAACACAGAAGACTGTATAGGCAAAGAGGAACCACGATTCACTACTCATGGGACTGTAACTCTGATGCCTATTATAGAAATCAGTGTGAAATTTCCCTAAAAACTAACAGAACTACCATATGGCCCAGCTGTTTCACTCCTGGATACCAACCCAAAAGACTCTAAGTAGGCACACCACAGTGATGCTTGCACACTTTTGCACTACACAGGAGCTGGGAAATGGAATCAACCTACATGTCATCAACAGGTGAATGAATAAAGATGATGTGTAACATACATACAAAAGCAATTGCAGACACATAAGGAAAAATAGGGACATTTGTGTGGAAATGGGTGGAACTATAAATAATTACATTCAGTGAAATAAGCCAGGAAGACAAAGAACTCATGTTCTTACAGGCTGAACACATATCCTGAAAACATATCCATACAAGTAATATTATATAGACTGAAAATATTGTATTTATATATTTAGACACACACACACCAACAACAACAATTAAAAGGGGGCATGAATTTGAGAGACAGAAAGTGGGTGCATAGAAGGGTTTGGAGGAAAAAAGTAAGGGGAAATGATGTAATTATGTTATAATACCAAAATCTTAAAAATATAATAGAAAAGGAAAGAAAGGTGACTAGAGAAAAGAAAAAAAACATGTGTATGCATGTGTGTTTATATGTGTGTGCGTGTATATGTTTATATTTGTGTGTGCATGCACATGTGTGTTTATATGTATGTGGATCATGAGAAAGGAAGAAGAGCTCTTAGAGAAGATGGGTAACTATAAAGAGCAGTGAAATACAGGTGATAAGAAATTGGGTGGGGCACTAACTAGGGGAGGGGAGCAAACAACAGGAGGAAGAGGGCCAAGGGAAGGGAATTAATAAGAACAGAGTACAATAACATAAGTATGAAGAGGCCAAGATGAAAGCCATTGTTTAGTATGCTAGCTTGAAATTTAAAAAAGAAAGAAAGACAATGGAAAGTACCCAAGAAGTGGGCTACACCTGGAGGAACACCAGGTTTCCAGCCCTACTCCATCTCTGGTGCCTAACTTTGGGTAAGTCGGCCAGTTCTGCATTTGTCATCTATAAAATGGGCCTCCTGAAGCCTGCCTCACTGAAGGAAAGAGGGCCAGAGGAAACGGTTGTGTGAGTGAAGAACTGAGTCTCACAGGTTGTCCTCTGATCTTCACAAGTACATACATGAGAACACATACCACACTAAGACATAAGTAAAAGAGAATTTTAAACTGAGGGAGCTAAGAGAGGGAGGAAGAGAAAGGGTAAGAAAAGGAGAGAAAAGAGATGACATTATTTCTAAATTAAAATTAACAATTCTTCTGCAGCATTATAAATTCAAAAAAAACCTGAGTGACATACAGAAACTGTGTACAAGATGAGGAATAAGGTTGAGGTCAGGTGTTTATGTGATGCAGTTGCTATAGAAACAGAGAACCTGGAGCTATCTTAAGTCAGTGGCTCACCATAGTGTGGGATGATGCTCCAAGCCATAGCAGATGCGTAGATGCCCCCAGTCATCCAGAAGATGCCCAGCCAGCTAAGATGCTCACCTCGTTTCTCCCGTGATAAGAACTCAGAAAAGTAGGTGAAAACAATTGGCAGGGAGCCCCCAATACTGAAGAGAAAAAAACACCAGAAAGAGACAATCAAGTAGTATACTAAAAAAAAAAAAAAAAAAAAAGGTTATAGCAAAAATCAAATTGCCTTCTATTGTACCTTCAGGCTCTGTGGTGAAAACTTCACTAATTTAATAGACCAGCAAGGAGGCTTCCCCTACATTTGGAAAGCAATCTTAGGTTGTTTTGACTTTTTAAAAGCTATTGCACTTACTCGTTTTTGTTTATTATTGTGAGTGCACGTACAGACAAGACATGGTACAATGCAAGGCATTAGATGGCAACTTATGGGAGTTACTTCTCAAATTCTATCATGTTCATTCTGGGTATTGAATTCAGGCCATCAAGTTTGGTGGCAAACACTTCTATCCGCTGAGCCATCTTGTCTGCCCTTTACTTTAATACAGTATTTTTAAAGTCAAACAAAAACCTTCAATCCAAATGCCTCATCGGGTACCACTTGGAGCTAGGGAGCCAGAGGAGAAGGACTTTGTGGTGGAGGAGGCCAGTGCATACCCTATGCCTGAGATGAGTCTGCAGAAGAGGAAGGCTCCATATCCCTGCACGAAGGAGGAGAGGGAAGCGAAGGAGGCATTGATGGCCAAGGACATGCTGAGGACTTTCTTCCTTCCCAGTTTATCAGCCAGACCCCCCAGGATGAAGGCTCCTGCCATCATTCCCAGGTAGACTATCAGCCCTAGGAAAAAGAAAATGACAGAGGGTAAGTAGAGATGACAAGACACCAGAGAGAATTAATTACCTTCTACTCCACCCTCAGGATCTGCAGTGGAAATCCCATGTCAGCCAATTAAAAAAAGAGAGTATGGAGCAAGATTCCCGTGGCAAATCGGAAACTATCCAAAGGTGATTTTCTACATATGGTATTGCAACAAGATAACAAGCTCACCAGCTGTACATGCATACACATCAACCCAGATCAACTGAAATTCACTCTCTAACTTTTACTCTTTTCCCATTTCCTGTTTCTTGTGATTTGGTCTTAGCAGTATGTTTCTACGGATGTATTTATTCTTGGTCATCTATTTTGTTGACACATACTTGTTCATAGTAGTCTGCTACTATCGCTTATATTTCTGTGGCATTAGTTGCAATGTCCCCTTGTCCATTCCTGATTATGAGTCAGCTCTGTTTTTCCTTAGGTCAGCTAAAAGTTTATTGGTTTTGTCTATCTTTGAAAAAAAA
>OU015752.1:94841991-94874103 GCA_907169655.1 Acomys percivali
ATAGATAGATAGATAGATAGATAGATAGATAGATAGATAGATAGATAGATAGGGAGAGAGAGGGAGAAAGGGGGAGGAGGAGGAAGAGGAGAAAGAGGAGGAATGCAAATGTTCCTAATGCAATAAAATGATAAATGTTTAAGATAGGAATGCTAATTATCTGGATTTCATAATTCTATGTCACATAGATATGTCAAATTACCACACTGTAACACACAAATACGTGCAATTGTTGTACATCAGTTAAATTTTAAATAAATGTGTGCACCCCTTTAAGAAGTAAAAATAGAAATAGGTCACAGGGCTTTTGGCCATAGTTTGCTGACCCCTGTCCCAAACAAATATGGTCACTCTGATCATCTTTTTATGACAAGCTCTTTCTCCATTGCACACAACTCTATGTGCTTTTAGACAACCTTGTACCTGGTGCTTATCAAACTCCTTTGACTGCACATTTCTGCATGAATCCTATCAATTCTGCTGACGTGTTCCATGGTGTGTCATGCATTTAGCATAGACTGGGTACATAGTAGGTGCTCCATTAGTATTTGCTCTGGGCTGGGGCTGTGACCCAATGGGAAAGTGCCATGCAAGGCCCTAAATTCCATTCCCAGTACTGCCAAAGAAAAATATCCCATTAATATTTGTTTGATAAATGAAATAATATAAAACTAATTCATATTCATGATGAGAAAACATGAACACTACCCTCAAGATGTATAAACAATAAGGAAAAATTATCCATCATAGTGCCACTAGAAGATGGTTGTTTGCATGTCTGTGGGTATAATACTACATGCTGTAGTTACAGCTCCAGAGCCCATTTTTTCCACTTTGTAAATAATCCAGGAAAGGATATTTTGGTGTATATGTCCCTGTCTGCATTGCTAGTTGTTTGCTCAGAAGAGGTCCTAAGAAACAGAATTATGTGTTTACAGGCAATCAATAAGTTTGTGGTTCCCAACATGGAAGGTCAAATTGCTTTCCAGATAGCAGGCATGTACCAAAACCCCCTCAGTAGCTAGATGATTTGCTTCCCCCACACAGGATGCTTCCTCTAAGCAGGGAAGGCAATGTGATAATGCGATGTATAATCAGATTGTATTTGCTTAAAGTAACGTGGAAAACAGAGGCTCTTACATGGATGATCATATTATTCATCAATTAACTCAGGATGAAGAAGCCGTTCCTAGCTTTTTTCCCCTTGCCTAAATACATAGAAATTAAATGTACTAATTATACCTAGATAATTTTTCTAGGAGTATTCTGAACTCTCTTTCCCTGCAACCACTCTATTTCACTCTATGTACACACTTTGTAGAGGAAAAAAAAAAAAAACAGCACCTCCTGGGCTCAGTGGTAAAGTACCTGCATAGTTTAGGCTAGACTGCATTTGATTTTCAGCAGCATAGTCCCACAGAAAAATCAACTTCTGTCAGCTAAACAATCTCCATCCCACCTACCATTTATAACAGATACACCTGACAGTGCTTTTCCATGCCGTTGTTATTATTACTTACAAAAGAAATTTACTCTCTGAAGGAAATATATGTTCTTGGTCTAGAGTCTGAGATTTGTAGGCCCACATGGTGATAAATATGGGAAGGTATAATTCTAACACACATGGCAGTACCCTATAAAACTCTTACCTTGCCTTCAAATCAAGAAAGAACTTGAAGGTATGTCTGTGCACACTGTGAGATCGGAAGTACTGAGTAAGCTTGACAGGTGCTTTATTTATAGACTACTTGGATCCTTGGAAGCTTCTTGATGAGTTAACGCTTAGTATATGTCATAATGAAGGGGCTTAACTTTCCATTTAGTCTAGTGGAAACTAATAGAGAATCATTACATGAGGCTTTTATGACTTTTCATGAGGTCAGTAAGCACAGGTGAATGAGTCATTCCTCATCTACTTGAAAATGGAACTTCCCTAAATGGCACATGTGTTATTTAAAAATAACACAGAGGGAAAAAAATTAGACAAAAAATTTTTAAACATAACACAGAGGAGAAAAAGGAAGAGCAATAAGACTAGTGACTCTGAAGGCCCTACCACGCATCAGAAACCTGGCTAAGTGGTACATATGCAACACTTTCACTTGGCCATCTCTGCTGGGGGCAGGGAGATAACATGGGGAAATTGAGGTTATGAATTTTTCTCCCTAACCAAAATCATGAAGAAGAAGAAGAAGAAGAAGAAGAAGAAGAAGAAGAAGAAGAAGAAGAAGAAGAAGAAGAAGAAGAAGAAGAAGAAGGTCTTTTCAATATCTCGTGGAAAAATCCAAGCATATAGTTGAGAGATCCATCAATGTCCCAGATCATGGAATGCATGTGAGAAGATAAGACTATTAGAGATGAAGGCTAGGTGAAGCCCTTGTTACTGAGCCTGAGAATGAACCCTACTCACCAACACACTCACTCAGGCCCAGCCAAGCCACAACTCCATAAACAATCAGAGCTGAGCCTTGTGGAAGGTCAAGGTTCTCAGTGGGGTCAACAAGCCCAGAGGTCTGCAGGCAGACTGTAGAATCTGGGAGTAAGATGCCTCCTGCTTCCACACTATGGTGTCAGGACAGACCTTTAAACCAGGATACATGTTTACCCGAAACTAATGACCCTATCAGGCAGCCCGGAGAATTCATCATCCTGGATGTTGGGTAACCTACCTCTCACCTCAGGGAAACCTTCTGCTAAGCAGTGTTCTGTGAGCAGACCCAGACTCCAGATTCCTGGCCATGCTATGCTAAGCAGAGGCACAGTGTCAGCCATGGTAGGAGCAACTGTAACAGATATGATGCCGAGCTCATAAGGGAGACTTCTAACAAGGGCTAACCCTAGCCTTGGGCTTAAGGAGCATCATTAGTTTTCTTCTTGCGTTGAAAAGGGTCTGGTGAATATTCCCTGGAGACACCATAGGAAAATTGTAACTGCCTTGTTCACATACCACACTAGAAGTACCTTAAGAAGACACCATTTCTCTTTTGGCACTCTCTGCAGATGCAGGATAATCATAGGTAAGGCAGGTTAGGAGAGGTGACACCTGAGCCACGGATGTATGACACATCTGAGAGTTCTTATGGGCACAGAAGATGGACATCTCAGACATGGTCATGACCCAGTGAGACTCAGCAATCTCTGTTTTGTTTTAAGTTTGTTTTAAGCCCTTCGTTTTAAGGTTATGTTGTGACAGATGCTGGGCTTTTTGCTGGTAAGGAGATCTGGTAAGATCTAGAAACAGTCCAGGAGTGTAGCAATAGGGTCAATCACAGAGTAAAGCTGAGAGAAATGACAAGAGAGGTAAAGAAGGAACCAATTTGCTAAGCTCTTGTAGAGATTCCATGACAAGGATATGAAAATGAGCAAGTCAAAATTCCTCTGCTTGGTTACACTTACATATTTAGGAATATATATAACAACAGTTAATGAAAAATGAGGCTATGAGTTTGAAGGAGACTGTGGAGGAGTGTATATGAGAGAGTTTGGAGGTAGGAAAGAGAAGGAGGAAGTGATATAATTACATTTCAACCTCAAAATAATGAAAAATAAATAAATAAAAATTTAAAGAACGCTCTAAAGAAGGAAAGTATAGATGATAGTGCAATACAAATAAAGTTGTTAGCAGTGCTTGATTGAAACAATCCTCTGCTTTCTGAAAACTCATATTCCTGCAGAATTTAAAAGAGAGAAAATCAAAGTCAAAAGAAGGGACACAGCAAAAACTTTGTGCCCTGGAAGGAGAGCAGGATCTGAAAGTGGCTGACTCAGACTCTGAATGTGGAATAGAAGGAAGAAGATGTCAGGACCAAGTGGCACACCACGTGATCAAGGTGAAGAGGCAGGAAACTAGATGAAATCATGACCTGTGTCACACAAGTCCTCCCAGAATCTAGTGACTGAACCAGATGCCTGGTGTTTAGAAATCAACACTGCCTGTTCAGGTACAGTTGCTTTACAGCAGGGAGAGACTGCCCTTTGTCTCAGGGAACACTTAAGCATCTAACTCTGACTCTTGACCAACATAAGGGCATCTATGATGTGTTGTAAAGTCATTTAAGAGCCTCTAGCCTGTTCACTGATGGGTTTTGGTGGCATGATGGACAACTGGTTAGACAAGTGGTTTGACCTGGAAATCCTGTTGGACACTTTCTGCCTTTATTGCTTCCAAAATTAAAATGCATCGCACAGATCCGTGTAGCTCAAAGTGGAGACAGGTCCATAACTAGATGTCTCTTAGAGCTCCAGTGTTGGCTTACACTTTCTTTCTCTTCATCCACTGTATTCTCTGACTTGAAATAGAAGTCTTCCTTGAACATGTATAGATAGATGAATCATGTGGATTCTCTTAAATATCCAAACTAGTAGATTTTTGTGCATCATGACCTTGAGGTTTCAAAACCAGATGTTTACAAAACAAGGTAAGTAATGCTCATGGGTGAAGCCCGTTAAGCATTGATAAGGAATGGGTGGCAGGGGATGTGGAAAGCCAAAGCATATGAAGATGAAGGCTAGAGATGGCTTAGTGGATAAGAGTACCATCTGCTCTTGCAAAGAACACAAATGCAGTTTCTAAGCATGCCCATGTCAGATGCCTTACTGCTACCTGTAACCACAGTTCCAGAGAATCCTACAGCTTCTTTTATTTCCTCTGACACTGGGGAATGCACGCGAGCGCGCGCACACACACACACACACACACACACACACACACACACACAAACACAAAGAGAGAGGGGGCAGTATTTTTAAGAATATAAAGATAAATGATAGATGAATAGATGATAGATACATAAACAAATGATAGATACAAATAAACACAAATACACATACATACACACACATCAACATATATACATAGATGATAGATTATAAGTGATAGATACATACATACATAGATGATAGATACATACATAGATAGATACATGCATACATATATAAATAGATGATAGGATAGATGGATAGATAGATAGATAGATAGATAGATAGATAGATAGATGATAGATAGGCAGATAGATGTCTCATGTAAAGGTAGTAGCCACCACCTCAAATAATTGCTGAATTATGTATGGTAGAGCTTATTATAGTTTTAAAGAGAAAGAGAAATTTGAATTGCTAAATAAAACTCTGCTTTTTAAAATATTCTACTAGCAAAACAGTTATTTTTATCTGTTGTTTGAGAACCCATATGTCTTGTTTGATTTGTACTTTAATAGTATGTTAATAAAGTGAATACTTACATTTTAAAAAATAAAATATAACTCATGGGTCAAATCTCTTGTTCTTTGCTCCTCTGGAAAATCCCCTTAAGATGGTATTTACATTGCATGGCCCCTAGATATTGGTGTCTTATGTTCTTTCCTGCCTCAGTATCTCCTCCAGCACTTGCACACATCATTCTTCTGTCTGCAGTTCTTCACATGGTTGGTTCTCTCTCACACTCTGAGAGGCCTGCCCTGACAGCCTAGCTTCTCATTCCAACGTGCTGAATCATGACAATCTTATGGAGACCATTGCTATATATTCCAAGTGGGTGATGCTGACAACACGGGCCAAGATGACAGCAGGAGAGGAGGTATAAAATGACTGGGTTCCAAAGATGCATCAAGAGCAATATCAGTCAGAAAGGGGATATTAAACAGAGGCTAAGTGAGTTCTCCTGAGGTATGAGTCATAGAGGAAGCACGGAACTGAGCACCAGAGTATCCCAGTGTTTGCAGGTCAGAAAGATTCGAAGAAGCTCAGGATGGAGAGTGAAAGGCAGCATCCAATGAGCAGCACAGGAAATGGAAGACGGTGACAGCTGAGAAGTCTAATGAGTGTGTTTCGCTGAGGAGAAGTGGACAGTAATGGTAATGTTGCTGTGGTCAGATGAGCACGCACATCTGACCACTGGGTTCAACACCTAGGAGCCATTAGTGGTCTAGACAAGAATAAGCCTATGAGTGGATTAGGACTGAAACCTGTTCACATGGGTTGGAGAAAGAATGAGAAGCCACTCAGTGGCTTTTGTAAAATCAGAGACTAGAATAGACCTTTGTGGGTAAACGTTGATGAAACTGCAGCACACCGGGTGCTGATAAGAAAAGAATCCATAAAAAGAACAAAAGCTGTTGATGGGGAAGAAGATGAGAATTTTTAAAGTAATATCCCATGGAGATGGGAGATAATGAGAACTAATGGGCAAATACTAGGTTCCCTCCCCAGACTCAGAGATAGAATCACAGCAGTAAGGAGGCAGGTAGCCATGGAGCTTGGAGCTGTGGATGATCCCTTCTGATCGTTTCTGTTATTCTTAGTGGAAGCAGAACTGAGTTCATAAGTCAGCGTGTTGGAATGGGGACGAGGTCCTCAGAATAGGGGAAGAGCAGATAAGAAACGCAGCCATGCTCAGCGGGAGAAGAAATGGATCAAGGAACTAACACACAATGGCTGGTGGCACAAAGAGGCCTTGCAGGTCCTTGGTTGGGAATTTAGTAGGGCCAGCACACAACCTTATAGTGTTTCTCAGCAGCCACACTCAGCTGTAGGATGCGAAGACAGATTGATGATGAAGCCAATGCAACCAGCACTAGGGAATCCAAGAAAGGAAGAAGCGCCCAGGAATTCATGCTGTGTGCAATGATTCTGCTTAATGATGAATGTTGTGAGTGGAAGAGGATAGTAAGAGACATGTTCATCAAATGTCTGTTGGAGATGACCCAGGAACATAGAGGCCAAGCCACTGCAAAGTAAGTGTTAAAAACACTAAGAATTCTCATGGTGTTGGAATAGGACAATACTCCTGGAGCTGAACTCCTAAAGGACCAAACATTATAACCCAGAGGTCACTGGATTTCTGTCATAAGAATGAGTAGGAAGTGATAGACCCTAGTGACAAAAGATTAAAATCTGGCATCTTTGAGTCAGGAGGGAGGGAGAGTGGTTTGGGAAGGTTCGTGAGGTGGCAAGAATGCTGGCATGCAGAGTGTGAAAGCGAAAACAGTTCACACTGAGACTGGATGGCTAAGTAACACTGCAGGGAGAACAAGTTTGGTTACATAAAGAAGGTAAATGGCTTTCAGAGAACACTTAGAGGGAAAAGGGTCACATCACTGCATGTGGGTGAGGGGATAGATGATACGGGTATCCTAGGAGGCATGTGACTCCCAGCATGGGTGACACAAACAACAAAAAGCATAGCAACATTAACCTTGGTCTTGGTAGCAGGTATGGCAGCATTGTGGAGAAAGAAATGCTGGGAGGCCTACCAAGATGTTGTTGAGCTCTTGAGGGTAAGGATGTGAGTGTTTATCTAACATGCTTGAGATCCTGAAGTTCGATTTTTCAACACGGCATAAATAAGGCATGTGTGCGATATGCCTGTGGTCCCAGCACTGGGAAATGAGAAGTCAAAAGTGAGGTTGAGGCCAGCCTGGACTACACAAGACCCTGTCTCATAAACAAAACAAGTACATTGAGTTCTGGAATTCCCTTAATTCCTGACAAAGAAGAAATGATGGCTGAGGGACAGTGGTCTTCTATCCTTATATTTCTTCATGAAAATGTATGTCCCTTGAGAGGAAAGACTTATGTGTCTTAGTAATAAGAGGCCAATGAATAACTGTTGACTTATTATTATACAAAGTAAATATAAAGAAAACATAGGTGTAGGCTCATATTTGGTGGATCCCTATATGCCAGAGACTTTGCTGAGCCTTTCTATGTATTACATTTATTAAGCTTCTTTTACTTTTATTTTATGTATATGAGTGCTCTACCTGCATGTATATATGTATACTACACTCATGTCTAGTGTCTGTGAAGTCAAGAGAGAGTGCCAGAGACCCTGAAATTAGAGTTACAGATGGTTGTGAGCTTCCATGTGGGTACTGGGAACCAAACCTGGGTTCTCTACAGGAACAGTGAGTGCTCTTAACCACTGACCCATCTCTCCAGCCTCTCATACACTATCTTATTAAATCCTCATGAATGTTTTATGACATAAGTGCTGATGATATCTTAATCTTATTGATAAAAAAAAACAAGTGTTGGAATGCTTAAGTGACTAATCCAAGATGGTAGGGAAATAGAAGGATCCAGAGGGTCCTAGAAACCTACAAGAAGACCATCAAGGCTGATGGATCTGGACCCAGGTGGTCTGCTCAAACTACTGTACCAACCAAGGACAATACATGCAGTAAACCTAGAGCCTCTATTCAGATCTAGCCAATGGACAGCACATTCTCCACAGTTGTGTGGAGAGCAGGGACTGACTTGGACATGAGCTCTGATGTCCCTTATTTGACCACTTCACCTTGGTGGGGAGGCCTGGTGGCACTTGGAGAAAGGGTAAACAGGCTACCAGGATGAGACAGGATGGTGCAGGAGGAGGCCCCCTTCTGTCACAGACCTGTAGGAGGGGAATAGGATGAAAGAGGGAGGGAGCAGGGAATAGGAAGATACAAGTGAAAGGATAATAATTGAGATGTAATCTGAATAATTACTTAAATAAATAAATAAGATGGTAGGGACAGCACTATAGCTAAACTCTGAAATCAAGTCTACCTTGAAAGAAAGGTGGTGAATGTGTCAAACCTTATACATTACATACCCACTAACTTTCTTTTCTCTTCTTCCTTGTTAGAAGGACCTTGCCTTTGCTTTTGTTTGTTTTGAGGATTTTTTTTTTCAGGTGTTGAAAGGTTTTCTTCCATCCCTATCCCTCAGGAATGACTCATAGCTTACTTAAGATGGCCATCTTCATCCAGTTCTTCTGCCAGTGATAATCCAAGAAGAGAAGGAGCAGACAGACATCCCGCGGAGGCCTTCGAGCAATGCATTATGGCAGACTAAAAGGCAACACCGAGGGAGACAAAGGCTGTCCACCATCTTTCTCCTTTATCTGCTTAGAAAAACTATCCTGAGGAGTGGGTACCCAGAACTGTGGTGCTAACCTTGTGACCGTGAGGAATGGCAAAGACGTGGACCTCACAGCCCTAGCACCAGCAAGGCATTGAATCAATGCTTGGAGCAACATACTTTGAAGCTTATGAAGCAGTAAATAAGTGATGCCTTCATAAACGCATTCAGAGCCACTGGTAAAAGCAGCCAAACATATCCTATGCACATATTGTCTCCTATAAAAAGAAGTCACGCAGATAAAACATCATCTGACTGATTTATATAGTTATTTCTTAGGAGCAATATGCAAGACAATTTGCTGTGGAGAAAAAGAGTTCTATGCCAATGTTCTGGCTAGGTGTTTGCCAACTGGACACAAGCTAGAGTCATTTGGGAAGATGAACTCTTAATTGTGAAAATGCCTCCATAAGATTGCTCTATAGGCAAATCTATATGGCATTTTCTGGATTAATGTTTGTTGTGGGAGGGCTAGTCCACTGTGGACAGTGCCACCCTAAGTAGGTAGTCCTGGGGGTGTGTAAGAAAGCAGACTGAGCAAGCCATGAGGAGCACACCAGGAAGCAGCACCCCCTTCCTGGCCTCTGCTTCTGTTCCTGACTCTAGGTTCCTGCCTTGAGATCCTGGCCTGATTTCCCTCTCCACGTTGTTTTTGGTCACGGCGTTTTATCCCAGCAATAGAAACCCTAACTACGACAGACAGGTAACAAGGAGGCCCAGTCAGTTCTAGTTTCAGGACTCATGACCTTGACCAAGTTAACTTGCTGTGTGGGGCTCAGTTCCCTGAAGCTGGGAATGAAGAGCATGCCAGAAGCCCCGCCCCCCCCCCCCCCTTCCTCTTCACATGGTTCTGCAACACTGATTTAGACCTCGTGGCAGACTTATACTCAGTTAACATATCCTCTTTTGAAGAAACTAGTTCTTGTTCACAGAGCCAATGAGAGATGAGGAAGAGAGGCCAGCCAGGTCAGGGAGGAGGTTTCTGTGGACTATTTTCTGCACATCCCCAACAGAGATTAATGTGTGCCCCTGAGTTAGCAAAATCTCCTGCAGTGAAACAGAAAGTGCTCAGTCTGCATGGCTGAGCAACCTGGTCAGTTTGCCCCAGAGAAGACAGTGTTCACATCCTGTCTGTTCAGTGAACCCCAGAGGGCATGTCAACGGCCATGGCACTTCTACAACCTATCTATTCCCTTTCCTACCCCTGTTAATGTGACACTGACCCTTCCTCCTCCAGGAACTAAATCAAGCCTCTGCATAGTAAAAATCAGATCATCACTGCTTGTTCAGCTTAAGATTTATAAGTAAAGGCCATTTTAGCTGTGTAGTCATGAACTCCCACATGGGATCCAAGTGCTCCCCCCTAATGTGTTCGATGGAGGTGAATTTAGGGTACATATTTGTGCCTCCCTTGCTGTGGTGTTTCCATAGTAACAGACATTACCTAGGAGGCATCTTTCTTGGCCTGACTCATGATGCCAGTGCTGTTTTCCAACTCTGGAAGCCTGTCCTCGGTAGACAGTCTATGCCTCAAGGAATTACTACATACTCCTGAAGTCCCCTGGCCTTTGTGACACAGCTGGCTGAGACTCTTCTCATCTACAGAGAGGGACTGTCACTGATTCCAGCACATGGCTGGAAGTCCAGCACCTTCACTTACTAGATAATGAATTTTGCATAAAAGGTTAACGATATGTATGCAATGGCACCCGCATGGTCTTCCGTGGATGGTAGAGCAAGGGAAAGGAGATGTAATAGATGAAGTTAGATAGAACAGTTTCGATGAAGACAATATTTACCTTCCCATAAGGATTACAGATGCCATAGATCTGATATTCGTGTAGAATTGATGCAAGGAGAGAGCTTATCAAATTCCAGTTCTAGGTCGTGGTGGTGTAACTATTATAATTTGCTTTTAAATTAGAAGAAAGCTAACAGAGAGAGTACAGGCTCTGGGAAATCACTGCATCTTTAGCTTCCATTTCTTTGGCATCCCAGGAAGAAATCTGTACATGATAAAAAATCAACCTTCCAACCTCATTAGCAGAAAGTAACCCACGTGGAGATGAATAGCGATGAAAGGAACACAGGGCCAGAGGACATCATTAGGGAGTGGGTCCCAGCATTCATCACTTAAGGTCTCCAAGCAACACTTCCCTCATCTGGGGAACGGGGAGCTCATATTCCACTCACCTCCCTGGGTCATTGAAAGATAAAATGAGAGAAAGCAGGAAAACTGTTGAAAATCTGTAAAGCACTGAGCATGATTTGGATGCATATCTGTCTTATCAATCTAGCCCAGATAGTAGATAAACAAACTATCAAGGAAAACACTAGAAGGAAGGCCTCCTGGGAATCATACCATCTTTCATTCCACAGAGCACAGGCCTTGGCATCTCTACATTTGTGATCTTCTTTACCCCTGAGGACCCAACAAAGCCACTCCATACTCATATCTCACCAGTAGGGACTCGAATCAAAGCCAGGGAGACTACCCTAGAACCCAATATGCATTTTGTGTGTGTGTGTATGCACGCACGGGCATATACTCGTGTGCATGTGTGCATGTATGTATTCTAAGTATGTATTTAAGTTTGTGTGTGAGAGAGAGAGGATGATATAGTGTACTTGCTAGTATAGGTGTATTCATATTTGTGTGGGTAAATGTACACATGTGTTTAGTGAATGTACTTGCCAAAGTAAGTGTGTGCATATGCACAGACATATGGTGTGTGGAAGCCAGAGGCAGATATTAACTGCCTTTCCTCCATCGCTCTCCACATTTTTTTTAAAACAAGTTCTCTCACTGAACCTCAAGTTCATTGGCTTGGCTACATGGCTGGCTGGATGACGAACAACGGGGATCGACCTGTCTCGGCCACCATGCTCCTCCAGTGACAGGGTTACAGTTACAGGCCACCACCTCCAACTTTTTACAGTGTCTGGGAGTGCAAACTCAGATCTTCATGCTTATGCAGCAGGCACATTACCAACTGAGCCATCTCCCCGCCCCAGGTCTGTATTCTTTTACAGTTTCTTGGGTGGGTGCTAAGGGTCAGCCCCACCTCCACGCAGGCTCAGCATCCGCATAGTCTTGCAAACCGTTTACCACCGGACAGGTTTCCATCGCCTGTGGAATCAAGCTGTCATTGCCACGTGTGGCGATCAACAGGAGAGCCTTTAGCTCTCCTTCTATGCTAAGCAATCCTGTGGTCTGTGTGAGGTAAGCAAGAGCAGCTGAACCAAGTAAATTGAGCACACAAAGGAATGCATAAAAACAAGCTGTGGTAGATGCTGGAGGGCGTGCTTTGTGCCAGGTCTTTAGACCTGGGACTCCTCTCCCATCACTAACTGGAATGCTGATTTTAAAGCTTAGGAAGAAAAAAAAAGAAGCTCATACACCAAATGTTCTGCCCTGACACTCGGCAATCATTTGTATATAAAATGATCATAAAATAAATTTTCATGAAATCAGAGTGATAAATTCATTTCTGAGATACCATGAAAATTAAGCTCACAACTTATGCCAGTGGATTAACTTCATTTGACATTGTTCTATGTCCTCTCCAGAGTCAGGACAGACTCCAAGTCCCAGGGGTTCCCTCTTAGGATCAAAATACTAGCTGAAGCATGGGATGCCCTAGGACTTTCCACTATAGCAAGAAAAACTAACATGCAGTGAAATATTCACTAACAGACCTTTGCAGGCAAGCATGGCTCTCTTTTGATAGACATAAAGCTGGAAGGTACCCTATTTATACGGTAAGGAGCAGGTATCACCTCATCAAGCCCCCACAAAAAGGATGCTAGTGGTTTCTTTCATGTCATCCATGTTAAATGTCATCTTAACTAAGAATCACTCGATATCATCTGAAAGAAGTAAATCAATGTTTCATCACACCAGGAAGCCTAGAACTTTCTACTGTGAAAGCCATTGCTTTAGGCAATTTTATTTATTTATTTGTTTGTTTGTTTGTTTATTATTTATTTACAGTGGTACTAGGGCCTGAACCCAGGACCTTTTATGTTTTAAGCAAACATAATAACACTGAGCTATATCCTCAATAATGTTTTTAATCTTCTATTGTCAGATTAAATTATCCAGTCTATCCATGCTCCTGTGTCAACCTTCCTAGTAGCAGGAGTTACAATATTACACTACCAGGCATACAGGGTGTTTGTGTTTTTCCTAATATATTAAAAAAAAAAAGAACAACTATCACCTAGAAGGAAGTTAGAATAAAAAGGAAAGAGAAGAAAAAGTCAAAGGTAGAAAAGGCCCAGTAAGCTGGCTCAGTGGTAGAGGCACGTGCCACCACCAATCCTAACGCCCTGGGTTCAGTCCCCAGGACCTATGTGGTGGAGGAAGGAAACTGACTCCCACAAGCTGTCATGTGACCTCCACACACATACATACTACAGTGTGAAATGGAGAGAGAAAGGGATCGCTGAGCTCCACTCATCAGTCACCAGAATTCATAATGTTCAGATCAGGCCAGAGTCACAGACCCACGCCAGAGCTGAGCAACACCAGGAAAAACAAGGCCCCTCAGTTCAAAACATCCTTTCCCGAGACTCATTCTCTTACATTGGTGTCACTGACAAAAGTGACACCAATGAGTCTTGCACTGCACAACTGCACTGTACTGTACTGTTGGTCTATATTCCATATATGATCTCAAACTTCTGTTGTGAGAGTAGAACTCTCTGAATGTTAATACTTGGCCTGTCTTGTATTTTTATCAACCAGAGATGCAAAAAAGCACGCACTGATGCTCAACAATGATTTGTTAAGTGAATAAAGTGGGGTGGAGGGATAGTTCTGTGGTTGAGAGTATTTGGTGTTCTTCCACAGGACTGGATTTAGGTTCCCAGAACTTAAATTGGGCAACTCGTAACCACATGGAACTCTATCTTCAGGGTGGCACTCTCATGTGTGCATACTTATTCACACACACAGAATTAAAAATCAAATACCTTCTTTTAAAAATGAATCAAAACAAAAAAATTTTAAAAAATGAATCAAATGTGAGGCATGAAGACGCATGCTTATAATCTCAGTGCTCATGAGGTAAAAGCAGAAGGACCAGAGACTCAAGGCCATCCTTGGCTATACGGCAATTTTCAGGCTACCCTGAGCTGTATGCCTGAGCTACTACCAAAACTTTTTTGTTTAATTTTTAAATAGAAGAAAGGAAGGCACTGGGGATGGAACTTAGAGTGGAACACACACTTAAGGTGTTCAGGAACTTAGGTTCAATGAATGGCAATTACCAAAACCCTTTCATAAACCTTTAAGAGGTTTATCATTTTCTGTTTCTACATATTGTGACTGTGTGTATATAAATACGCCACCTCCATTCTTGGCATTCAGAAATCCTAGAAGGGGGTGTCAGATCACCTGGAACTGGAGATGCAGAGGAGGGTGAGCTGCCTGCTAGATGCTGGGAACTCAACGTGGGTTCAGCAGGAACTCCTACACACTGAGCCATCTCTTCAGCCTCTGTTTTCAAAAGAAGTAATGAGCCAATGGCTCAGCAGATAAAGTCTTTGTCGAACAAGCATGCAGACTTGAGATGGGTCCCCCAGAAAGCATGTAAAGGATGGGCAGCCCATGCAACCCCCTGAAATCCCAGTGCTTGGGAGGCAGAGACAGAAGGTTGCCAGGGCAAGTTGGGCAGCAAGACAAGCCAGAATTGGTGAGCTCCAAGGTTTAACAAGAGGCCCTGCTTCAATAGATAAAATGGAGAGAAAACTAGGAAGACACCTCACATCAACTTTGAGCCTCCTAAAGCATGGGCATGCACATGTATGTGCAACACACACATACGGGCACACACACATACATGGGAAAAATAAACAATCAAAGAATGAAGGAGGTGCTTAATTAACTAGTGGATGCATTCTCCTTGTCTTTAAGGTAACCACCACCGAACAGAAGCATGGCTGAGCCTTCGGTGCTAGCAATATGTTCTTGAACCTATTTTCTGCCCAATGAGGCATTTGTACATGAGGGGATTGCTAAAACACAGTGCTTAAGAGAAACAACCAAGATACCAAGGAGGCCTCTTTAATTTTTCTGAACTGATTCATTTCTTTCCAGGAAGAAAATAAAATGATCTGTGAGTTAGACCTGGGCTGTTCTCTGTGTTACTTTCTTAGAACAGTAACTGAGAGTCAAACTTGAGGTTTCACTTAAGAGAATTTCTTTTTAAAACAATGGAAACAGGAAAGAGAATGCTCGGGGTTAATGCTGGAATGCAAAGGCCCTTTGCCAGCTAAGGTCAAGCAGCTTGACCTTAAGAGTCTACAAGGCATCATCTTGGCTGAAGAACATGTGCAAAGTCATTGGAGCAGAACTGGCCCTGAGCGTGGGTGGCTCATCACTACCAAGCAATCGGGTTAACGATAGTAATAACTTCAATCAAATGCTATAAAGACATCTTGAGCTCCTACAGGCAATAAGTCATCCCTATTAACTACATTAAATCCAGTATGGCGGAATTCAATCCATCTCCACAGAAATCCTACTGAACAGGCATCACCATAATCCACATTTTACAGGCAAGGGAACCCCGGGCATAGAGCAGAGCAGCAGAGGTTTTTCTGAGGCTGCCTCACTAAGAGTCAGCAGTGATACTTCAATTCCAAGCAGCTTGGCCCTGACATCCAGGCTGCCCCCATTCACTGTATCAGCTCCATCAGAATCCATGCAAACGCTGGCAGGAAGGTGCCATGTCACAAAGAGAGGGTCTGAGTTGTATAGGAAGCATCCAGACTGTTCCTTTGCTCGTGTTATCTCAGTCCTCACAACAGAAGTGTCCTTGTCCTTACTTATTGCTGGGGAAAACTGAGTCGCAGGAGTTGGAACTTTCCTAGGGTCATTGACTGACAATAACATAGCTGGCTGCCAAACTCTCACGGTCAAACTCCAGTGCTCAAGCTATTATCCACTGTAGCATGATCGCACATGGCAAAGCCTACACGGGGCTTGGCTTCTTTTCCACAGCCCATGATTAAGACCAAAGCAAGATGGCACAGAAGAGTGAATTTCTTCAAAGGCTTCAAAGTCAGACAGTCCTGCCACCATGCCCCACTTGCCACTTAATTATCTCTGTGGCTTAGATACAGCTCTCTGAATCTATTTCTACATATGGCCAATATCCAAAGTGTCTCTGAGCCCCTCAATCACCCACCTCCCTGGATCCATTTAGGTTCGTGGGTTTTTTTTATACCACACAACATGTCTCCTGAGCACCCAAGGTGGGAATCTCTGCACAACATCTATGTGTTTGAGTCATAGCATCTTCTTGGTAAACACAGGGCAGAACTGCACCAGTGTGGGCTCTCCAGATCATAAACACATTCCCTAGGCTCCTGCCCAGCATGTGCCCTGGGAAAAGCTGGAGTTGCCACAATACTGCAGTTCTGCTAATGAGGTTTCTGGGCACCAGGATGCCAGAGAGACTGATAGGCATGAAACCATTATTGACATTGCCAGAATAAACAGGGACTCTGGTTTCACTTGGGAAAAGCACAGAACAAGCTGATGACTTAGAAATGCTAAAGTCAGTTAAGGGTGGATTGGTTTCAGTTGGAAATTCTGTTCTTTCATTTGCCCTTTGGAAAAAAATCTGCTATTCTGGGCACTGGCTGCTTTTCCAGAAGACTCAGGTTCAATTCCCAGCACCCACATGGCCACTCACAACTGTCTGTAACTCCAGTTCCAGGGAATCTGACACCCCCACACAGACATAACATGCAGGCAAAAACACCAACGCGCATAAAAGTAAAACTAAATAAAAATTTTAAATCTAGTATTCAACATTTAAGGTTGGATAGTGTGTATGCGCACATGTAGGACTCACACATGTCACTAAAATGTAGCTGGCTTTTAAAAGCTGAATGGCACGCATGCTTTTCAAAGAATTGCTTCTGTGCATATATACTCAGTGTCCTTTGATTTTCCATGTCGTGCCGGATGGAGTTCTAATCATTTTAAGTGGCATTATTGCTAAGCATAAATGTGCAAGACAGTTTCAATGGTCCAGAGACAGCTTCTTTTGTTTGGCTAGTTTTGGACATTTTGTTGCTGTTGTTTTGTTTCACTGGTAACAATCCTTCGTATAGCTCTATATAAGCGTTTTACTACAGCCCCAGCCCCGATTTTGTGATGTTCTCACTAAACATCACAGGCTGCCCTTAAGTTCACGGTCTTCCTGCTTCCACGTCCTAAGTTCAGCCTAGGTTTCACCGAAACACAACTGCACCCATTTGTTACGGATTGTCTCCAGACGATTTCGGTCACAGCAGTGGATTTGGATAGTTGTGAGAGAGGCCATCTGGGCTTCGAAAATGATTACTATCTCAGTCTGTTCAGAAATGTTTGCTAGCTCCTCCTCCAAAATCAAAATCTCAAGTCACACAGCCTAGTGCTTTTCCCTGGAGTTAAGAAACAAGAGCTATTTTCTCTCCAGGACCATATCACAGGTACCAGCATACTGTAGACCAGAAATACATACCTATTTGTTGAATTAATGAATTTGCTGGCTGGACAGATTTTAAAATCCTGGGGGCCATAAATATTCTTAATCTTGAATGAGAAACTGGCTCATGACAAGTCCTCAGTAGCTGCATGTTTCTTGGGATCTATATGGACACTAAATGTTTTTCAGAACATTTGGGGAATCAAGATAAGCCCTTAGCTATATTATGACGAATCTCTTCTATTCCACACCATTTATGCCCATCCCTTCTATAACTTCACAAAATCCTCTCTGCCTGGAGCGCTGATGGCTGAGGCTTGGATCTGACAGTGCTGGTCTGCTAACTGACTTGCAAGCTGGTCATCTATCCTTCCCAACCCATCTGTGCTTCACGCCGTGGTTCCCAACTGCCTACAGGATCCCTGTGTGTACACTCAAGCCCATCAGTTATCCAAGGCACATGGGCACTCAGCCACTAACTCTTAGTACAAGGGAAACTGGGAGCAGATGCCCTCAGATTCTGGGAAGACATGTAAAGAAGGAATGATGGAAAAGACCTCTGATTTACTTCTTCCAAAATGTATTGTTACTATTACTTGGATACAGAAGATGGTTTAGTAGGAGAATAATTTGCCATTCAAGAAAACAAGATTTTAGGATCAAAGGAAGAGCTAAGAATCAAACAGACTTGAATAGGAAAGCAAGCTCTGATACTAGCTATGTAAGTTTGAGTTAATAAATCCATAAATTGATTTCCAATATACAATATCATCTTAATGGCAAAGTGACTATAAAATTATAACTCTGCAGGACATTATGGCACCTTTAAAGTGTCTAACAGTGAGAGGCTACATAAACATGTATGTATACATACATATATATGTAAGTATATTTGTATATATTTTATATAAATGTATATATGTAAGTATATTTGAATATATTCTCCTTTACTTGCATATAGAAATGTCACAAGGAAAAAGACCTTTGGAAGTTTCTACTTACCAAGCATTCCTTTCTTGGAACTGGACAGACACATGTCTTTCTCTGCACTGGGCAGAGCAAAGCTCACCACGAACACTTCCACCCCATCAGCCATCAATGCCAAACCCAAGACAAAAAAGAGGGTCCATTGGAAGCGCCCATGGCCACATTCATCAATGATGGTCTCATATTGGTGAGCCAACTCCTCTTCATCTTCCATCCGCTCAGCCATCAGGTCTGCCTGGCCCCGAAGGCCATCTGCTCTGGAGGGTGCCATCTTAGGCTGCTTAGACTTGACATCATCTGGATGAGGGATGCCCTGGTACTCGCCCTCATAGATCTCGTCCTCCTCATCATGGCCTTCTGTAACATCACTCTGGGCATCTTCTTCCTGGTTTGGCTCATTGCCCCGGTAGTAGCCATCACTAGGGGCATAGCCCCCATAGTTGTCCCGATATCTGTAGTCATCCATTCCTTGGTTCTTGGATTGTCTGGTAGCCTCTCAAGCTATATCTCTTGTTCCGTGGTAAATGTTCGGGCTGTTCCAATAACCATCACCTATTATATGGTTGAAATTGTGAGTATGTCCATGTGACTTCTTCAGTGAATGTCGCACCTCTTCCGTTTGTTTCTCAAACTAACCAGATTCTAACAAAGACAACCTAAGTAGCCTTTCGCACTCAGCGTGTGTTCAACGTCTTTGGAAAGTGTAAAACTCTGGCCTCTTCTTCTTCTGTGACCCAGAGGCTTGTCCTGGGAGGTGCTGAAGAAAATTGGGTCCAGCTGCTCTCTTTGACAAGATGGGGGCAGCACTTGGCAGTTCACTGGCTATGGTGTTTGTCCTTCTACTGAAGAGTGTGCCCTGTGAGTAGGACAGGAAAGGAAATAGTTACAAATGGCTGAGATTCTGACATGACCTCTGAATTAAATGATTATATCTATTAATACCCATAATTCATGTGTAAAGTGAGGTAGATTTTGGTTAGACATTTGAATTCACACAAACTAGATGAGTATTGAATCAGTGAGGCATAGAAACTATAGGCAGAGAAGTCCTTTAAGTTCTAAAGAGCCAAGCGAAAGTCAAAGGTCAGATCTTCCACAGAAATGCAATAGGAAGTGGTCAAGGAATTTTCAGTACAAAAGCAACTTTGTGTTATGGGTTTCCTTTGAACTTGTCAAGCTTTTGGCAACAGTAAAAGTATCCTAGGGGCCAATTTCTATTCTGTAAATGCATGATTTTCCACCTTCACTATAAAGTAGCTGTATCAGCTTACATCTATAAATGTGGAGCACAGAAATATCCCAAATAGCTTTCTCTAAGGCCCAGCATGGAGGCTCAAGGGCCACTATGACCTTATACTTGGCTCAAATGGCTAAGAATAGACCCAGAGCCGCAGCTCCCAGATTTTCTGATGCATGCCAGGCAGGAACTTACATGCCTCTTTCCGTGTCTTCCTGCTCTCACATGTAAAGCAAAGACAATAGTACTTAATGCATACGATTTTATACCAAATACCAGCCTGCAGGTCAATATATTTCAGGCAATATTATTTTCCTAGTTCTGGAAAACCAGGAACCAGCATTGCCTAAGGCCAAGGCACTATCTTATAACTCAGGTCTAACCACTGCTTCCCTCTGTTGAGTTCAATACCCAAGGGGTAGTAGATGCCTTGCCCAAATTACCTTCCAAAACAGCAGTTTCCAACTTGTAGGTCATGCCTCCTTTAAGGTCAAATGACCCTTTCACTAAAGTTGCCTAAGACCATCAGAAAACACTCATATTTACATTATGAGTCATAAAAGTAATGAAGTAGCAATGAAAATAATGGTTTGTGGGTCACCACAACATGAAGAACTGTATTTAAGAGTCACGGCACTAGGAAGGTTGAGAATCTCAAGTCTCCCAGGGCATGAGCCATCACTGATTGACGCTTACCATGTATCCA
The DNA here is from genome assembly GCA_907169655.1 of Acomys percivali. Lineage (NCBI taxonomy): Eukaryota > Metazoa > Chordata > Mammalia > Rodentia > Muridae > Acomys > Acomys percivali. Next base: position 94,862,306 of record OU015752.1, read on the forward strand.
AATGTGACTAAAAGTAAGCTACACGCTGAGACCTAGAGAAGGCGTGGTAAAGTAAGGAAAGAAAGGGAGACGGGGGAAAGGAGGAAAGAGTTGGGTGAGCAGAAAGGAGAATTTCATCTAATGGGTAAGTCAAGGGTGGTTCAGAGTAGGTTAATAACAGAAGGAAAGTTGTCAGAAAGCTAAGACTCGCTGCAAGGTCCACAGCTCTTTGTGAGCCATGACTTAATGCTGGCCTGGGTGATTAACACATTAGATCGCATGTGGACATTGAAAATACAGTTTCCAGAGCTCTCAGGGGGCTGATTGGATATCAGAAATCTGAGTTTTCACACAGCTCCCCAAGTAGCCTCAAGGCCCCATCTCACTGAACAGGCCCTCAGCAGTACGGGCTAGACCTCTCCCTCAGCTCTTCTCTACTCCAGCTAAGGAGCCAGTTTTTCTTTTCTTTTCTTTTCTTTTAAATTTTTTATTTAAATAATTTGTTTAGATTACATCTCAGTTGTTATCCCCTCACTTGTATCTTCCTGTTCCCTCTTTCCCTCCTTCTTTCACCCTATTCCCCTCCCCTAGGCCTGTGATAGAAGGGGACCTCCTCCCCCACCATATGATCACAGCCTATCAGGTCTCATCCTGCTTACCCTTCCTCTGAGTGCCACCAGGCCTCCCCACCAAGATGAAATAGTCAAACAGGGGGCACCAGAGTTCATGTCAGAGTCAGTCCCTGCTCTTCACATAACTGTGGAAAATGTACTGTCCATTAGCTGGATTGGAATAGGGAGTCTAGATTTACTGCATGCATTGTCCTTGGTTGATACAGTAGTTTAATCAGAGGCCCCTGGGTCCAGATCTGCCAGCCCTGATGGTCTTCTTGTAGGGTTTCTAGACGCTCTAGGTCCTTCCATTTCCCCATTCCTCCATACCTCTCTCACCTGGAATCCCAATAGGAAGTCCCAGCATCTATCCCAATCCCTAGAAATGATCATCCTGAGTGAGTTAACCCAGACCCAGAAAGATACACATGATATATACTCACTTATAATTGGACCCTAGCAATGTCCTCTGGGGGCCAGATTTTCTGACTGACAGAAAACCATTCATTAGTTCAGCCTACCTGCTGACAAATTTATAGCCATCAACCCTTACTAGGTCTCCCGCCACTCCTGGAACCCACTGTCCTTCCTCTTGTTCAGCAGATGTCACTTCACAAAGAATACACACATCTGCCCTCGCTGCAGCTGCTGGACTCCTCCCCTGCCCACAGCCCATCTCTGGGCTCTCTGCCCCACACCTGGCACCCAGCTCTCCCTGCCTTCAGCCTTGGACAGTCTCTGCCTCTGGGAATCATGTAACTCAAATGATACAATGCCTTGTCTCATGGGAGAATGATAGAAAACACTGGTCCTCAAATACAGAGTGTGCGTGAGAACCACCCAGATGACTCATTAGGAATGGGATCCTGGCTCTGTCTCCCAAAGACACTTAACTTCAGGGTGGAAATCAGGCCCGGCAAAACCGTTTTTTCCATCAGCACGACTATCAACCCGCAGTCTTGGAGCAACAGCGCTAAAGAAGCTAAAAGAAATTCTTAACAGAATGACTCTCCCTCTACTCTTGCAGAATTATCACCATCTCCAGTAAACAAATGTCGATTGGACCAGGCTGGCCTGGATTGTGTCATATTAATATTCTAAATCAGTTTTTATTGCCTGTATTTAGGAACCCTGGGAGGATAATAAATCACACATAAACAGTGGGGGCGTTGGCAGCATGCTGTCACATGGGGAAGGTATGCCGTCTGCCTGAGGTCTGCTGGGTTATTTCTATTCTGGAGGCCCCACAAAAATGTCACGAGCCAGAAATGGAAGATTTTTAATTTCAAAAAGCATATGTGGGAAATACCACTTTGGGTAAAGATTCTGAGCCTTTCTCTGTGGAAAAAAACAGGTCTTTGTGAAAAACCAACCTCACTCACCCACTCTGGCTAAAGAACAGCTGGGAATGTCAAGTGCGGTGAAGCAAAGGGGCCTCCCTGTCAAGTGATTTTTTAGTATCTCTTGAAATCTTTCTCATTGAGAAATGACAAGTTAGTAATTTTTTTACAGCAGAACATTTTCTAGAAAACACAACATTTGCAATATTGTGGGTTAAATTGCTTCTTTCACAAAAGATAAATTGAATTCTGACTCTCATTAAGAATAGAGTCTGAGAGTAGAGAAGCCAATTGGTGAGTTGGTGCTTAATGTGCTAGCAATGAAAACCTGAGTTCAGATGCCCAGGAAGCACTTAGGTGGCAGGAAAAAGGAGGCTTCTTGGATTTGCTGGCCTCTAGCCTAGCCGAAATATAAAATGCCATGTGAGCTCCAGTTTTAGTGAGAGATCCTATTTCAACAAAATAAGTGGGGGAAAGTAGGAGAGAAAGATACCCAATGACTATTTATAACCTCAACATTCCTTCATAGACACACACACACACACACACACACACACACACACACACACACACACACACACCATGGTTTTACAGAAGTGATAAAATACGGCATTAGGGTGAGCCTAAAGTAATTGTGACCTTATGAAAAAGGCAAATCTGGATGTGGAGACAGGAAGACAGAAGTACATAGAGGGAAGATGATGTACACATTCAGGGACAGTGTCATGTACGAGGTACTGCAGGCTTTAGGCCACCAACAGTTGTGAGACAAGTCAACACAGTCTGTTGACTCCTTGATTTAGGACTTCTAAGAGTCTCCAGAACTGGGTCACGACAGACCTCTTTAATTGGATCCACAAAAAGCTATAATACTCTAACTCTTTGAAAGGACAGTCAACAGGTTCATCAACTAAACAGCAGGGGAAAAGACACCCACAGGAACAACCATTGGCTAAGGACTAAAGTGACTGCTTCCCATGATGCCTCACCTATGCTTAGGACCAAGAATGAACCATGATTATCTGTGTCATGGGTGGAAAGGTGAAGGACAGGGAGGATGAAAAGATGTGCCCTCATGAACACAGAGAATCAGTACCAGGGGATGAGTGAGAAGCTGGATTCAAGCCGAATGTTGGGGATTGTACAGAGAGAAAGAAACTGGAATCCAAAGAGGTGAGTCAAGGCCCCACGAGCAGCTGCAGCAGAACTAATCTTGATAGGGAGTGGATCCTACTTCCACAACTGAGTTTTTTCTCCCCATTTCCACCATGCATTTCCCAGGATATTTGGAGCACAAGGCCTTGTGTAAATCGTCACAACTCAGCCCCATTCTTAAGAGGCTGAGCCATTATGGAAAAGTAAAATTAAAAACCATAGAGATCATCACTCGGCGACAAAACTTACACCCTGGTTAATCTTCATTGTCAACTTGACTGGCTTTGCAATCTCTTAGGAGAGCTATCTCGGGGAATGTATAAGGGTGTTTCAATTCAGATTTCATGTGCTGGAGTCCCAAACAGAATAAAACATCAGGTGCTCTCTCCAAGGGCAGCTTCAATGTGACCAACTGCCTCATATTCTCACTGTCATACCGTCAGCACTATGATGCACAGCAACTTCAAATTGTAAACCAAAATAACCCTTCCTTCCCTGTTTTTGTCAGGCACTTTGCCACAGCCATGAGAAACATAACTAATTTACAATCTTAATTATTAATTATGATATTTTTCATATATTGAGCACTTGACTTAATAGCTTCGGGCCAGATCCTGGACTAAGCTTATCATGTGTTTTACATCTTTTAACCAGCATACGAACCCTATGAGGCAGTCCCATAATTATCACAATTTTTTTTTTCAGAGAACAAGACTGGGCATGGAGAAGCCAGACAAATGACCCAAGTGGTAGTGAGCAGGTTCTCCAAGGGAATTTAGAGGCGAGAGGGCCATTGTGGCTTGGGACTGGCTGAGAAAGCAACCCAGATGTAGGGAGACAGCCAAAGGCAGAGAGGGCTCGGGAAAACTTGGGCACCACAAGGAAGGTACCTGGAGGGTGGCACTTGGAAGTGAGACTAGCTCTTCCTTTAGGACAGTGGTGAGAAGTGAACCAGTCTACAGCAGAGGATACACATGGGGAAGTGTAGGCGGTTGATGGGAGTGGAAAGCAAGGCCAAACTCAGCGTTTTCTCAGAGGCGAGAATTTTGTCTAAATATCAGGAGCCAATAAAGATGGTAAAAATGAGTTGGGAGGGTGTACAGAACTGATAGAGGGAGGCCTCACTCGTGGGAGTATAAGTTCTGGCTTTAACAAAAATCTGCCATGGGGGACAATGAAACCAGGGAGATGCCTGTGCCAGAACGCATGTGTGGAATGAATAGACTGTGCCCTGTAGACATAAAGTTGAGCACCTAGGAGGCTGGAGCAGTGATGATTCCAGCCAGCCAAAGCTAGATTGCAGACATTTCCAGAACTCGGTGATTTCTCTGTAATTAGGACAAACAAGGATCTTCTGGACAGATTTGCTCTTTTGGCATGGTAGTAGGGTGCATCTCAAGCACCCTTGTGTCTGGGGAGCCCAGAGTCAAATGCTGATTCTGCTCTTTCTTGCTACCTGTGTAGAAGCTACTAGCAGCCTCTCGGTGCCTCAGTTTTCTCATCTACTATGGTTATAATTATAGCAGCCATGCACAAAGTCACCATGAGGAGTCAATGAGCTACTGGTGAGCCTCAGTCAGCACAGCTCCTGGCATGCACAGGTGTAACAATACAAATCTCATCTTATAATGACTGTTACCTGAGTTTGGGGAATTAAAATGAAGCCAAGATCCCACCTTGAGCTCAGCCCCCTCCCCATCTGAGCCCATCTGGCCTGGGCTATGGAACCAAATACAGAAAACAAGCTGACATTTAGCTACTCATTGCAAACTGTTGGTTTCCCAACCTGCTAGTCCTGATTTCTTTGTCATCTTCCTTTAACTCTTACAGTAATTGCCTCATCTAGCTACTTAGTTCAGAATCATTGTGCCATAGACATTGTTTTACAACAAAGCTAAAAACAATGCTGTATTCAAATTATGTAGTTCCTCCCAGAAGTTTGAATGCTATTAGACCTTAAACATACTCATTTAAGAGATTTTTTTTTAAAAAGGGATTCCAAGAGCAAATAAATTTGGTAAGCACTGCATCCTTTACTTGAGATTCTCTTTTGGTGACTCACAGCACACATTGTCACAATGAATGGTGTAAAACTGAACAAAAACTTATTTAATGTAACAATGAGACACTACTACACACCCACTAGTGCAGCTGTAATCAACAGACAGATGACAGCATGTGTGGGCTAGAAGGTGATGAACTAAAACCATTAAAAACTGCTGGTGAGAGTGAGAAATGGCTCAATCACCATGAAAAATAGTTTGCCAGGTTCTTAAAATATTGAACATATATGTAATAAAACCCAAGCAATTCCAATGCAAAAAGTTTATCCAAGACAAATAAAGACATATGCTTACACAGAAACTTGTACACACATGTTCACAGCAGTAGCATCTACATCAGCTCCAAAATGGGATTAATATAAGTGCCCAGGAGCCCATGAGTACATAAATGAAATGCCATGTGTTTATGCTGTACAATATGAACTAACATTAAGAAGGATCATATTAATGATACATACAATAGATTGGACAGATATTCAGCTAGTTACAAAAGGCCACAGATTATCTTGTTCAATTTATATAAAATAACCAAAATAAGCAAGTCCACAATGACAAGAAATAGGTCAGGAGTGGTCTAGGACCATTATAGGAATGAGTATTGACTCCAAATGAACTTAAGGGAATTGGAAAACAAAGAAGTGATGTGAATGTCCTCAAATCAGGTTACAGCGGTGAATATACAACCCAACATATCACTAAAAATCACTTAACTGTGTGTCCATAAGTAGATTCTGGGGCACAGAAATATAGCTATAATCTATATGGAGTACCTCCTTCTATACAGTAGAACTCTTGCTTCTACTGAAAGGGAGTCTGTCTAATTTGCTAAAAATCTATGTTTACCACAGTCATAATCCCCTTTCTCCTTGGAAATTCTGACATGTATGCATGCATGCAGGGTCTTCTAAATGGTTAAGTGCTGTTTTTATATCCAGAGTCTAGATTTGAGGGTCCATTTTGGTGCACCATCTAGAATCCCCTTGTAGAAGCGAGGAGAACACTATTGGAAAGGAGGATTAGAAAGCATAGCTTTGTCATGGCCTGCTGGGCCACAGCTCAGGGAGAAAATAAAAAGTGGTGCTTTTCTCCATGTCCAGTCAGGCTCTGCTGTTAGTATATCAAGGGCACAGAGTGTGGGTGCTTCAGTGTAGGCAATGACAGAAGATGACTCCCTTAGGAAAGACAGCAAGAGCAGCCACAGAAGACCTGGGGACACTGGTGTCCAGCTTGCCAGAAGTCAGTAGTAGATGTGCCTTTGGCTAAAATTGGCTTTGATAAGATCACCCCAACCCATGAAGGCTAACAAAGAAGACAGTGGGCACCCTATGTTTAGAAGGGCTCAAGCCATCAGGTAACCCTGAGTGTTGGGCAGGAATTTGGAGAGGACCGAGGCATACAAGGAAACATCTCATAAAGTATTCCTTAAGAAGCTCATTGTTAGCAGGCCAGTGGTGGGCATTCTTTTAATCTCAGTATTCAAAAGGCAGAAGCAGCCTTTCAAGGCCAGCCTGGTCTATAGAGCAAGTCCCAGAAATGTCATGGCTACACAAAGAAACCCTGTCTCAAATAGCAAAGAAAAGGGAGGAAGAGAAGAAGAGGAAGGAGGAGGACGAGAAGAAGAAGAAGAAGAGGAGGAAGAAGAAGAAGCAGCTCATTGTCATTTATTCTACATGAGCATTATTGGGGTGAGCCAACTAACTCAGATAGATACCAAAGACATGCTCATGTATCCCAGTGACCTTAGATGGTGTTGGACTGCTGACGCCAAATAGCCACCTCAGCGTTTAAAAACTCAATAGAAACAGCAAAGTCTCTCTGGCCCTCCCTTTCCCTGTCTCCACTAAAGTCACTCACAAAAGAATTCTCTGTCTTCTACTAAATAAGCTTTAAAAAAAAAAAACCTTTATTCCACAGCTGCCCACCCAATGCCTAGAGGAAATGCATGTCTTGTCTATGGAGTCTAATTTTATTACTATTGAACCCACCCTTCCATCCTCTAGTCATATTTGCACACAAGTCACAATAGACCTTCCTGATTCTTGTGCCATCATTGCTGAAGGCTCCTTTGTCACACGTAACTATTATCATCTATCTGTGTTTAATTTTTCTACTGTGTTCAAATATGAAATATCTCTGTTATCTCGTGTATTCTGATGCTTGGTCCCCTGGGGGAAGCTGTGGGAACTTCAGTATGTGGGACCTAGATATAGAAAGTAGGTTACTCAGGGAAGATCTTTGGGAGAGTATTATCTCTGGACAGTTAATGTCACTTTCTGTCTCCTGGTCTACCATAATGATGTGAGCTTAGAGCTTCCTCCAATTGACTGAATGCTATAAAACAGTGGTTCTTAACCTTCTTTATGCTGTGATCCATTGTGGTGACCCCTGAGCATAAAATTATTTTTGTTGCTACTTAATAACTATAATTTTACTGTTATGAATCATAATATTAATATCTGTGTTTTCCCATGGTCTTAGGCAACCACTGGGAAACAGTCCTTTGACCTCCCCCCAGGGGTCATGACCTACAGGATGAGAATTGCTGCTATAAACTGTGAACCCATATAAATCCTTCTTCAATTAAATTGTTTCTATCAGACGTTTTGAGCACAGCGATGCAAAAGCTAATACATTGTCTATATTGTTATATTTGCTTCCGCCCGTGAGCCTAGCAGTAGGTGAAATCTCTCCTACACTTGCTTGTCTTTGGGTTCTATCCTTATTGAGAAGTCAACACCAATGATGAATACTTGGAGATGCAGGGGGATACAAGAAAGGCCATGGTATGGATGACTGCACTGTTGTCCTAAACTTGTCTTCAAGCCTTGTGGGATCCTGGGTCAATGACCTGCCTTTTGAGGCTGCAGACTCTCATCTCTCCAGTGGAGTTGTGCTGAATGGTTTCTTTGCAGCCATTTGCTCCAAAGATTTCTTGTGTATTTACAAACACGGTGTGCCATCTGAGAAATATATAATGTAAGTTTTCTTATTTTAATATCTAAGATAGTGTTTCTTCCTAATTAAAAGCAATGTTTATAGACTGACAACTTTGATAGTCCTTAATTCTTGCACACTTACAATTGTTCTAGGAAGTCCCTTGGCATATGCCTATTTCTTTATTATCATATTATATGATAGTTACTAATGTTTCTTTGTTTACTTTGTGTTTCTCTGCTAGAAATCTATGAGCAAGTCTAGAATAGGAAATGCAGTATGTATTATTTTATTTTGAGTCACCATCACCAAATGCATAGTGTTTGAGCATAGCAAGTCTTTGAAAATGTTTGCTCAACCAAGAAGGCTAACCACCACTCAACGCCTCACTAAAAGCAAGTCAAAACCCACCTTGGAACCAGAGGGCCCCCACTTGTTTAATGCTGTTAAATTAATACTTTTATTTTTTCAAATGAAAATTTAAATGAAAAGACTACATTAGTTAGGTCCCAAGGAATCTACCATGTCTTTCCTCACACTCTTCTAATGCTGGCAACATCCTAGTTGAGGCTGTGAGGTCACAGTGCTTTAGGAGAGCTTGAGTTGTTTGTTATCAAGTTTCTGAACATACAATTGATTTTAATCATCTGTGATATTTCTTGAAACATGGTGTCTTTGGCAGAGGTTGCATCAACTGTGGGTTGAAAGTAACAGGACTCATTAATCTGGCTAGGAGTGGGAGACTGCTCTTTGAAACTCCAACAATCACTTGCAGATTTGTCCCACCTAGGGCCATGCTAGTTCATTAGTGCTATAACCTTAGAATATGTCCCCCTTCTAACTGCATTAGAATAGAACCTTGATTTCCTGTGAGAAACAAGTGGGCTTAAGCAAGGCCATCGTCTCTGATAACCTCCTGATTATTTTCTCAAGAAATTAAATCAAATCTTTTAAAGTACAGCGAGACTTAGTTTGAAGTTAGAGAATATCGCTTGCTTTTAAAGTAGAAAAGTAGGGCTTGTGGCAGTGGCTAACCAATGACTGGTCCAGCTTGAGACTCATGGGCCCTGAGAGGGAGCCCACCCCTGACACAGCCTGAAGGGTCAGGACCCAGAAGCCAGATAGCCAAGAGAGCTAGGATAGAACCAAACATGATTGGCAAAAAAAAAAAAAAGCCAATGAAATGATTCCCAATGATATTCTGCTCTATTCATAGATTGGTGCCTAGCCCAATTGTCATCCGAGAAGCTTCATCCATCAGTTGATGGAAACAAATGCAGAGACCCACAGGCAAACATTAGATGGAGCTTGGAGGAATTCTGCTGAAGAAGGGGAGAAAGGATTGTAGGAGCCAGAGGGGTCAAGGACATCACAAGAAAACCCAAAGAGTTAACTAACGTGGACTCATAGAGGCTCACTGAAAGTGAGCCGACAATCATGGAACCTATATGAGTCTAAGCTAGTCACTCTTAATATATACTATAGCTGTGTAGCTTGGTGTTTTGTGGGACCCCTAACAGAGGGAGTGGGAGCTGTTTCTGACCATTTTGCTTGCCTTTGGGACCATTGTCTTCTTACTTACTGGGTTGCCTAATTTGCCTTAATATGAGGGGAGGTGCCTAATCTTATTGCAACCTGAAATGCCATGTTTGGTTGATATCCCTGAGAGGCCTGCCCTTGTCTGAAAGGAAACGGAGAAGGAGTGGATGGGGAGGGAGAGGTGCAGAGTGGAGGAAGGGCAGAGGGAGGGGGAGGGAGGGAAAACTGCAGTCAGAATGTAATATGTAGGAGAATGCGTTAATTTTTAAAAAAATAGAAAAGTAGGACAACAACTGATGAAGAATGTTAATTATAGCATTGTTTATATTAAAAAAATAGTAAAGTAACTCATATGCTAAACAGGTGCCAGGCAAATAAACCTTGAAATATTTATGTAGTTAAATAATATGGCAATATAAAAACTGTGCCTATGAAGGACTTCTATTTGGGATGAAAAGGAAATAGCCAGCTATGTTAGTGAAAACATTAGGAAAACCATGTATTCATATATTACAAAAATAACATCCATAGGGTTACATAAATTTGTAGATACTATCTTACGTAAGTAAATATCTCCGGCAGGATTATCACTCCATGAAAAATCTGTTAGTCCCCTTTCTGCCCACATTCGAAAGGCTGTACAGTGTTTTTCAATGTGTGGTCGGCCCTGACAGCAAAGTTTCTTGCTGCTGTTCAAAGGCATACTCTTAGAAGAAACACTGAAGTCTGCTGCATTAGAAAGTTCTCTCCTTCAGTGTTAAAGACCCACCTCTGCCCTACGTCCTCTTCCCCTGGAAGTAAATCATCATATCTTTGTGACCCAAAGGCAAAACCAAAGAGATACCCTGCCTTCCAACACTTAGGTCCTTCCAGGAGCTGAGCCACAAGGGAAGGATACAGGGGCTGGTGCTCAAATTTAATGAGATTCCCAAGTGCTGGGATCATAGCCAAGGGAGGAGGGATATGAGTTCCCTAAGAGGAGATAGAACCATCTGCAAGGTTTCAACCCACACTACAACCTACCAGGATCAGGAGTCCTTGAACAGTGTGCCTTTGGTCATCCAAAATAGAATTGCCAATAAAAGTCAGCCGGCAAAGACCCTGCCTCAAAACTAACATCAAATTTATAGGCATCTTGCTAGTCCCTCATCTCTTTGATTTTGTTTTATTACAACTTTTTCCACATCATTTCTTGCCTTGGAGTCAGTGTTAACAAAGCAGATGTTTGATGTTGTATATATTTATAGATTCCAGCTCTGCAAATCAGGCCAGGTAGTTGACTCTGGAAGCTTTGTTTTCTTCATGTGTGAAATGAGAAGAATATGACATCTCAGTTATTTAGTTGTTATGAAAGAAACATGCTCATAACGCTTGGTACAGTGCACAGGACCAGAAAGGAACTCAGCAACAAAAGCTACTGTGTACATACACCACACAGAGAAAACCTTCCTCTGCCTGCACCACTTAGATCTCAAAGCACACCCGAGCCAAAAGCACTACGGGGACTCTAGCTTCACCTCCACACAAACGCAAATCTTCAGTCTTCTCAAGAAGAGCCTTTAGACTTGGGGTACCCCCACTCTGCTGGAGCCCTGCCTTGAATCCCCATGCAATCTTAACCTAGGGTCCTGACCTTCTTCCACATGCACCTGAATCTCCTCCACTATGAGTCACAGGCACCCACTCATATTTTGTTTTCAGAATGAATAATTATTAAGGTGAAATTTTCCAAAGCAGAAATGTTTCTCTTCGTGGTACCTAACATGATTTTATACCATTAAATAGCATCAAATTTCAGGGAGAAAGGGTGACTCTTATCAATTGGTCATTTAGTTCTTTTTGAGGTCAGGCTCCCCAGGCGTGCCAGCTCAGCTCTACCAGCTCCTTGCTACCTTTCTAACTGTCCTTTCTAATGAAATGGCTCAAGTTCAGAACCTTTAGAAGGGACAACTGCAGCTTACAGAAGTCATCATGATATTGTAGTATTTTCATTGGCTTCGCCTTTGTGATTTACACAATATATACAGTAGTAATGTAATTTCTTAAATGAACGCACCCAACTGACATTTTATTTTTATTTCTGTGTGTATGAGAGTGTGTATATGAGTGTATGTCATGTATATCTATGGGGTGTGTGTGTGTGTGTGTGTGTGTGTGTGTGTGTGTGTGTGTGTGTG
>OU015752.1:94876091-94896206 GCA_907169655.1 Acomys percivali
CTCTCTCTCTCTCTCTCTCTCTCTCTCTCTCTCTCTCTCTCTCTCTCCATCCTCATCCCTAATTCAGCCTTGGCAGTGTATAAACTTTGTAATTATAAAGGGCTCAAGTGTTGCCAGGAATGCAAATACATTTAGCTCTAGAGCCTAGCATTTTGTGTCGTTCTGGGCTCTACTCCAAACATTAAAGAAACAGAGAAAGATGGGTAAGGAAGAGAGCGTTAATGAGCCTATAGTCCACGCCTGGGATATTCTCATACACAGTCTCATATAATGTTCCCAAAGACTGGTACGGATCTTTGTGAGCTCAGAGACCCAAAGGATGTTGTCAAGGTTATAAACCTAGAGAAAGGCAGAACAGATTCCATTTTAAGTCTCTATCTTTTATCAGTTGAATCTGAAACATCATGTTTTGAACCAATTGTCTCCAGCTAGTGGTAGTATTTTTGGAGGTTCTGGACATTTTGGAGGGGTGGGACACAGCTGGCAGACGTAGGTCACTAGGAGTGGGTCTTTGAAGATTATACCGGCTCGTGTCTCTCTCTCCCTCTCTCCCTCTCTCCCTCTCTCCCTCTCTCCCTCTCCTCTCCCTCCCTCCCTCCCTTCCTCCCTCCCCCGGCCCCCCGGTCATTATTGAACAGCTCTGCCACACCCTCCAGCCACACTGATTTAAGCCACTCCACTCCATGTTCCTCCACCCTGGTGGACAGAACCTTCTGAAACCATGAGCTAAAGTAAGCCATTGCTCTCTTAAGCTGCTTCTCTCAGTCACTATGGTAACAGTGATGCAGAGACAACTAGTGACCTCCATCTGACATGTCTGACTGTCTCCACTAACTGAGAGAACAACTTCCTCCACAGGTCTATTTTTTTTTTCTCAAATGATGCTACATACCTGGCAAGGAAAGATGCCCAATGGTACAAGATTTTTTTCAAGAGCCTGCAAGACACAGAGGACAGTTCTCATCCTTACAGTTTCTGCTAGATTCTAAGCACCTAAGCACCTGGAGGGTAGCGTGCAACTATACCTCCTGTATAGCATGCATCAGGACTCGGCACAGACTCTTGTCCAAGTCAAGCCTAGAGTGATGGAAACAGCCCATTATGGCTTCCTTTATTGAACTGCCCCTGAATATTGAAACAAGTGGTATGTCACAGGATCCTGATGGGGAGCAGGAGAGGGAGGAGATAAAGTGCCAACAAGCTGAGGGCCATAGTCAGGTCAGTTTCAAAACAATGTCATTCTTAATCTATCCTCTTTTTTTTTTTCTTTTTTTCTTTTTTTGACAGAATCTTAACTAAATACCACTCAAATTTATAACCCTTCTGCTTCTCAATGCTAAGATTAAGAGTGTACACCTCCACATCCAGCACCTTCCTGTGTCTAAATTGCCATGTTGTATAGAGGATTGTCTCAAAGGAGGACTTTTTTTGAGAAACTCTCACAGGAATGTTTTCATGAGCTTCTCAAAGCCCCACCCCCAGCTACTAGAAACAGATGGCACATAGCTGCAAGAAGGACATTGCTACACCAGACATCCACAGGATCCACCCCCAGTGCTGCTGGCTGCTGTCATCAGGGGCCCTGAAGTCAAACACAAGATGTCTTTCAGAGCTGCATGACTAAACACTGTCATTGGGGAAGTGATTTTTTAGCCACTTTCACCTGGGATTGAAACCAGCTACCACCCTATTGTTTTCTCTTCAACGATGGAAAAACCAACAGACAAATACATCTTCATCATAAGCTGCACAGTGATCGCTCCTTCTAGAAACCCGAGGAAGCAAGAGGCCATTTGCAGGCTGTTGTGCATCTAAGCTGAAGCACAGATGCAGGAGCTTGTGCATGGGGAAGGCTTTGTGGCCCCTGCTGGGGAGTTGGAGGCATGCTGTTCAGACTTAAGCAAGTTTCCAGCATGTGGACAAAGTTACAGGGACTTGCACTGGATCAGAGACCCGGCGGTGGAGACAGGGTGTACACAGGGAACTGTGCCCCAGAGTGTGGCCCACTGTTCAGTGAGGAAGCAGAGGAAGCTGCAGTGAGTGGTCCCCACCCCTTCCTCCCCAGAAGCAGGCTGTAAACCAGACTTCCCCTCACATCTCCTTCCTTGAAAGAAGCCATAAAACCTGGAATGATCACTCTCTGACCTTCTCCCCTCTCCATGACCCCCCATGTGACTGGTGTCCTGCCCTACATCTGGAGTTGGAAGGAATGAAGACAAGGAACATCAAGAAGAAATGTGGGGCTGGGGGGGGGGGGGGGGGCGCGCTGACACATCTTGCTAAGTCCTTCCCCCACCCCCGCCATTAGATCATCTCACACGTTTGCATAACTGTCCGCAAAAAATACGCAGCCCTTCCTACGTCTTTGAAGTTGCATTGCCAAAGTCACTTGAGCTGCACAAAACTTATATTAAATAAATATGTGTGCTTTAGTTAATCTGTTTCTTGTTATGGGGTCTTAGCCATGAATTTTGCAGCAAGTGAGGAAAATATTTTTCTGCCCTACAACATAGGGCCAGTTAAACAGACTAGATGGCTATGCCCTCTGCTTGCACGAACTGGACAAATCATTTCCTGGTGGGCACCCTGCCCATCATACAGATTGTTTTCAGGCACAGTGACTTAGAAGATTCCTTCCTAAACTAGGGATTTTTCCCTTGATGCAGTCTGCCTTCTTTTTAAAATATCTGACATAAGAGTTTTAGAGAAAACTGCTCACCATTCAATTTTACAGCCCACCTTCTTGTAGTGCTGGGAATCTAACTAAGGACCTTTTATACACTAGGCAAGCACTCTCCCATTGAGCTATATTCCTAGCACTTGACTGCATGTCTTTTATAGAATTACCAACTTGCTTTCACTCTCCACCTAACCCTTCCTCCTTGCCCTCTCCACCCTCCCTGGAAGACGTTTCCCCAGCACTGAACAATACTCCACTTTCCTACCGGGGATGATGCACACTAATAAAAGATCCTAACATTAGAGCACTAATCTGTGGAGCTTAAAGACCAGTCAAAGGTCTATTCCCCAAACCCATCCACCTGCCCCAGACCTGATGACTGCTCAATGGTCTTTTCTACTGCAGAATATATTCAAGAGAAAAGACATAAAGGACTGACTGGGTCTAACATTTATAACATTAAGAGCATGTCAGTTGACAAACCAGAAGAAATATATTATTCTCTATAGCAAGCATGTACTCAACAATCCCCTAACCCTCACTCCACTCACAGTCACTCAAAGGGATTTTCTAATTCTTATTTTTGAAGTAGGCATTGCCCATTGTATGCCCAAATGGACAGCCTCTCTCAAATGTCTAAAAAAACTGCTAAGCTTTCTATCTGATGCCAGTAAAAAACAATTCCTGCCAGGGTATCTTACTCTACCTCACTGAAATGAAAGGCAATAACCCTAGTCAGCCCTTTGATGAGTAGCCATCAGTGTACCATCCATGTACGAAAATACCATCTCCACTGCTATATGCATGCAGAAACTTCTGGAAAAGGAGACCTTAACAATATATTTACAATCATCATTGCCAGAAGATAAAAATTATGTGCAACAAACCATGGCCATAGCTCATTCTAGAATATAGAACAAAAGAGGAAAAAGAGCAGCTGAGGTGACCAATCCATTAATTACTTTTTTCTTAAAAATACTCATTTGTTATGTTTGTATGTGTAAGCCTTTGTGAGTGTGTATGCACCAGGCATATACAGGACCCTCCAGAGGCCAGACCCTGGAATTAGAGTTGCTGGCTCTTGTAATCCACCTATTGTGGGTACTGGGAAGCAAATCTGGGTCCTCTGCAAGAGCAGTAAGCACTCTTTCCAGACCCAAACCTGTATTTAAAATAAGCCTTTTTTATTCACATACACATTTAGAACATCCAGATTTTACTAATTCTGGACCTCAGGATAAGCTATTGGTTTATACACATTGTACGATTGATGAGTTTCTCTGTGTTCATTCTGTATCATGCTTTTTGCAGGACATGATGGAGTCTGCATTAGACCCACCTGAATCTTCGCCCAAGCAAAGATTTCCTGCAAATCATTAAATTCCTCCTTTCTCAGCTATGAAAATTAGCTCTCATAGTGTCTCCTGGAAATGTCAGAAGCTGCACCCATGAAGTCTCTCCAACATGGCTAACCAAACATGACCTGAACAAGGATAACACCAACAGACATGCTAACGTGAAAGGCGCAATCTCACAAGGCCTCAACCATAGTCAAAGCTATAGGCAACAAAGCTGAGCAGGAGAGACATAATCTTTCCCAGGGGAGAGCTCCCAAATTGGTTATCCATTACCAAATAGTCATCCTGAAAACATATACCTACAAGTAACATTATATGGACTGAGCAGATTGTATGGATGTACTTAGGATCAATATATATATTTATTTATATTTTTATATATTTATTCATATATATTATTAAATATTTATATATATATACACACACTATACATAATCAAATATATATACATACATATTTGAAAAAAAAGATGCCATGGATTTGAAAAAGAACAGTAGGGTACAGAGGAGGGTTTGGAAGGAAGAAAGAAAGGGAAAAGAAAAATGTTATAACTATAATCTCAAAATATTAAAAAAATATTTTGCAATAAAATAATGCAATTAAAGTTTATAAACAAGAAAACTGAAACTTATACAAAGTTAGCAGTTGCAATCATTCCAAAATGAAAAAGGATAGTCAAGTCTCAGGAGAGTGATGAGGAATAAAAAACATAAGCTTAGTGCCAGACGTATGCATGGCCATCAAGAAGTGGTGCCCTGACAGTCAGCTCTCAGCACATCACAAATGGGGACTGAGGTTTCTCCTCAGCAAATACTCCTACTAAACATTAGGCAGCAAAAGAAACAAGGGACCATTTCCACACCCATCCAGTACAAGGCCGTGTGTCCAGTGAGAACTGTACTGGTCTCTCTTCATCAATAGGAAACCTAGTGTCTGAGACACACAGGAAGTTGGTAAGAAACCTCCAGTGTATTAGAACAATTTTCACACTAACTCCAGGTCTCCAGCACATTCCCCTAACCTCTTTCATAGAAAATGTCCAAATAAAATCCTCCATGTAGGGTGTTTTTATTTCATTAAAAGTCTATGAAACCCAAGAAAAGAACATAAACATAAAACAATCATGCCAGGTTTATAATAACTTCAAAGGAAAGTGTTGATCATGCTTGGATAAGACTTTACAGGATATTCCATCAAAAATCCCAGCACTCAGAAGGCAGAAGCAGGCAGATCTCTGTGAGTTTGAGGCCAGCCTGGTCTACAAAGAGAGTCCAGGACAGCCAGGACTATACAGAGAAACCCTATCTTGAAAATACAAAACAAAATTTAGCCTTAACTTTCCGTTATTTGGATGCAAGGAGAAAAGTAGAACACGCTTGGATTTTGTTTGTTTGTTTGCTTGCTTGCTTGCTTGCTTTTTAATGCTTCAACACACAATGACATTCCAGGTGGTAGGAACGATCTGCATAAGTCTTGCTGACTTAAACTTAGACAAAGGCTTGACCTATTTTACTTAAACAACTACAAAAACAAACAGAAATCACCTAATCACCTTTGCCACACAGGATAACAGTGACCGAACCTACCGAATTGAGATCACAGAAATTAGATAGCCCAGGAAGATAACCCACTGGTGGTAAGCCACAAGAAGAAAGACATGTGTATCAAGTCCAACATGAAGTCTTTATGGGGAAGCTAAGACTCCCAATAGATAAATTTTCTCTGTACCAAATAAATCCCAAGACTTGCTCTCTGGCAAGAAATTAGCTCCTAGATTAAAACAGTAAAATAAGAAATCATCGTCAAAACCACATACTGTATGTGTTGGGGTGGTGTACAAGCTCATGCATGGAGGGGGGACAGAGAGAGGGAAGAGAGAGCGATAGAGCTTGGGAGATTAATCTTCCGAGAGAAGAATAAAAAATGAGAAACTGTCCATGTTAAATGAAGACTGCACAGGAACAGAAGGTGAGATCAGGAGAACGAGAGAGACAGGGGCCTATGTTACGTAGAGAACTGAGGGAGCGCTCCAGGGACAGAGTAACATTTGAGTAAATGAGAGGAGCTGAGTCATGAGTCGTGTAGCTATTCAAAGGCATATGGTGTCCTATAAAAGAGGTAAGGGCAAAGTTGGAAATCATGAAAGATATTGACCAAAGGTTTAGCAGCATTTGGCAAATTCTAAAGGGATTTCTCTGGTGCTTTGTTGTACATAGACTGAGGAAGGGCATTCTGGGACAAGAAAAGGGGTGGGGAGGCCAGATAGTAGCCTCTGGCCATAATCTGAACCAGCAATGGCAGTAATTTGAACCAAGATCTTATCAAGGACAAGTCAGAAACAGAAAGATCTACACAAGAGATGAAGCCATTTAGATGGGCAGATAGATCCTATGTGCAACAGTAAAGGAAAAGCCAAAGATGATGCCAAGATCTTGACCTCAGCAACTGGGAAGTGCTGGGGACTGAGATATAATGGTCTAGGGGAGGAACAAGAAGATGGTGCAGGGCCAGGCGATGTAGAATCATGCAACTTCGTTCGATAATGGTAAACTTCAGCAAGGAATCAGACAGCAGGCTGCTGATGTACACAGATCTCACAGCCAGACTACAGAATTGAGTCAGCTCTTCTACTCCTGGCTGGGAGACCTTAGGTAAGAGGCCGTGCCATCCTTCCTAAATTTTGTTATTTTAATCTATAAAATGGGGGAAAACATTTGTACTAGCCTCATAGTGTGGTTAGGAAATGAGAAGGAGTAAACATGAACATACGTGTTTAGGAAAATAATGAGTGGCTTTCATTCAAGGAGCACCATGTTGAGATTGAAAAATTATAACAAGGCTCTCAATCTAAAACTTCGAAGTTCATATGCAGTAGGAAAGAACAGGAAAGGTGTCTCGGTGGCTCTGAACTCTAGCTTCCCAGGTCTGGAGGAAACTGGGCTTAGCTTTTACAGATGACGGAGAGGAGGGGGACCATCCAAGACAGCGGTAACGATCTGCCTCTTTTTCTGATAACACAGCCAGCATGTAGCAAAGGCCGTGCACAAAATGGTTGTCTTAGGGTTCTTGTCTTAAGTTGTCCTGATACTGTAGGATCTAGTTCATGTCCAAAGAGAATAAAAATTATTTTTGGTTTATGAATTCAAATGGATCAACCTAGAACAGCTCACCTGATCTCCACCTGTCATCACTGAGTCAGACCAGGGCTGCCATATTGACCTTGACCATGTCAGAACTCATATTGAAGCCAAGAGAGGTCTCAGCATTTAAGGAGGCTAAAGTAGAAGAATGTGGCATTTTGAGGGCAGTCTGAGCTACATTGTGAGTTTCAGGCTAGCCAGGGCTACATAGCAAGACCCCCGTCTTTTTATAGCAAGGCCCTGTCTCAATACATATATTGATATTATATATATACATATACTCATATGTGTAAATATATAACGTAATTATATTTAGCACATGTTTTATGTATGCTTATTTGTGTATATAATATAATGATTATATAGTTATATAATATATGTGTATGTATACACACACACAAACAGGCCTCTAACAGCTAACAGTTATCATTCCTGCACCCCATAACTTCCTTTCTGATATTCCAGGAAGTTATGCTCAAAAGTCATCAACAAAACAGTGGAATCCACATTTGTAGTCATTACATCTGAACGTTTCAAGGCTGTATGTTCGAAAAAACATAAATATCTCTAAACTCTCACTGCATCTTGGTCCCTAATATTTCTAGTGGAGAAATACATTGCAAAGGTCAAAATTTTTACTCTAGCAGAGCAATGCTGGCTGGGTTCAGGAGGAAGGTCCACAGGTGCCCTACACAGAGACTTAATCTCCTCCTGATGAATTGTCATGTATCAGAAGATAAGCAATAGGGAACCTTGAACTCGTGCAGGATCAAATTATTTCCTGGGTTTTCTAATGTATCTTGATTATACAAATGTGGACAGTCTGGGTCAACAGTAGCAGATGTCAAGAAGAAATCAGAGCCTGGACTCTGGGAGAACACACCTGTCTCACCAGGCCATTCCTTGGAGGACTGGCAGTCTGTAAGCCTATCCTCACATGGACCTCCTCAGTGAGAATGCACTTATCCACCCCAGGTGCCACAGTGCCCAGATGGTGAGATGCTCAAAGCTGCTTTATCCTCATCAGACAGACTTGAAATAACCTTAAGTCTGGAATGAGCTGTCAAGGCCTCACCCACAGTGCGTATGTTCAGAAACATCATGGGGCCACCATTCCATCACATGGCTGATCCACTGACCCATATGGGTTCTGAAATCCAAGTGCCATGATCTTCCTCAGAGCTCCAACTCTGTGGTGACGTAGAGACAAATTCCAGGAAACATACTGCTTGCCACTGAGATTCTCAAAATATTTGTTCAAAGATGCATGCAGGCTTAACATACATAGGGACAAGTGGCTAACACAGAAGTATTTAATAAAGAGTAACCAAGACTCACCCTCACCCCAGAAAAAGGGAACCATAGAGAAGAAGAGCCCATGTCATTTGCCATGTGCGTGTGTGCGCGTGCACACACACACACACACACACACACACACACACACACACACACACATGCACAACAACCACTACCACCACTATCACCACCACCACCACCACCACAACCACAACAACAAGGCCCGGATCCCCTGGGCACACTAGGATACAATAGCATTACTCCACCATTTACCCTATGCCTCTCCCTTTCAGCAAATCCTACAGCCATTTATTTTCATTCTTTCCCTGAAGAGTCATGGGTGGAGAGAAAAATCAAATTATTTTCCGAAAATTCTTCCCTTAAGACTCACTGAGATTACCTCTAGATAGTTTAGATGGCACAAAATGGTTTTTATACTGAAAATGGAAAGTGAATTTTATAATAATAACTGCGCTGCTATGAACTTTAAATATGTATTTGAAAGCCAAAGGAGATACTGCATGTCTAGAGAGCCATCTCCATGCAGCTCAGAATCTCAAGTGTGTGGATACCACATCCTACCATGAGCCTACAGCTGCACCAGTCTTAACCAGGCCCCAGTCATCCACATAGCCCCAAATGTTATAATTAATTGTTTTTGTCATTTTTTCCTAGGCAGAATGCCCTTTCCCCTTAAATATCCTGTGTTCTTCCCCATCCATGTCCTTCATCCTTGCAGCCCAGGCTCTAGTTATCCATAAAAGAAGCCTTTATATTCATGAAAGTACTATGTTTTACATTTAACCTAAAGGCAATATGATTTTAGATTTGGGTACAAACGTAACACCCCATTTGAGCCTTCTGTCCATCCAGCCTCCAAACACACACCTATGCACATGCATCATGGATGCAAGCACACACCTATGCACATGCATCATGGATGCAATCACACACCTATGCACATGAATCATGGATGCACACGTACCTGTGCACACGCATCATGGATGTACACACACCTATGTACATGCATCATGGATGCACACACCTATGCACATGCATCATGGATGCAAACACAAGCACTGTCACAGAGAAGAAGTAATCAAAGCCCAC
This sequence comes from Acomys percivali, assembly GCA_907169655.1. Taxonomy (NCBI): domain Eukaryota; kingdom Metazoa; phylum Chordata; class Mammalia; order Rodentia; family Muridae; genus Acomys; species Acomys percivali. Next base: position 94,885,676 of record OU015752.1, read on the forward strand.
TCAGAGCCAAAGAGAACGTCTTTGATAATAGGCCTCAGTGCCTTGGTGAAAGCATTCTCATTGGCATTCTTAGGATATACCAGGGCTACACAAGGAAACCCTGCCTCAAAACCAAAAACAAAAAGGCACTGAAGAAAAGAAACTGAAGCCTGTTCATAGATATTTTCCATCTCATTTCTTTCTTCTTCTCCTCTCAAAAATTCATCAGCTTTTGTTTTCCCCACATATCAGTGTTCCTACCCTAGAAGTCCTATATGATGGTTTAACTTTAGTAGGGCATGCTGGCACATGCCTCTAATCCAAGCCCTAGGGAGGTGCAGGCAGGAGCAAGCCTGAGTTACATACTAAGTTGAGACTAGTCCACGATTCATGAGACTCTGTGTGTATGTATGTGTGTGTGTGTATACACACACATACACACACACACACACACACACACACACACACACACACACACACAAAATCATTTTCTAAATGATAAGCCCAAAATCTATATTTTCTATCCAATAGTGCATTTTGGAGACTTAGCCATAACATGTATATAATTCTAATTCATTTTTCTGCTTATAGTCCCTTATACCCTTCTATTTACCCATTCTCCCTTTACAAGACTTGGGATTTTGCTATTAAAAATAATAATCAGAGTAACTCATTATGCTGATGATCATTGACGCTCTGGGAAGACGTGCAATGTTTTGACAGGCTGGCTTGACTCCTGTGCCCATCTGGGGCAGGGCACACAGGGCTTTCTGCCTCGCTTCTATTGCAGAATTTAAAGCCTACTACTACAGGCTGAAGGCTGTCAGTCCCAGTCAACAGGCTGAGCAGAAGAGAGACAAAAATCCCTGCAGCTCTGCAACGTTGCCCTGTGGTAGGACCATGTGTGAAGCGTCTGTCAGAGGGCTTGCCCCACTGCGGCCATGCCATTCACAAGTAGCCAGCACTCTTACCATCATCTGCCTGGGCTCCTGCTTGGCTGATATCTAGGGCACTCCTTTAGAGTCACCTGAGTGACACCTGAGTGACACATTATTAGCTTGTTAAGAAGCCTATCTGGCACACTTCTTATTTTGTACAATTTCAACCCAACAATCTGTGAAGAAAGGAGTACCCTATCCATAAACAAGCTCTCTGCTTGGTGCATAGATAAAGCTCAGGTCGTTTACAGCATTGCCGGGTTTCTCCTTATTGGTGTTTGTCCAAGGACATGATCTCAATGCTCACCCCTCACCCCTTGCCTGAGGAGGCATCCAGGTTCTCTACCACAGCCTCCTGGACTTTCCATGCAGCATCAGCCATGCATCCCATCTCATCTGTAGCCACACCCATTTCATCTGTAGCCACACCCATCTCGTCTGTAGCCATACCCATACCCTCTTCCCAGCCAGTGCCTTCCTCCTCTAAGAGGAGCCTTACATAGCCAAGGGTGTTCCAATTGGTTTTTTGTTTGTTTTAAGTTAAATGTCATTTTCTCTCCAAGGCTTTAGTTGGCACCAGCATGGGCATTTTATATCACTCTTCCATTTGTGTTCTTGTCATCTTTTTTGAGTAACTCCATACCGGAGCTTTTATGGCGTCTTATTTTAATGATGCTTAGAGACACCCATCTTCCACTCTACACTATGAGCCTTAGTTTCTTACATCTGTCTTACATCTCATTCTACCCTGTATTTTATCTTCACACATTAAAGTGTGAAGTGAACAGATGGGCTTTCGGTCTGAGATGTAGAGCTGAGCGACCACGGCGGCGAACAAGATGCCGGTGGCCGTGGGTCCCTACGGGCAGTCCCAGCCCAGCTGCTTCGACCTCGTGAAGATGGGCTTTGTCATGGGTTGTGCTGTGGGCATAGCGGCCAGGGCGCTGTTCGGCACCTTCTCCTGTCTCAGGATCGGAATGCGGGGTCGAGAGCTGATGGGCGGCATTAGGAAAACCATGATGCAGAGTGGCAGCACCTTTGGCACATTCATGGCCATCGGAATGGGCATACGATGCTAAGCAGGGCACTGATTGCCTACTCCATCTATCCTTCCCCATCCAATTTGACCCTTGTACAATAATAAAGTTTTTCTTCTCAAAAATAAATAAATAAATAAATAAATAAATAAAGTGAACAAATGCTTTGTAAGTACATCAAATACAATCCACCCTCACCCTAACTGACTTCCAGCAAGAATGAGATACTGTTAGCACGGTGGTCTCTGTATCTATTGATTTACCCTGGAGAACAAGGCACTTGTAGCAGATCTATAAGAAGTCTTATGATTTCAATAACAAGGAGTTGATGAGCCTCTCTGTTTTATCTGGATTCACATAACCTGCACACCATCCTATAACATGGCTACTATTGCCAAGCACAGTTTAGAGATGAGGAGACTCAGAGGACTGGAGTAGCTTACTCAAAGCCACACGGCTACTAAATGGCCCAGCTACTTAATTCCAGAGCCTGCCCTCAAACATGAATATTAAGCGAAACCATACTGGAACAACATTAAGCCAACTCTCATAATTGTAGACATTACATTTTCTATTGCTTATTTAGTCTTCACAGTTCTATCAGATTGCATCAACCCAAACAGATGTCCTTTCCCCATTTTATAGGTTTGGCAGCTGTGAGTCAACAAATTTACATGGTGCACTCAAGGATAAGACATTTTACCATTTAGGACACGCAAAGCTATGTGGTGTTCACAAATAGCTCCCAAATATCTGGTGACTTAAAACAGAGCCTTTTACAGATTGACTGTGACTCTGCGATAGCCCACTCTTCATTCTGAGAGCCAAGCAACACAGCAGGAGCAGCCTTGACCTTAAGCATTGTTGCTCATGGTTGCAGAGGGGAACAAGGATGCAAGCTATGAGCTAACTCTTAAAGCTACAATTACATGGGCACAGGTCACTCCACACATCCTTCATCAGTCAAAACTGGTCACGTGGCTGTAGCCAAATTCAACTAGGGAAAATGAACAATCATCCATGATCTTACCCACACAAAAGGGCTCCAGCCAGTACCCCCCACAACGAAGAGTGACAGTGTCACGACCTAAACCCAAAGATGCTGCCTCCTTTCATTCACTGACTCTCTAGAATAGGGCATCTCTTTATTTCATGCCTGTACTCCCAGTGGGCTTCCTGGAGGATGAGATCCTTGCCTAACGAGTCTCCAGAGGCCCATGGTAATTAACATGAAATCACCAAAGATTTGTTCTGAAATGTCCTAAAATCTTCCAGAGAGATAGGAAAGCTAGTTAACCTATGACTCTGCAAACAAACAGACAAATACAACAAAAAAACACTGCTGGATATTCACCCTAGGAAAACAGGGGTGCATATCTGTACAGGAATAGGAATGGTTACAGCAGTTCAGTCATAAGCACCACAGAGTGAAAGCAACCTAACTGCCCAAGATATTATCCCAACTTTATCAGAAATGCAAGTAAAACTCAGGAAGCTCAGAGATAGGCCAGGTTGGCAAAATTACACCTTTAAAGGGCAGAGAAAAAGGACATGCCATGCATTCCTGTGCCATACCCATGGCTCTGTCCAGTTAAATATGCCCCTTGCTTTTTCACCTCTCCTGCCATTCCTGTTTAACTGAAGCACAGTCTCCTCCCCTCTAGGTCACCTAGGACATAACACCTGCAAAGCTTCCCTTTGCTTATTCCAACTGTTGTCTAAGGGCCATTAACCAGGTCCCTACAAGAGAAAGACGCTGTTGAGTCTTCATCTTTGACTGTCAGCTAGCAAACATAAGTGTGGGTTTTCAGATCCCATTATTTATACCACAAAAGGAGGGTGAAATCGTGTGGGTCCTTAGGATGAGAAATTGATGTTTCCTGTGCCTAAACGTGCTAGAGTATGTAGAGAATAATTCTGAGATGTTTTTCTGGAGTGAGTTCCCGAGATTATAAGCATTCACATCTTTCCCAGTCATCTCTTTTGTGGCCGCTTGACACGCTAATTCACTGAAGGATTGGCACTATAGTAATGCAAAGGGGTAGATTAAAAAAAGCTGAGAACTTTCTAGAGTGAAGATGTAAGACAGCTTTGAGATGATAAAAGCCACTTTCATTCTGTGTTGGCAAATGTCCTTGGGCTCTTGTTAGGGATCTGATGACTTCAAAGGCCTCAGATCTTTAGCAGTGCACAGTCCACCACCGTGAGGCCTGCCTCTTGCTTACGCCTGGCAGAGGGAACATCAGCTCCATCAATACAGCTTCCAGAGTACCTCTTTGGCTCTGATTTTGTTCTTGGGTTTTTTGTTTTGTTTTGACTTTTGTTTTTGTTTTTGTTTTTGTTTGTTTTGTTTTTGTATATCCAATTTGGAAAATGCCAAGACAGAACAAAGTCAATGGTGCTTTACACAGAATAATGAGTACACGGCGCTGTTCCTCAGGATACTTCTGACACTATGGCTACTAGCACAAGTCCACACCGGTCAACCCTCAAGAATGGATGGCGGAAGGGCACACAAGGTTCCACCTCTATTTATAGAAAAACAAAATATTAACTTGAGAGGGGGTTGTGTGTGGACAAAAGGGAGTGGGAGGGGGAATGTGATGAAAATGCATTGTATGCATATATAAAATTCTCAAACACCAATGAGAAAAGGAGCCGCAAAAGATATACAGATTTTTAAATGAGATGACAGCAGTAAGATGTGACATAATAACAAACACTTTTTTAAAGTTCAACTAAGCAATTAAATTATTATCAAATTATATCTTGGGAAAAAATTCCCGACCACCTGAATCTTAGAAGAGAAAAGTGTAAGCAGGGCAAGGTGGCACACGCCTTTAAGCCCAGCACTCAGGGAGGCAGAGGCAGGTGGATTGCTGTGAGTTTACAGCGTGGTCTACAGAGTGAGTCCAGAACAACCAAGGCTACACAGAGAGACCATTTCTTGAAAAACTGAATAAATAAATAAAGATAAAAATGTGCATAAAGGTGGCATCGAAGAGAAACTTCACAGGAGATAGCTGTTTAAAATGACAAGATGCTTGAACCGCTGCAGTACAGGGGGGACCTTCTGATACACAGTGGAGCTCAACTCCGGGTGTGGCAAGGACAGTCAGGAGCACAGTAGGCAGAGACAGTGGATCTAAGGAACTGGTTACACAGCAGGAGCCAGAAACTTACTATAACTGGCTTAGTGTGGTCCCTGTCGAAGGGAGTCGAGGATTCATATAACACGGGAATAATGCGACCTCACGGGTGGGAGGGTGCTCTCTAAACTGACTCCTCAAGATTCTCCGCTAGAACTGAACAAGCAGGTCAAGCTCAAGACTTAAGTTTTCAAAGAAAAAGCTGAGAAGGATGTGAGCGAAGTTTGGTCAAAGACAGAGTCTATGTCCTTTCAAAGTAAAGATATAAAACTATGAACAAGAATCCAAATTAACTATCATAATGACATCTTAAATTCTTCATATTTTGTTTATTATTATTTTAACACATTTCTAATTAAGATATAATTACACCATTTTCCCCTTTACTTCCCAAAATGATTTTTAAAGTGCCTCTTGAGTCAGAACTAAAAATGTTTGCTTGTGTATAAGGAATGCTCACAAAGGAAATGCTTCAGGAAAGCATCTAGGAACTATGGTTTGACCAGGAAACAAAAACTGTAAGTCAGCACAGGTGTCCAAAAACTAAGAAGTGTTTTATCTTTGAGGAAAAACAAAATAGAAATCTGAAGACACTGAAAGCACCCCCAGGTAAGTATTTTTTTATGATGGTGAATAAGCAATAATTACCAAAACCATACAGGAAACATCATACCCAGTTTAAAAAAAGTGTATTTATTTTAAGATCATGAGCAAAAAATAAAATAAAAAAGGAAAAGAAAAAGGAGTGCACACTTTTACCACAACTGTACAATATAACACTAGCCTTTCCAAAGCAGTTAAGCAAGAACAAAGGAAAGAGGAGTAAAATATATAGCAATTACCACTGAAGAGCGATAGAACTGTGTGAGCCATTCATGTAGCTGCAGTAACCCAAGGTAAACACCATTTCTCTTTATACCAAAAACTAACAAAGAAATGAATGTGAAACCAGGTGGAAAATACCATGGCAATCACATCCTTAAATATTAAAGAGGCATTCTTAAGTGAATACAAGATCTTTCCAGAGGAAAACCTAAAACTATCACACAAAAAAATCCTCTACTACAGATCTGCACATATGGAAATATTTAGCGCGTACATGTATAGTTATGATAATAGTCTAAGGGAGAAATTCTCTTAGAACTATATTGTGTTAGTTAATTCAGAGAAAGTTTACTTATAAAGTCAGAAGCATTTGAAATACACACACACACACACACACACACACACACACACACACACACGTTCATTCACTATATCTATGAAGGACAGATTCCTGGTCCTTATCTTGGATATCAAAATCCTGAGGTGCTCAAATTGCCTGTAAAAGATTGCATACCCTTCGAATCCAAACTACATAATGACTAAATGTTTTGAATAATCTATAGATTACTTACAGCACCAACCTAATATAAAAGTTGTGTGCATGGTTGCTGCACTGTGCTGGTTAGAGGGACATGATCTCCAGTTTTAGGCGTTATTCTGCAGAGGTCTAGCCATCCTAGGCCTCATCCTACAGTCCATGGGACAGACACAAAGGCAACAACTTTTAAGCAGTGGGCATTAGAAAAGGCTGTGGCTACCTCAGAGCTTGCTACAGACTCGGGTATTTGAGTCGAGCCAGCACAGTGTGAAGAACGTTAAAAAAAAAAAATATTTTCCATCCACAGTTAATTAAATCTGCTATTGGCTGAGTTTACAAAGCTTCTGCAGAACAAGGGAAGCAATGGAGGAAAGAGACAGCCTTCGGAACTAGAAAAAAATCTGATAATTACGCATGTGTAGACCTTAAAAAACCAAAACACTAAATACTTAGAAATCAAACAACCTAATCAATGAATGGGTTAATGGACAGGCAATTCTCAAAACAAAACAAACAAACAAAACAAAAACCTAAAGTACAAATGGTCAATAAACATGTGAAAAGTGTTCAACATTATTACCCACCAGAGAACTGCAAATCAAAGCTACATTGAGAGTCTACATCACCTCAGACATAATGCAACCATTGAGGAAACAATCAACAGCAAATGATGGCAAGGATGTGGAGAAAAGGGAGCCCCCATACACTGCTGGGAGAACGTAAATCAGCCCAACCATACAGAAATTAGTGTGGAGAAGACGAAGACTAGACCTACCATATGCCAGCAATAGAACTCCAGAGCATTTACTCAAAGGACGTCAAGTCATTGTGTCATGAAGATACCTTCACACTGATGTTTATAATAACTGGATTATGGAACCAACCTAGGTGCCTGTCAACCAAGCAATGGGTAAGGAAAGCTTGGTATACTGTACGACTGACTTATAAAGCCATAAAGGAGAAAGAAGTTGTGTCATTTGCAGGAAAATGGGTGCAACTAGAGATCCTTGTATTAAATGAATTAATTCAATCTAAGAAGGACACATATTTGTAGATTTTCTCTCATTTGGAGAATCTGAGATTTTATGTATATATATAAAGTAATGATATCTACATATATAGTGTGAAAATGGGAATAGTACTGTCTAGGGAAATGAAAGAGATTTGCAGAAGGGAGGAAGCAAAAGAGAGGGGTAGAGGGTAATGGGGGGACATGGTCAAAGTGCACAATATACTTGTAAGAAAATGTCCCAATAAATCCCAATATTAATAAAAATACAGAACCCACAGACGTGGAAACCAAATTTGTTTGTGAACATGAGTAGATCAAGAATAGCATCAAGTTGATAAAGGAAGAAATGAAATTAAATGTTGGTGCAGCACCATCTTAGAGAATAGCATCAGGAGAATGAAAAAGAAGATTAGAACAACTGGGCCTTAGTTTTGTATCAAAAGCTGGTGGATCGTGAGAACAATGTGAAAGAAAACCTAAATACATATTGGGTCGAAACAAGAGCTTTCTAATTAATTTTCCTTTCAAACAAATTTCTAAGTAACTCCCACCAGTCAAACTACACATTCATGCTAAAAGAGAAAAGTATTTTGTTTTGGATTCCAAATTTTCTAGGCATGATGGGGTGGAGACTTTTTATGCTGACAGATCCCTCCAGTGCTTCCTCTCTCTTGGCCTCTGTGAAAGGCAGATTGCATGGCAAAGCCCCATTTACATCTCTTGGTCTGTCTATAATCATTCCTGATTAAATAAGGTCAGCAGGAAAACATATCGGTAAGATAATTTCATAGAAGCTAATCTGAAATCTACACATACTGTATGAATACAGTAGCCCAGTGTTCATAAATACAGATAGCTTTTTTACAAATACAAAATATCATTGCTAGAATTGTTATTTTGCTTATTATTTTAATTAAATCCAAATGTAATTTTTAAATAGGTGTGGTGCAGAAACGTACATGCAGGTAAAACACCCCTACACACATAACAATTTTTTAGAAAATAAATTTTAAGCTGTCCCAGGGCCAGTGAACAAGTTGACTCAGCAGGGAAGGGCCTTTTCTGTGCAAACCTGTCAATCTAAGTTTAATCCCTGGAGCTACATAATACTAGGAGGGCACATTTAACTCCACAAAATTGTCCTCTGATCTCCCCACACATGTACCATGACATGTATACATGTATACAAGAGAGACAGACACACAGACAGATAGACACACACACACACACACACACACACGCGCGCACACACCATGAAACATACACACATGCTAGATAGATAGATAAATAAATAAATAAATAAATAAATAAATAAATAAATAAATAAATAAATAAGGCTGCCCTAATCTTCAATTATGTGGCTCAGTTTTTAAAAGGCCCTAACTGACCATCAAAACACAATGATTAAGGGAAATACAGAAAACATCTAAACACACACACACACACACACACACACACACACACATACACACACACATCTCCAAAGTTTCTTCCTAGTAAATGTTATTACTTGCAACTGAAACTTAATCATAATTAACAAATGCACCTATATTTGTAACAAGGACAAAAAGAATATTACCACAAATAAAAACCTAAAATCAAGTGATTTCCAGATTTCTGCTATTTTTCTAGATGTCAAAGCAGTAACCTGAAAGACACATTCCAACATCTAAAGGTTTCCTGTGGAGAATTATAAACCACGGAGCTGGGGCTCTGTGGTGGAGTGCTCCCTTGGCCTGCAGAGAGCCCTGAGTTCATTTTCCAGAGCTATAAATAGCTATTGGACTCTGTCTCCAACTCTGATGCCTTCCTGATAATAAACGCAAGGCAACTGAGTTCATAAGCAGTAGCAGCCTTCAGCATAGAGGGCAGTGACCTTGGTCTGTTCTCAGGGGCAGTGAGTGAGCTGGTGGAATGTTCTTCTATTCTGCTGTCACATAGAAAATTATTGATTGAATGTGAGATTCTGAAATTCATCTCTTCCTGAGAACATGTAAAAGCATTATGGAATGTGTTTTTCCCATGCAATAAATCTATGAGTAATAAGAAAAAGCATCTACTCACAAATATAGAGAAATATTTCCTCAAGCAGTCAGAGTAAATAAATTATTCACCTCCTACAATATGCCACACAGTGTGATGCCAATGGATTTATTTTTTTTTTTTTGAAGTGCAGTGTGCATGCACACAGGGATGAGTGTTTATACAATGCTAATGCCTGTCAGGGGTTTGGGTTTGTTTGTTTTTTTTAAGTATGGCTTGTGCATGACCCAAGTCAGACAGTGGTTGTAAAACTTCAGCAGGTTCAAACAAGCATTTCTTTAAAGTGTAAAAACAAGCTTTACTTTCAAAAGATAAACAAACACTAAAAATAAGTTTCTTTTGTATATTTAGTTGGCATGTCATGCCTCTGTCACCAGCAAAAGATGTAAGCATTTTTTGGGTTTTGTTGTTCTTTTGTTTTGTTTTGTTTTTCAAGACAGGGTTACTTTGTGTAGCCTAGGGTCTACTCGCTTTGTAGACCAGGCTGGCCTCGAACTCACAGCGATCCACCTACCTCTGCCTCCCAAGTGCTGGGATTAAAGGCGTGCGCCACCACAGCCTGGCCTCGTTTTTATTTTTAAAAGTTCATTAAGCATCTAGAATCATCTCACATTTCTACAAAGTGATTAATAACATTGAGGTATATATAATTGCCTCCTCTTAAAAATTAAAAAACAACTCAAGGCAAGATGATAAAAGCACTTGTTGCTTAGCCGAGTTTGATTCCTGTGATGCATATTGCAGAAGGATTGAGCCAAGTCCTGAAAGTTGTCCTCTGACCTCCACATGCCTGCAGTAACATGCCCACATTCATGCACATATATAGGTTCAAAATAAATAAATGTAAAATATATCTTTAAAATTAGAAACTTCAATGTAGCCACTAAGCTGCAAATTGTGGAGCTAAGCTTTGAAACAAGCCTTGCCCAACTCTGTGGGTGATGCTCTTTCCATTTAAACTCAGTGACTGCACTAGGTTTTGCCTGGGGTCTTATCTCACAGTAAAACAT
>OU015752.1:94924708-94939463 GCA_907169655.1 Acomys percivali
AGAGAGAGAGAGAGAGAGAGAGAGAGAGAGAGAGAGAGAGAGAGAGAAGAGAAATGAGCCAGAAACCAAAGAAGGCTCAACTCTGCATTCCAGGATGAGAAAGTTATATCCTTGTCTACAAGCTGCCTCTTTTCTGGGAAGCAGAAAATTTGAGAGGTCAACACCCAGACCTTTCCAGCAACACAGTAAGCCTCTCTGGCCACTGCCTGTGGTTTATCCCTCTTTAAGAAAAGGCCCCTAGGCATTAGGAAGACGTGCACATCAATTATTAAGAAAGCTTACATCAAGAAGAAAGGAAAATTGCATGTCATTTTCCTGGCATTCAATTTTTTTCATTATTTATTACCAGTATTCATCTATTTAGAGACGATTAAGCCAATGCTTTAACACACCCATACAAACAGGCAGCTCACATGTGGCCCATGCCTGGAGTCCCAGCACTTGGGAAGTAGAGACAGGAGGATCAAGAGCTCAGAATCAACCTCAGCTGCATAGCTACTTCAAAGACCAGTGTGGGATATATGAAGGCTTGCCCAAGAAAAGTCGGTGAACAGGTCAACTGAAGAGCCAAACAGATAGATTAATGATAGATAGATAGATAGATAGATAGATAGATAGATAGATAGATAGATAGATGATAGATACATAGATACATAGATACTAGATAAAAATATAAATAAAAAATAAAAATTCTTTTGCAAAGCCAGACAGTGTGCATTCACCACTAACATCCACGTTAAAAAAAAATCTGCTTTAAGTACACCAAGAAAAATCATGTTGAAGCATGCTGCAGTCCCAAAACACAGGAGTCCTGAAGTTTACCTTTTAGTTTCCTAAAATAAAGACAATATCAGCTAAACTCATGCTTTGTCTTTCCTGTGAGTGTATGAGCACCAGCCAACTCCTTCAAAGTAAAGCGTGTTTGGTCTCCTACAGTCTCCCAGAAGCACTGTTGGAGTAAATTACATTTTCTCCATTACAAAGAAGATGCATAACTCTGACACTCTAAAGATAGCTCAATAGTCTCTTTTCCCCAAGAATGTAACAAAAGAAGTGTTTAACCAATTATCCTTCCTCACATGACCAGAATGTTGTGCTTTATGAGACAAAATAATCTCTTTCCTATAATAGAAAACAGAATTCACTGATTTCCACCATCACTTGCTCCAGTTGTCCCCAAACCTTGGTATGTGTTATGGTCAGTTGGAAAGCTAGGGTCTTCTCTCATAGGACCCAGGTGTCTGGTTTTGAATACACCTTCCCCAAGTGACTCTGATGGACAGCTCCTGTTAAAGCCTTTCATCTGGGTTTATAAATGTATACAACCTAGGACTGGGCTAATCCCAATTTTTTTTTAAAGGACCTTATATTGGGCTGGAGAGTTAGCAAGCAGTTAAAAACACTCGGTCCTGCCAAAGACCTGGGTTTGACATCTAACACCCATATGACAGCTCACAACCATCTGTAACTCTAGTCTCAGAAGTTCTGATGCCCTCTTTTGACCTCTACAGGCACAAGACACACATGTGGTACACAGACATACATGCATATAAAGTAATAAAGTCAATTCATCTAAAATGAATGACCCTTACTGTCTTCTATACTGGAACCATTACGTGATTATGCATGACAAAGAACTTGGGTTTTAATTCACATGCGGGTGGACCCTAGATCATTCATTTCCTGTCTTGGATGTATTACTGCCTGTGGACTTCAGTTTAATAGAAATTGGGGGGTTATACCAATCTAGGGGGTCAAAGAGATGGCTCAGCAAGAGAAAAGAATGCTTTCTACAAGCCTGGCTCCCACAAATTGTTCTCTGACCTCCACAGACACACACCATGGCGTGTTGTATGCACACACACACACACACACACACACACACACTTTTACACATTGTGTGCACACACACACATGTGCATGAGTTGTAATAATATGAGACACTGGCGTTCATTGCCTGACGCCTCTCCTCTTTCCCCTCCCCTTTGTTTTCCTCTCTGGTGAATTTGTCCTGAGATTTTTATCAACTCTCAAAATCTTGGACGCAGTTTGTTTCTCTGATACTAACACCACCACCCACATTATCATCCCTATATTTGTTCAGCATCTCATTACTTAAATATTAGGCTTGGAAGGAGATGAGAAAAATAGCATTTTAAGAGCAAGCAACATAATTTCTATCAAAAAGTCATTCTGTTTTCCCTGGAGAAGATCTTGGAATGTCACTTGGAGCAACAGACACCTGAGAACACACATTAGCAACAACAGCAACACCAAGTAAAAGAGCCAAAGAAACTGTTCTGCTTCTGAAGTTGGCTGGACACGCTAGGCTTAACAGATGAGGAAGGGGGAAGCAGGACAGCCATACCATAGGCAAGCAACAGCAAAAAGATTCTTGCAGCAGGGATGGTAGTAGCAGAGAACGACCAGAAGCAAGAAGTCAGAATTAAAGAGGACTTTTGAGACCACATGTGAAGTATGAGAAATCTCATGCCTTCCACACTGTGTCAAATGAACTGAAACAGACATACTCACAGAGCTCCAAGGTCCCACTAACATCTAGCCTGCACTGTGTTCCTGCAAAAGCCACCTGACATTTCTGCGTTGTTCTGTATGATATGCCTCTGTTTGTGAATGCTGAAGGACTCTTGCGTGGGCATTGTGGGAACCTATGTGCTTTAAGACTATTGGTCTTTCAAACATAAACATTTGAGGATGACACTTTCATCTATAAATTCCTATCTTAGCTACTTCTCTCACTACTGTGACAAAATGCCTGCCAAAAATAATTCAAGGAAAGAAAGATTGCTTTGGGCTCTTGGGTTTGAAGGTACCATCCATCACCGTAGGGATGGCATGGTAACAGGGACATGAGGCAGCTGGTCACTTTGCATCTACGGTCAGGAAGCAGAGGTGAGTGCTGTTGCTCAGCTCATTCAGTCCAGACCCACCCCCACCCACCCCCGCCATGCCCTTGGCATGGTGCTACCCACATTTGTAGGCATTTTCATCTTGGTGAGCCAGTCTAGAAGCTGCCTCATGGACATGTCCAGAGGTTTATCTTCTGGGCAGCTCTGGATTCTGTCAAGTTGGCAATATAACCATCATCACAGTCTCTTAGCAAAAACAAAATACGTCAAAATGTGACCCAAGTCCAGAAAACAATGCTCAAAAATGTAACCCTTTGAAAAACAAATAAATCTGTAGCACTAGTGAGCAAGCACACACTCTGCCAAGCAATAAGCTAGGTGCTTTACTTACGCTCTCTTATTCCATCGTCACCAAAGGCCTGAGAGCTGGCTGGTACTCTGACTGTCAGCCTGACAAGCTAAATGACGCCCACAGGATTTGATCATTTTGTCATTGTCTTCACCATGGTGTGTGACCAAGCCAACCTTCAAAGCAGGGCCTGTCTGTCTTTTTCATCAGGCCACCATCAGGCTCTCCCGCCACATGGACTGGGACTAGGTTGAAAGGGCACCCCCACACTGCCATCACCTCCTGGAAATTCCAGATCTCCCTGAAGAAGAGCACACAACAGACTTGGGCAATACCAGCCAACAATCAGGAAAACACACTAGGCCCTAACTGGAACAGCTCAGATTTGGCAACAACAGCCCCATACAAGAATCCTTCCAAAACTAGAGTTTCTCGTGCCTCGGTACAGGCCTACTAAAGGGAAGTCTTTGGGAACAGGGTGCAAATAGTCAGTGGGGGTGTCTGGTGTATGTACTTGCTGGTGTAAGCATGCACATGTGCATGTAGGGGTTTGTTTATGCACATGTATGTGGAGACAAACAGGTTGACTTTGGACGTCTTTTCTTGATCACTGTCTTTCATTTTTGAGATAGACTCTCCGCAAGCCCGAAGCTTCCACCTGTTTCCACCCCCACCCTAATGCTGGGGTTACATGCACAGTGCCACCCTGGCTTTTTATGTGGGTACTGGGACCCCAACTCAAGTCCTCATGTTCAACAGCAAGCACTTTACCAACTGAGTCCTCAGCCCCAAACGTCTACAGATAATGCCTCCAGTTGCAGATGAGGGCATTAAGAAAGTGTGATTCTCCACCATTCCACACTGCAAAACCTGCCGCCTTAGAGCTTGCAGCACTTCCAGATTCCATCACAATAAGAGCTCTATTTTAAGAGAACTTGGGGGAAGTGTGGAGAATCTCAGAGTTAGCATATGTTCAACTGAGACAGAAGGGAATTCTGTGCAGTGCCTGTGGCCATAAGAAAGCAGAGTCCTATCACTCCAGATGTCACTTCTCAGCAAGGCTACAATTAATGAGGGACCTGGCCTATTATCCTTCACACAAAGTGATGTGCAGCCACTGAAGCATGGCAAAAAAAAAAAAAAAAACATGCACACCTTTGGCGGAAGGAGATGTTCTGAGGCACAAACATATCTGGTACATGCCCCCCAAAGCCAATTCACAAGAAGCCCAGTGTGGAAAGAGATGTCTAGCAGCTCTCTCCTCTATGTTATTGTAGAAGGGCAAGGAAAATGGTCAGTAATAGACTGTTCCTCAGACCACAGCAGGTGACAGACACCCAAAGCATGAGCTAGTGCCTGCTAAGAGCTAGCTCCAACCAAAAGTGTGTGAGAACTTGACCACAGGACATCCACAAACCAGCATATAGGAGAAACAGGCACCCAGTAAAGGCTCTTTTGAGGAGAAATCTCTGCCCTATTTCTCAAGAATTCCAGACCTTTGGAACTGAATATGTTTACATAAAATCTAAAGGGGGATTCTGATTCTCTCTCTCTCTCTCTCTCTCTCTCTCTCTCTCTCTCTCTCTCTCTCTCTCTCTCTCTCTCTGTCTCTCTGTCTCTCTCTCTCTCTCTCTCTCTCTCTCTCTCTCTCTCTCTCTCTCTCTCTCTCTCTCTCTCTCTCTCTCTCTCTGTCTCTCTCTGTCTCTGTCTCTGTCTCTGTCTCTGTCTCTCTCTCTCTCTCTCTCTCTCTCTCTCTCTCTCCCCCCCCCCCACGCACATGAGTGTGTGTCTGTGTGTCTGTATGTCTGTGTGTCTGTGTGTCTGTGTATATTTGTCTGTCTCTAGGCCTTGGCTAGGCTAGAGCTGCTATGTAGACTAGCCTGGCTTCGAACTCACATAGATCTACCTGCCTCTGCTGCCAGGATTAACAGCAAGTGCCACCACACCCTGTGTCTGCCTGTTATTGCTCTTAAGAAAACTTTCATTGCATGTCAATGGTCAGGAAATGTTTATCAAAAGCTGGATGGATACCAGTTCAGAAATGCTTCAGGACCCCCTTGCTGCCCTGGTAGCTATAGTTCAACTCTTGAAACATTTCCTCTGAGGGTCTCATGCTTAACCCTTCAAGAGTCACCCAGATCATTCCTTCCAAAACACTTTCTGAGTCTCTGTGTTTAGGGTAGTGCCTAGAATTTTGGCTTCTTGACTTCATAGCAGATGATTCTGGACTATTGGTCTCAGGACACATTTCCAGAGCCACTAACAAAGAGCCCTGAGACCAACCTTCAAATGCAAGGCAGTCGTCTCCCACTCATCAAACTGCAGAAACAGGAGGAGGAGCCAGAATCTGGAGGCCATACATATACCTACCTCCCCTTTTTTCAGAGAGCCCAGGGGGTCCCTTGACTGGGGACTTCTGGAATCAGTTTCCTCCTGTGAATTACTTAGCATCTCCCTTCATCCTGGAAGTGCCTCTGGTACTCATAATAATGCTCTCAAGTATGGGCCTCATTCTGACCTGTAGGAACCCCTCACCCATACATGGAAAGTGCTTCCCATCTGGGGAGAAGCCTGCTTTTTGCTTTCCGTGAGTATCAGAGACATGAGGACTCTGAGAGCTCTTCAGCTGGCACAGAATGAGAAGTCCTACCTCTTATGACCCTGACCTCAGCTCTGCATCCTTGCCACAGCATTGGAAGCAGTGTTTGCCCTTCGTTGGCCCTGTGCTGCTGCTTCTTTTTCTTTGGCTACTACTGCACATCCTTCCCCGACGCACCGCTCAGCTCTCCTTTTAGCTCCAGGGTAGTGATTCTTGTTGCTGTTGCTATGGTGTCTGCTGTCATCTGAGATCAGAAAGAGGTCCCTTACTTCCTTTTGTTGTTGTTGTTGTTGTTGTTGTTGTTGTTGTTGTTCACATTTTATTATGGAAAGTATCAAACACATTAGGAATAATATAATATGTTTCTGTGTATTCACCAAACAGTCCCAAAGTTATTAACTCATTCCAACCTTGTATCATTCGCACCCTGGCTGAATTCTCCAACCTCACATAGACAGTCACTGAAGCCGATCTCAATATCCAGTGATCTTTAATTTATGAATAGATCAGTGGTATCTATTTAAAAAACAAAACCCAGGACTCTGGATCTGAGGACAGTTCGGCTGCAACTGTTACCCTGTCAGTCCCCAGAGCTGATGCTGTTTACCAACCTGGCAAAGCCAGTGTCCCTGTCTTCTCACATCCATCCACATACATCCCTCTTGAAGCTGTACACTTGGTGGTAGAGGCTCGTGTTCTCTGGATTGTGTTTCAGTCAAAGATACAAGAGTAGTTGGACTCCCATTGCAGATCTCCAAACAAGCTCTTGAGGATAAGACTGGGGTGCAGCGTGGTGAGACAGGCCTCTAATTCCAGCATTCAAGAGGAAGAGGCAGACGACAGACCTCCGAGAATGAAGCCAGCCTGGCCTACAAGGAGAGTTTCAGGCCAGTGAAAACTACATAGTGAAACCCTAATTCAGTAATAGTAGTAGTAGTAATAACAATAATAATAACAATAATAATAATTAATAATAATAATAATATTTTAAAAATTAATCCACTGGAGAGGTTGCATCTAGTCCTACAGCAACTTAATGTGCCAGAGTGAGTTGGTACCCCTGGGAAGCCTCCCCCTTCCCTGAGGAGGAGAGGAGAGAATGGAAAGAGATGTGTAGCAGGGCCTGGGAGGAGAGGTAGGAGCTTCAATCAGGATGCAGAGTGAATAAATTAATTAATTAAATTAAAAATAGTACTCCACTAACCATCATCACACCTAAGAAATTAGCAATAATTTTGTAACATCGTTGAATAGACAGAGTTCAAGTTTTCTCAATTGTTTCAACGGGGTTTTTATTTCTTTGTTCAGAGTAGGTTCCAAATAAGTTCTATACCTTGTCATTGGTGGCTACATCTCATCTTTAGCACTTAGGCTTAGGTGCTCCCCAGAGCACCTCACACTATTCACTGTGTCCCTCTTATGATGAAACCAGATGGTTTGTTCCAGTTTCTTCAGAATATGCTTTGTTATTTTTATGATGTCTTTCAACATGTTTTCTGTCCTCTGTGTCTCCCATGAGTGGGCAAGGGAGATGTAGAGCTGTGCTGCCCAGTGCTATAACTCATAGCACATGCAGCTATTGGAGTTTGAATTACTGAAGAGCAATACAATGCAAAGCTTGGTTCCTCACCCACACAAACCTTATTTCAAATGCTCAGCACACACCTGAGGCTGGCAATTCCTGTCGGGCGGCCCATATACTCTGAACATACACATGCAAAACATGTCTGTCTTCACAGGAAGTCCTAATAGACTTGTTCTTACTGAAAATCCCTCGTTAGGATTAGGGTTGGGATTAGTGCTAGGATTGAGTTTAAAGTTAGGATTGGGGTTAGGATTAGGGATTAGGCCTTTGATATGGGTTACATACCAAAGGTATATGTATATGTACTTAAGGTATATGTAGGTTACAGTTATGGTTAAGGTTATGGTTAAGGTAAGGTTAGTGGTAGTATTAGAAGTAATGTTAATGTTACTATGGGAGATAATTGTTGTCATTGTTTGGGTTTTGGCCAAGACTTTCATAGGTAATGTTGTTCTACTTTTCTCAAGAGATTAAAGGCATCAGTTGGAAAGGTGATTGCTACAGAAGCACAGGGACCTGAATTTGAACACAAAACACCCACCAAAAACCAGGTACAGTGATGCGCTTCTATCACCCAGCTCTGAGCAAAAGCCAGGTACAGTGGTGTACTTCTCTAACCCAGCACTAAGGGGCTTGGGGACAGTGGATTCCCTGGAGCTTGTTGGCCAGATAGTCTAATGATCAGTGAGGTCCAGGTTCAGTGGGAGACTCTGGCTAAAGAACTTAGGTAGAGAGTAACATTCAATGTCAACTATAGCCCTTCACATGCATGCACATGAAAGAACACCACACACACACACACACACACACACACACATACACACACACACATACACACACACACATACACACACACACATACACACACACATACACACACACATACACACACACACACACACACACACACACACGAGGTAATCATTGCTAGATTCTGCAATTCAAACTACAAAATTCTAATTCTATCATTCCTTCATATATCAGCTGGGTTACTTCTATGAAGAAAAGCTTCCCTTTTAGTTGTCTTAGGGGAGACTGTAGAGCAGTGGTTCTCAACCTATAGGTCACAACCCCCCTGGGCTTTTACAGGGGTCACATACCAGATATCCTGCATATCAGATAGTGCTGATGGTCCAACTTGACTCAGTTACATTATGGTTCATAGCAGTAGCAAACTTATATGAATTATGTACTATGAAGTAGCAATGAAAATAATTTCATAGTTGGGGGTCATCGCAATATGAGGAACTGTATTAGAGGGTTGTAGCGTTAGGAAGGGCGAGAAGCACCTAGTATAGGAAAGGCAAAGTTAAAACATGCTATTTGCCCCTTCTCTGCCAATTTTCAAAATAGTTAGTTGGTTCCTAGTATCTCCCAAAAGTGACCGTGAGTTGTTTCATTCTAAGGTCTGTTGCCTGTCTGTGGGTTTACACACAGCTAGTGTGCCCATCACATGGTGGATTTATGTGTTTGCATCGTTCGTCACTGCACTGCACAGTGTCAGTGTCACTGCACTGAACAAACGCATAGGTGTGAGATTTCTGCCTCTAAGAATAATGCCCATACTGTTTATTCACTCTCTCTTTCCTGACGCACAGTCACTTGATAAGTTATTTGCTGACAGTTCTGTCTGCTGTAAGCCTAGATTGGAGTTTAAAATGAGTAATACCCTTGTCTTCAACCTCATATTCAGTATCAGTTTTCCAAACACTGGGGTTGGCTGGCTCCTAATATGCAGGTGTTTTCAACACACATTAGTGACTGAAAGTGTCATTCATCAGCGTCTGGAGGACTTCCCACTGATAAATTCAATTTCCTACTTAAAAAAAAAAACTTAAAAAGTGGCAAAGCCAGGTATGGTGCTGCATACCTATGGTCCCAGCACATGAGAGGCAGAAGCAGGAGAATTGGTTCATGGGCTACATAATGAGTCTGGGGTAAACCTGAACAGCTGCAACCTTATCTCTGGACACAAAACTAAAGGGCCAAGAAGATGGCTCAGCTGGTAAGGGTGCCAACTACCAAACCTGAGGGTCTGATCATCATCCCGGGAACACACAGGACAGTCAGAGAGAATGGAGTCCCAAAAGTTGGCTTCTCATCTACACACTTGTGCTGTGGCAGGTACAAACACACACACACACACAAACACACACAATCATTCATATGCTTGCAATGATGATAACAATTATAAGAAGAAGAAATATGTAATGAAAGTTTTAATATTATTAGCCAAAACAAATGAATTTTAAAAGGAGTACACAGAACTAGGAAACGAATGAATGTAGTTTACAACTCCAACACTCTGATTTCCTAGCTGAGGAAACTGAGATCCAGTGACTGATTTTCCTGAGGCACTCCAACTGCTAGTTTACAGTTGAGGCACCCATATTCCTCCTAGCAGAGTCACTGTGATGGTTAGAGTTAACTGCCGATGAGGGGGAATCCAGGCTCACCTGGGAAATGGGCCTCTGGGCATGCCTCCAGGAGACTGTCTTGATTACTTTCACTGGGCAGGGAAGACCCACCCACTGGGATGAGACTTCAGATCTTCTGAGAGTGAGCACAAAGGGAACTGAGCAGCACGCCTGCATTCACTCTCTCTGCTCCTGACTGTGAGTGATCAGCTCCTTCACAGTCATGCTGCCCTGACATCCCACCATGCTGGACTGCACTCCTGAACTGTGAGGCAGAATAAACCCTTTCTCCCTTAAGTTGCTTTTGTCCGCCTGTTCTGTGCCAGCAACAGGAAAAGAAACTCAGACAATCACAAGCAGGCACTTTGATCTTGCCTGCTTACTATCTTCAGAGGATAAAATTTCCATCCAGGGGCAAATAAGTCTTCCTTAAGCTGTCAAAATCCTAATCAGGTCAGTATTCTGCAAGCACAAGGGAACAATGGAGAGCCCACACAGACCCTCATGATTCCAGCCAAAGCTGTCACCCTTTGTTCATCATTTTCCACTCTGGATCCCATATGACAGTATTTGATGCCTCTCAAGCTTGGCAGGAAAGCCTGCCTCACCATCCCTGTCTCTCCCAAAGAAAGAAGCAGATACTCACAACCTAGGCCACAGGCATGCTGAAATGGAAACCACACTTTGCCTACCTCTGGGGAAGGAATGCCTGGCCCTACAGTGTGTCAGGTCAAGGCTCAGCAAACTATGTCTATGAAAGATGGGAGGTCTTGCTGACAACCCCTCCCAAGATCCTCATTGCACTGCAAGTCCTCTGCCAGCACCAGAGCCTCCCAGAGGGCTGTGTGCTCCCCGGTGGTGCTCAGGCAGCTGAGATCAGCATACATGGATATAGGGGAACCAAGAATATGCCAAAGGCGCCTGGAGAGTGAGCCACCCACAGACTGGCTCCTTCTGTTCTGCCTGTCAAGTGCATTAACCCTGATTCAAACCTCCCAGCACCCTGCTGGGCCAGGCCTGTCTGTCCCTACTTGTATCTGAAGTTTATACCATATTTTTCAGACCATAAGACACACTTTTTGTGCTGATTGCTATTTTTACTGTTTTTCTTGTGTTACTGTTCTAAAACCTGGGTGCGTCTTATGGCCAGGTGCATCTTATAGTCAAAAAATTACGGTACTCCAAAGCCATGTGTGACTTCCTAAAAGGCATCCTGCTAGATTAGCTTCAAGGAACACAAATCAGCCTTTTACATTTCAGAGACCAGGGGCATCTAACCTAGGATTCCCAGACACCCAGGAGCCTGTGAAGAGAGTAATTTTCAGAAAGGTGTGATTTGTATTTATCTTCATGTCTAACCACACCAGAAACAATGAATATGGCAGGGGAGGGAGTGGGTGGAGGAGGATGCATTTGATCAGTGCATGTTGTGTGCATGCACGGAAATACCACATTAGATCCTCTTAGTATGTACAATTAGTCAATATTAATTTTTAATGCCAAGGATAGAAAGGGATGCTTACACATGTAAAAACTGGCAATAGGAAAAAAATTTAGTCATGTGGTGGCTCCCATCCTCCTGCAAAGGGAGGCCAGGTCATCCATCTCCTGGGAGTCATGCTTAGATGGGTAGAGAAAGGGGTTCAGGGAGAGGAAGACCCAGGTTATGAGCCAGCCCTCATGAGCTGCTGGCTTTATGAATTTTGACAGAAGAGCCACTTGCAAATCTGTCCTTAACTTCTGAAACCATCACGTCCCTACCCTTCACAGAACAAGGACACAAATTAAGAGCTAAGGACACACAGAAGTACCTAAGCAATCGCCAGGGTCATTGGGGGAGCTTGGTAAAGACTTCTGCCTTCCAGCATCACCTCCTGCCTGGCCTTATGGATGGAGAAGCAGTCATGGTGTTATTTTCCTGGCACAGATGTGGTCTTCAGTCACAGTGACTTACCTTTCCTGAACCCAGACTTTCACATCAGGGAAGGATTTTCTCACAGCGGGGAGCTGCAGGGGTAAAGAGAGCACACCTCATCATGCACAGTCTCGCCATGGCTTTCCTGCTCCTCCTCCACCACACGGATAAACTCCTGCACAGAAGCATGACATCCTCTGCGTGGGAGGATCTGAGACCGAGTAGGAAGATTGAAAGATGATGGCACCGAACACTGTACCGGTGCCAAAGCAGGATGCTGCCTGGAGGGAGCAAAAGCCAGTTCTCCAAGGAATAATTGACTCTTCAAGGGGGGCGAGCTTCAAATAAATACCCCAGCTTTCACAGCAGTTTGTAGCTCCTCAGATACCCACGATACATGAACATATATATGTCATATCTGTGATATTAATTTTTCTTTTTATTTTGATGCACGGTTTTACTATGCGGCCCAGGTTGGCCCTAAACTCCTGGCTCAAGTGATCCTTCCACCTTGCCTTTGCCAGTGGCCTGAGTTATATGCATGTGACCTGTGCTCGGCCTGCTATTGAAATTTAATGATAACCGTGGCAATTAGCACAGAGACAGGGATCTAAAATGGTGATCCCTTGAGAGGTAATAGAGAAAAAAAATAAAAACAATTGAGAAACTGCTTTATGGAACCAAATAGGATCTGGCCAAAAAGTTAACTCTTTACGTCTGGGACAGAAGGAATGGTAGGAGAGGGCTGGGCAGCAAGAACCGGGAGTGTTAAACCTTGCCTGCTGAACACCAAGGAATGGATTTTGATGCAGAGAAGGTTTTGTTATTGCTGTTGGTTTCATTTGTTTTTAATTATATATATATGGAGTTTTTTTTTTCTTGATGCTGACAAAAGCACAAAAGGAAAGGTGGATTTACTTTGCCCTGCAGTTCAAGGACTCACTGTCCAGCCCAGCAGAGAAGTCACAGTGGCAGGATAAAGGGCAGCTAATCAATCACAGACAGCAGGATCAGAGGGCAGCTAATCAATCACATTTCATCTCTAGTCAGATGCAGAGAAAGATGACTCTGGTGCTCAGTTTACTCCATTAGGGTAGCTCTTCCTGCCTCAATTAACCCAATCTAGATGTTCCCATAGACATGCCCAGGGGCTTGTCTCTGAGGTGACTCTACGCCCTGTCAAGTTGAGGATCACAATATCTGCACTAGGAATCGAGCCTGGCACATGACCGACACTGCGTCAACCCTCCTGTCAGAAGCAGGTTTCAGCTGCACAATGAGAAACAGTGTCTTTGTATCAATAGTGAAAACAGTCTGTTCCAAAGCCCTGTTCTTCCTAGTGTGGCCATCCTCCCAAGTCACTCAGGACAGCGCCCCCTGGCTTGAAACCATTCGTGAAGAACACTCCTTCACTCTCTTCCATATCCTGGTTTGGGTCATAAATTAAACATTCTGCTTTGCAGTTATTCTTGTTGCTCTGTCTATCTCTCAAGGCATTTCCACAGAAAGCGCCAAAAAAAAAAAAAAAAAAAGTCAGAACAGTGTTAAATACACCCAGAATCTTTGCCGGATCCTCTCAAAAACAAAGGTTTCTGGAAAAGCAGACGGTGAGCAATGGAAAGGAAGAGAGCTCGCATTTTGCGACACTTCAACAATCCTTGCTTTTTAAGCTATGCTGTAAATAGCCTCCTGTGCAGAGCCCAGAGAATGCAAAACTGCCCGTGCTCACCGCTGCCCTAGGTCCAGCTTCCTGTGGTCTAGACACCTCGGAGTTTCCCTGACACCAACGCAGAGAGGGCAAAAGCAACCAGAAGCCCTAAATCTTGAATTCTGTTGCCATGACACCAAGTGATGCCAGGTGACCCTGAAGCTTAGAGACTGGAAATGTGGTGGGGCAGGGCTGGAGGCTAAGAGTTACAGACTGCAGACAGCATCAACCCAGCATCACGTCCACTTCCAGAGCTCCGGATGAAAGCCCAGCTGCCTGCCTCCTCCCTGGCCAAAGCCTTGTCTGAGGACCCTCAGAAAATTCAACAAATTGACATCTGCAAGTTTAAGCAGGAAGTCAAGGCTCCTGGAGACAGTCTATTTGTGCCTGCCTCTGAATAATTTAACACTCCCTCCAAAATAGACTTTCATTAGAATTTGTCAATTCCTGTGCATTTAAGCAGACAGCTCAAAAAAAGAAAAGGTTCCCACACATATTACCCCCAAGCAGTGGAACAGACAGGTGGTGGCTCCATTTTGTTCCTTTTTTTCTTTTTAACCTCACATATCCATCTGACACAAAAAGAAAATGCTGCCCTTTAATGTCTAAATGGCCCTGAGACCAAATCTGCACTGTAGGCATGATATGTAGGAGGGAAAATCTTAATTCTTACAAATGCACTGTGTGTGGTGCTATTCAAGTCACTTGGCCTTTTGACCCCAGTTTCTCCAACCCAAAATTCTGAAAGGTGATGTGACCTCTCCTGAAGTGGGTAACAGGATTAAGGTTGCAAGCAAAAAAGGAGATCACTCAAAGCCTTTTGTCTTATGTACTGGACTTGAGTAAAATGGTGCCAGTCACCATGAAGAATTAACTAGGTACAGTTTCTAGATGTCCATAACTCCCTTGTGATTTAACCTGAAACGCCCTCACAGGCTCATGTTTGGGCACTTGGTGCCCCGTTAGTAGTGGTTTTTTAGAGAGGCTGTGGAACCTTTAAGATATGGTTCTTCTAGCCTGAAGAAGTGGATTGCTCCAGGGATGGAAGGTCTTCTGAGTCATAGCCTGGGCTTGGTTCCCACCAATGCTTGTTTCTTGACGATGAGGATCCTGTAGCCATGGAAACACTTCCAGGAGCCCTAACTTCCTGAGCATGATGTACTATAGAGTCCTGAACCACAATTCTGCCTTCCTCACCACAGGGGGCTGTTTCCCCAAAACTATGAGCCAGGATACACACTTCCTTCCTTAAGCTGACTGTCAGTAGTCCATCGTGGAGAAAATGAGAACATCCTTTTTCTTTTACTCATTG
>OU015752.1:94939473-94951713 GCA_907169655.1 Acomys percivali
GTGTGTGTGTGTGTGTGTGTGTGTGTGTGTGTATAAATGTGTGTGCTCATACTCTACCAAGGTGTGAACTGATTAAACACCAACCCTGCTTGCCAATGCCCCTATATAGTCCCTAGTTTTATTCCCCAAGAAAAGCTGTTTCAATCCTCTCAAATGACTCTCACCCCACTTTTAATCCCTTTCCCTGACTTCCTGACCTCACCTCTTAGTTTGCTAAGCACCTGCTCAGGCATCATATATCCCTTCACTCTATTCTCCTCCCTGTCTCTGCCCTACAACACCCTGTTTCTAAGGCTAAGCTCATCCCTAACTGTGGCTCTCAGCCCCGCCCCACCCCTAAGCCATCTCATCCATCTCTTCCCTTTACATCTTCAAGCATTTTCTCCTTGAAACTCTTGTCCTGTAAAACGGTCCAATACCACACGTCTTGCCAACACTGTCTTCAGCCTAGGTCTATAGTCTGTAGACCCCTTGTGTTCACCACTGAACCTCACAAGAACATTGGGGTCGTAGACTTGTCGCCCCCACCTCCTCACTGTGCAGCCCTGATGGTTTGGCTCTTGCTTCTGCATTCTGCTGTGCTGACATCCTAGAGCGGCACTCCGCATGTCCTAAATGCCGTTTGGCGCTTCCTTTTGGTTCCAGCCTCCTTGGCCCCATCTTGGTTGTTTCTTCTTTGATGATTGTATCATCAACTCTGTCCTCGCTCTTCTTCCTCCCTCTTGAGTTGCTTCTTTCTCTCCATTGTTGTCCCTTTATTGTTCTGCGTTTCTCTCTTCTGTTTCTACTCTGTCTTCCTGGATGATTTCAGACAGACCTTCAGCTCCAGCCATGCCTATTACTCACAACCTGGTCACATACGTGAATTTGCAACATACTGAACTTGGGTGCCCATTTTGCCCATGAAATCCCAACATGGAGTTCCTTGCCCATCTTCCCTGCTGTGCTAGCCTGAGATCTTCAGCTGGCTGAGTCCTGCTACTTTCCTCAACCCGTTCCCGCCACTTGCCAAGTCTCGCCCTTCCATTGCCCCAGCACCAGTCACTGTCGACCCTCCTTCTTCCCATATGCCTCCCAAGTTTGTGTCATGGCCAGGCTTATCTGCCCACGTGGTTTAGCTCTATAGTCCCTCCCCTTCCAAGGCATCTGCCCCACCCACCTCACAGGTCAAAAATCTAAGGAAGGACACTCTATAGTACTATAGAGACAAGGCTCACTGACTCCAGGATGTGGGCCCCAAACCATGAAGTCATACTGCATCCTTTCACAGACCACACAAGCCAGTAACTTCCTAAGAATTCTTTGGGAGCTTCCCATTGTCTACCAACTTCCTTCATGCAGTCTGTGCTGGGCCCAACATGCTCTACTTTCAGGCACCTCTTCCACTTTACTGCTCTCCATCTTTGCAGCCACACCCATGCAATCAGGCCACGCCCCAGTTTGGATTGATTCCCCCCCTTTTTTTTTTGCTGGTTCTGCCATCTCCATTGGCTCATCCTCAAAGCTCCCTCTTCCCCTAGCTCCAGCCTGTGACAATTGTTTGTTTGTTTGTTTGTTTGTTTGTTTGTTTGTTTTCCCTTCAGCACAGTCCAGCATTTGGCTTGTCTGTCCCTCTGCCATAGCTTCATTTCATTCTATCTTAGGATATGAACATGTGTGTCGATGCCCCCGATGTCATAACTATAATAGGTCAGAGCATGCTGAAAACTAGTTGAAATGACTTGGTCCCCGGGATCTTACATACACACCTGGGCACTGGGATAATTTTCCCACTGGTAAATGGACAGGATAAGGGGCTTATACATGGCAAGGTACAGATCTCAGCTTCCAGCAGAAGCAGGCTACAGGTCCTGGGGAGTCCGAGTCCATTTGCTTTCTCAGACCTTGCAGAAAACTCACTGCTACAAGCTGTGGAGCCCATTTTTATTTTTATTTTTATTTTTTAAAGGAACATAAAACATTTATTCATGTGTCAGAAATAAACATACGTAAATGTAGATATATGTATAGTGGAGCCCATTTTTTAAAAGGAAGGAGCAGAACAGCCTTCGCATTCTGACAAGTCCTTCTGCTTGCCCAGCCTACTTTCTCCAAGAATGGCCTCAGGGTGACTCACTGTGGAAGAGACAGAAACCGTTCCTGGGAAAGGCTGGAAATTCAGCCAGACACTGAGTGGGGCTGGTGAGAGGATTCATCCCCAGAGAGTGTAAATGTCATGTCTCCACGATCCCAGATTTGATTTGAGTCCTGGGGCTGGGGGAGGCAGGCAAGAATTCTCACAGGTGAGCCTTCTCCTTTCTTCCAGTGCTGCAGGCTCATATACCTTAGGATGCTTTTCTGCCGAGCACTAAATGCCCTAACTCACCATCTTCTCCTGAGTCTCTCAGCAGTCCATAAAATGTGTCTCACTTTAATGCTTATGATGAGAAAAGGGAAAGCTCAGAGACCAACTTCTGAGCCTAACAGCTTTGCGGCATCAACACAGGCATCCCGGTAAGCGCTTGGGACTTCCCGTGCTTCCATATACATAGAACGCGCCTGAGCCAAAGGCCTTACTCCTTTCTCTCCTCCGTCTCCACACCCTGGCTTCTCAGATCTTTATACATAAAGCCCCTGGTGGGATGAGTCTTGGACCTCCTTTTCTTTCCCAAGGAGCTATGTGATCCACAGAAAGAGCAGGCCCAGGCAGCATGGACAAGTGGCTTTCTAATGAGCTCGTGGGCTGAACCAGCCTCAGAGGAAACACTGTTGATGCGTGGGTGAGGAGAACAGGATGCTCTCTTGGCATCCTCACACCAAGGGCATGGCAAAATGAGCTGGCTTTGGAGCATTGCACAAAGGGTCTGCTGATCTGTTTTCCAGCCTCCCTGTTCCTTAATCAGAGTATCTTAGAAATGTTTCGATCCACCTTTTCCCCCCTTTCTCCAGCTCACCTGCATCTCTCTCTTTTTAAGAAGTGAGCACGAAGGGAGAGGTGAGGGAAAGGAAAAGACTTCAGAGGGCTTGCCACATGCCCAGCCCAGCACTGGAAATCTGACATTGGAGACATGGTCATTTCCTCATTGTTTGAAGGAAAACACAGATCTGGAGAAAGCTTAGGGAGCTTAAGTGAGTTGTTGGCCAAAACCATCCAGCTAATGACTGACAGAGCTAGCCTTTGAGTCTCACTCCTTTGAGTCCAGAGCCCATGCTTTGTGCCCTGAGATACTGAATAGAAATAGAGCTGGCAGGCATCCTCGTCTTGCTCCTGATCTCAAAGGGAGAGCATTCAATCTCTCAACACTAGCTGTGCTGCATTCTCTGTTGATTCATCACAGACACACTTTAGTAGATTAATAAGCTCCCCTTCTAGACCTCAGCTCCCCATTATTAACATGGGAAGGTTTCAAATTTGACCAACAAAATGTTTTTTTTTTCCTATCTTGATATAGATGGTCATGTCAGGGTTCTTTAGTCTTCAGCCAGCCAATGTGTTCTATCATGCCATTGACTTTTCGCTATTAAACCAAATTTTCAGTCCTGGAGCAAGTGTCATCCAGTCATGGTGCCTGGCATTTTTTGTTTGTCTGTTCTTTACTTGGCATGCTGGCATCTGTTCAAGAGTCTTTGCACCTACTTGTAAGACACCACTGCCATCCAGGTTTCCTTTTCTGTGTTATCTTTGTTTGGTTTAGCTACTGAGAGCTTTGGATTTGTGAGGTTGCTCTAACCAAGAAGTTATAGTGGGCGTAATGGTAGCTCCACATCTGAACCCCCAGAAGCTGTGAATATTTACATTACATGGTAAAGATACTCTGTAGGATTGATTAGGGATGGGGAGATTACACTGAGCCATCCATGGGGATGCTATGTAGCCACAGGATCCTTGTAAGGGAAAGAAGGGAGGCAGGAGGGCTGGAGTCCAAGAGAGAGTTGAAACTGTTAGGCTTCTGGATTTGAAGCCTAGGAATGCAGCTGGCCTCAAGAAGCTAGCCAAGGAAGGAGACTAGACTTCCTCTCCGAAGCCTCCAGAAGGAACACAACACTCCTAATATCTTAATTTTTGCTAAATGATATTCATGTTGGATGTCTGCCCTCCAGAATCATAATAGGATTTTTTTCCTGTTTTAAGACACCAATGTACTTTTAGTCATTTGTTGTGGTAGCCACAGGAAACAGCTGTGTTTTAGCACTTGCCCTAAATCAGGCTGCCATAGTTAGGATTTCTATTGCTATGAAGAGACACCATGACCATGGCAACACTAATAAAAGAAAAACACTTAATTGGGGCTGGCTGATAAATCCAGAGGTTTAGGCCATTATCATCCTGGTTGGAAGGCCTATAGGCAGACATGGTGCGGAAGAGGTAGCTGAGAGTTTTACATCTGGATCAACAGGCAGCAGGAAGAGAGAGAGCCACTAAGCCTGGCTGCATCTCAGACCTCAAAGCCCACCCCCAGGGGCACATTCACTCCAGCAAGGACACCTACTTCAACAGGCCACACCTCCAACAATGCCACTCCCTATGAGTCTATTGGTGGCACTTAGAGGAAGGACAGCAGGTCACCGAGAAGAGACTTGATACCCTATGAGTATATACAGGGGGAGGTAATCCCCCTCAGGAACAGTCATAGGGGAGGGGAATAAGGGGAAAATGGGAGGGAGGGAAGAATGGGAGGATACAAGGGATGGGATAACCATTGAGATGTAACAAGAATAAATTAATTAAATAAAAATAAATAAATAAATAAATAAAAGAAAAAATAAAAGAAAATCAAAGATTGAAAACAAAAACAAAAAAAACAAACAAACAAACAAACAAACCACCACAGGCACAAAGCCTAGTTCACCAGCCCTATAAAACACAGGACCCGTCCTCGTCACATAGGCTTTCTAGATGAAGACATGAACTAAAATGACTTGCACCTCTTCTCAAAAAAGAGATCCACACATAGGATGGAAGCCTTATCTGGCCATGACCAAGTCTACCTACCATTCACTCTGCTGACACAGGGAGGAAATCCCTATGACGAAGGGTGGTGAAGGTCATGGAACTAAAGCAGGCAAATTGTTGTGTGTCCAGGTCCCCAGCCGAGTGCTCAGTGTCTTTAGGCCCACAGTACTGTTAGGGGAAACCTCACTCCTGACCTATCTAGTTTAAAAGTTGCTTTTTGGTGGCATTTGGAAAACACGGTCAACGCTGCCTTCTGAAAAGGTTCATTTCCTAAGAGGACAAGGCTGACCAACCTTGTAAGAGGACCCGATGTGTTCTTTAGAGTTCTGACTGTGAATAAATAATGTGTTTCAATCATGTTGATCAGACGCCAAGCTGAGAAAGTGTTCTCCAAACACCCACCATCACCACCATTGTCACCACTGTTGTTTATAATATATTCATCTCAGTTATATTTGACAACAATGGATCTGGGTGCTTTTCCTCTTCAATATGACTTTACTTCTCCACACTATCCTTTATGTCCATGTCTTAAACTCCTGAGATTTTGACTGAAGCCTCAGCCCTCCTACTGATATAATAATAATTATACAAATGTCATCTGGGGTCACTTTTGTATGGCTCATGAGATTTTTTTTTTTTTTTCAAGAAACAAGGAAATGAATGTTAGGTCAAGTTCAGTGCCTGGCACAGAATGAAACCTCTGCAGATGCATATACCTTCACTCATACACTCATTGTAGCCTTCTCAATTCCATGTTGAATTCCTAACCCATCTTTATCCCCAGAAAGGGGTCCTATTTGGAGACAGGCCCTGTACAGGGGTAATGAAATCAAAATGAGCCTGTCAGGCCTATAACCCCACAACTGCCATATGCACAAGACGAGAAAGTTAAGACACAGACACAGAAAAGGAAGACTTCCAAGAAGACCCAAGGAGACCATGGCCAGCTACAAGCCATGGACAAGTCCTATGAAAAAAATGAACTTCTATTGTTTAAGCTGCCCACACTCTGGCTTTTGTGCTGTGGCCAACACAGCAAAAGAAGGCAATGTCCTTCGAATAAAAATTTCAGGGGAAGAGGCATTTTCTGACAGCAGAAAGTTTCCATGTGGATATTAGTTGCTTTGGGGGTCTCTGTGACAATGTCTGGCAGGATGACTTTAAGAAGAAAAGAGCTCTTCTCAGAGGAAGGACAGCAGGCTACCAAGAAGAGACTTGATACCCTATGAGCATATACAGGGGGAGGTAATCCCCCTAAGTCTCAGTCATAGGGGAGGGGAATAAGGGGGAAATGGGAGGGAGGGAGGAATGGGAGGATACAAGGGATGGGATAACAATTCAGATGTAATATGAATAAATTAATTTTTAAAAAAGAGCTCTTCAGCTCAGTGCTTAACAAGGGAGAGAATGACTTGCTCTAGCTCATGGCTTCAGCAGGTTTCAGTACCTCCATGAACATGCAAGTGTTCCCGGTGGCAGGAGTGTGTGGCAGAAGTGCTTCCAAACAGGGTCACCGTGTTCGGAATAAACACTGAGAAAACAGTTGGGTCCTGTTGATGAAGTGGAGACTGAGCCTGGAACCAGAGAGAAGGTTATAATAGTTTTTTAGTTTTTTGTGCAAAGGTGTTTTGCCTGTTTCTATGTCTGTGTACCACCTGTGTGCAGTACCTTTGGAGCCTGGGAAAGGATATCATATCTTCTTGAACCGGAGCTACAGATGGTTGTGGGCTGCCGTGTAGGTAACTGGGAATGAAAGAACAGCCAGTGGTCTTAAGTCTTGAGCCATCTCTGCAACTCTGCAAATTTTTTCAAGATTCATTTATTTGTATGTATGTCTGTGTGCTTGCACATATGTATGCAGGAGCACATGCCTGTGTGCACACACGGAGGCCAGAATATGGCATCAAGCATCTTCCTCTATTATTCTTGACCTATTCTTCTGAGATAGAGTTTCCTGCTGAACCTAGAACTCACATTTTCTCACCTGTGCTGGAAGGCAGGAAAGCCAAGTGGTGTCCTAACTCTGTCCCCCTCAGAGCATCAGCTACAGGCATTTTTAGGTCTCCAGGTTTTTGTATAGGAGCTGGACTCGAACTCTGGTCCTCATGCTTTCGCAGCAAGCACTCTGAGCTACTGAACCGTTCTCCCACTCAAAGCCACAATCTTCAAAGCTCCTCCCCTAGTGGCCTACTTCCACCACTATGGTCTCACCTCCTAAAGGTTGACAGCCTCCCATAATAGCTTCTCCATTAGAAACAAGTGTTCAAAACATGTTGATTTGAACATGTTTTATGGGATTTGCTTTAGATGCATATAATAACAGTATGACTTATAAAGAACCCCTGGTCCCTCAGTAGATATGAAAATCTGTCTAGTGACTTTCCCACAGACCACCCCACCTCTCTCTCTAGGACTTAGTGCTGTGCCTCACACTCAGTTGAGGGTTTCTCACATACTGGGGGAAAAAGATGCCATTAGTTTCACAATTCTCCCAAGAGACCTGCGTGGGAGCTGTGCGTGGCAGCCTGGCAAAGGAAACACCACTGGCATCACAGATATGAAAAACTGTAAATTCACAAATGACAGATTCGTGACTTCCCTGGAGAATAAATAGCGAGAACAGATGGGTCCTGGGGCTGGAAGCTTGCATGCAAATCTTAATAGAACTCTGATAATTTAATGAGTGTAGTGAAGACAGAATGGCAATCCAGTACCAGAGTCAGTGGTGGAAAACAATTGTCCTCTGTAAAGTTTAACCTCAGGATAACCTCCCGTATTGAAGAATGCAAGGTTACAATGAGAAAATGTTTCCCCAGGGATTTAAAGTGTCTTCCAGTGGGGTGGTATACAGAGCAACACGTTGCAGCCATTTTCCATATTTGTCTCTGCAAGGCACCTCTCTAGACAACAATCCTCAGGACTGTCTCAGGTCATGTCTAGATGAGAGAGATGACTTTATAGAGACATTAGTGTGCACAGATATAAGAACCAATCTCAAATTTGTGTCCCAAGGAGATCAATAGTCTAGCATTTGCAAACTGCCCTACCCAGCCTTTTCCAAGTCAATCTCTCCTTGGTCATCACTGGAATGCTTCAGTGAAGATGCTCCATTAAAAGAAGAAGAAAGCATGAAATAAGGAATCTAACAGCCTGGGTCAAAACTCAACCAATCACCAGCTGTGTCTTACAGGCTGTGGCTTGGCTTTTCTATTCTGTGGGAGTGGCATTCATTTCTTTTCATGGGACTTTGTCGTAAAAAGCACAAGAAGTCTACTCCTCAGAACTGATGGGCAAATTGGCAGAGTGACCTTAGAGCAAGGATTTGGTTTCACCGCTTTGCTTTCTTCGGGCATCAATATGAGAAGACACAAGTTCTCAGCCACCAACATGTGTCCTGTGAACAGCTCAAGCTCCGAAACCACTCCGTGGATATTTACTGAATGGGAAAAGTCAGAGCTTAACTCTCTTGGTTATACCTACATACATGATGTCCTGGCTAGAGTTACTATTCCTGTGATAAGATCCCATGACCAAAGCTAGTTGTGGAGAAAAGGGCTTATTTCACCTTAAACTTCTAGGTGACAATCCATCACTATGGAAAGTCAGGACAGAAATGCAAATATGGGAAGAACCTGGAGGAAGGGGATGATGCAGGGGCCATGGAGGAGTGCTGCTTTCTGGCTTTCTTACAGCTGTGTAGGTTTATTCCATCATCATCATGGCAGACAGTATGGCACCACACAGGCAGACATGGTGCTGGAAACATAACTGAGTTCTACATCTGGATCCACAGGCAACAGGAAAAGAAAGACACTGGACCCGCCCACTTCTAGTGACACACTTCCTCCAATAAGACCACACCTCCTAATCCTTCTCAAGTATTGCCACTTCTTAATGACTAAACATTCAAATACATGAGCATCTGAGGGTCATTCTTATTCAAACTGCCCACATGAATACAGGCTCTGACTTAAAGTTGGTCCAAAATGCACCTTCTTCAAGCTCTTTATTTTTTTAATTGACTAACAGACACTGTATGTATTTTCCACAAATAGACAATTTCTTTAAAAATCTGTATACATGTGTATCTGTCAGATAAAGCTAATTAATGGGAGTAATAAACCAATAGAGGGAGAGAAAAGGGAATAAGGAATGAAATACGTGGAGGGACAACTAAAACTAAAGGCCACTTGCAGGATCATATGGAAACATAATACAGGAGAAGTATTTTTAAAATATATATGTATATAGAAGAAATGTAAGTGGAGTCACCAAATAAAAGAGGAATCAATACCCAATTAGATATCTCTCATCACCAAATAGAGCATCCTGTGTCAGGAATGGGTTAAATCTAAATGAGTTTTTGGCAAAAAGTGTCCCATGGAAACTTATCAAACAACTCAGGCTATTTCCAAGGCCATTTTTTGTTACCCACAAACTTATAGTAAGGCCCTATTGCTGAAGACAACACCTACATAATTCATTGAACATGGAGAAGTCAAGATGGTGCCTACAGAGAGCCTTCACCCCTCCTGACTAGTGTTCATGGTAACAGGAAGTACACTGCCTGATAAAAGAGGAGGAAAGTAAGCACCAAGCCAGCTACAAACTCTTTGGTCTACAATGGTGACCTTCTTGGAGATATGTTAGTGCAGGAGGGGCACAAAAGTTGAGGGAGTAATCAACCACTATCTGGTTGATTTGAAGGCCCACTCCATGAGATGGAACCCATGCCTGACATTGCTCAGGTGGCCAAGAACTTGAGATTAGACATGGACTTAGAGAAAACCCTAATACTACTGTTCTGATAAAGGAATGTAGTAATAAAGTGACTCCTAGCAATGTATTCTACTATATCCATCCATCAGTGTCTTGCTCAGCCATCATCAGAGAAGCTTCCTCCTGGAATAAATGAAAACAAATTCAGAGATTCACAACTGGAATGTTCAGAGAGTGGGAGATCTTGAAACACTCAGTCTTAAATGGAATGTCTTCATCAAATCCCACCACCCTTCGGGACTCAGAGAACCCTGCAGAAGAGGGGATGCAAAGATGGTAAGAGCCAATGAGGATGGAAGGCACAAAGGGAACAAAGATGGTAAGAGCCAATGAGGATGGAAGACACAAAGGGAACAAAGATGGTAAGAGCCAATGAGGATGGAAGACACAAAGGGAACAAAGCCCACATATGAACTCATAGAGACTGTGTGGCAGGGTGCACATGGCCTGCACAGGCCTGAGCCAGATGGAGTATCAGTACTGAGAGGGGAAATGGACCCAAGCTCCTGTCCCTAACCCAGAAACTTTCTCCAACTGCTAACCATTCACAAAGGAAAAATTATTTTTCTCCAATGGAGTGTCCCTAGGTATACAAAACACACTTAAGGGTAAGCCGTAGGCCCGACGCACAACAGTAGATGGCCAATACAAAATGAACTCAGTGGTATTTGGGGAAGTTTTTTGTCTCATATTGATTGCTTCATATTACTTTGTCTGGACATATTTTTTAACTCACAAGGTTTCTGATTTTGTATTTTTATGGAATTTTTGTGTGTTGAAATATCTGTGTCTGCATCTGTATGTGTTTCTTATGTTTTTTTCTTTGGTCTTTTTTCTGTTTGTTTTGTCCCATTCTGAGTTGGTTTTATTTTATATTAATTTGGTTTTTTAGATGTCTGGTTTGTTCTAAATAAAGAAGAAGAAAAGGATGTAAATTTGTGTGGGTAGGGAGGTAGCAAGGATCTGGAAGGAGTTGGGGAAAGGAAATCAATAATTAAAATATATTGTAGGGAACAATCTACTTTCAATAAAAGATAGAAAAATTAAATCTGCATACATTGTGGAACCATCTAACAAAGCTAATTAATATATGCATTATCATGGACTTTATTGGGGGGGTAAGAAAATTTAAATCATTCAATGAATAAAATAGTTACCAACAATAGTCACCATACTACTGTATTATATACCTTCTCAGTTTCTTCCTCCTAACTGAAATTTTGTATCCTTTGATAATGATCTCCAAAATCTCCCTGACCTTGGGCCCTGGTAACCACTTTCTTCAAGTTCAGCTTTTCAGATTTCAGATTCCACACTGAAGTGAAGTCATGCAGTATTTCTCTGCATCTAGCTTATTTCATGTGATAGACCATCCTCCAAGTTCTGGCTTTTATTTCATGTCTCGAAAAGACCCGGAGGAGAAACAAACAAAACTGAGGGCTCCAGATAGAAAGTATCTTAATGAGGACCTCCAGTTTCATCAAATCCCCAGAAAAAACAAAACAGGCAAGTAAACACACCAGGAATGGAAGAGCCAGAGCCAGAGCCAGAACTGGGAGAGCGAGCTTTGCATGGTGTGAGCAGGCCAAGAGTGCACAGGGATTTTGGTCCAAATGGCTTACAGGCAGAGGGACCAGAGAACTGATGCAGCAGGAGAGACTCACACAGCAGGGATGGTTTCAGCTCTTCCTGCTTCCCAAACAGTCCCTGGGAAGGCCATCTAGGATACCCATTTGGGAGCACCGTGACCTAACTGTTCATGGAGGTCAAAAAGAGATGTTTTATAAACCCTTACTCTGAGTCTACATCTGTGTCAATCTGACCTGCATCTACTGCGCCCTGAATTATGATAAATATCAATAAGATAAGAGAGGGCAGGCAGAGCTCAGCACACATTGGAGCACACATGGCAAGTAGTCTTCAGGGCCAGACTCCTGAAGTCAACAGTATTTTACTTTTAAGATATTAATGTAAGTAGAGGTTGAAGAATATACCTTATCCACAATGCTTGGGATAAGAACTATTTCAATAGCTGGCCGGTGATGGCTCACACCTTTAATCTCAGTACTTAGGAGGCTGAGGCAGGTAGATCTAAGTTTGAGGTCAGCCTGGTCTATAGAGTGAATTCAAGGTGAGCAAAGACTACACAGAAAAACCTTTTCCTAAAAACCAAAGTAGTAGTAGTAGTAGTAGTTGTTGTTGTTATTATTATTATTATTATTATTAGTAGTAGTAGTAGTAGTAGTAGTAGTAGTATTGATGTCAAGGGCTTTTTTCAGATGTTTAAATATTTTCATACATATAATAAGATGTCTTTGGGAGGGAACCCAAACCTAAGAATTCAGTTACATGTATCTTATACACACAGCCTAAAGGCAATTTCATATAATATTCTTAGCATGCCTGCGTTTTGTTTTTGTTTTGTTTTTTACTGCATCCTGTCATACATAAAGTCAGATATGGAATATCCTATCTATGGTGTCATGTTGGAGCTCAAAGAGTTTCCAGTTTTACAGTATTTCAAA
>OU015752.1:94971210-94997035 GCA_907169655.1 Acomys percivali
CACACACACACACACACACACACACACACACACACACACACACACACTCCCATTCATAGCTGATTCACAACCACAGTGCAGCCAGCCTGGAAAGACTTTTTCCAAAAGCATGGAGGTCCTTATAGAGTGAAGTAAAGGGCAACTAAGTTACCCTGGAAATTCGAAGTCCAAATTACACAACACTACAGGTGCCTGATCTTCTTTAGCGACTGCAGCTAAGTGCCTTCCCTGATTGCCTTACTTGAGGTTTCTAGTGCTATGAGAAAGATACCATGCCAAAAGGCAATTGGGGGGGGGGGGGGGGGGGGGAGTCTTCTGGGCTTACACATCCCCAAGCACAATCCATTGAGGGAAGTCAGGGCAGGAACTGAAGGAGAGGCCATGGAGGAACAGTGCCTACTGGATGGCTCTGCCTGCTTTCTTATACAACTCAGGACCACCAGGTCAGGGCTGGCACCACGCCCAGTGACCTGGGCCTTCCCACATCAGTCACTAATTAAGAAGATGCCCTTACAGGTTTTACCTACGGGCAATCTGGTGAAGGAATTTTCTTAACTGAGGCTACTCTTTACAAATACGTGTAGGTTTGTGTCAAGTTGATTTAAAAAAAACAAAAAACAAAACAAAACAAAACAACCACTGTACCGAATCATGTTGAGCTGGAGGCAAGTGGAGAAGAATCCTCCCTCTTTCCCACCCAGCACTTCTGCCAACCCAAGGTCTTCACTTCCATCTCCCTCCTGCTGCAGGAGGCTTCTCCCAGCCCCCTGCCTCCTTCTTATAGCCTGGCTTTGACCCTGGACCACCTAGCCAGGGCTTCCCTAGTTCCCCTTCCAGAGCCATTCCCTAAAAGATAAGTCTAGTCTTGACTCCTTGGTAGGCGCTACTTTTTAAACTCCATTTTTTGAGGGGGGTTCCTAAATGCCTCTACCTCCCTTCCAACCCCCTAGCCATAGGCAGGAGAAAAAGAAGGTTCGAGGGGAAGGGGATGCAGACCTCTTTAGACTTAGTTCCGGTGGGCTAGGATCATCCGGTTCTTTGGGAAAATACCAATCTCGGTCATCAGGGTATCCAGCAGTCCAGCATCTGCAAACGCAAAAGCAGGAAGAACCAGCAGCCTTCTTCTTCCTCTGTGCATCTCCTCAAAGCCCTAGAAGCCTTCTCTCTCTCTCTCTCTCTCTCTCTCTCTCTCTCTCTCTCTCTCTCTCTCTCTCTCTCTCTATCTATCTCTATCTCTATCTCTATCTCTCTCTATCTCTCCTCTCATAATTCTATCCTCTCTGAGTCCTCAGAATGAAACTATCTCCAGCTGGCAAGGACCACACCCCGCACCAGGCTGTTCTCAGCTGTGGATAAACTAAGGCGGTCCCTTATCCCACACTTGGGATTAAAACAAAAACATGTTTACATATTGTAACTGATTTTTTTTTTTAAAGAACTCAAAACTCCCACTGCACTCCTTCTTGGCTAAAGCCACCACGCCATTGACTCCCCTTTGTCCTTGGAAATGCTCCTTTTCCGGTTAGTGATCCAAAGCTTGCCCACTGAGGTTAACAGCCTCAGTGCTCCACCTTGATCTCTTCCCCTCTGCCCTGCCATACTCATTTGTTTCTTTAGGCCTGGACTCACCAGGTAGCCTAGGATGACCTGGGTCTCAGGCTTGTGCCACCACACTCAGTTTCTTGTGCTGCTGGGATCAAATTCAGAGTTTTACATATGGTATGTGAGCACTCCCAACTGAGCCATCACCAGTTCCTAATTCTTCAGACATGCTTCACTCTCTCCCTTCCTGGCCTTTGAATATACTGTTGCTTCCCCCCAAACTCTTTTTTAACCCCCTCTCCTGCACAAGCGCTCTACTGTTCTCCTCTGAGCCATGGACTCCTCGTTCCTGGACTTCA
The DNA here is from genome assembly GCA_907169655.1 of Acomys percivali. Classification (NCBI taxonomy): domain Eukaryota; kingdom Metazoa; phylum Chordata; class Mammalia; order Rodentia; family Muridae; genus Acomys; species Acomys percivali. The sequence goes on from OU015752.1 coordinate 94,973,112, forward strand.
TGTGTTCTCCCAACTTGTATGTCCACAGTCACCACAGGCCCAATGCACTACTAAAGTCAGCTGTCAATCATGTCGTCTTCATTAGAATGAGTGCTTAGAAAGGCATGCTTCTGTTGCTTGCTACACACAGGCAGGGCACACTGTGCCAGTGTCTGCTCAATATGTTTCCTTAGCTACCATCTATATTGGGGTTGCAAATAGTTCCAGAAATCCAGGGATTTCTTTATGTTCCTTCCCAGCCAATACTTGTCAGCCCCAAGACATAACTACTATTTTTATTCTCTGATCTTTAATTGCTTATGAACAGAATGATATGATGTATATGTCTTCTTTTGTATGTGACTTCTTTTGCTCTGATGTCTGTGGGATTCATCAGTAGCATTACATGGGTCACCCTTTTATTGCTGCACAGTATTTCATTTCTTGAAAACTTGAGAGAACAATATGGATAATTCAAGGCATTTACTAGCACCTACATATACTCGAGAATTAGGGAGCTGTGCAGGTGCCTTCTATGGTGTATGCTCAGGCAAGAATATTAAATGATGCTGCATTATTACCTCTGGATAGTCTCTAGGCTTAGTGCAAGCATAAAAGAAAGGCTGTGGTGGTTTGATTGAATAGGAATAGCTCTCATAGACTCCTGTGTTTGAATGATTGGCCATAGAAAATGGCACTATTAGGAGCTGTGGCCTTGCTGGAGTAGGTGTGGCCTTTTTGGAGGAAGTGTGTCACTCTGGAGGTGGAGCTTTGAGGTCTCCTATGCTCATGCTAAATTCAGTGTGGCATACAGCCTCCTCCTTCCTGCCTATGGATCCAGAGGCAGAACTTTCAGGTCCTTCTCAGCACCATGTCTGCCTGCATGCAACCATACTTCCCACCATGATAATAACGGACTAAACCTCTGAAACTGTAAGCCAGCCACAATGAAATGTTTTCCTTTATTAGGGTTGCTGTGGTCATGGAGTCTTTTTATGGCAATAAATCCTTAACCAAGACAAAGGCAAAAGTAGAGTCCTAAGTGATCTGCCTAAGTGTTGTTGGATACAGCTAGAGATAATCAGATTGAATTTAGTCAACCTCAGAAATACTAATCATATTATCATATAATACCATATAAAGATAATCATGTTATCTCCCACTTGTGATGTATACATTTTATATAGACACATAAAATACTATATATATATATATATATATATATATATATATATGACATGAAAGTAGAAATAAAAACTGTATGGAGGCAATTCTAAATGCTCTCTCTCTCGCTCTCTGTCTCTCTCTCGTATGTGAATTCTAGTTCAAAATTGTAGATGTATATGTTTAAATTGACATTTATTACCGTTGATGAGGGCAGGGGGAAATTCTTACATTGTCAGATAATTTTAAAATAATGTTTTTAAAAGAAAACAGTTTGAATGGAAATACCTTTCGTAGGTAACAGCTCCCTCGGGAGCTATCTGCAGATAATTGCTGCTAGGAGAGTGAGAGTCCTATTCCTCAGAGGTGTCACTGATGGAAAGTTGTTCTTGATCTAGTAAATAACCTCTCACCCTGGATCATGCAAATGACCCTAATTAAACATAGTGAGTTATATATGTATAAACCTGTGAAAGGCAATAAACAAAGATATCAAAAAGATAACCATTAAGACCTTACGGGAACAGGAGGACAGTGGGAGAAGGGAAGTTGGGAAAAGAAGTGTTGGGGCATTAACTTTAAGGTAATTACATACTTAAGCCAACACCATGGACCTGAATAATTTTTTATTTCTATTTTATCTTATTTAACGTGTATGGGTATATTGTCTGCACATGTCTGCACACCACATGAATAGTGAGTGCCCTCAGAGGTCAGTAGAAGGCATCAGGTCCCCTGAAACTGTAGTTACAGGCAGTTGTGAGCTGTCGTATGGGTGCTGGGAATTGAACCCTAGTCCTCAGAATACCAGCAAGTGCTCTTAACCTCTGAGCCATCTCTCCAGCCCTGACAATATCTTTTTAAAGAACTAAAATAAAGAGAACAGAAAGAAGACGCTGACACAAGTGTCTGTAAATAAATAACTGGGTAAATAAATTATTGTAGTAATATTAAAATTGTACTGGAGAAAATAGCTCAAAACATGAAGCTAGATCTTTAGAACATATATAAAAACTAACTCGTAATAGACTAAAGACCTAACTATATTTGGCAATTATTTCTAGTATACAATCCCAAAAGCCTAGATGATTCAAAAAACTGTATGTATAAATTGTAATTTATTTTATCAATATGCCTATAGTCCTAGCTTTCAGGGGGCTGAGACAAGAGAATCTCAAGTTCAAGGATAAAGACCCTATCTCAAAAAACGAGGTCTTTGGGGTGCGTGTGTGTGTGTGTGTGTGTGTGTGTGTGTGTGTGTGTGTGTGTGTGTAAGAGAGAGGGAGAGAACATCATGGTCTCTACAGATCTGCTCTGTGTTTAATGGATTGTGACACAGGTATGCAGGGGCTTTAACAGTCTCACTGCGCCTATCACAGGACAGTCCTCCATGGAAAGCTTTCCTTCTCATCATATAAAGCCTTTTTAGGACCCTACCAAGCCTGTCACAACTCAATAGTCAGTAGATTCCTTGTGTGCCAGGGGCATGAGGGCACATCTGATCATAAACCAGCACCTGACACCAGGTGCTATTATTCTAGTGTCTTCAATGTAGTCCCTCTGCCTACAGCAAGTCTGCCCGCCAAAACAGCCTCAGCAGATACCCCTAAGAGAGAAAGGAGTAACTTCAACTCTCTGAACTTAGCGTACCTGATCCTTGGTGCTCCTGGTGACATCTAATATGTTTTCAGCACCATTTTCAGTGAGTTTTTGGCTGCACAAGATGAATGACTTGTTACCACCTGTTAAACATTGCCCAGAATCAGGAACCAACCTGCTGATTTTCAGTCCTCACAATATTTATATGAGGTCTGTAGCGTTTGCCAAAAGGTTGTGCAACCTTCCAAAGTGTGGACTACAGTAAGCAGTGGAACCAAGAGAGAAATGTAAGCTGTCTGGATGCAAAACCAGCAATGGTAACAACTCCCACAATCCATGGTCACCAATGCTAAGAACAGAGTTCTCTCTCTCTCTCTCTCTCTCTCTCTCTCTCTCTCTCTCTCTGCAGGGTTTCTCTGTGTTCTTTGTGTAGCCTTGGCTGTCCTGGACTGACTTTGTAAACCAGGCTGGCCTCGAACTCACAGAGATCCACCTGCCTCCTTGAGTGCTGGGTTTAAAGGTGTGAGCCACCCATGCCCATTTGAACAGCCTTTTCTTTTCTTTTTTTTTTTTTTTAGTTTATCTTTTTTTATTAATTTATTCAGATTACATCTCAATTGTTATCCCATCGTTTGTATTCTCCCTTTACCTCCCTCCCTCCTGCTTTCATCCTATTCCATTCCCCTATGTCTATGACCGAGGGGGACCTCTTCCCTCACTCTACGGTCATAGGCTTATCAAGTCTCATCTTGGAAGCCTGCTTATTCTTTCTTTGAGTGCCATTAGGCCTCCCCACCAAAGGGAAGTGGTCAAATATGGGGAACCAGAGCTCATGTCAGAGTCAGTCCCCGCTCTGCACACAACTATAGAGAACGTCCTGTCCATTGACTAAATCAGAGTAGGAGTTTGATGTTTACTGCTTGTATTGTCCTTGATTAGTACCATAGTTTGAGAACACCCCTCTGGGCCCCTATCCACCCATCATGATGTTCTTCTTGTAGGTTTCTAGGACCCTCTGTATTCTTCTATTTCCCCATCTCCCATATTTTTCTTACCTAGAGTCCCAGTAGGATGTCCTCATATCTATCCCAATCTCCTGGGAAGTGAAGACTTTTGTGGGACATGCCTTTTGGGCTAGTGCCCAATTATAAGTGAGTATATACTATGTGAGTCTTTCTGCTTCTGGGTTAACTCACTCAGTATGATCATTTCTAGTTCCATCCATTTGTCCACAAATTTCGGGATTTCCTTGTTTTTAATAGGTGAGTAGTATTCCATAGTGTAAATGTACCACAGTTTCTTTATCCATTCTTCAACTGAGGGGCATTTGGGCTGTTTCCAGGTTCTGGCTATTGTGAATAAGGCTGCTATGAACATGGTTGAGCATATGTCCTTGTTGTATGGTGGAGCATTTTCTGGGTATATTCCAAGAAGTAGAATAGCTGGGTCTTGAGGAAGCCCTAGTCCCAGTTTTCTGAGAGAGCACTAGATAGATTTCCAAACTGGTTGTACAAGTTTGCATTCCCACCAGCAATGAAGAAATGTTGGTCTTTCTCCACATCCTCGCCAGCATGTGGTGTTGCTTGAATTTTTTATCTTAGCCATTCTGATGTGTGTAAGATGGAATCTCAGAGTTGTTTTGATTTGCATTTCTCTGATAATTAAAGATGTTGAGCATTTCTTTAAATGTTTCTCGGGCATTCGATATTCCTCTGTTGAGAATTCTCTGTTTAGTTCTGAGTCCCATTTCTTAATTGGGTTATTGGGTTATTGGTGGTGTTTTTTTGTTTGTTTGGTTGGTTGGTTGGTTTTTTGAGGCAGGGTTTCTCTGTGCAGCCTTGGCTGTCCTGGACTTAATTAGTAGACCAGGCTGGCCACGAACTCACAGCAATCCACCTACCACTGCCTCCCAAGTGCTGGGATTAAAAGTGATCACCACCATGCCTGGTGGTGGTGTTTAATTTCTTGAGTTCTTTATATATTTTGGATATTAGACCTTTGTCAGATGTAGGTTTGGTGAAGATCTTTTCCCAGTCTGCAGTCTGTCACTTTGTTCTGTTGACAGTGTCTTCTGCCTTACAGAAGCTTCTCAGCCTCACGAGGTCCCATTTATTAATTGTTGACCTTAAAGCCTGAGCTGTTAGTGTTCTGTTCAGGAAGTTTGAACAACTTTTTCTTTAAGGGAAAAGAAATTAAATTCTGGTGTCTAACTAAGAATATAAAGAAGATATCAGTTTGTAAAGGCTTTTTTGTGAACTGCTGCGTCAAGTGCATAAAGAATTTGCTTTCAATCCAAGGCCCATCTCTTACCAAAATTCTACAAGAGAAATTAAATTAGTTTCCACTATTCCTCAAGACTCTAGCGCAAACTTCACATACACAATAAGGGTTCCTGTCCCCTTTTCTTCAGGAAACACAAGGACTATTCCATTGTCAGCATCTTCCTTTCACAGATTATTATGAAGTGTGGCAATTCACTTCATTAATATGAATATGTCTCAGAAAGCATGTTTGTTTTGTCATTTCACTGTTGAAATGGAAGTACAGCAACAACTTAAACTCTTTGCTTAAAAGAGTAAACATCTCTGGGTGGTGGTGGTGCATGCCTTTTGTCGGGAGGTAGTGTGTGTGTGTGTGTGTGTGTGTGTGTGTGTGTCTTTGTGTCTGTGTATCTGTGTGCATACATCCACGCTTACATGTGATTGCCTGTAGATATGTGCAGAAGGCAGAGATCAACCACAAGTGTCCTTCCTTGGCACTATGTGCCTTGTTTTGTGAGGTAGGGTCTGTCATTGGCCTGGGACTCACTGATCAAGCTAGTCAGGCTAGCCTTTGTGCCCCAGGATCTGCCTGTCTCTGCCTCCTTAGTGCTGGGATTACAAGTGTCAGGATGCCTAGCTTTTTGTTGTTATTTGTTTGTTTTTGTATGGGTTGTTGGTTCAAAATCAGGTCCCTGTGCTTGTTCAGCAAGCTCTTACCATCTGCACATTTTCCCAGTACCTGGTAGTTGGTACCAGAGGGAAATAAAGCACAATAAATACTACAAGAAGACCAAGCAAACTCTAAGGAAAGTGATGTACAGATTTTTTTGGTTTGGTTTAGTTTGGTTTGGTTTGGTTTATTTGTTTGTTTGGGGGGGTTATGGTTTTGTTTGTTTGTTTGTTTGTTTGTTTTTTGTTTTCAAGACAAGGTTTTTCTTGTAGTCTTGGCTGTCCTGAACTTGCTTTGTATACTAGGCTGGCCTCAAACTCACAGAGATCCACCTGCCTCTGCCTCCTGAGCGCTAGGATTAAAGGCGTGTGCCACCACACCTTTAATCAGTGGGAGGAAGGGAATCTCCATGGTCTCTGCTCAGGATATGCAGTGTTCCCATCGCCTTCTCCTGGTTCCCAGGCAGCTAGAGGGGACAGTGACGTCCACGCCCTGACAACTGCTGACAGGCTTCCTGTTCACCCTGAATTGCATTGCTGTATAAATGCTGATGATCCAATTATGCTGTCATCGAACAGTGTTGAAATGTCACTGCCCTGGATAAAGAAGCTTTCCACAGTAATGTCCACTCTGGCAACCAGCTTAACAGGTGCCTTTAAACATAGTGCTTCCCATCGAAAGGGAGTCTCTGTATGTTTTTGCTAATCTCAAGCATCGCTTTGCAACAGAGATTGGTTTTAGAAGGTTTTCAAAGCCTTGGTGAAGAAAGAACAACTCCTGAAGGCCCGGTTCTGTCTGCCTGGTTGTGAAGGAGGAAGCAGACAGCTCTTCTGGTGACTGGCAGCCATTCTAAGCCATGGCAAGGACTGGCATCCACAGGAAGGCTTCTACCTTAGCTCCTTCAGTCACCAGTGCTCCATCTTATACCTGTTCCTCACCGCATTTCTGCATCATGGAAAGTCTCAGTGATAGTCATAGTGTATCTCCCCATGACAATGGGTTCCCCATTGGCCATCTGGTCACTGATGTCATGTCAGAATCCATCCTGAGGAACTGCTTTCCAGGACACTTTCTGGTACCAAGTGCCACTGCCTACTTTTCCTCCTGAAAGTGGAGCCTTTGCATGCAGAACGCGGGGTACAAGGGTAGGGATGCTTTCAAGGATGAAATAGGGGAGGAAGGAAAGCAAAGTTAAGGGCTTATTATCATACTAGTCATTTACGTCAACAGCTGAACATTAGCCTTGCAGGAGATTTCTGAGGAAACGTATAAACTATGACACAGAAGTATTGCCCAAGGAAGAATGAAGCAGTTACGTGCCAGCTTTCATCCCACATCAGTCAATGTTTGTGCTGTGTACTGTTAACTCTTTCTTTATGCTGGTCACTCTATGCACGGGTGTCTAGATGATCAAATGGCGGATTCTCCTGAGTGTCCCTCATCTAGTATGAGAAAAGCCCTGGGGCAGAAAAGGGAACAATGCTCTGTGTAGCTGCAGTGGGGTGGGGTGCACACAGCTGATACCTGCACCAATGACCATTAAAGTAGGACCTAGAGGATCTGAGGCAGAGTACAAGAGATGTTCACCTAGCACTACCAGATGTCACAGGGACATAAGGAACCACAAGCTCAAAGCCACCATTCGTTGCAACCATCTTACTACCCCTGTATTCCAGTAACGTGTGCATATAAGGTGACTAGTAAATCAGATTTAATATTATATAGATATAGATAAATGCTGACAGGGCTGAAGATGTAGCTCAATGGTAGAGTCCTTGCTTAGACTGAGGAAACTGAAGTAAGTACTTGCTCACCCTGACTGCAATTCCAAGAACAGAGATGGAAGAGAGAACAGGAAAGATGGAAAGAACAGATGGCTCATGAACACTGAACAATGGCATAAGAGGTAACAGAAAGGCTATCAAAGAAATAGCAATTATTTCTTATTGGTTTCCCTTAATTTTATCACATCACTCCTCATCAAGAATAGCATATAAAGACTGCATCCCTTTCCAGTTGCTTTCAGCTTCTAAAAGACAACGTCCTGCTAAGAGAGGACTCTGCGGGAACCAGGAGATGTAAGGTTTACACACATTAAACTTGTCCCGTTAAACACATTTTGGGCATGATTTAGAATACTTTTACTCATTGGCTTCTTAAGATTTCCTTCTGAGATTCATTAATGCCCACCCCTGCAGAGAAAGTTAGATAGCAGGCAGTTTAACTATGGATTAAACTAGCATGGTGATCAAACAGAATCTCTATAGATCGGATGTCATTTAGAAGCTAATTTGACTAAGTTTGCATCTCCCACATTAGAAATTTCATAATTCATAGTTGCAAATAGTTACAGTTCATTGTGCATGCTCACTTTCTTTTCCTGGGGGAGATACTCAGTTTGTGGGGAGTCCTGTGGTTTAGTAATGAAAAGTGTGTGCTGTGTGAAAAGTTTGTGACTGTAAAGCCAGATGTCTGAGTCTTGGCTTGCCCTCACTTTTTGGCATCATAGGATAAAAGGGAAACAGATGACCAGTTAGGGATCATTGGGTGAGCCTCTTGTCCATAAACGTTTAGGACAAGTTAGTAGTTGAAATGCAAGAGCCTGTGGAGGTGTGAACCCTGCCACTTTGTTTGTTTGTTTGTTTGCAAGTAAAGTTTCATAGTTACATTTTCATACAAACATGTCACTGTATTTTGTTCTTATTTCCCCTACTCACCATTTTCTCTTCTTTGTCCTCCTAAATAGTCCCTCCATGTGCTTTCACGTCATATATATTTTCTTGCCCTCTCTTATTCCCACCTGCCTCTCTCTTTAACTTCTTTCTTCCCTCTCGTGCATCCTTTGAGGACTCCTTCCTCCCTCACTCCACCCTTTTGTGTCAGGCACCAATATCCAGAGTCACTCTACACCTGGGAACCATTGACCATGCTGACCTGGGGGTCATGTATGCAGTCGGTCTTCACTCTGCTTCCTGTCCACCACTGCAGAGTCTCCACTCCCACGCCCAGCTCTGTAGTAGACCACCTACAGGGGCCATCCTTCCCTCTCTGACTTCACTGCCTGGAAAGTTCACAGCTCATCATGGCAGACCCAGCTTTCCTCCTTTCTGTGGACCCTCTCAGCACCACCCTTCTAGCACATCCCCATCTCTTTGTGTCAGCTCCTAATACCTAGAAACATGTTCTATTTTGGACCCTCAGTGGCCATACCTAGCAGAGGTGTCAGAAGTATCTCCTCCCAGGCAACCAACACCTACCACACTCTCCTAAGAGCCAAAGATGGCAACAGGTACCAAGGAATGGAACACCCACCCTACAAAGACAAGAACAGATATCAACGCCTAGAATTACAAACATCCCAAACTCAGATGCCTAGGCCCCAGTGTAAAAACATGACCAATAACAGCCAGGACAATATATCTCCACCAGAACCCAGGAACCTTACCACAGCAGGCCCTGAGCAACCCAGTACAGCTGACACAAGAACTTCAGAATAGCTATTAAGAATATGTTCAAAGACCTTAAAGAGGATATGAATAAATCCATTAATGAAGTACATGAAAACACAAACAGTGGAAGGAAGTGAGGAAAAAAGGTCAAGGCATGAAAGTGAAAATAGAATCACTAAAGAAAACCCAAGCTGAAGTAAAACTAGAAATTAAAAATTTAGGAAGTCAAACAAAAACCTCAGCGGTAAGCCTCACCAACAGAATGCAAGAGATGAAAGAGAGAATATCAGGCAATGAATACAAAATCGAAGAAAATGTTAAATCTAAAAAAAAAAAAAATCCAGACACAAAACATCCAGGATATCAGGGATACTGTGAAAAGACCTAATTTTCAAATAATAGGAATAGAGGAAGAAGAAACCCAGATCTAAAGAACAAAAATATTTTCTTTTTTTAATTTTTTTTGTATGCATTGGTGTTTTGCTTGCACGTATGTCTGTAGGAGGATGTCAGATCCCTTGCAACTGGAGTCACAGACAACTTTGAGCTGCCATATGGGTGCTGAGAATTGAACCTGTGTCCTCTGGAAGAGCAGGTAGAACTCTTAACTGCTGAGCCATCTCTCCAGCGACCAAAAGTATTTTTAACAAAACCATAGAATAAAATTCCCCCAACCTAAAGAAGGAAGTTTCAAGGTACAAGAGGCATACAGAACACCAAATAGACTGGACCTATAAGAAATTAACCACAACACATAACAATCAAACCACTAAATGTACAAAACAAAGAAAGACTCTTAAAAGCTGCAAGGGGAAAAGACAAGTAACATATAAACACAGACCCATTATAACAACATATCAAAATATACTGTATGGAAAAATGCTTTCAAGAAATGCACTAAAACTTTATAAACTGCTAAGGGGAGGGTAAAAAGCTTATCCTAGGATGGCTATCCCAGGCAAAACCAATCAGAGAGAAAAGGGAGTTAGGGAAGGGTAAAGGACTCTGAAAGTCTATGAGAAGTCTGAGCAGAGCATGGTGGGAGATTTGAGCTCCTGCTTCCTCTCTAAAAACACAGACACACAGACACACAGACACACACACACACACACACACACACAGACGCACACACACACACACACACACACACACACACACACCTTGTTCCAAGTAAAGATGCCACTTATTCTTATGTGTTGTAGTTATGTTCAGTATTTGCTTTTGTAAAATGTTCTTCAGCTAGGTGTGATGGCATATGTCTGTAGTCTCCCCACTTTTGGGGGCTGAGACAAGAAGATCAGAGTTCAAAACCAGCCTGGACAACATAGCAACCCTCATCAAAATAACTAATAATATAAAAGTGTTATTCTATTAAAAACTACATGTCTTCCATGGTTGTTTTTGTTAGCATACAAAGCAATATATTTTATTATGATATTTCTGTACACAATTTGTTTCAGTTGATTCTTATCCCTGACTCCTCTCCATCTCCTGACCCCATATAACCTCTTACTCCACACACCCCTTTTTAATTTCATATTGCATGTACTCTATTCTCTTGCTTTTCTGACACTTCTTTTCCCTTATGATGCTGTCTTTTGTATTTATTTTTCTTTTTTATGTGTATGAATGTTTTGCCTGCACATATGTCTGCATACCATGTACATGCTGTGCCTACGAAGGCCAAAAGAAGGTCTTAGATAACTTGGAGCACAGACTGTTGTGAGCTGCCGAGTGGGTTGGGGAACCAAACCCAGGTCCTCTCTATGAACAGCAAATGCTGCTAACCATTGAGCCCTCTCTCCAGCCTCCTGCAATCTCCTGTATAGTTTTATAACCTATACTCACACTCGTATCCACATATGTATACATATGTAACAATCAAAAGGATCTACATATGATAGAGAACACAGTATTTGTCTTTCTGAGTCCAGATTATATCATTTAATATAATAATTTTTGGATTCACCTATTTCCCTGCAAATTTTATAATTTTATTCACTTATGGTTAGATAAAAATTTCACTATTTATATGTCCCATGTTTTCAGCATCTGTTCATCTGGGCTGGCACTATCTCCTTGCTTCTGTGAATAGAGCATCAGTGAACACAGATGTGCAGATATCTCTACAGTAGAAAAAGTCCCTTAGGTACATATGATAACTCTGTTTTTAATTTTTTGAGAAACAGCCATACTGATTTTAGTCTATGTGCCCACAAGCAGGGAGTAAAGGTTGCCCTTCCCCAATACCCTTACCACTCACTACTCATTATTGTTTGATTCATTGATTATAGCCATTCTAACTGGGGTAAGATGAAAACTCAAAGTAGTTTTGATTTGTATTTCCCTAATGGAACAGTTTAAAATACTTATTGCCCACTTGTGTTTCTTCACTTGAAAACGGTCTGTTGTGTTAACTATCTATTTATTGATTGATTGACTGATTAATCTATATTGACCTCTGTCTGGAGAACAGTGGCTAAAATTTTCCTCCATTTTTCTAGGTTATCTCTTCACTCTGCTGATGGTTTCCTTTGCCATGCAGAAGTGAAAAAGCTATATTCCTAGGTCAATTTTTCAGATGAATGACATTCAACCCTCTGATAGTTAATCTTCATTGTCAACTTGACTAAATTTAGAATTGCCATGGGAACACACCTCTGGGTGTGTCTCTGAGGGTGTGTTGAGAAAGAATTAGCTGAGAAAAGAAAACCAGACCTGAATGTGGAGACCACCACACCATGAACTCAATTTAAAAAAAAAAAAAAAGGGAAAGTGAGCTGAACACCAGCCTCATGCCTGTCAGCTTCCTGACAGTGGGTATAATGGGACCAACTGCCTGATTTTCCTACACTACAAATTCCTAGATATGATGGACTATACCTTCAAGCAGCAAACCAAAACAAACCATCTCTTATATTGCTTTTAGAAAGTGTTTTGTCATAGGAATAAAAAACTAACACCCCCCATAGGTCATAACATTAGGTATTTTGCCAAAGATTTCACACACTAACCTTGTTCCATTCCATGTATAATAGGATTTTTTTTAACTATTTATTTATTTATTTTGTATACAGTATCTGCCTGCATGTGTGCCTGCCTGCCAGAAGAGGGTATCAGATCTCATTCTAGATGGTTGTGAGCCACCATGTGGTTGCTGGGAATTGAACTCAGGACCTCTGGAAGAGCAGACAGTGCTCTTAACCTCTGAGCCTTCTCTCCAGGCCAGAATAGGATTTCTTGAGAATTCCCTAATTGGCTTGGCTTCCTGGGACACCAGCAAGCAATGCTTTGCTCTACAAAGATTTGTACTAAGAGTTTCTGTATGGCTTTAAAGACAGTCTCAGTTTTTAACTTTCTTACATTCATTCATTCATTCATTCCTTAAAAGGACATCCACGCCATGACACACATGTAGAGGTCAAATGACATTTTTCGAGAATCAGTCTTGTCCTTCCCTCCTGTGGGTTCAGGGGTCAAACCTGTGTTGTCAGACTTGACAACAAGTACCTTTACCTACTGAGCTATCTCACCTGCAAGTCCATCGACTGTTACATGTGCACCACTCTGTACGGATACTGTTAGTGGGGAAGGTTGTATGTATGGTAGCCAGGGATATACAGGCCTTCTCTGAGCTTTCTGTTTAATTTTGCTGTAAAGCCAAAACTGTTTTTAAAAGGAACAATCATTATTTTGTATGCTAACCCAAACACTAATCTAAGAAGTAACATTTCTTTAAATTTTTGTGTAAACATGTATGTGAAGAAACATGCATATCTCAACATGCATGTAGAGGTCAAAGGCCAACTTGTAGGAGTTGGTTCTCTCCTTCCTTCCTCTTTGTGTGTTTGTCCCAGGGATCAAACTCACATCATCGGGTTTGAAGGAAAGCACCTTGACTTGCTGAGCTAACTCACTGTCCTGTAATATTTACTGCAGTGAGGGAAATTTTTATTTAAATCTTCTGCACCTTCCAATTTTATTAGAATGTGTATGCATTCCTGCTGAGTGAGCGGAGGCATAAAGTACATTGAGATTTACCTGTTCTCCCCACCATAAAAGAAGAGGAAAACTCAGAGCGACCCAGTGGGCTCCTTCCAGCCTCCCGCTGCCAGGTCAGGAGCTGTTGGGTGAGCGACGCACTTTTGCTCTCTGGCACGAACTGAAGTTGTTCTGCAGTGAAAATCTGCAGCACAGCGACTGTGACTCTTCCTGACTGGTGTCTTCCTTGGGTTGCTCTCCTAGTCCCCCTGGCCACTATAACCCAAAGCTTAATGATAAATGTGTTTTGGTAATATTGTCATGCATAATTCAACACTTATTGACTTGCAAGGGACCAGTATTCTCCAAGTGTTTGCAGCAAAGCCATTAATCTTTTATGCTTTTTCTGTTCGTGTGTGAGGACAGTTCAGACCCAAGTTCCAATCAGAAGCACGAGAGGATGGAGGCTACTAGCAGCAGCTGTGGAATCTCCTCAGGAAACAGCCAAGCTCACAGCAGGACTTCATTTCGAATACACTAGGCACCACACCCTCTCAGACAAGGGTGAGAACACTGAGATGGATATCAAGCCAGGAAGCATGTTTCCATGGCGATCTCATCATCCCATGCCTGCTTTTCTTCTCTCAGCCAGGGTGCTGTGGCCATTCAATCTCTGCAGGCTTTGCCCATCTGCAATGCAGCTGGGGCCTCAGCTGCTTCAAGAGCTGCTAGTAAGCCTAGAAAAGTAAACCCAAATGCCAGACAACAATGTTTACAGTAATTATCATGTGATTTTTTTGCCATCATTTTTTTTTTTTTTTTTTTAGTTCAGAGACAAAAAAAATATTCAGGACCGTGAAAGTCCTTGTCCCATTGGTTGTAGCAGTGAAAGACTGGAAACCACTTTAATGTTCAACAAGAGGGGAGTTTTGAAGTAGACAGTGATGCACAGCTGCATGAAATGAGATGCTCTAAAGTGTTAAATCACTTTCTGGAAGATGATTTAATGGTGAGGGGAAAGCACATGGGAAAACACAGCCTCCAAACTGAGTTTACAGAACTCCAATATGGGGGTGTAGATGAGAGCGATATGCTTCAAGGAGCTGATTTTACACCATTCCTCCAAAGTCCAAAGCAGACGGTTTCCATGTGGTCTTTCTACTGCCCTTCCAGGGATCAGATAGGCTTGCTAATGTTCAAAATGCTTGAAGGGGAGTACTGGCCACACAAAGTCATCCAGATGGACTAGCAGTGTCTCGGAGAACAGATGGCCAACGAGGGAATAGGTCCGGGTGCCAAAGGCCCACTGGCTGATCTCTGTGGTTATTTCTGCAGCATGGAAGGCAGGGAACTGCAGCTTTGTTCTGTGGCACTGGAAATTCAAATACACACAGAAGGCCTGTGGTCACTGGGTGCATCCTGACCCCAGCTCCCTCCTTGTAGCTGGCAGATGATGCGAACTGGAGGTGAGGCCTGGGCAGCAGCTTTGCACTGTCTCCCTTGCTGGTCCCTGTCATCTCTATGCACAGGCTCTGTGTCACCTTACACTCTAGCTGAAAGATTTGTTTTTATTGGAGGCTGGTGAGATGCTTCACCAGTTAGTATCTTGCAGAGGACTTGGCTTCAAGTCTCCACGTCCACATGATGGCTTACAACCATCTGTAACTCTAGGTGCAGGAGATCTGATGCCCTCTTCTGCCCTCAATGTGCACCAGACACATAACTGATGCATAGACATGCAGACAAAACACTCATATACATAGAATAAATACATGTAAAAACAATTTTGTTTCAAAGAATTTATAAAGAACATCACTACTATGTAGGCCTGGTTGGCCTGGAACTCTATATAGACCAGGCTGACCTCCAACTCACAGAGATCTGCCTGTCTCTGCCTCCTACATGCTGGAATTAAAGCATGTGCTAGAAGGCCTGGCTTATTTTTATCCTTTTTAAGTATGTGTTTATATGTGTGTCCCTTTGTGGTTTTGTGCACATGGAATGCTGATACCCATGGAACCCAGAAGAGTATGTCCGATGCCCTATAGCTGGAGTTACAAACAGTTGTAAGTCATCTGACGTGGGTGCTAGAGACTGAAAGCAATATATACTCTTTTTGGGGTGTTTTGTTTTGTTTTGTTCTGTTTTGTTTTGTTGAGTCAGGGTCCCTTTATGTAGTCCTGGCTCTCCTGGAACACACAGACACATACACAGACACACAGACACACACACAGACACACACACACACATACACACACACACACACAGACACATACCAGGTAGACCAGGCTGGGCTTGAACTTAGAGCTACTCCTGCCTCTCCTCCAAAGAGCTGGGATTAAATTAAGTGTGTGCCACCTCGCCTGACAACATGTACTTTTAACCACTGATCCAACTCTCAAATCCTGTCTGGAGCTTCTTCATCTTCTCTTGTAGGAGGAAGTTTCTGATCTTTCCCTTTCTTCTTCTTTTAAGGTGGCTCAGCACGTAAAGGAGCCTGCTGCCAAGGCTAAAGACCTGAGTTCAGGACCCGCATGAAAGAAGAGAACTAACTCCAAATTTGTCTTCTGATCTCCATGTTGTTCCTTGGCATACATGCAACAACACACACACACACACACACACACATTCACAAACACACACAATAAATAAATACATAAAATATAAATAACAAAAGAGTATGGTAACACATACCCTTTTACTCTCAAGCATTTAGGAGGTATAGCCAGGCAGATCTCTGAGTTCAAGGCCAGCTTAGACTACATATCAAGTTCCAGGACAACCAAAGCTACCTGTTGAGACCTTGTCTCAAAACAGTAAATAAATTAGTGAAACAGGAAAATAAAGTCTATGTTGAATAAAACGTAAGCACCTGAAAACATTAGAATTGTATGCAAATACCTGAATTTGCTTATGTTGAGCACATTCATAGTGCAATCTCACTCTACTCATAGTATCGGGAAGGGAACAGTAGTAATTAAAGTTTATGGCTGAGGATGTAGGTCAAGGGCTAGAGCATTTGCTTAGCACGCACAAGGCCCTGAGTTCAAGCCCCAGCATGGCCACACACACACAGACACACACACACACACACACACACACACACACACACACACACAGACACACACACCAAAACATAAAATCTACAATGCAAAAACGAACTATTGAAGGAAACAGAATGACTTCCTTATCAATGAAGTCTTCTAGTTATTCAAGAGATTCATTTGAGTCTAATAATGTTGCCACACTGGTCACCAGCTGTGAGTCAGGGATTATTAGCCTGATCTAAAGAATGAGCACACTGGATAGAACACATTCTGGGTGATGGCTGTTCTCTGGGAGCTTGGGCCTACAGGAACTTCTACAAACTGGCCTGGCTAGAGTGGACTGATTAGATAACACAAAGCACGTGTAACTAACTAATATCAGATCCCAGAACTTCAGGGATGGAGAACACTGAGCAGAGGGGACCTGAGCCACGCCCTCATGAGCAGCTACGAGTGCTGGGGGTCCAGCTCAGGGAGCTACCTGTCAATGAGAGCCAACTCATCCTGATGAAGTCATGGAACTTTTTTTTTCTTTTTCTTTTTCTTTTTCTTTTTTTTTTTTTTTTTTTTTTTTTTTTTTTTTTTTTTTTTTTTTTTTGAGAGAAGGAAAAAGAAACAGAGAAAGTGGGTAATTTGAATACATAAAGTGGGGGAACATGCCTAGATACTCAGCATGCAAACAAGAGTAGCCCACAGGACAATTAGGGTATACTAATGGCATATACTTTTTTCCAATTTGAAGTTTTAAGCTTATAATAATATGTGCGCATTATGACAAATGTTGAAAGGGCTGGTGAGATAGTTCAGTGAGTAGAGGTGCTTGCTGCCAAGCCTGATGACCTAAGTTCAGTTCCTGGGACCACATTGTAGAAGGAGAGAACAGACCCCCCACACACACACCCGTTGTCCTGTGACCTCCATATGTGCACAGTGTCACTTATATGCATGCATACACACACTGAATTAATTAATTAGTTAATACATTAATTTTGCTTGTACTTATAAAAGAATATATTTTATTAATTCTTTCATGGATTAA
Source organism: Acomys percivali (assembly GCA_907169655.1). Taxonomy (NCBI): domain Eukaryota; kingdom Metazoa; phylum Chordata; class Mammalia; order Rodentia; family Muridae; genus Acomys; species Acomys percivali. Next base: position 94,990,301 of record OU015752.1, read on the forward strand.
TACAAAGTATTTGGCCATTTTTAACCTTACTCCTCTCCCAAATGTGATTGAAATTATTTTAGATGCTGAACTACACAAAGAAAAAAATCAATACTCCATTTCCTCAATCTACCTACAAAAGGTAACTGCTATCAATCGTTGTCAACATTTTTAAAGATCTGTTTCTAGCTACCTTCAGACACATATATAAACAATTCTTATACAAAATTGTATATCTTTTATTTAACAGTATGAGGAGTCTTATTTTATGTCAGCATGCACAGACTGCCTTCTTTGTCTTAACGTCTGAGTAGTATTTATACAGCCCCTTTACAGTCACATTCCCCCTTGAAGTAGCCTACAAGAAAATAAAAATGAGCACAGTGGGGAAACCCAGACAATGGATAAAAGCTAGAGGGAGATGTGGATAGTCATTTCAAACATGCAAAATTAGAACCATCCTTCAAAACACAGAGGGACAAAGTCCAAATGGATCAAGAATTAAGCTTAAACATGAGAGTGTGCAAAACAAAAGCTGAGCAAATGCATCTAGCAGGGGAGTGTGGGAATGCCTCTCTTCACTGTGACACAGAATTCCAAAGCTGCAACACCAGCATGGGTGACTTTGAACACATAACTGTTTTACCATCCAGAGAGGAAAAGGAAAAAGAAAGAAGGAAAGAGAACCCAGAGGATAAAAAACAAAAACAAAAACAGAAAGATATATGAATCAATAAGCTGCTCCAGAAAGCCTGTACTGGTCTTAGACCTGCCACCTATTTTGTTAAACAATCATAAGTGAATACAAATTTCTTTACGCTATTGTAAATGAAATATTGCCTTATCACGCTGGTAAGGTGTGCAGCGTTCATCTCCCAGTGTGAGTCCGAATCCCTGACGTCAGGTATTGTAGTTCTTCTCTTTTCAGCTGTGCCCAACTCAGAATAAAATTAGATTAGAAAATATTTCTCACAGTTAGTACATTTTGCAGGAGTTAATTCTCTCCTATCATATGAGTCCTAGGGGTCAAACTCAGGTCATTAGGACAGGTCATTAGGCAAGCTGCGATACCCTCTGAGCCATTGTGCCTACCCTTTCTTATGGTGTTTTGTTTTGGTCTTTATTTTTGTTTTAAGAGAGCTTAATGCTTGCTCACCACTAGTATAGACTACTGGTTCTAGGCAAAACAGGTAAAGTTCATACTAATAATTGTACTGCATGTAAATATATTTTTGTTTTGATCCCAAGTGTGGGATGTGAAACAGATTTGTGTGAGAGGATACAGTGTTTTTTCTCTGGAAACAGACTTGTGAGAGAACAGGTGATGTTTGTCCACTAGAAGAGGATCTGCTTCTTGTGGAGGCATGGTCTTTGCCAACTGATAAATATCCTAGTGTGTACTCTAAGAGGAGATATATGAACCATTCCAGCAAATGCTTCCAGGTTCTGGTTGCTGCTCTGGGCTCTGGCTTCTGCTCTGGTTCCCAGCAGCAGCAGTTGCAGTCACCTGTGCTGAATTGCTGGTTTGCTATTTAACCAGTCTGCTGGAATCCTGCCAACTATACCAGTGGAATTGTTCCACGGAACTGAGTCTAAAAAGGTCTACTTCTCCTATTCCCATTAACTTATTTTCTCTCCTAAGTAGGTGGGTTGGAAGGGCGGTATAAGCATTAAAGAACCTTAAATAAAGTAGGTTTGAAAAGTTTAAAGCCTACAAATAATAAAATGTTTCTTAAAAAGAAAGCATCACTGTGATTAAGAGTGCTATCATTTTATCAGTGATGAGGACATTTGCTAGGGAATTAAAGGCAGAGAACTGGCGTTTCACAAAGGTGAGAGAGAAGGGAGTGGGAGACGCAAGCCGTGGCGTACAAACTTGAAGCTGTGTAGTGTGAAAACCTTAGATACAGAAAGCCCAGTATGAGGGTTATAGAGACTAGCAATTCTATATTGAGTACCGAAAATTTGTTAAGGGAGTAGATCCTAGGTGCTTTTGCCACACACAAAAAAATGTAACTGTTTTAGTTTGAATATGAAACACCCTGTCCCAATGCTTATATGTGAAATGCTTGGTCCCCGGCTGGTAAGTCTATATGAGGAGGTGCTGGAAACTATCAGAGGAGAAAGTGGATATCTAGAGGTACGATGTTGGGTGTATCTGGTCCTCCTCCTCCTCCTCCCCCTCTCCTACTGCTCTTCTTCTTCCCCTTCTTTCTCCTCCTTCTCCTCTAATTTTCCTGCTCATCTTCCCTTTCTCTCCCTTCCCCACCCACCATGAAGTGAGAAGCTCTTCTGCCATGTGCCCCTATCACTATGATGTTCTGCAAGACACATGGAGCCAAGCCAGTGGGCTGGACCCTCGGAAACTGCTACCTAACTACATCTTTCCACCTCTTAGTTTGACCCCAATGGCAAGAAAGAAAAGTAACCAACACCATAGCTATGTGAGAGAACAAACAGGCAAAACTGCTTATCTGTAGAACACATTTCAATATGTGTACTGAAACACTGTGTTGCGTGCATTAAATTTACAAAATAAGGCAATAAATAAAAGTATTGTAAAATGAAATCCACAGGCAAAAACGTGAACATTTGGAAAAATACTTCTAACCACACGTATTATGTTTACAAGTGATGAATATAATGCTTAAAATCATAAGAGTAAAGCCGGCATTGATAGAAATGTCTAACCTGCTGTGATGCTGCGTTCCTTTGACACCTTTCCCTGGTGAGACTGCCTCTGTTGGAGCCGGATATGCTTGAGCCATGTAGGTCAGAGGTCCTCCTCCCCCTCCTCCCTGTCTCCTCTATGCCATCTCTTCCTTCCTCTTATATTTGCTTTCATCCCCTATATTTTTGCTAAATGGGAAAACCCCAGCCTATAACGCAGGTCTGTGGGAATGGCAGTGGAAGCGGGCAGTCCAATAGAAAAGGAAGCAGCCTTCCACTGATTCCAGCCTTCCCCAGCATGCTGACACCTAGAGGGACCATTTCTGCCCAGGAGCCGGCTCTGAATAAACATTTTCTCACTGTTTGCTTGGCAATGACTCTGGAAAGCATTGTTCTGTGGCTGGAGGGAGATGGCTCAGACAGCAAAGTGCTCCCCTCGCCTTGCAAACATGAGACTCTAAGTCAGACCCCCCGGAGCCCATGTTACAAAAAAAAATCAAGAACAAAAAAGAGCAAACCCATGAGTGATAGCAAGTGTTTATACTCCAGTGCTCGGGAGGCAGAGGCAGGCAGATCCCTCGGTCTGGCTAGCCAACCAGCGTAGCCTACTTGGCAAGCTTCAGGCCAATGGCTCTCAAAAACGAGAAAAATGCTACCTGAAGAATGACACCCAGGGTTGTGTTCTGACTTTAATGTGCACACTTACCCACGCACATAGGTGCACACACACATGTGGTGAGCACACACAAAATTACCATTCCACATCCTATTGTACTATTTGAATAGAATGTCAATTATTTTAAAATATGCAATACAAGACACTGTTTTCTTCTTGTTCTTTAACTGATGAAAACAAACATTAGCTACTGGTAATCAAATACCCAGAGATCAAACTCTCTGCCCCACAGTTCATCTTACTAAAGAAATCTTAATAGCTTGTCCTAATTGCTTTGTTCCTAATGTGAATCTAGAACCCTGGTTTATAGTATTCAAGAAACATTATTTTAAAAAGACAATTACTTCAATTTCATCCTTTATTTCTTTTTTGTAGAACATGTTTTTATTTTTTAAATTACCATAATAAAATCTTTTAAATTTTTGTTGGAGTAGACCTTGATCGTAGGGCCTTGCACATGCTACAGGAATGCTCTACCACCAAGCTCTAGCTGTAACCCTTACATGCTTATTATTAATTAGCATATAATAATCACGCTTATTTATGGAGTGTCTCCCTTATTTCAAAGACAAGAGAGCACCTTCCCAAAAAATAGATTGTGTTGCTTTAATGGCCCGTGTATCCACTGACACACTAGAAGGCTGTGTGCGGGGGGTTGCAAGCTGCTCCTATTTACAGTTTTCAACATTTTCATCAATGCTCAATCAAGGTTTACAGGCATCTCATTAAGTGCTCATTTTTGTTTGTGAAAAAGCATTTTGTGGTTTGATATTCAAGAGCCACCTGGGCTTGTGTCACATGGCTCTTTCCTGCTATAAATCAGCCTGCACTCCATCAATATTTTCCCAATAACACTCTTTACATGAGCATCGTGGCTCACAAAGCACTATTGACTGAATCGTTTAAGCTTTTCTTCTTTCAACATGTGACTTCAATAATAAACAGCAGAAGTCACAGGGCTTCTGTTTTCACATACACACAGCAGTGACACTCAACCCGCCCTGTAGTGGGCAAGAGGGATGGCCTCCAACGATACTTGGCCCTAGTCCCTAAACCATGTAAATGTTATTTTGTACAAAAACAAAATAGGGCATTAAAAAAAGGATTTTTGAAGTAAGCGGGCTGGACTACCATCATATGTATGTTGTGTTACAGGCAGCAGGAGTCAGAGAGATAGGGGAAGGGTGATGGAGATCCAAGTGATGCAGCCACAAGAAAGGCAAGTGATGTTTGCAATGATGCAAAAAACGTCAGTGATTTTACATCGCAGAGTAGCCACCAGAAACAGGAAGAAGTGAGGAAAAGATCTCCCGTGAAACTCCAGAGAGAAAGTGGCCTTGACAATGCTGTGATCTCTGTTTGAAGAAATGGTTTTGTATGTCCAGACTTCGGAACACTGTGTGATCACTTTTTTAAGCAGCCAGGAAAGTAACACAGCCCCACAATGGTTTCATCCAAGTGTACAGTAAAGCATCTCCCAGGAAAGTCAGCACCAGCTGCCACTTATTCACACTGTGTTGCTGATTAGAGTGGTATTAGAGGGCATCATCTCTGCAGCTGTAATCCTGTCATTAACTCCTTCTGTCCCTTGAGGGGTGTGATGCTTGTGTCAACTCAAAGGGCAACTTTATTTTTCCCCAAAGGGTGACTTTTTAACATTCTTCAGCAGGGCAATTGTTGTGCTTCCTTTAATTTTAGGAATGGTTCTGTGAATCTTGTTTCCCTAATTTTGATCTCTTTGCTCACTTTTTCCTTTGCTCTGTGGTCCTAAGGATGAAACTGAAGGCCTCGTGCATCCCAGGAAAGTGTTTCACATTAAGATTAAGATTAAGATTAAGATTAAGATTAAGCCGGGCGGGGTGGCTCATGCCTATAATCCCAGTACTCGGGAGGCAGAGGCAGGTGGATCACTGTGAGTTCGAGGCCAGCCTGGTCTACAAAGGGAGTCCAGGACAGCCAAGGCTACACAGAGAGACCCTGTCTTGAAAAACCAAAAAAAAAAAAAAAAAAAGATACACTCCCAAACTGGCCAGTGTTGGCGCATGCCTTTAATCCCAGCACCTGGGAGGCAGAGGTAGGTGGATCACTGTAAATTCAAGGCCAGCCTAGTCTACAAAGTGAGTCCAGGACAGTCAAGGCTACACAGAGAAACCCTATCTCGAAAAACAGAGATACACTCCCAAAGTATCACTTGGGTGTTTGTTTACTTCACTGTTTCTTTGTTTGAAATGGTGTCAAATTCTGTAACCCTAACTGGCCTGGAAATCACTAGGTAGATCAGGCTGGCTTTGAATTTGCAGGAATCCTATTGCCTCTACTTCCTGCTTAGACAGCTACATTTTTCTGGCGGTGTGAGTTGGGGTGGGGTTACAGGATGTCACCGAGGCCTTCTATGTCCCTTTTCTCAACTATGCATATGTAATCATCTATATCACTGCAAAAATAGCTTCCTTGCTCTTTACATTCTGCAGGAGCACAGATCATGGGCTTCCACACGGTTCCCATCAACATGATCCCTGACCCATACAATTTTTAAAACTTAAAAATAATTTTAAAATGAAAATAAAACTTCCCCTTATATTCAAAGCTTTTCTTTTTTTTTTTTTTTTAAAGGAACTTTCATTTTTAAATTTTTTTCAAGAAGAAAACTTGATTAGCTTATAAGAGGTCATTGCATGAGTATATAACTAAAACTTCAGGGCTGACAGAAGTTAGCTCTTGTGTAAGTGCACTGGCCATTCATCTGAAGGACCTAGATTTGATGCTCAGCACTTATATGGTGACTCACAGCCATCTGTAACTCCAGTTCCAGAAGGTCTGAAGTACTCTTCTGACCTCTGAGGACCCCAAGCACTAATGAGGTGCACAGACATACATGCAGGCAAAACACCCATACACACAAAATAATAAAATGGTTTTAACTTAAAAAATAAATAAATACAATTACTGGGCATGGTGAAGCACACCTTTAATCCCAACACTTGGGAGGCAGAGGCAGGAGGATCTCTGTCAGATCAAGACCAGCCTGGTCTACATAGTGAGTTCCAGGACAACCAGAGCTAAATAGTGAGGCTCCATCTCAAAAAAACAAAAACACAAATAAAAAGTAAATAACTACAATAAAAAAAAAAAAAACCTCAGTAGTTTTAGTCGCTGTTGAAGGAGGGTCTTGTGCACTATGTTTTCTGATGTTGCTTTCAGTGCCCTGAGATGTGGCTACTGCCCTGCCACAGGCATTGTTATGAATATTGACCAATCTCCTGTACCTATGTGATGTAAAGAATGTTCCCCCAGTTAACCTGATTTGATAATAAATATGCTGAAGCCTATAACTGGGTCGAAGAGAGGTAGGTGGAGTTTAGATTCCCAGGCTTGGGGTTGAGACACCACAAGGACAGGAAATGAAGCAG
>OU015752.1:94997045-95011922 GCA_907169655.1 Acomys percivali
GTGTGTGTGTGTGTGTGTGTGTGTGTGTGTGTGTGTCCATTTCTATCTATGTGTGAGTCTGAGTCTGGATCTGTGGTTTGGTGTACACGTACAGATGGTTAGGGGAACTGGTTCTCTCCTTCCACTATGTGAGTCCCAGTGATCACCAAGATCGCCAACCTTGGGAAAAAGTACCTTAAGACTCAGATGCATCTCAAGAACACATCTCTTAGTAACACGTGTGCAGCTGATAAAATTTTATAATAAAAAGAGGGAATTCAGAACACTGAAGGCAGAAGGATAGCTATGGAGGTAAGCAAGGAAAGGAGACGTCGCCACTGAGGAAGGGTGCACGGGTGACGGGAAACACTACCAATCATCTGGTTCTGAGCCCAGGTGTTAGATCTACAATTATTTGTTTGTGTATTAACTTTAAGTAGGTAGGCTTAAGGTTCTGTATCATCTGACTATACTATATGCATACCAGCATATAATATTCTTTGAAACACCAGCCCACTTCTGTGAATTTTGTCAACAACACAGGCAAATTATGTGAAAACATTATCTTAAGCAAAAGGTGCAAGTAGCAGATTTTGCCTGGGATATGCTCACCAACAAAGTCCTTTTGGCATGGGCTCAATACTCAGAATGTAAAAATTGCAGGTCAAATGTTCTGAGGTGTAATTAATCAAATTTTATCAGCATTTTTCTATAAAATTAAAATCAGTTACTTGATACCATGAAGATCAGTAGCCTGGGCACAGTTGCACTTACCTTTGAACCCAGCACTCAGGAGACCAAGAAAGAGGCAAGTGGATCTCTGTGAGTGTGAGGGCAGCCTGGTCTACATAGAGAGTTCCAGGAGAGCCAGAGCTCAATGGAGAGACCCTGCCTCAAACTAAAAATAACAAAACAAAACAACAGCGGTTCCCATGAAGCACTTGTTTAATGTGTGGCATTTTCATAGAACCTGAGATCACCAGTAATCTGACAACACTTAACTGAGCCAACGTTGATGTGAAGGGACGGGCACTTTGACGTTAATCACATGTGCGTTTAAATCCCAGCTCTATCCCTCTGCAGCTGTGTTGTCTTGTAAACATTCGCTTCATTTAAATATTTCTCAGTTTCCTAATCTGCAAAATAGGAATAATTATAGTACTTACACCACAGAGTTATGATGAGGAGTAAATAAAGCGTGTGTGAAAAGCCCTTCACAGAAGTACAAAGCACTCAGTAAGCCGTGTCTTTTACCACAATTAGGATGCTTATTGGCTCTGCCTGACCCACACAATGCTTAGTTCTTTTTCCCTAACTACACCCACCCACCTTTGGAGCAAGGTTCCTCTCCTTCCAATGAGGTGATTCTTGAGGGCACTGTGCCAATCACAGAGTCTTCTCAGTCAGGCCAGAATGATTGGCTGGCAGTGGCATGAGCAAACCAACAACTAGAATCCTTTCTCTAGATGTTTCTAGCATCCATAAGAAGGTTCTCTTTACTTACTTTTCAAATGTTTATGTGTACAGATCTTTTGTATGCATGTATGTCTGTGTATAACATCTATGCCTGGTGCACAAGCAGGCTAGAAAAGGGTATTGGGTCCCCTGGAACTGAAGTCATAGACTGTTACGAGCCATCATGGGAGTGCTTGGAATCTAACCCTAGTCTTCTGGAAGAACAGCCAGGGCTCTTAACCACCTGGAGCTATCTCTCCAGCTCCAGGACATTCCCTTTACATTACAGAATGGACAATCAGAGCTGCCAGTCAGCATGGTCCCAGCCTTATAATAAACGCCAACCTGGGAGAAGGGGACCAAAACTCAAAGAAAGACAAACCTGGCACTGCTGGCCATCAGCACAGCTCCCTCTGAGCATGCCCTCTCCCCTTTGTGCTTCTCAGCTGGAGCTGGGCTGTAGTGTTCTAGCCAGCTGCTCCATCGATGTGCAGCACCTGGCACGTACTTGATAAGTAACTGTAGCTTAGGGGCTCAGCATTTTTCATAGCAATGTCTTATCACTCACCCCCTCCTAGGTTTTATGATAATGGCAAGTGATTTTAACAAAAAGATATCAACCTTCCCTGAAGGGTTTTTGGAAAATGATAGCCTTTTTTTCCCCCCTCTCTCCTCTTGATACGTAGAACTCTAGGGCTTGGGTGCCTACTGTTCTTCAATCATGTGAGAACAAACCATTATTCATTGGTAATGTCTTAAAATCTAAAACTAGCATTGATTCATTTTTCTTTATCCAAAGTAATAGTACAGTTTTTTGTTGTTGTTACTGTTGTTGTTGTGGGTGTAATGTTTTCAAAGAAAACTCATGCTTCCTAAGCAGACACTAGGAGAATTCAAAGAGTGATGCTGTTTTGGTAAAATCACTGTGTTTCTGAGTTACTCAAAGAGGTAATTCACATATCAAGACAGAATGAAGATTGCAGTTCCTCAGTGAGGATGCACGCTAACATGGTTTGCAGAGCATAGCAAATAATTTAGAATGCCAGTACACTGATTTAAAATGACAGACACATCTATCACATGAAGCAAAAGACGTGCTTGTGCAATGCATAAATAACCAAAACACAACTATCAGAAAGAAAAAGGACCCCTGTACATGTGGCTCAAATATTTAACAGAGTTGCAATTAGAGTGCAGCTTTGACAGATAGTAGGAAAGTCAGATATGCTAGGGAACAAAAACCTCCTTAACACAGACTGAAGGAGTATTATGATATGTTTTCTTGCCTACTTTTAATATTTACTTTTATAATTAGTGGGGGGTGCGTGCATGCGTGTATGCATGCATGTGTGTGTGCACGTGTGTGTGTGTGTGTGTGTGTGTAAGTGTGCATGTGCATGTGTGTTATGTGTGTGTGTGTGTGTGGCACATATATGGAGGCCACAAGTGAGCACTATCTTCCTTGGAACAGGAGCTGTAGGTTGTTGTAAGCCACCCAGTGTGGGGACTGAGATATGAACTCGGGTCCTCCAAAAGAGCAACAGGTACTATTAACCACTGAGCCATCTCCTCAGCCCCAAGTACTATGATTTATCTATGTTTCTCATGTTCTCCTGCCTCTAAAGACATGACTGCATCACCATAATAAAAGAGCTTATTGATACACATATTTACACATATATACAATAAATATACAGCAAATACAGAGAGAATAAAATATCACTATTCATTCTCAATGAAGAATTTGTCTTCTGAAAGTATTGAAGATGGCCAATCTCTAATAATATTAAATATAGTATACATGCACCTATATTTAAAATGTGTCCTATAGATAGCACTGACTGTGGAAATGAATGAAAAATCCTAGGCATGTTTCTGATAATACATGAAACCAGTTGAAAATGTTTGTTGCAGATTGGCTTCCAGCTGTGCCTCTGTGCCCTCAAGAGTGTGAACCATGCTGTCTGCTCTTGACATCCATCGTTTCCTTTCTCTTTCTAACACCATCAGCCAGGAGTTGATTGGGTGTGTATTCCTTGGAGGGAAAGTGACACAGTCAATGGCTCAGGGCACAAGCTCTGAGGATAGAGCACACAAATTGACATCCCATCGCTGTTAGCAGTCCCCTTATTTCTGATCCTGAGTTTACTATTTTGTAATATGTACACTAAAAGATACATACACACACACAGTCACACACACATACACACACACACGTAATTAGGAAACTGTATACAGATATATACATATATCGTATGTATGCACTATTGTGTTAATACATACAGAGCAGCATTTAGTCCAGGCTCTGGCATGTGGTAAATGCTTCTATAAGTGTTGACAATTGTTTTGTTTTGTTTCAGATTATATTTATTTGTTTTATGTATATGAGTGCTCTACCTGCATGTAGGCCTACAGGCCAGAAGAGGGCATCAGATCCCAGTGTAGATGGCTGTGAGCCATCATGTGGTTGCTGGGAATTGAACTCAGGACCTCTGGAATTGCAGACAGTGCTCTTAACCGTTGAGCCATCTCTCCCAACCCCAACAATTGTTTTAAAAATTGCAATCCACTTAATAGTCCCATCTCCTTGAAACTGTACCCTAATAATCTTTTATTGTATGTATGTATGTATGTATGTATGTATTCACTTTACATGCCAAACACACCCCCTCACTTCTCTCCTCCAGTCCCACCCTCCCATCCCCTTTCCCCAGTCCCCCCTTCCCTATATCTCAGAAAAGGGGAAGCCCCCCCTTTACCAACCTACCCCAGCACATTCAGTAGCATCATGTCTAAGCGCATCCTCTTCCACTGAGGCCAGACAAGGCAGCCCAGCTAGAAGAAAGTGATCCAAAAGCAGGCAACAGAGTCCATGCCAGAGACTGCTCTGCTCAACTTGCTAGGGGACCCTCATGAAGACCAAGCTGCCCCTGAGTTATATGTGTGTCGGGAGCCTAGGTCCAGTCCATGCCTATGCTTTGGTTGGTGTGTTAGTCTTTGTAAACCCCCATGGACCTAGGTTAGTTGACTCTTTTGGTCTTCTGGTGGAATTTGTGTCCCCTCCAGGTCCTTCTATCCTTCCCCTAACTCTTCCACAAGACTTCCCGATCTCAGCCTAATGTTTGGCTATGGGTCTCTGCATCTGTTTTGATCCACTGCTGACACCCTAATAATAATCTTAATGACAATGATGACATTGTTAATAACCTATTAAATACCTATAGTGCTCCCATACTGACAAAGACCCTTGGGTAAAATACCATGGTAAATTAATGCTGTAAAGTCTTGGCAATATATGTTTTAATTCTTAAAATACCAAGAAAAATAAGAAATCAAGAATTAGACCAGGGAGGCAGAGGCAGGTGGATCTCTGTGAGTTTGAAGCCAGTCTGTTCTACAAAGCGAGTCTAGGACAGCCAAGGCCACACAAAGAAACCTTGTCTCAAAAAAAAAAAAAAAAAAATGCCAGGGCTGTGGTGGAATGATTGTCTAGCATGTATTAGGCCATGGTTCATTCCTCAACCCAATAACAATTGAAGAGAGACTGAAGAGTGGGCTAGGGATTTGTCTAAGAGGAAACAAACAGATGGTGGAGCCAAGATTTCAAACAAATTCTTTCCAACTAGAAAGCATGTGTTTTCACATTGGATTGGAGTTTTGGATGCCCTTAACCCTTTGTTCAAATATTTTCCTTTTTTATTGTATTTACTTAGTGGGGTATGTATGCATATATGTGCTATGGTGCAAGTGTGGAGGTCAAAGGACCTTTCTCTCCTCCCACCAGGTGGGACCTGACAGCTGAACTTACATTGTCAAGGCTGGCATCAAGTGCGTTTACCTTCTGCGCCACCTCTGCCTGCAACCTTAATATTTTCTTATCTTAAAATCACATTACAATTCACTCAACAGATAATTTATCCTATCCAGAATGGCTTTTTTTTAGTTTTTTGAATGCAGCTTCATTTCCCTGACATCCAAATTTGCAGGAAAGGGGACTATCTCACTGCGACTCCTTCACTACCGCAGAGACTAAAGAAAACAACAGGAGAGAGCAGACATTCATCAAAGCTTCTCTCAGAAACAAACAGATTTCACTGAAAGAAGTTTGCCTTCCTGGAGGAGAACAGAACTAGAATTGCTTTGAGCCCTTAGGTTGTAAGCAAGCCAAGAATTTCAGATTAAGCCTAGAACGGTGTGGCAAAGCCCTCACCAATCAAGCAAGGAATTCTATGACGCCGAGAACCAGAAGGAAATTGCTCATTGAAGAGAATCTGAGTCCCCAAATCTGAGCCCCAGACTTGCAACTTCCAGCTGCACACGCATGCAGACCTTAGAGGCCCCATGTGCGTTTTCTGCGCATGCGGACCTAGAGCTCCCACACACACACACACATGTGTCATCTGCGCATGCGGACCTAGAGGCCCCCGTGTGTGTAGTCTGCTTACCTGTCACAGGCATTCATTCCCCATCTCCATCGCCACAAGTCCCCTGCCTCAGCCTCAGACTTCCCAAAGCCACGCCTGCCAAGAGTCCTGGTTACAGTACGAGATTCTCTGGAAAATGGTCTTGTGTGAAAGGGCCATAAAGGAGTGTGAGGGAAACTGACTCAGCCTTCTCCCTGACCAGTCCCCACAGCCCAAGATGGCACACCGCGTCTCAGTCTTGAGATATTAAGGACGCCAACAAAATAAGCTAAATGTAATTAAAATTTGGCCAGGAGAGCCGTAAGAAGCATTTCCCGGCACTGTCTTAATTTGGCCTTCCCCAAAACACTTGGAAGCAGACGCTGTTGTTCCTATTTTATAAATGAGGTGACAGCTGGAGTCTGGGCCCAACTGAATGACTCTGAACCATCTCCCCTCGTCGCCCTGCTCTCAGATGCATCAAATGCAGCAGCACACAGAGAGCTCCAGCCGTGTGCCAGGTCGTGCACTGGGGCTCCCAGTAGACAGAGCGGAGTCCTGAGAACACAGTCCAGTGAGCACACCAAACCCCTGCACCGGCCGTCACAGAAGGACAGAGGAGAAATGTGTCTGCTGCAGGAAGAGGAGGTGGCACCAGAGCCAGAGCTTGAGACATACCGAGGGGCCTGGTCGGAGGACAGTGCCCTGTCCTCTGCTCCTAGTGTTCTGGGAAGGCTTTGATTGCTCAGGACACACCTTGAGCAATCTCCATCCTGACAGCCCCAACACCCTGTTCCCAAAGGCTCATGGGAGTCACGTCTTCCCCATTTCACACCACCAGGCAAGTATTTTTAAAGTAATTATCTTTTCCAGATGGATTCGTAATACATGAACAAATGCGTTATTTTATATACACATGAATAGAGAAAAAGTTAATATGGAGATATGCAGACAGATGAAGAAGATGTTACATTATTGAGTAATTTCTTTTCATGTAGAGCAAAGATTCTCAACCTTCCTAATGCTGTGACATTTGAATACAGTTCCTTATGTAGTGCTGAACCCAATCATAAAATCATTTTTGCTGTTAATTCACAACTGTAATTTTGATACTGTTATGAGTAATAATGTGAATATCTGGTATGCAGGAGATTTGGTATGTGACCCTGTGAAAAGTTCATTAAACTCCCAAAGGCATCATTACCTACAAGTTGAGAACTGCTGATGTAGAGCATTACCTAAGCAGTTATTTTCTTCAAATATTCAATTATTTACTTAAGGATGGGGATTATTGCTCAGTAGTTGGGTGTGTTCAACATACTTGAGGCTATAGAGTCTATGGGGGGGGAAAGGAAGGAAAAGGGGAGATGGGAGGGAAAGAGAAAGAATACAAAGAAAGACGAGAGAGAAATGAAGGAAATAAGGAGGCAGAAAAAGAAGGGGAGGGGAGGGGAAGAGGAAGGGAGGAAGAAGGGAGGGAAGGGGAGAGGAGGGGGAGGGGAAAGGAGGGGGAGGGGAGAGGAGGGGAGGAAACAGAGGAAGAAGGCAGGCTTGCAAAGGTGCAACTGAGCACCAGCACTGGAGTAAGCCATCAGTGTCTAGGCACCAAGGCTGTAGCAATAAGCAAGCCCCCCAGCCTGTGGTGCTTGTATCCTGCTGAAGCGCACAGATGAAGTGAGCATAATAAACAAGGTACTCACGTGTTGAATACTGGACACATAATTAAACTCAGCCTCCAGCTCCTTTTGCCCTCTCCAAAGGGAAGCTAGAGCCCCAGCCTCGAACCTCACAGCGGGTATTCCTAACATGGCCAGTCTGTGCCCTGAATCTCATCATTACAAATCCAGATGTGATCCAAAGGGCTCACTATGGAAAACCCAACAGTCCTGTAACATTAGAAACCCCAGAGGCTTACAGATTTCTCTCAGGAACTAGAGACAAAACCCAAACAACTCTTGTGTTGTTACTGTTATTTCTGTTGTTGACAGTTAGCCTGCCAGTACTGAGACGGAGGAGGGCAGGTTTGGTGAGAACCAGAGCTGGAATCAAGAGCGTAGTTGAGCTGGGTATGCTGGCATGCATCCTTCATCCCAGCACTTGGGAGGCAGAGACAAGCAGTTCTGAGTTCCAGGCCAGCCAGAGCTACATAGTGAGATCCTCTCCAGAAAGGCAGGGATAGGTTAGTTTTGGACATGTGGAATTGAAATGTTGACTTTGACAGCCAAGCAGAGATGTCAAGGAAGAGATAAATAAGGAATAACCAGGGGTGGTCCTCATAAAGAGATCTGGGCTGCCAATATAATTTGAGAGCCATCAGCATGTTAACAATATTCAAAACCAGAGGAGAAGGTAAAATCACTCAGCAAGTTGGGATTAAAAAGAAAAATGGTCCAGGTCTACCTGAGTCCCAAAGCCACGCAGCATTTGGAGTTATCCCTACCTATACTGCTTTCCCACTCTGATAGAAAAAATAAAAAAATAAACATTTCTCCCAACTGAACTATGTTCCATCTGTTATAAGCACAAACCTCCCAAACACAATGCATCATTGGACCACAGGGGAGGACCCTACTGTGCACACTAGGCTTAAACCAGTGACATCCATGGAATCTGTCACTGTCTAAAACAGACAAAATAGAAAAGTGTAATCTAGAACAAGTTATTTTTCTATTACATTTGTGTGCATGTATGAGATAGTGTGTGTGCAAAAGTGTGTGTATGAGTGTATGCATATGCACATGAATGAATGAATGAGTGGGTGTGAATGAGGAGTGTGTGTGCATGAGTGAACATGTGTGTGCACATGTATGTGCATGAGTGTGAGCATATGTGCAAGAGTGTCAGAGAGTACAGGTGTATAAATGTGAATGTGTATATTTATAAATAACCCTGTTGCTTTTTTCTGGGCTAAAAAGTGAAGCCCTGTCCATCCCTTAAAAATGCATGACTGTTCTCCCTTTAAAAATTTACCCTCCTTCTCACTTATTTTTCCTATGTCCATGCCTTCCAAACTCAAGTGGGTGGAGAGCTGATTTCTGAGCCCTCTTCCCTGCTTCAATTCTTTGGCCAAGCATAAACTTTCCTTCAATGTAGATGGAGTTTTGTACCATTCACTAGTTCTGAGATTGAAAAAGGATGAAGCCTGGGGCCAAAACTGGTGTAATACCTTAATCATGATTAATAATCACAATAATAATAATTAAACTTTTCCTTAAAAATAATTTTAAAAAATTTAAGCCTTTGGCCACCAAGATGGCTCAGCATTTGCCACTGACCCTGACAACATGAATCCACATGGCTGAAAAAGAAACTTGACTCCTGAAAGACATGCAAGTTGTCCTCTGAACTCCACATGCTTGCCAAGCCCTCTGCAATTACAGACAGACAGACAAACAGACAGACAGACACAGACACAGACACACACACACACACACACACACACACACATACACACATTTTTATTTTAAAATGTTTTTCATATCCTATATTTTGGGCAGGTTTCCCCCTGCCCAACAACTCTTCTCAGCCCCTCCCTCACCTCCTTACTCACCCCCAACTTTGTGTTCTGTCTCTCTCACAAAGAATTAAAATTATATATATATGAAAAACTTGCTCATTATTGAAGGAAAATTATTTTACTTATTCAAGTTTCAAGAATGAATGTGAAATTACTGTAAGTCAAATAGATGAGCAAGCTTTATGAGCATGGCCACTTAGGACCAATACTACTAGGATGAGACTTGGTAAGAGTCATCCCAAGTCATCCCAAGTGGGACAGTAAGTAATAATAGAACAGTGAACATCTGAGCTCTCGTTACGTGCAGCCCTCAACTGAGAGCTAAAAGTTATTAAAGACGGGTATCCTTTTTTTTTTTTTTTTTTTTTTTTTTTTTTCTTATGACAGGGGCTTGCTATGTAGCTCAGGTTGGCTTCAACCCCTTAGTCCTGAGGCCTAGGATTACAGGCATACACCACCAAACCCACTCAGAATGTTATTTTATTTTGAAATATGTTTGGCATGTATCAGCTAATAACGCTGAGCAGCAGAGTCCATTACTATTGCTGTGCTGCACGTGAGGGAACTGAGACCTCCCTGCAGGTCCTAGCCCATTTACAGAGGCAACAAGAGTGCATGGCTGGTGACAATCCTGAGCTTTTACGACAGCTCTGTCTAAAGATGCTTCAGTAACAGGTTCAGGGTGTGGAGGAGAGGTCCGAGGGGGTTGAGGGGGCGTAGAGGCAGGGTATCAGAGCCACTGATGCAAGTGAGCATGCCTTCCAGCCGAGCAGCTTCCCTCCTGTGGGATTTTCTGCTACAGGTAACTGGGTAAAATGCACTCCAAGTAATTGGGAACCCATGGAGGTTCCTGGCTTTCCCAGCCTGCAGGAACAGGAACAGGCAATTTTTTAAAGCCAGCTGTGGTGGTGCACATCTCTGACTACAGCCTGGGCCACCTGAGACCTCATCTGTCTGTCTGTCTGTCTGTCTGTCTGTTTTTCTTTCTTTCTGTTTGTCTGTCTTTGTTTTCTTTTTTCTTCTTTCCTTTTTTTCTCTATTGCTTTTCTTCTTTCTTTATTTCTTCTTGAGACAGTTTCATTATGTAGCCTTAGGTGGCCTAAAACTCATAGAAATCTCCCTGCCTCTGCCTCCCAGGTGCTGGGATCAAGGGCATGTGCTTAAGATATTGGGAAGAAAGAAAGAAAGAAAGAAAGAAAGAAAGAAAGAAAGAAAGAAAGAAAGAAAGAAAGAAAGAGAAAGAGAGAAAGAAGGAAAAAGGAAAAAACAATATTCAACATCAAGTTCATTTCCTTTTAGTCTTGCCTGCCTTTCTAGTTCCAGCCCTTGAAGACTGTCTGATTAGAGGCCCCTCTCCTCCCCCACTCTGTTCCAGAAAATGTCTTTTCTCTCACCAAATGACAAAAATATCAGAATGTCTAGATATCAAGACATCAGACCATAAATTAAAATTTTACTTATTAGTGATCTACTATTTATAGAGATAGTGTTTTATAGTTATGAATTCTTTATTCCTCATTTACTCTGGTAATAAGAGCTATTTGTTAGATGTCTTCCATGAATTGGGCATTTACTAAATGTTCCTATTTAGTCTTCACAGCATTCAGCATCATGGTCACTATAATCCCCTATGGAAACTCTGAGAATTCAAAACCATCCCAGTTTACACAATGGCAGAGCTGTGACAAGTTCCCAGGGTCTGGGACTCCTGAATGCAGGTACTTTACACACACACACACACACACACACACACACACACACACACACACACACACTTCTTCTAATACACTGTGTGGCAAGCAGTATCTTCACACTTCAAGAGTTCATAGATGTCTGTTCATCACAGACGTCAGCACAGCAGTCAGCAGTAGCCCTTCAGATAATAGCGACCTCCCACCCGTTTTATTATACCAAATCCATATCATCTTTTGAGCCACTATGTACTCTGTACCCTGATACAGCGATAGTCTCAGGGGTTGTTGGCATGCATGGAGATCTTTGCCTCTGTGATAAAAGGCCCAATGCTAGTGTGCTTTTGCAATTTTCTTAGATTTATTTATTTTACTATTTTGTGTGTATTAGTGTTTTTCCTACGTGTTTGTCTGTGCAGCACATGCCTGTCTGGTGCCCTCAGAAGTCAGGAAAGGGCACTGGATACCCTGGGACTAGAATTGCAGACTGTTGTGAGCCATCACCATGTGGTTGCTGGGAATCGAACCTGTGCTCTTAATTACTGACTCAACTCTACAGCCCCAGATTTCATTTTATTTATTTTTTAATTCATGTCTGTTTTTATCATTTCCTGCCTCCTATCAAACTGTTAGACTGTAAACTGCCATGAGTGTTACCCAGATGTCACTGTGCCCACCTGAAGAGGGCACTATTGACATTCAGAGCTGGATAATTCTCTGTTCTCATAGGGGCATGTTATACTTTGAGTAAGAAACATCCCTCACCAGCTCATGTGTTCAACACTTGGCCTGTGTTGGACTATATTGGAAGGTTCTGGAATCTTCAAGAGGAAGTAGGTTCTAAATGCTGTGTCTAGTGCCCAGTCCCTTCCCCTCTGCTTCCTAGCCACCATGAGATGAAGAGGCCCCTCCTCCAACACCACCAAGACCTTGTCCCCAAGCACATGACCCAAAGAGACCATGGAGTGAACTCTCCTAAAGTGTTAGCAAAATAAGCCTTTGTACCTGTAGGCTTTGTGAAGTACCAAGTCACCACAGCAAAATTCTGACTGACACCAGGGACCGTGTTGGGCCCTATGAGATACCTATTAGAACCCTGCTCCCTGCCTGTCTCTCCAAATTTCCTTTCCTCTGGCAACACCTCCCACCCGAGGAATTTTCCCACAGTGCCACGCGGACAGGTCCGTAAAATAAGTATACAAACCAAACACAGATGTTAAATTTTTAACTTATTTTAAAACAATGACAAAAGCATCTATTTTACCATTTATTTAAAATGAGAGTACATGTACATACTAATGGTATGGACGGCACCCAGACGCCTCCATGTATTCTCCAGCAAACTATCTCTACAGTGTTTCCACTGTTCCTGAATCAATAATGTGGCTGATTTTTTTTTTAATTTAATTTTTTTTTCAGAAATGAATGGTCACGGCAAAGTTAGTGATGTGTCATGTGCTGCACCCTGTGAGCTGCACACAGATGGCCTATCGTTGACTCTTTGCACAGATGCCTTTATCAGGTTCCCACTCTAAGGATACACATGGAGCCAATGGAGTGATGGTCTCCCCATTAAGAAATGTGTTGCAGGAACCTTTCTGGGCTAAGCACATCGCCACCAGTGAGAGTGGAAGAGAGAGGTCACCAGTGGACCAAACCCAGGATGATGGCTCCTGAAAAGGCCTCAGTCCCAGGTCCAGTTGGCATCCTCATTTTTTTTAAGTGAACAAACAAGTCTACAAATTCTTTTTTAAGATGTATTTATTTATTTATTTATTTATTTATTTATTTATTACGTATACAGTGCTCTGCCTGCATGCACACCTGCCGGCCAGAAGAGGGCATCAGATCACATTATAGATGGTTGTGAGCCACCATGTGGTTGCTGGGAATTGAACTCACGACCTCTGGAAGAGCAATCAGCGCTCTTAACTGCTGATCCATCTCTCCAGCCCCGGCATCCTCATTTTATGCTCCAAAACTACAAGAGGACGGATGAGCAATGGAGACTACACAGAAGCAGAGCTGCAGTCATCAGGCTGTTAGGGGCAACTAACCATTGTAACAGCTGTTCCTCCGGGTCATTCTGTTTCAGGTAGCAAGTGAAGTCATGCTTGGCAAACAGGCAGTGCTGTAAGCAAATCACTAAACAAATCAGTAGTTAATAACTGGTCTTTTCTGCCTTATTCTACTTCACTTGGGCCATTCTTGACAGCAGCATCCTGGACAAATTGATTTCCCTCTCATATGAATCAGATCAATTTTTCCTGCTCTTCAAATACCATCTTGTTGAAATAAACAAAAACCACCAGGGATCATTGAAATGGTCAACTGAGGGCACTATTTGGTTGTCTGGGATTGTTGATTGAAAAAATAAGTCATTATCAATGATTCTGATAGATGTGCTGAGGCATAGGACACCTACATCTTCCACTTCAAGATAACATGGCAGTTCCTTCTTCAAATGGCTAAGCCTGTAATCCCAGCACTTGGGAGGCAGAGGCAGGTGGATTGATGTGAGTTCAAGGCCAGCCTGGTCTACAGTATGCACCCAGGACAGCCAAGGCTACACAGAGAAACCCTGTCTTAAAAAAAAAAAAAAAAAAACCAAGTGGCTAAGCCAAGTAAAAAATCCACCAGCACTGTATTAGAGATACAGTTACTGCTTACACAGAAGGGTATTGCATTACACTACTAATACTTGGAAATACATATTACACTATTATCAAATTATTAACTATTAAACATTGAACTAATAAATTACTACAGTATGTGGGTGAATTTTACCTTCCAAAATAGTTTGCTGATAGACATGGTTCCATGCTCTCTGGTTGTCTGTAGACCACTGGTTTATGCGCAAGATCCCCCTCTAGGTGCCGCATTATTTGGGTGAAAAGCTCCAAGTAGGGCTGCATTCCTGGCCTCAGTCTGTAGGCAGAACTAGCTCTGACTAGGAAACATTTCTGTGATGGAGTCACTCTAGGCCAGTGATTAAGAAACACATGTTTCCTCCATACCATCTTCCCAACCCATCAACTCCATGAAAAGAGATGTGAGAGCCTGAAAGAGGCTGGAGGCCCAAGATAGGAGGAGGACGGGCTCTCACTAACCACATCAAAGGTCTCCCAACCAGTTTGGTGGGGGGATCTAAGACAGAAATGTATTTTTATTGGGTTAATCTTTTGGTAAGTGATATTAACCTGCTATAGAAGTTGACATTTCTCAAATTAATGCAAAAAAAAAAAGCCACTAAAATATACGTTAGTGTGTAAGTCTTGGAGCCTATTGCTGTGACTAGATTCCGTGATCATGGCAACTCTTATAAATAGAAACACTTAATTGGCTCTGGCTAACAGTTCAGAGGCTTAGTTCATTATCATCATAGCGGGAAGCATGGCAGCATGCAGGTACACATGGTACTGGAGAGTTAGCTGAGAGTTCTACATCCAGATCCAGAGGCAGCAGAAAGAGAGAATGATATAGGATCCAAGGACCATGTGTCATCAAAAGTCAGCATCTTGGCCTGGGAGTATGACTCATTAGATCAATTACCTAGAGTATATTTGGTCCTAGGCCCAACTCCTCATACTTCACAAACAAGCAAGCAAACTCTAGCATCTTTGTATCTACTTTTTTTTGGGGGGGTGGGGTTGAGACAGGGTCTCTCTGTGTAGCCTTGGCTGTCCTGGACTCGCTTTGTAGACTAGGCTGGCCTCAAACTCACAGCGATCCGCCTGCCTCTGCTGGGATTAAAGGCGTGTGCCACCACGCCCGGCCTGTATCTACTTTTTAAAAGATTTATTTTATTCTCCTCCCTCCCTCCCTCCCTCTC
>OU015752.1:95020232-95031694 GCA_907169655.1 Acomys percivali
CACACACACACACACACACACACACACACACACACACACACACGTTCTTCTAAGTAATTGTAGTGAAACTTATTGAATTTTTTTTTAAAGGACATGAGTGTAGAAGGGGCTATTGAGAAGAGAAAGAGGAGAATCAATGAGAAAGGCAAGAGAAGGTAATCAAAATATTTAATTTTTTATTAGATGTACTTATTTTATTTTACACCTGAGTGTTCTGCATGTGTATATGTATGTGGATGCATGGTTTTCAAGATGGTCAGAAGAGGGTTTCAGATCTCCTGAAACTGAAGTTACAAATAGTGGTGAACCACCTCGTGGATTGCTGGACACCAAACTCAGGTCCTCCCTAAGAGCAATCAGCGATCCTAATGACTGAACCATCTCTCCAGCCCCAAAGTATGTGTGTATATACATAATCACAATGATGAGCTACATTGTGATATAGTTATGTATAATTAACATATACTAACAAAAACACTAAAATAGATAAATAAAAGTTCAGGCACAGATAAGAGTGATGCCAACAAAGATTAATCAACTAGTTTAGGGAAAATGAACTAATACAAGGTGTAATTTAATTTTACTGCCATGATTTGGCAGCAGTTAAGAGTCTAATAATACTAAATGTTTGTGAAAAGGTAAGACCAAGAAACCGTTCTTGACTCTGGTGAAGGTGTAACTGGGGTCAGCAGCTGAAATGAGCAGTGTGGCTCAGTCCTATTGAAATGGCTTGCTCCAAACTCAGAAATGTACATGGAGGGTTGTGAAATGGCTTCACATGGAAGCTCATGAGCTATGTTTATTGAAGCATTGGCTTTAAGAAAATCTATGTGTCATTTAGGCCCAATTATATAAGGAGGCCATCTCTGATGCTTTAAAATAAGCTACCTTAAAATTTAAAAGAAAGTAAACACAAAAAAGAAATTGATACAATGACATTTTCTCTATTTTTCTTTTTTTTAACTTTTTTATGTTTCTTTTTTTTAACATATACATTTATATTATTACACCTGAGTAAAATAAACTACCTACAGCAGGAAGAACCACAGGACAATCAGGAATTATATAAATATTACATTCATAGTGATTTGGCCATTTGTATTTGGCAAACTTGAAGTAAACATCTTTCCAAACTTGTTGGGTCTAAATTTCTGAATAGAGATTAATATCTATCATATCTCATCTCTGTTAACTTAAAACATCTATCTTGATCTAAAAACATCTTAACCCCTAACCTACTAAGTTTAACTGAACAATGCCATCTGTATACATTTAGAAACAGAAACAATATCATATATTGTAGGCTCTGTTTCTTTTTTTGTTTGTTTTGTTTTGTTTTGTTTTTTGTTTTTCAAGACAGGGTTTCTCTGTGTAGCCTTGGCTGTCCTGGACCCGCTTTGTAGACCAGGCTGGCCTCGAACTCACAGCAATCCACCTGCCTCTGCCTCCCGAGTGCTGGGATTATAGGCGTGCGCCACCACGCCCGGCCTAGGCTCTGTTTCTTAACCATTAAACCTTATTATACAACCCAACTAGCTTACACAAGAGGGAAAAAAAGGTTAAAGGGAAAAAAGAGTGAACCTTCCGGTATCCCTTCCGCCGTTCCACGGGATGGGTCCCTAGGTATCTCTGGCCTGCGTGCTGGTGCAGCCTGTTCGCTGATCCTCCTTCTGATTCACGTGGGCTCCAGCCTGGTCTGACCCTGCTGCCCCTCTCTCCCCTCTTCGCCTGCCTGTCTCATGTGCCCTCTCCCATTGAGGGTCGATTAGAAAAACAATAGTCCAGGTGGAGTCCCCAGATCCGCTTCCTGAATTCCAGGCTCAGGATGGCTCCACCCAGTCTATCTCAGGGAGGATCCATGGTGTGTCCAAGGGTAAAGCCCGCCAAGACTGCTTTCACCTGTGACAAAGTTTACAGACCTTCCCACAATATATCATTTCAGATACGTTCATGCTTGAGCTTATACACATATTTAGTGTCTGCACATTCAAATGTTTTGGGCTTAAGTAGAGGGTTGGACAGTTAGTTCAGCAGGTATGATCATGCACTGCTTTCAGAGGACCAAAGGAATTCAGTCCCCAACACTACTTCAGGTGGCTCACAAATGCCTATAACTCCAAGTATGGGAATTCTGACATGCATATCTGTTCACCTCAGGTGTGTATGTGTGTGTGTGTGTGTGTGTGTGCATACATGCACACGCACGCACGTGCTCACGCGCGCGCACGCGCGCGCACACACACACACACACACACAAAATAAAAAATAAAAATAAAAATAAAAATAAGCCAAGCATGGCCGGGTGTGGTGGTACACTCCTTTAATCCCAGCACTCAGGAGGCAGAGGCAGGCAGATTGCTGTGAGTTCGAGGCTAGCCTGGTCTACAAAGTGAGTCCAGGACAGCCAAGGCTACACAGAGAAACCTTGTCTCAAAAAAATAATAAAGCTTTTTTGAAAAGTGTTGCCAGAGGGCTGGAGAGATGGCTCAGTAATTAAGAGCACTTATTGCTCTTGCAGAGGACACAGGTTCAATTCCCAGTGCCCTGTTCACAACAATCTGTAACTCTAGTTCCAAGGGGTCCAACAACTTCTTCTAACCTCCATGGGCACCTAACACATAAGCAGTGCATATACATACATGCAGGCAAAACACTCCATATACATTGAATAACATTTAAATTACAAAAAAAAAACAAAAAGCATTGCTAGACATGGTGGCACACACCTTTAACCCCAGCACTCAGGAGACAGAGGCAGATGGATCCATATGTGTTAACTGTCAGCCTGGTCTACATAGTGAGAACGTGTCTTTTTTTATTATTATTAATTAATTTACTTTATATCCTGGTCATAGCCCCATCCCTCCTCACTTCCCAGCCCCACCTTCCCTCATTCTCCCCCACCCCCTCCCCTATTCCTGAGAAAGGGTGAGCCCCCCCCTTCCCATCCACCCCAACTCATCAAGTCATATCAATACTGAGTGTGTCCTCTTCCCCTGTGGCCTGGTAAGGCAGTCCCACCAGGGAGAAGTAATTTTCAAGCTGGCAAGAGAGTCCATGTCAGAGAGAGTCCCCACTCCCCTTACTAGGGGACCTATGAGGCCTGAGCTGCCCATCAGCTACACCGTTGTAGGGGACCTAGGTCCAGTCCATGCAAGGTCCTTCGTTGGTGCTTCAGTCTCAGCCAGCCCCTCTGAGCCCTGGCTAGTTGGCTCTGTTGGTCTTCTTGTGGAGCCCCTGTCTCCTCCAGGTCCTTCTCTCTTTCCTTCTACTTTTCCACAAGGCTCTTACTCATCGCCAAATGTTTGGCTGTGAGCTTAGCATTTGTTTCGAGGTGCTGCTGGGTGGAGTCTCTCAGAGGACAAGTCTGCTTGACACCTGCCTGTGAGCGTAGCTGAGTATCATTAATAGTGTCAGGGGTTGGTTCTCTCCCTTAAAAGGATGGAAATCGTACATACAACAGAACCAATGGTTATTTCTAAGAAGAAAAAGAAAATGGAGTGAAAAGTCAAATTGTCTTTATCTCCTCTCTTCCTGACATTTCATGTAAACACACATTAGAATCCCTACTGCTCCACCCTACCCGTGGTGTGCTTAGGGACGTTTTTCCTTTTACATTTTCTATATATATATCTATGCTGGATCCCCTCCACTGCCTTCTCTTCAGGGTAATTTACTCTTCCCTCAGTAATGTAATGTCTCCCAAGCTGCTCCTTACAGAAAATTTCATCTTATAACTTTGTCTCTTTAAAGTATTATAATTTGTATTTATTTTTAAATAGTTTTATTGGAATAGAATGACGCTATCTTCCCTCCTTCTCGGCCCTCCTAGCGATCCTCCCTCAAATCCTTCCCATGTCTCACCAACTCTGAAGTTCACAACCTCTTTTTCTTTGATTACTATTGTTGATACATGTATGTGTGTGTGTGTGTGTGTGTGTGTGTATGTGCACAAATGTATATAAACATAACCTGCTGAGTCTGTTTTTGTTGGTGGTGTACATATGACTTCTCTGCATTGCACAACCGATGATGGTACTCATTCCTGGGAAAAGCGAAGTCCCTTTCTCCCCGCGGTCATTAGCTGACTGTGGGTCTCTGTCTAGGAGTCAGACTCCATGGAAATTGTTAACGTGTCCATGGATGCTGCCATTGTCCCAGTCTTCTTTGTGCAGCAACTTGTAGAAGAGACTATTCTAGCAACTCCATGACTTCTTCTGTTTGTCTAGATTAGTCATTTCCATGGTGCTGTGACCAGGATACCTGGCAGGAACAGCTTAAAGAGGGAACGATCTATTTTGACTGGACATTTCGGAGTTTCCTGGGAAGGCATGGCAGAATAGTGTTAGCCTGTCTGTTCACATGGTTACTACTAACCAGAAAGCAGAGAAAACAGGCTAGAACCAGGAGCTGTCAACACTTTTAAATGCCTTACCTCTGACGACCTACTTCCACCAACCAAGTCCCACCTCCAAAAGGTCCTCAGCCTCCCCAAATAACACCTCCAGCTACGGAACAAACTTTTAGAGCATGAGTCTGTTGTGGGGACATTTCCAACTGAAATGATTGCATCACCTGTCTACCACAATTCTCCATAGAGTCGTCATGCATATTGTCTACATTTTCCACTGGAGCTTTTAACATATTAATTATGGCTATTTTTATTGCCAACTAGCCTCAAAGGAAGTCTCCTTTGGTTTGGTTTTGTGTGGTGTGGTGTGGTGTGGTATGGTGTGGTGTGGTGTGGTGTGGTATGATTTGGTTTGGCTTGGTTTGGTTTGGTTTGGTTTGGTTTGGCTCGGTTTGGTTTGGTTTGGCTTGGTTTGGTTTGGTTTGGTGTGGTTTGGTTTTGGTTTGGCTTGGCTTGATTGGATTGGCTTGGTTTGGCTTGGCTTGGCTTGGTTTGGTTTGGTTTGGTTTGGTTTTGGTTTGGCTTGGTTCGATTTGACTTGGTTTGATTTGGTTTGGCTTTATTTGGTTTGGTTTGGCTTGGCTTGGCTTGGCTTGGCTTGGTTTCGTTTCATTTCGTTTGGTGTGGTGTGGTTTGGTTTGGTTTGGTTTTGGTTTGGCTTGGTTTAGTTTGGTTTGGCTTTATTTGGTTTGGCTTTATTTGGTTTGGCTTGGCTTGGTTTGGTTTGGTTTGGTTTGTGGCAACAGAATCCCATTATGCAGCTCTATCTGTCCTGGAACTATGTAAACCAGACTAAGCTTAAACTTGAAGCAATTGTCCTGTCTCTGCCTCCTGGTTGCTGGGATTGTGAGAATGAACCATTGTGCCTGGCCCTGTTTTACTCATTCTTCTTTAAAATGTTCATTACATTTATTTAATTGTTGAGAAGCTCGTGTGCCACAGAATATGTGTGGGCATGAGAGGACAGCCTGGAAGAGTCTAACTGCAAGCATCTTTATCTGCTGAGCTGTCTCACCCACCCTTGTTCATTCTCCAACAATTGGATTTTTTTCCTTATATATATTCTGTTAGCCTAGGCTACGCCACTGCCTAGATCTTGTCTATTTTGATTAAACAGTGAGAATTCTTAAAACTAAAGTGATTTGGTTTCCAGAGCTAAGGTAACTTTTTCTCTGGATTCTTGCCCTCCCCACCACCATAGCTTCCACCCTCGTAGCTGATTCAGAAACAACCTGACTGCAAGTAGACACTGTGTGCTAGTTATCAATCTCATGGCACACAACCCACACCTACCTCTGAAACCTGTAAGAAGGAATCCCTGCTTAACACTGGAGAGATGGCTCAGTGCTTAACAACACTCTCTGGTCTTTTAGAGGAGCCAAGTTCAATTCCAAGCACCCTAATGGCACTTTACAAACACCAATAGCTCTAGTTTCAAGAGATCTACTACCTTCTCCCGGCCTCTATGGGCTTGGGCAGTCATATGGTGCACATATACTCATGCAGACTCATACACATGGACATAAATACATTTTTGAAAAAACAATCTTATGGGAGAAAGAACACCATCACCTTCACATTGATCTTCAATTTTCTCCGAGCCTCCAAAAATAATTTTTTTTAAGACAGAGCTTTTCTGTGTAGCTCTGATTATCTTGGAACTCACTCTGTAGACCAGACTGAACTCAAACTCAGAAACCTGCTTGCCTTTGCCTTCTGAGTGCTAGGATTAAAGGCATGTGCCACTACACCTGGAAATATATTTTTCTATTTAAATATTTATTTTTTATTTTATTAATTCATTCATATTACATCTCAATTGTTATCCCATCCCTTGTATCCTACCATTCCTCCCTCCCTCCTACTTTCCCCCTACTCCCCTCCCCTATGACTGTGACTGAGGGGGACCTCCTCCCCCTGTATATGTTCATAGGGTATCAAGTCTCTTCTTGGTAGCCTGCTATCCTTCCTCTGAGTGCCACCCCAGAAATCATTTTTTCTTAAGATTTATTTATTTAGTATAATGAATACAGTGTTCTGCCTTCATGAACATTCAGAGGTCAGAAGAGGGCATCAGATCATATTATAGATGGTTGTGAGCCACCATATGGTTTCTAGGAATTGAATTCAAGACCTCTGGAAGAGCAGCCAGTGCTCTTAATGACTGAACCATCTCTCCAGCCCATGGAACTAATTCTTTTAAAAATATTTTACTCAAAGAGACAATTCACTTTATTTTACTTTATTCCCAAATCCAAACCCTTTCTCATGACTTGTAATTTCTTACTGAATGGTAGAGTATCTAGAACAGTATGGAGTGGTACAAACAGCACTTATGATAGAAAATGGGTATATGTCTTCTCTCACTCACTCACCAGTGTGGGGGCACTGAGTCACTCTAGTAAAAGACACACATGGTACGTACTCACTTAGAAGTGGGTAGTAGCCAAAAAGTAGAGGGTAACCATGCTACGATTCACAGATCCAATGAAGCTGCTTAAAAAGGAAGGCCCAAGGGGGACACTAGAGTCTCACTGAGAAGGGGAAATAGATTAGCCATCTGGGTGGAAGGAAGGAGGGAGTAGGGTGGAGGAGGGGGTCCAGAGAGGATCAGGAGGGATCAAGGGGCTGGGCGAAGGGAGAAAGAACTGCAATCAGAAGCCAGGGGATCTGTGGCTTTTACTTTTTCCCAGAGGCCATAGAGTCCCCTTTATGGTGCTACCTCCTAGTTGGTCCCCCTCCTCCCTTTCAGAACTGAAAACTTTTGTTGCACAAGGAGCATGTTTCTGCAGGGTGACAGTCCTCTCAATCGCAGCTTCAAGAAAGAAACTCCCTTGGCTTCCTCTTCCAGTCTGTCCTCTAAGGCCCCTCAGAGTTCATACAGAATAAGATGCTGATGGTGGAAATTTTCCTGTGTATAGAGATCTCAGACTTTTTTTCTTTTTTCTTTTTTGAAAGGCCCTGGCTGGCCTGGTTTTCACTCTGTAGACCAACCTGTACTGTAATGCAAAGAGACCTATCTGCCTCTGCCTCCCAAGCTCTGGGATTAATGACATGCACCATCACACATGATCAGATCTGATGTCTATAAGGTCAGTAGTCCATATCAGCCTTTATCAATTCTTTCTGTCATAAAATGCCTGAAAACAAAACCTTGCTGTGTTGTTGATTTTTTTTATTTATTCCTTATTTTTATTTTATTTTATTTTATTTTATGTCAACATGACCCAAGCTAGAGTCATCAAAAGGAACCTCAAATGAGAAAAATGCCTCAGTGAGACAGAGGTGGCACTGGCCTTTAATCTTAGCACTTGGGGAGGCAAAGGCCAGTGAATCTCTGAGTTCAAGGCCACCCTGCTCTACAGAGCAAGTTCCAGGACAGCTAAAGCTACAAAGAGAAACCCTGTCCTCTGCCTACTGGGGTGGTGCCCTCCCTGGGGTGTGGTCCTGAGTGTGTAAGAAAGCTGAGCAAGCTGTGAAGAACAAGCCAGTAAGCAGTTCCTCTATTGTCTCTGCTTCCGTTCCTGCCTTGAATTTCTATCTTGTTTATCCTGGTGATATAAAATGTCAGTTAAATAAGCACCCTCCTCCCCAAGTTGGAACACTTATATTGAGGAAAGAGTTTATTTTAGACCCTCAACTGCGTAGAGTTCAAGGCCAGCCTGGGCTACATATGACCTAGTCTCTTAAAAAGGAGAATAAAAATGTAAGTTAAAAATATAACAATAGCTGGACATGGTGGCACATACTTTTAATCCCAGCACTAAGGAGGCAGAGGCAGGTGGATCTCTGTGAGTTCAAGGCCAGCCTGGTCTACAAAGCGAGTCTAGGACAGCCAAGGCTACACAGAGAAACCTTGTCTCAAAATATATTTATATATAATATTATATATATAATGTTATATATATAATAAAGTTAAAATACTACTATAAGTACAGTAGAGAGGAGAAACGGAACATAGAAAATAAGACAAGAAATTAAAAGAGTAATAGAACTAAAAACACACAGTGGCAAATAGAATTATATGCATGGGGCAAAAACACTATCAAGTGTTGGAGCAATGTCTCTCAGGCTTCTGGCAAACTGGAGATTGTCAGGTGTGTGCACGAGGTAGGCAGTCATCTGAACTCCTGGATTCTCATTTCCCTTGTGGTTTGTGCTGGCTCATACCTCGTGAGTGCACAAGTGCCCTAGGAACATGGGAAGCAACCACAGCGCTGAACTCTATCCTCGCGCCTCTTAGATCCTGAAGTGGTGGCACATGCTTGTAATTGCAGCACTTGGGAGGTTCAGACCAGAAGATCAGAAGCTCAAGGTTGGAATGGAGGCATGGGGGTTGGAGAGATGACTCAGTGGTTAAAATCACTTGCTGCTCTTCTAGAGGATCCAAATTTGATTCCCAGCACCCACGTCAAGCCGCTCACAACTCCAGGGGGTCCAACATTCTCTTCTGGTCGCCACATGTACCAATATTCATGGTGCTTTGATTTGCTCACTGTTAGTGCGGTAAAACACTGATCAAAAGTACTTGGAGGAGAAAAGAGTTTCTTTCCCCTTACACTCCCAGGTAACAGTCTATCACTCAGGGAAGTCAGGGCAGGAACACTGCATATACTGGCTTTTCTCTTCAGGGCTTGCTCAGCTTGCTTTCTGGAAAAAAACCCAAGACCATCTGCCCAGGGGTGGCATCTTTTCCTAGAGGCCACGAAAGTTTCTCATAGAGTACAAATAATACACCTTCAGCTCTCTATGTCTTCAATGAGAACAAGATATAATTTTAATTCATTTACTCATTTAAATGTTTTAAAGGGAGTCTATTTAGTGAAATGTTGGATCTAATTGGTGACTAACCATGGTGGCACTCATCTGTAATCCCTGTACGGGGGAGGTAGAGGCAGGATCATGAATTCAAGGCTAGCCTGGACTACATAGCAAGTTCTAGTACATTTGATCATAGATCCCAGGCCAGCCTGGCCTACATAGTAAGTTCCAGGAAACTTGAGCCACTCAGACAAACACACTAATAAAAATCCAATTGCTGTTCCATGGCATGGCAAAGACGTTAGCTGAGAACCTCATTATCTTGAATAAAATATCTTATTTCTGACCTTCTGTGAAATTAAATGTGGCCATAGCCAAGAAGACAAGGATCAAAGTGTTGTCTGAAACTTCCTAAGGCATCTTTCAAGAGAAAGAGGCATTCTGTGTTGTAGGATGTGGATGTGATTTCTGGAACTCCAACAGTCATTTTGTAAACACAAAGGCAACCAACCCACTGAACTAAAAATAGCGGCCATAATGAAGCTGATTTAGGACGGCTGAACTGTATCTGGAAAGCCCACCTATAGGTGGATTTCATGTGGGAGAAAAAGACATATTTTGAGAACTCTGCACCATACTCGGTCCAAACCACTGTATTTGGTGACTGTTGCATGGGTTTTTCATCTCAGCCCCAAGTTCCCAGAATAACAACTCATGAGACTCAAAATATAGTCCCAAATACCTAGGTCATATAGCTACTCTTTTCTTTGACAAGCTTATCACTTAAAATAACCCATTTACACTAATCTACATTCTGCCAGATGCCTGGTTACCTCTGCTCAGATACCATGTGTCTTTCCTCTTTCATGTCATCCCAGGCAAATCTCCCGTACCTGACTCCCTCCCAGAATCCTCTCTGCCTCCTGAATCTTCCACCTCCTATTTTTTGCCTCAACTATAGGCCATTAGCTTTCCATTGATAGGCAATATCCTTACATAAGCATAAGAGAGTCTGCTACAGGTGACAATTTATTTTCTGTATGCTTGGGTTAGTCCACAATTTAATTTTAATTAAAGAAAAAAATGTATATACAATTTTTTAAAACACACATTGAAACCAGGCATGGTTGTGCATATCTGTGATCCCTGCATTCAGGAGGAAAAGGCAGAAAAATTTGAGTGTGAGGCCTGGCTGGCCTGTATAATGAGATGATGGCTCAAAAAAAAAAAAAAAAAAAAGCA
The DNA here is from genome assembly GCA_907169655.1 of Acomys percivali. Taxonomy (NCBI): domain Eukaryota; kingdom Metazoa; phylum Chordata; class Mammalia; order Rodentia; family Muridae; genus Acomys; species Acomys percivali. Next base: position 95,030,647 of record OU015752.1, read on the forward strand.
AAATAAAAAAAATAAACATATATTGAAGATGAAAATATTTTACTACTTTTTTGCTTTGCTTTGTTTTGGTTTGGGTTGGCGGGGGTGGAACAGGTTTCTCTCAATCAATAGACCAGGCTGGCCTTGAACTCAGAGAACTACCTGCTTCTGCCTCCTAAGTGCTGGGATTAAAGGTCTACACTCGAATCATCCAGAAAAATTTTTATTACATTTTTACTTATTAGTTTTGTCTGTGCATGTGACCACAGGCCATGTATATGGATGTGAGAGGACAACTAGTGAGCGTAGGTTATCTCTTACACACCCATGGGTCCTGGAGATTAAACGTGGGTCCTCAGGCTTGGTGACAAGTACCTTTACCCAGCCACCCACCCCCCAAATTTGTTTTTAAATGTTAACATCATTCCTTCTGATACTAGGAGTGTGTATGGTTGTCTTCAGGCTTTATCTTTGCATATAAGTCAAATTATCCACACTGAGCCTTAGCCATCTAAATTCTTGTTTGTTTGTGGAAACTTTACGATTTTTCTTTCTTTGTGGTTGCCCTCCTTCTGACCACACACAGCCCCAGTGTGAAAGGAGAACTCTTTGTAAACCAAACAAAGATGAGGCCCTGCCTCTTTCTTCATTCTCTGTTGTTATTTGTTTGCTTGCTTGTTCTTGAGACAGGGTGTCTCTGTGTAGCCTTGGATGTCCTCAAACTCACTCAATAGACCAGACTGGTCTTGAACTCAGAGATCTGCCTGCCTCTGCCTCCCAAGTTCTGGGATTAAAGGAGTGTGCCACCATGTCCAGCTTCTTTTTCCACTCCTAATGCCTCCTTTTCTTTTCTTTTCTTTCTTTTTTTTTAGGGGGGTGGGGAGGGTGGGGTTTCCAGACAGGGTTTCTCTGTGTGTATCCCCGGCTATCCTGGACTCACTTTGTAGACCAGGCTGCCCTCAAACTCACTGGGATCCACCTACCTCTGCCTCCCGAGTGCTAGGATTAAAGGTGTGCCCCCAACACACACACACACACACACACACACACACACACACACACACACACA
>OU015752.1:95031704-95066393 GCA_907169655.1 Acomys percivali
CACACACACACACACACACACACACACACACACACACACACACACACGGCTAATGCCTCCTTTTCACAAAGGATTTCTCTCCCCATCAGCAACCTTAGCTCCTGGTTGGGATCCTCAAACAAAACCTGGTTCTGCTGCTAGCTCTTCCCCAGTGTCTTAGGAACCACGCTAGAGGCCATAATCAGCATTATTCTGGGTAACTACATGGTCTTATTCATCACAGCACGGTCTAAACTCACTAAAAGTATCCAAAACCCCCAAATTTGGAGGGCATCTATGTTTCTCTCTTGATATAAAAGCATATATCCTGTTTTCCTCATGCTTAATTTCTCTAATGCTGCGGTAAAAATTACTCTGACAAAGTTAAAACAAGAACACACAGCCAGTGAGTGGTGGCACCCACCTTTAATCCCAGCACTCGAGAGGCAGAGGTAGTTGAATCTCGGAGTTCTATGGAGCGAGTTCATGGTTTGGGAAAGGGATCAGAAAGCTCTTGTTTCACAGCTTCCCATGAGACAGAAATCAAAGTGATAGCCAGGGCTACCATCAACTCCAAGTTCAACTGGGACAGGGTGGCTGTACTCCTAAGCTCTGCCCCACACTTCTTGACAGGATTCAGGACCTAAACACTGTTGGGTTGAAGGTCACGGGGGTCTTGCTGTATGTTGACCGGAAGCTATCACTGGTTCCTTGCCATGAAGCGTCTTCATCGTGGCAGACACCTTCTTCAGAGCACACAAGAAAGCACAGACAAGAGCAAGAATGAGACCACGGTGACAAGAGAGGGACAGCTAACAAGGCAGAATGCACAGCCCCTTGTGACTCAGCACGGAACCATCATCCCACAGCTGCTGTCCCATCCTATTCATGAGAAGCAGGTCATGGAGTTCTAGCTCAAGTACAAGAAAAGGGGGGGGGGGGGGTCCAACGATGGATTAAGAGGAGGGGGGGGGGGGGGGGCACTGGCAACTCTCAGGAGTCTGCCTGTCTTATTAGGTCTCCAGTTCTAAAGTCCTTACAGCTTCCTCCAGGAACTCTACCAGTACCCAGTACCTCAAGCGAACTGGACTCCGAATGACCTCTTTTTCTCCCCCCGGCCCCGTTGAGACAGCCCAAGAGTATTCATCCCTCTTTTCTCTTTGCAGCACAACCCAATTTGGCTTGTGCTTTCAGAGAAGCAAAGTGGCAAGGGGAAGAAAAAGAAAGCTTGTGTGACTCTAAAGACTCAAAGGAGGTTCTGGTTTCCAAAAGAAATTCTGCCCCTGCCCCTGCCTCTGGTTAAAAAAAAAATGTTGTCCGGTACACTTGACCCTGGGCCCCACAGCATACTATTCCTGGTCACATTTGTTGCAGCCACGCTGTCTTCCTAAGAGAGTTATCCTGGCCTTCGCTGGAGCTCAGCTCCACAGAGGGACTTAAAAGGAAACAACAGCTCTTCGTCCAGAGCAATAAAAAGACAAATGAGTCATAACAGTCTGGATTCTCCACCAGCATAAGCAGTTCCGTGAATCGCCTCCATAAAAGCCCTGCCCTTCCATCCCAAGCTGTGTTCCAAGTGCCAAAGCCTTCCATTCAAGAGTTTTATAACTCAGCCCTGTGCTCAGAAATGTCACTGCACATAAGAGGGCCTTTGATCTCGGTCCATACCCAAGCCCAGAGTCTGCAGCGAAGCGTGGTTTGATAACTATCTAAAGAGAAAAGCGCTTTGGCTTCCTCTCATCTATTTCTATTCTACTTTTAATAAGCTGCTTAGCTTTAGGCATCTGCCCTCTGCCCTCCGAGTTTTATCTGAATCAGAAGCAAAGAGGCCTGTGGTTCTGCATTCTGAGAACTTTTAAAATAATGATGGTGGCCCATAGTCATAAAAGGCTTACTGTGTGCCAGGCACTGTCCTCAGTTTGTGCCGGTTGTGGGGTGTAGGAAGCTTGTGCAGATGGAAACACAGAGAAGCTCAGAGTTGCTGACAAAGCCGCACAGCCAGTAAAGGAGTGGAGTCAGGGTTGAAAAAGCCAAGAAGGCTGTTGTTATGTCTCCTTTTTCATTTCTGATTATGTTGATTTGAATAGTGTTTCTCTGGCGTTTAGTTAGTTTGGCTAACAGTTTGTCTATCTTGTTAATTTAGAGAAGTATGGGAGAATGGGGAAATAGAAGGATCCAGAGGGTCCTAGAAACCTACAAGAAGAACATTATGATGGGCAGATCTGGGCCCAAGGGTTCTGCTCAAACTATGGCACCAGCCAAGGACTATACATGCAGTAAACATCGAACCCTGACCCAGATCTAGCCAATGCACAGGACATTCTCCACAGTTGAGTAGAGAGTGGGCACTGACTTTCACACAAACTCTCGTGCCCCATATTTGACCATGTCCCCTGGATGAGGAGACCTGGTGGCACTCAGGGGAAGGATAGCAGGCTACCAAGAAGAGACTTGATACCCTATGAGCATATACAGGGGGAGGAGGTCCCCCTCAGTCACAGTTATAGGGGAGGGGAGTAAGGGGGAAATGGGAGGGAGGGAGGAATGGGAGGATACAAGGGATGGGATAACTATTGAGATGTAATATGAATGAATTAATTTTAAAAATTTTTTTAAAGCCAAGAGGGCATTTCTAGAATAGATCTTGCCCCTACACAATGAAAAGGAACAATACTCCATATAGACCCTCATGAAGTCGTAAGAGTGCCTTGGGTAGGGGCGTTGTTTTGTTTTGTTTCGTTTGAGACAGGGTTGTTCTGGTAGCCCTGGCTGTCCTGGAACTCGTTCTGTAGACCAAGCTGGCCTCGAACTCATAGACATCCTCCTGCCTCTGCCTCTTGAGTCCTGAGATTAAAAGTGTGAGCCACTGATGACCAGCATACATTTGACTATGTCCCCGGGAGGGGGAGACCTGGTGGCACTCAGAGGAAGGACAGCTGGTCACCGAGAAGAGACTTGATACCCTATGAGCATATACAGGGGGAGGTAATCCCTCTCAGGAACAGTCATAGCAGAGGGGAATAAGGGGAAAATGGGAGGGAGGGAAGAATGGGAGGATACAAGGGATGGGATAACCATTGAGATGTAACAAGAATAAATTAATAAAATTTTTTTTAAAAGTGTCTTTAATAAAAGAGAAACTTTGGAACAAACTCGTAGACCTAAAAACACATTCTTTTTCCAAGTATTGTATTAGAAATCCCTTCAGTAAGGAGGTGGATTGCCCACTTTGTACTATATGAAAACTTTATCTGAGCTTTCAAAGAGTCCACTTGAAGGCCCCAAGTCTGACTGAATTATGCTCCTAAATCTATTGTAAATAGATTTCTCTGGCTACATTGTCTATGCTAAAGCACTGTCTGATGTGTATAAAGCCCTGGGTTTGATCCCTAACACCAAAAATTCATGAGACACAGGGAGGGCTTTATTCTAGACATACTGGTAGACACCTGCAGTTTTTGCATGCAATAGGCTAAGTGAGACCAAGGCCACCCTGGGCTACTTAGTGAGTTTGAGGCCAGCCTGGCCTGTAAAGCAAGATCTTGCCTCAAAATAGTAGTGGTAGTAATAACAACAATAATAAATTAAAACAGAAAAGGCTTCCTGATTTAAATTAAAAATCTGGGCTGCTTAAATCATATTTTCACTAAGTATGGAAATACACAAAATACATCTAGGTCAGAAAATGATTGTTGTCATAAATAATCTGTTCTTTCAAACCTGTCAGTTAAGTTACTGGAGGTGGCTCAGGGGGTAAACTGCCCACTGTACACACATGAGGATCTGACGTGAGATTCCTAATAGTCAGAAAAACCAGGGGCAGCAGTACCTGCCTGGAACCCCAGCATTGGTAGAGACAGACGGAGACTCCCTGCAGCTAATCTAGCTGAAAGGATAAGATCTGGGTTCAGTGAGAGACCCTGCTTCAAAATACAAGGTGGCAGGGCTGGGGAGATGGATCAGCAGATAAGAAAAGATCACGCTCTTCCACAGGACCTGAATTCAGATCCCAGCACCCATGTCGGGCAGTTCACAACTGTGATCCAACACCTTCTTCTAGCTTCTGGCACGCACCCACCCATAAATAAAAATAAATAATTTTTAAAGGGTGGAAAGCAATAGAAGAAGACACCTGATATGGACTTCTGGCCTCCAAGGGCTCACATAGGGCCTGCAAACCTGTATACACACACCATAACTACCATAAATACACCATCCATACAAGAGATACATACCAAATTCAGTTACTTCAAATGGATCTCAGAGAGGTGAGTGTGATGGCACATGTCTGTAATGTCAGTAGTAGGGATGTGGGAATAGGAGAATCAAGAGTGCAAGGTCGTGGTGCACGCCTTTAATCCCAGCACTCGGGAGGCAGAGGCAGGTGGATCGCTGTGAGTTCGAGGCCAGCCTGGACTACAAAGTGAGTCCAGGACAGTCAAGGCTACACAGAGAAACCCTGTCTCGAAAAACCGGGAAAAAAAAAAAAAAAAAAGAGTGCAAGGTCATACCAAGCTACATTAAGAGTTCAAGGCCAGCCAGGAGAACCTGAGACCTTCTCTCAAGAAAGCACAAACAACTTTTGAGAAATTTGAGTAAAATAGAAGTAATTTTAATATGCAAATAACTAGTGCAGAACAATCTACTTTCTTCTACTGCTCTGGCTGCTCTATCTCCTTGGCCAAGAAACCTTAAGAGTTTCACTGAATCATTAAGAAATGGTGCTTTTTGTGTTGGTTGGTTGGTTGGTTGGTTGGTTGGTTGGTTGGTTGGTTGGTTGTTTTTGTTTCTGGTTTGCATCTGGTTTTTCCAGACAGGATGCCTCTTTGTAGCCTTGGCTGTCCTGGAACTCACTCCATAGACCAGGTTGGTCTTGAACTCACTGGGATTAAAGGTGTAAACCACCACTGCCTGGCTCTGTGTCTGTCTCTCTCTGTGTGGGGGAGGGCGGGGATGTGGTAGTGGTGGTGATGGTGGTGGTGGTGGAACACAGGTCCTCATACACACTAAACAAGTCCTTTTAGGAATGGAGTTGATGACACAAGCCTGTAGGTGTTCCAGACCCCCACTGGGGAAAACCATCACAGAGAAACTGCTTCTGGTGATGACATTAGGGCATGCTTGTCCAACTATACCTGAATCCTCTTAAGTGCTGTGCAGCTAAGAATTCCTACAAACTTACATTTCTGTTTAAGACTGTGTTGGGTTTCTCCCTCTTGTCTCCTAAGGAGTCTGGACTAGTTCAGAAAAGGTTGGCTCTCAGACTCAGCTCAGTTGCTATGACCACAGTGGATAATTTGAATCCCACAAGAGCTGGGTATTTCAAAACCATAGCCATGAGCTGAATGTGTCAGCTCAAACAAGCCATCACTCTGTAGTGTGTATACAGCTGGAGCTGTGTTAGGGAGCGTCTCACAAGACCTGAGCCATCAAGTGGAGATCATAGAAATTAGTCCAGAGCACTGGTTCTCAACCTGTGTGTCACAACCTCCAAAAGACCATGAGAAAAACACAGGTATTTACATTATTATTTGTAACAGCCACAAAATTATAGTTATAAAGTAGCAGTGAAAATAATTTTATGGCCGGGCAGCTGTGGTGAATGTTTTTAATCTCAGCACTTGGGAGGCAGAGGCAGGTGAATCACTGTGAGCTCGAGGCCAGCTTGGTCTACAAAGAGAGTCCAGGACAGTCAAGGCTACACAGAGAGACCCTGTCTCAAGAAATCAAAAAAAGAAAAAAGAAAGAAAGAAAGAAAAAGAAAAGAAAGAAAAAAGAATTTTATGGTTGAGGATCACTACAACATAAGGAACTGTAACAAAGGGTCACAGCATTAGAAGGGTTGAGATCTATTGGTTCAGTAAACAGCACACACCACCATCACCATACCACGCATCAAAAACACCACACAGTTTCTTCTTAGAGGAAATAATCCTGAGCAAAGGTATGAATCATTAGCTGCCTATACTTAGGGGCTTCCCCCACCCCCACCTCGGTAATATCTGAATTAAGTGGAGAACAATGAACAGTCCATCCGTTGGTTAAAAAACAGCCACATCTTCCCTGATGTTTCCCATGACTCAACTCCTGAAACGCAGGCCGCTGCAAGTCAGGACCGCGCTTCCCAGGAGAACCTAACACCTAAGAGGCTGGGAGGTTCCCCTTCTCTGTCAGCATCAAAATAATTCTACCTTAGGTCTTCTACTGAGGACTCAGCATGACTCAGGCATCCACTCCAGAATACCCGCCTATTGCATAATTTCAGGACTTGATTCTACGTACAGAGCAGTATAGGAAACATATGTGTGTGTATGTCTGTGTGTGTTTAAGTGATAATTATATTAAATGATGTGCCTGTCCACCCCAATGGAAAAGTTCATGACAAGTCATTTTCAAGTTCACCTGTTCTCCTCCCTCTCCAGGGGATTAGTCACTCTATGCCTTTAAGGTTGAATATTCTCTTACATTAAATAGAAAAGGTAGCAATTGCTGCCTGGTGAGATGGCTCAGTCAATAAAGTGCTTGGCATGCCACCATGACAACTTGAATTCCATGCCCAGTGCCTGCATAAAAAGCCAGGCATGGCAGCACAAGCCTGTAATCTCTGCTGGGGAGACAGAGACAGGTAGATGCCTGGACTTCACCGGTCAGCCAGCCTGACCCTGTTAGTGAGTTCTGGATTCAGTAAAGACTCTGTCTCAAAAAGTAAGGTGAAAAGCAAGTGAGGAAAATGCCTATGTAGACCTACATGCTCATGCATACATATAAAATAAATGTAATAATTGTTGCATGTTATGTACACCCACTATATCCCAACCTTGCTGTCGCCACTACTAGGTGACAAATCCTAAGAAAAGTTGAGCTCAACAGAGGAGTTGGACTCCAAGGCATAATGTGCCACCAGCTTCCCTCAGTGCTTATGTGAGCAATCCTGCAGAAGAAATGGGGCCAAGCCATGTCAGTGAGTTCTCAGCAATGAAGCAGTTGCCATGACTTCAAGCTGGACAACAGATGGTCAAGGAAAAGGATTGTTCACATACTGTCGGGACTGATGAGTCACTGCTTCTAAGCCCATCCTGGGGCTGGTGAGATGGCTCAGTGGGTAAAGAGTTCCCAAGCAAGACTGATGACCTTTATTCAATCCCTTGCACCCACATAAAGATGAAGGAAAGAACCAAGCTATAACACTGACCGCTACATGCACACCACAGCACACCTTGTTAAAAGTATTATAATAAAGGATAAAATTCAAAAGTGAGCTGAGCTGGGTGTAGTGGAACACACCTTTAATCCGAGCACTTGGGAGGCAGAGACAGGCAGATCTCCTTGAGTTTGAAGTCCGCTTGGTCTTCATAGTGAGTCCCAAAACAGCCAAAGTTAGTCCATGAGAGCCTGTCTCAAAAATAAAATAAACTAAGCCCACCTGAACTATGCCTTCATTGTCTAGCCCTCAGGGGTAAGCAAAAATACAAAAATCCTTTTGGGTAACCTGAATGTCATCAGCAGATCTAAGCAGTGATATATGAAGCAATGTTATCACTATCTGTTCAAATCAAGCCAAGTTAAGAAAAGAATATGCAAGGCTGGCTCAACAGTTAAGAGCACTTGTCCATCTGTTAGAGGACATGCGTTCAATTCCCAGGTCCTACTTGCTGGCTCAGAATGGTCTATAACTACAGTCCTAGGGGACCTGATAGCATCTTCTGGCTTCCTCCAGGACCAGGCATGCACGTGGTGCACAGACATTAATTCAGATAAAACACCTGTACACAGAAAATAATATCATTGGGTTTTTATTTTAATTGAAAGGGGGGGCGGGGTGGCACACACCTGTAATGCTAGAACTCAGGGAGGCAGAGGCAGGCAGATCTCTGTGAGTTCAAGGCCAGCCTGGTCTACAAAGCGAGTCTAGGACAGCCAAGACTACACAAAGAAAAACAACAACACAAAGTTAAAACAATATGAAACTCAGACACCCTGTCTTCAAGTTAAAGGTGAAATAAGTGGCAGGGGTGAAGTGACTGGTGACATCCCTCAGCCTGTCCCCAGCGTCCACTCTCCGGGTTGCCCTTCGGTGGCTGTGGAAGCACAGCTCTTCTCTGGAACCTTCCTTCCCATGCTCCGGAGACCATCTCTCATCTTTTCTAACCAGACATCCCCATTTTCCTGTCGTGTTTTGACTTCTTCCCTGGTTTGTTCTCTCATTTTTGGTGCACACTTTCCACTTAACACAGCTTGAGGAAAAAAAAAAGTGGGAGGAGGTTACGTTAAACAGAATCTTTATATTCCACATGCTTGGAAATGCTTTTTAATCCCTCAAACTTAGATGATAGCTTAGTTATAGGAGTCTGGAATGGAAATAATTTTCCTCAAGATTATAGAAGTCTTGCGCTTTTTTTTTTACACTTAATTTATTTTGTATGTGTGACTGTGCTATAAATGAATGTGTGTGTGCCATGGCCCACATGTGGAAGTCAGAAGATGACTTGTTGGGCTCAGATCCCTTCATGGACCATGTGGGTCCCTGGAATTGAGCTTGTGTCATCAGGCTTGAAGGCAAGCACCTTGACGCACCGAGCCATCTCAACACCCCCTAAAAACAAGGAAGCATTATCTTCTTGCCTGCTGAGTTTGCTTTGAAGAGTCTGAAGCCATTTTGTTCTTAGCCCTTATCTTTTTCTTTCCACTTGCTTTGGAAGTTTGCAGTTACATTTATGGCTCTGTGGAATTTCTGCAATTTTATTTTCACCAACTTTACTGTACATTGACCTGGCAACTCATGTCCTTCAATTCAGAGAAATTTTTTTGAATTATTTCTTTGGTAATTTCTTCTTCTATGACTTTTCTGTTCTCTTGTTCTAGAAATTTAACTAGCTTGGTCTCCTGAAGTACCAGATGTGTCAAAGTTTGCATCTAGATCAGAGTTTTTTTGTTTGTTTGTTTGGTTTTTGGTTTTTTTCCGAGACAGGGTCTCTCTGTGTAGCCTTGGCTGTCCTGGATTCGCTTTGTAGACCAGGCTGGCCTCACTGAACTCACAGTGATCCACCTGCCTCTGCCTCCTGAGTGCTGGGATTAAAGGCGTGCGCCACCACCACCCAGCTAGATCAGAGTTTCTTAAACCTTATTCATTTATCCTTTTGCCCTAGAAATTTTTATGAAACCCCAGTTACATAGGTATATAAACTAGGCACACGAATCAAACACTTATTGATAATAAATCATTAAAAAGTATTTTAAAATTACTCTTTGTTACACATATAAGTTTGCTATTTATCAAAAACAAATAAAAATCTACATATTAATAAGATAATGTGCTTGTTTATTTTTGCATTAAAAAAATTAGAATTTGCCTGAGTATTTGGTACTGCGGGATGTGAAGCATCTCTGTGTGGTGTGATTGAGAAACATCCCCCATAGGCTTGGGTATTTGAACACGTGACTCCTAGTTGGCAGCGCTGTCTGTGCAGGTTAAGGTGGAGCAGACTCATACCATTTCCAGTTCTCTCTCTCCACCCCCCCCACTCTCCCCCTGCTCCTCCCCCCCACCCGTGTGTGTGTGTGTGTGTGTGTGTGTGTGTGTGTGTGTGTGTGTGTGTGTGTCTGCCCCTCTGCTTTGTGTTTGCCAGTAAGGGTGTGAGCTCTTAGCTTCCTGCTTCCACTTCCTGCCTGATGCTTGCTGCTGTACATCCTAGCCATGATGGATGCATCTCTCTAAAAACTGTAAGCCAAAATAAACTCTCCTCTCATAAGTTGCCTGGTCACTGTTTTATCACAGCAGTACAAAAGTAACTAAGACAATCTTCAGTGCTGTTCAGAGTTAATAAATACTATTATTTTATTTTTAAATTGGTTCTTGTGAAAGCCTGGGTGGTTTTGAACTCACGGTGTAGTCAAGGATGACCTTGAACCTCTCTGACCCTTCCGCCTCCACCTACTGAGTACTGAGACTACAGACATCTGTTGTTGCTGATTTATATGACTCTAGGGATCAAACCCAAGACCCCACTCATGCTTCACATACACTCTGCCAACTGAGTTATATCCCCAGCTGCCATCATGTAGCAATTTTTTTTTTAAATCAAACTCAAGGCAGTTGCTCAAACAGCAATTTTTAAAATAAAATGTTCTAACAGAATACAGTCTAAAAACATACTAATTTGACACATGTTGAAGAATGGTGTTGGGAATACATTTAAAATGTTTGTTTTAATCCTAACACTCAGGAGACAGAGGTGGGGGAATCCCTGAGTTGAAGGTCAGCCTGGCCTACATATAATGAAACCCTGTCTTTAAAAAAAAAAAAAAAAAAAAAAAAAAAGCATTTGTTTTCCTTAATTGAGTGTGTCTATGAGATCACAAAACTTTGAATATGTAGCAGAAACACTGTAATGCGTAACCCTGAAATCTGAGCCATAGTGTTTTAGTCGGGGTCTGTCATTCTTGGGTGCTATGCTCGCTCGTGTAGTGCAAAGAAAGCATGCTGTATATGGAGAACCGCATTTGAGGCAGGGTCTTGGTGGGTCGCCCTGTCTAGCCTGGATGGAACACTATGCATCATAGGCATGAGCCACCATGCTTGGTCCATGAATTTCATTTTGGATTACTCTTCAGTCTTTGTACGTTCAGGAAGCTTTTGCTGTTGCCCAACATTTCATGACTCCTACAGTCAATTTCATGACCCCATGAGGTTGTGACTCACAAGTTTAAGTCACAGCAGAGCTGCCGAGAGCTGTGAGTCAAGACTACTGGGGCCTACCGCTTTTGTTTTCATTTCATCCATTTTTAATATTTATCCTAAGTGTATGTATATGTGCAGGAGCGAATGTATGTGCACCATGGTGGGGGCAGGTAGTAGAAGTCAGAAGATGGAGTTGAGTCCTCTCGAACTGAAGTTCTAGGTGATTGTGAGCTGCCTGTGGGTGCTAGGAACCAGACTTAGACTTAGGTCTTCTGCAAGGGCGCAAGGGCAGCAAATGCTCTTGACTGCTGAGCCACCTCTCCAATCCATGTTTTTTTTTAAAGACTATTTATTATTATGTATACAGTGCTCTGCCTACATATACACCTGCAGGCCAGAAGAGGGCATCAGATCACATTATTGATAGTTGTGAGCCATCATGTGATTGCTGGGAATTGAACTCAGGACCTCTGGAAGAGCAGGCAGTGCTCTTAACCACTGAGCCATCTCATCAGCCCCCAAATCTGTGCTATTTAAATGGAGTCTGGAGAGTATCTGGAGATTTGCCTCTGTGAGACTCTTAGGTGAGACTGATTGTCTACGAGCAAGCTCTAGAACTCATGGAGGCATTGGAGAGATAGCACAATGGTGAGGCATTGGAGAGATAGCACAATGGTTACGGGGTAGCTGTGCAGCCATCCAGACCAAAGTCTCTATCCCCAAAACCCACACAAGTGCCAGAGGAGAATGGCGGCCTTCCTGTATGTCCAGCCTTGGAAAAGTGGAGACAGAATCCCCAGAGCAAGCTGGCTATTGAGATTAGCTGTATCTGAGAACTCTGGTTTTGACTGAGAGACACTGAGAGACACTGAGAGTTAATAAGATGAAAGAGCAATGAAAGATGATAGCCAAAGTCAGTGTAACACACACACACACACACATACACACACACACACACACATACACACACACACACACACATACACACACACCAGGACTTTCCTAAGGAGTCAGCACAGGCCACAATCAACCTTGTGCTATAGCTCTGATTTTTACGGCTGCTAACAAGGGATAAAATTCAGTTTAGCTCCTGAAGACCTGTAATTGCGAAGGATTCCTGAAGGAAGCCCCAGGTGAGTTCAGCACCATGGAGAGACAATATGGGAAGGAAACACGTTCTCCCTCTTAGCATAGATTTTGTTTCCTGTAAAGACAAACAATACAGAAAACGCAGCAGGGAGTGTTTGGCTTTGCCGGCAGAAGCACTGGCTGGGCATGCTGGGAACAGCGTGATGGCAGGACACAGCTGAGCTCCCTGCATTTTCCTGACAATGCCCATGAAGAAGCGTAATCAACCAATATGTCTCGCTGAATTCTTATGGTGTGTTCAGAGCCTGGTTCTTGACCTCTTAAAACTATTGTGATGCCTTATGGGTCAGTTTCTTTCCTTCAGGAAAGCATGCCACAAAGTAAAACTCACAGATAAGTAAAACTGACTTTTTGTTTTTTGGTTTTGTTTGTTTGTTTGTTTGTTTTTGTTGTTGTTTTGTTTTGTGTTTTGTTTGTTTGTTTTTTGTTTTGCGAGGCAGGGTCTCTCTGTTAGCCTTGGCTGTCCTGGACTCACTTTGTAGACCAGGCTGGCCTTGAACTCACAGCAATCCACCTGCCTCTGCCTCCCAAGTGCTGGGATTAAAGGTGTGTTCCACCACACTCTAAAACTGACTTCTTAAAGTACTTATATTTTATTTTCTTAATGTACATGTTTTGGCCAAAGAGATGGTTAAGTGGTTAAGAGTGGGTTTTGCTCTAACAGAGGACCCTAATTTAGGGTCCAGAACACTCATCAGGGACCTCAAAACTGTCTTAACGTAAGTCCAGCCCCAGGGGGACCCCTTTGCTGCCAGGCACAGACCTTAGGCAACTGCACTCATGTATAGCATACATAGGCACACATACACACATAATTGCACACAGACACACACAGACATAAACATACACACACACACACACACATGCTTTTTAAAAACATTAAATGTATGGGATTTTTTAATGTTTCTGAAAGTTATGCCATTGTAGTTTTAAACAGAAAACATGAAATAAAGTTAAATTGTGTTTGAGGATCATAAGCCAACATTACACACATCTACTTTTAGAATGTTAAGTAATAACCCACAAGACATTGAAGGAGTTTGTGGCTATTTGTGCCACACAGACATTAAAGAGAGCACAAATTTGGACTTAATATTTGGGCTTTACCATCCTCTGTCAATTGTCACCTGATTTCTGCCTTTATTGGTCCCATTTCAAGTTGTTCTATTTCACCTCTTCTTTGCTGTTTCTTCTTGCCATCGATTATAAAATTTATGAGTTATAAGAAACAAACCTAACAAAACTAAACTCAGTGATGGCCTAGGTACCCTGCCTGGAGACCAAATATGGGATGGGAGCTGGTCTTTCTAGTCATATCTGACAAGCTCCCAGCTGATGCTCAGTAAGATCCCAGACCTCACTAAGCACTCATGCAGTTTCCCAAAGAACTGTCTCTTCAAATATAGTATCTTTTTTTTTTTCCCTTCCAAATTGTCCCTTCGGTAGGTCTAGTTTGAAGCCTTCTGGGTCTGCCTTCACTCTGAGGGGATGTTTGGTCAATTCTCCCAGCTCTTTATCACTTCCTTCTATACAGGTGTTTTCAGATTCTGCAGTTATCCAAGTAATCCAGTAGGGTCATATAGCCCACCCTAATGATCAGGCCATCAATTTATTGGATGGGTAAGTAGCTGCTGTATAACCCAGCATGGCAGACTGTGCCTGAGATTCCTGCACCTGGAAGGTGGACACGGGAAGGTCAGAAGTTCAGAGTCATTCTCGTCTACATAGTAAGATCGAAATCAGTTTGAGACACACGAGATTCTGTCTCAAACAAAACAAAACCAACAAAAAAATCAAAAAACAAAGCAGAGCAAAACAAAAAGATTCTGCAAATACCCGTCAATGACTAAGCACCATCTATAAGTCAAATGCAATTTAGACAATGTTCTTTTTTTTTTTTTTTATCTTCTTTCATCTTCATGCTTGTGTAGTCATCAAGGAATGAAGAGCTCATGCATGCTCTAAGCTGGGATGGGGGTAAATAGACTCACGCCTTCAAGGTCATGTTTGCTAAGCTGGGTAAATGGGATTCAAGTAGTGGCAAAACACATTTTGTCAGACTATGTCCCATTAAAAGTAAGATGTGGGCTGTGGTGGCGCACACACTTAAGCCTAGCACTAAGGATGCAGAAGCAGGTAGATTTCTGTGAGTTCGAGGCCAGCTTCATCTATGAATTGAGTCCAGGACAGCTAAGGCCACACAGAGAAACCCTGTCTCAGAAAACCAAAATAAAAATGATGATGATGCTGATGATAATGATGATGATGATGATGATGATGATGATGATGATGATGATAAAGTAAGGTAAACAGTGATGTACAAGGAAAAATGGCAATCTATTCCTTATAAATACACACACACACATACACACAACCACAGCGAGCATATTGACACCTCCATCAACTGCATACACAGCCTTGATCTTCTTTTTTTTTTTTTTTTTTTTTTTTTTTGGGTTTTCCGAGACAGAGTTTCTCTGTGTAGCCTTGGCTGTCCTTGACTAACTTTGTAGACCAGGCTGGCCTCGAACTCACAGTGATCCGCCTGCCTCTGCTTCGTGAGTGCCGGGATTAAAGGCCTGCACCACCACAGCCAGCTAGCCCTGCTCTTCTTAGAGCCATTTTTAACCTCTACTAGCCAGAACTAATCAATTAGAGCAAGCATAAATTACAAACCTATGTGTCTTTGTTTGACTTATTTGTGAATTTCATTTGCTGCTTTACCACTTAGAAATATCAAACTAAACATAGCTAGAAAGATGGCCCAGTAGTTAAGAGCACCTGCTGCTCTTACAGAGGACCTGGGTTCAGTTCCCAGCTCCCAAATGGTGGTTTGCAAACCCAGTTCCAGGGCATCCAACATTCTCTTCTGACCTCTCAGGCACACATGTGGTGTACATACTCACATGCAAACAAAACACCCATACATAGGCTGGAAAGATGGCTCAGCAGTTAAGAGCACTGTCTGCTCTTCCAGAGGTCCTGTGTTCAATTCCCAGGAACCACATGATGGTTCACAACCATCTATAATGTGATCTGATGCCCTCTTCTGGCATGTAGGTATACATGCAGATAGAGCACTCACATAAAATAAGTAAATAAAATATTTTTTAAAAAACAAAAACAAAAAACACCGATATACAAATCTTATTTTTAATCCAACTAAAGAAGCAGAAAACCTGATGGAATTTAGAAAGATGCACAGGTAAAATCGAAAAAAGTAGACATACAATAGAACTGAGCAGCTCTTCCCTGCCATATCTTACATCCCTGGTTCATAGACTGGGGCAATTAAACACACACACACACACACACACATACACACACACACACACACCTTGAAATCTGTGCCATGTTTGTATTTGTGGTGGTCACAACTTAGAGATGCTACCAGTCTTTCGTTTAGAGTCCATGGATAATGCTAAACATCCTACAATGCATTGGACACACTGCTTTCTCCATAGCAAATGCTATGAAGCCTCCAATGTCGATGGTACTGCAGTAAAGAAGGCCTGACTGAGTTTATAAACACAAATAAAAGAGAAAGGAGGTTATATAGTTCCTACACATGCAGATGCGTGTCACCTCTCTGTCACATTGGTGGGGGAGTAGGGGAGGAGAAGAGGGGGAGCCTTGGCTTTGCTGTTTCCCATTGCCCACACACAGACTGCAGGAGGTCACATCTGGCTACATTACCCTTGTTTCCTACAGCTCAGAAGACCTGAAGAAGCATCTGCTACCCATAAATCCTGTCTCCGCTTAACTTTTGGCTGGTTTTCTCAGTTTCTGTCCAGCCACGAAAGACATAAGACATTTAGCAAAGAAATAAAAATAAAAAATAAAATTTAAGAAAGGGAAAGTGCAGTGGCAAGGGCAAGAGCTAGCCAGAATCAGCCAGGAAAACTCCTGCCCCACCCTCAGCAGCAAGCCTGGCTTTCACTGTTGGCAGTGGGTGTTCTTGTAACTCTTTTGTCCTTGGTTTTAAATGACCTCATCCCCAAAGCAGTATCCAGAGCAACAGAGCTGGCACCAGCTGGCATCTCCTTAGGACGGCAACATCTCAGCCCTCCTGACTCAAATCTCTTCATTTTGCCAAGATTCCCCCAGTGATTCAGAGGCAATGAATGGTTGCAATGCTCAGTGATAGGGTTTCTAAGGGGCAAGATAAAACTTCAAGGTGAACAGCTGAAGACAGATGCAAAGCTATCCATGTGGCGTGATATACAATTTCTCTGAGGGATGTAGGGTCCTCTTCGATGGTAGCTTGTAATAGAAATGTGAAGGAACGCGTAGAGAAGAGATAGGGGGTGCAAATGTCGTGTTACAGACTTCTAATGTTCCAAAAGGGTTCACTTTCACCCTGGGATACAGGAAATGTGTAGCCAGCATCTGAACAGCCACACAACCACATAAGAGATGAGGTCTGTGTCTGTAGCCAAAGATAACCTTGAACTTATATATCAATCCCCCGGCCTTACCCTCCCAAGTGCTAAGTTTACAAACATGAGCCATCTCCTTATCTTATTTTTTAAACAGAGAGCAAGAATTTAATTTCCTATTAAATGAGAAAAGCAGACTTGATCAGTATCTCCAATACAACATTTCACAATACCAAATTTGTATAAGAAAAAAGAGTGTGTGTGTGTGTGTGTGTGTGTGTGTGTGTGTGTGTGTGTGTGTATGGACTGACCTGGAACCTGCTATGTAGACTACACTGGCCTCAAACTCATAGAGCTCTGCCCACCACCATGCCTGACCTAAGTTATTTAAATAACTTGGGAATCAAATTGAGGTGGAAGAGGTAGGTTCAACTTCAGGTTTCACCAAATTGCTTTGGTTTGATTCATTCAATAAACACCAGTTCCCTGGCTTATGCAGAGTTACAAATTGCAAGGAATGTAACCACCCACACAGCAGCCAGTGCAGAGGCTTTGGAATTGCAGGCATCTCTTGAAAATTCAGGTTAAAAAAATAAAAGAGGAGCAGAATTTGTGGTGTGGGTAAGGAGGGACAGGCTGTGGGTAATATTATATTATATTATATTATATTATATTATATTATATTATATTATATTATATTATATTATATTATATTATATTATGAAGCCAGAGTTCCTGATATTGCGGCATGGTCCTGATTTCTGGACCCACAGTGCCCAGAACACAGGTTCAGTTTGACGTGAGTACTTACCTAAAGACCTAGCCACGGCTCACCATGAAAACAATTTGCTTCCTTTATTTTTGAGGAAGAGCTGCTATGTAATCATCATCAAACCCTTGAACTCAAAAAAAAAAAAAACCTGTATATCAACTTCCTGAATTTGGGGATTACAGCCTGCACCACACATGGCCCTGGCAAAAAGCTTTCAGCGGACAACCCAGATTTGTCAACAGCCCTCTCTGGCCTACTCAAAAAGTACAAGTCCTCTCTTTCAAGCAGACTACCAAGATGAGACTTGATAGTCTATGACCATATAGTGGGGGAGGAGGTCCCCCTTGGTCATAGACCTAGGGGAGGAGAATAAGGTGAAAACGGGAGGGAGGGAGGAATGGGAGGATACAAATGATGGGGTAACAATTGAGTTGTAATCTGAATAAATTAAATAACTTTTTTTAAAAATTGAAAGTGCAAGTCCTCATTTCCTAAGGCTCCCAGACTTCCGACGGCATGCCTAGAAACGGCCACTAGAGGCTGCCCGTGCTCCCCTCACCCAGGAACTAGAAGGCATGTTTGAGGGCGGGCTTTGTTCAGCCCCTGAACACTCTGTTCTGTCCTAACATCCCCATACTCTGCTGGGAGAAATCAACCACCAAGGAAATAAAACAGAGGTTTCTAGAAGCTGCCCCACCCACAAAAGGGTTCAAAGGCCATTGAACTTCCAAGCTCAGGGAACATTCTGAGCTGTGGAGTGAGGACTCAAGAGTCATGACAGAGGAACAGGGGAAGTTGCTCCTGAAATATGTCTGGAGAAATGTGAGCCAGTGAATCACAGCCCTGCCCTGGGCGGGGACCTAGGCATTCATCTAAGGAAGGGAAATGGCCTGGCAACCTTAGGGAGTACCTCCCTACCTCCCTATCCCCCACCTCCCCCCACCCACCCCCACCCCCGCCTACACTGCTTGGGACCCATTTTCCCTTGATTTCAAAACCTGGGCTGGCAGATGTTGAACAACTTGACTGTGGAAAGCTGGTAACAGTAGCAAAGCAAGACTGCTTCTTTGATTTGATTTGTAAATAGATCATGCAATCACATAATCCCATTACTCAGAACTCAAAAACTATAGAAAGAAAGGCTGGAGGCGATGGCTCAACCAAGAAGAGCATTGTAACTCTTGTAGACGACCTAGGTTTCCTACAGGGTCCCCAAATGGTGGCTCATAAATATTAGCAACTCCAGTTCTAAGAAGTTCTGATGCCTTCTGCTGGATTCTTTAGGCACCGTATAAACACAGAAAACAGACATACACACAGGCAAAACACCCATACACACAATTTTAAATTAAATAAATACAATCTTAAGTATAGGATGAGACCCAACAACAAGGTTTCTGTCCCATGTACCCCCAAATCTCCAGCTTTCTGTGTCTTCTGTTTCCACAAACTGTAGTAATCACCACTGTTTTGAGCACATTGCGTAATTTTGGGACTTTTTTATTTTCTCTGAAGTGGGGTTTAACGTACCCCCAGACTGGCCTCAAATTTGCTATGCAGCTAAGGATAACCTTTGACGTCTGATCTTCCTGACTCGACCTTGCTAAGTGCTAAGATTATAACCCTGCCCCACCATTCCCCATTCATACATTTGCTGAGCCCACGGCTTCAGACTGGCACTCTACCAACTGCACTATGCCCCCAAGCTCCTTACAGCATCCTTTCACGCATGCACCAGTTAACACAATACATATTCTTCCTTTTTTTTCTTCCATACTATACATACTGTTCCAGGTTTTGCTTTATTCCTATGACAAAATATCTCAAAGGCTTTTTTTTTTTTTTTGCACCGGCACATAAATGGCTTCCTCATTCTTTGCACAGCTGCACAGTGTTCCATTGTATTAAAATAAAGTGATTTAATTAGGCAGCCTTCTATTGATGGAAATCAGGCTGTTTCCCACCTATTGCTTCTCTAAACAATGCTGCAGTAACTTCAGACGCACATCCTTGTTCGGAAACCAGAGCCAGAAGACTCTAACCAACTCTAGTCTGTGTTCCTGGTGCTTTCAAGCCAAGGCAAGGCAAAATAGAGACGAGCTCCGGCCAGTGAATGCTCCCATCTCTGTCCCATGCCCATCTCCTATCTCCCCACTTTCCTTACCTAGTTATAAAGCCTATTTATATCTGAAACAGCCACAGACACTCTGGACAAAGAGCTCCTTCCATATCTTCTCTTTCTGTGATTGCTGCAACTGGGCTGAGCTAGAGACAAAAATTCTGGAGATGATCTGCATAAGTAAAATGGGATTTCTCCTACCCTTTGGATCACACTGTTTTCTCCGTGCCTTAGAGCAGTTCAGATCTTGCATACCATGCTGGCTAGTTTTGTGTCAACTTGACGCAAAATAGAGTCATCAGAGAGGAGCGAACCTCAAGAGAGAAAATGTTTCTGTAAGATTGAGGTGTAGGCAAGTCTGTAAAGCAGTTTCTTAATAAGTGATCCATTGTGGGTGGTACCACCCTGGGCTGGAGGTCCTGGGTTCTATAAGAAAGCAGACTGAGCAAGCCATGAGGAGCAAGTCAGCTCCCGCCATTAGGTTCCTGACCTCCATTAGGTTCCCGACCTGTTCGTGTTTCTGACCTGCTTCCTTCAGTGATGGACTGTGGATGTGGAAGTATAAGCCAAATAAGCCCTTTCCTCTCTAACTTGCTTTTGGCCCTGGTCATAACAATAATAGCCCAAACTAAGACACCTATGATAGCCTACCCCAGGCTTGGATTCCAGTTTAGACCTTGAAGAAAGACCCTGAGAAGCTACCTGCTGATTCAGAAGCAGGCATCTTCCACCATCTTTGGCTGTGATGTAAGGGCTAGCAAGTGATTAGAGCCCACACTAGACAGAGACCCAAGGAAGTCTACCTGCTGAGAGAAGCAAAAACCACCACCCAGGTTTTCATTTTCTCATCAGCCACGATTGTTTTGCCAAATCTTTTTATACTTAGTCTCAGGTTCACTTTTCAAAGTTTTTTTTTTTTTTTTTTATCCCTCAAAATAGGAATCAGGATTTAGAGAGTCTTCAAAAAACAAAACCAAGAGAGGTAAGTTGATTTTAGCCATGATTCAGATGATCTAATGTGGGCTCTGCTAGGAAACTGTCACTTCTTTAAGTGCATGTCAGTGATTTTTTTTTTTCCTGGTTAAACGGCATCAGGCAAGGCAGACACTCTTGCCTAATGGAGATGCGGGGATGGACACACCAAGTGTTTCAAATACAGCAAGAGGCACAAACCCAAAGTTATCCAAGCTATAATGCAGCTAGAAAACTATGCCTGGGTCTTCTTGAGAGAAGCATGTAGTGTGAAGTGGGGAGAAAGGAGGAAAGCAGGCAGCTCTGGGATTCCTTGAGGACATGACACTGAACCTCAAAGAACCCTCGGCAGAGGAGATCAACAGCAAGAGCGAAGGCCCAGTTGGGGGGGTACTGTGACCAGAAGCTAAGTTGAATTAAACACTTAAGAGTGCGGGGTGACTAGCAAGCTACTAGCTCCCGAGGAACAAGATTTAAGGGGGAAAGTTGAAACAGAACTGAATGAGATTTTATGTACTAGCCATTCCTCTAATCTTACCTTAATTAGGCTCTGATCTTACCTTAATACGTTCACCCTGTCCCTCTTCAACAGTTTGACTGACATTTCAGCAGAGTTCCCAGCAAGCTGTCCTCAACTGACTCAGCCCTTCTGTCTTATCTCTGACCCATGACCGCGTTCTGCTAATCACAACAGAGGCTTAAGCTGACTTTTAGAATCCACCAGCCTCTCACTGCTCTCCTATAATTCCTCTCTCTCTCTCTCTCTCTCTCTCTCTCTCTCTCTCTCTCTCTCTCTCTCTCTCTCTCTCTCTCTCCCCCACCACCCCTTTCTCTCTCTCTGCTTACTGGCTGTGAAAGGCTAGGCCATAGCTTTCTAGAAACCCAAATGTGCCAGTTCGGTTTTATCAACGTGGCACAAACCTACACATACCTGTCTGGAAAGAGGGAATCTTAGTTGAGAAAATGCCTCCATAAGGTTGGCCTATAAGCAATTCTATGGTGCATTTTCTTAATTAGTGATTGATGTGGGAGGGCTCAGCTAATCTCTGGGCAGGTGGTCTTAGGTTGTATAAGGAAGTAGGATGAGCAAGCCACAGGAGCAAGTCAGTAAGCAGCAGTCCTTTGTGACTTCTGCATCAGCTCCTGCTTCCAGGTTCCTGCCTTGATTGCTTTCCATGATTTACTCAGTGATGAACTATGACTGCATCCCACATGGCTTGCATCTCACAGATAGACTGTGTGTACATTGACAACACATTCTTTATCCATGTCCAAGGTCACACTGTGAGGAGCACGAAGCTGAGAGTCAAACCCAGCTCTCCATGCCTCGCCCCTTACATCATGCTGAGCAATCGTCTCAGTTTATTGAAGTCTCACCTAGGGCCAAGTTCTTTATATGCTTTCTTTGAGCTATAATAGGACTGAGCTAAAGTGTCAGCATTTCAGAAACCTGCCACTTCCTTTCCACCCCAAATAAAATTAAGGGAAATAAACCCTTTCTTCCACAAATTGCTTTTGATCATGATGGGGTTTTGTTTGTTTGTTTGGTTGGTTGTTGGTTTTGTTTTTCAAGACAGGGTTTCTCTGTGTCGCCCTTGTTGTCCTAGACTCATGCTGTAGACCAGGCTGGCCTCAAACTCACAGAGATCTGGCTGCCTTTGCCAGAGTGCGCCACCACTCCTGGCATTGTTCATGGTGTTTTAGTACAGCCAAAGAAACCCTAAATGAGATACCATCAGATACCACCTTCTGCCTAAGAATGGAGACACAGGGAGACCTTGTCTCAAAAGAAAAAAAAAAGTTTGTCTTCTTTGACTCTCTGATAATATTTTAAGATTTATTTATTTATTATTATGTATACAGTGCTCTGTCTGCATGTACACATGCAGGCCAGAAGAGGGCATCAGATCACATTATGGATGGTTGTGAGCCACCATGTGGTTGCTGGGAATTGAACTCAGGACCCCTGGAAGAGCAGTCAGTGGCCTTAACCTCTGAGCCACCTCTCCAGCCTTAATAATGTTTTCAAAACCTACTCAGATTTCATTCTGACTAATCAAATTTGAGTATCTTACTTCTGCCCCCTGCTCTTCTCATAACAGCTCCAAACATGTTTCCTCATCTGTAAAGTGAGCATAAAATAAATATTCCCCTACACAAATGATCAAACTAAGGCACTTGACACATCACAGGCACACAATGAATGTACACTTCCTTCTTTTAAATAGCCAATGTCTTTACCCAAAACGAGGTTAGGGCCAGTACCATGGTTCAGTGGGTGAAGATGTTTGCCACCAAACCTTATCACCCAAATTTCACTCAAGGACCCAAATGGTAGAAGAGAAGCAACTCCTGTAAGTTGTCCTCTGACATCCACACATGTGTACACACACACACACACACACACACACACACACACACACACACACACATTCAAACATACACACACAGAGAAATGGAGTAAAAATGAATTTTATTTTCATATTACCTAAAAATCAAAGACTTAATAAGATGTTTTTACAAATACAGAAAGCAGGCCTGGAGAGATGGCAGTTGAATTGTATCATCTCTCCAAATAAGCATGAAAAATCCACCAACTGTTTCCTTTTCTGTGATAATATGTATATAGGGAGCCTGGCAGTGGTTACAGAGCTTGACTCTGCTTTGCATATACTAAATACAGACTCTCCTACTGAGCTCCACCCTGAACTCCTGAGCTCTGTAAGTCTCAAACATGACTGTGGATATAAGGGAAAGGATACATGAGTGCAAGTTAAGGGCCTATTTCCTATTCCAGACTCTGCTCAATGTTCCCTCCCCTACACCATGAAATCACCAGGAAAGGAAAGAGATGCCTGAGCTCCCAGCTCCTGTCCAATTTTAGCTCTAGGTGTTGGGGTCATGTGGAAGTGGCAGGTTTCTGAAATGCTGACATGCTGACACTTTAGCACTTGGCTCAGTCCTGTTATAGCTCAAAGAAAGTATATAAAGAACTTGGCCCTAAGTGAGAGTTCAATAAAATGAGGCAATGCTCAGCATGATGTAAGGGGCAAGGCATAGAGAGGCTGGGGTTTGACTCTCAGCTTTACAGTCCTCATAGTATAACCTTAGGCATGGGTGAAGGATGTATTGTCACTGTATATTCCATCTGTGAGATGCAGGCCGACTCATCCTCAATACAACATGGTGTCATACTCCATAGATGGCCACTCCCTTCTCCTCCATGGGGACCAGTTTCTTCCACTTGGCATCCGTAGAGATGCCCAGTTCAACATAACCACAACCCTGCCTGACCACCTAGTCATTTATTGGATATGCTCCTCCCTAGACAGTTTTTGTTTTGTGGTAGCATTATCTCCAGGCTCTGAAGCCTGTATCCACCCAGGAAGAACAGAAGGAACCATTCTCCTGAGTTCCCAGTCAATGTTATGTCATCTGGTGCCCATCACACAGACCAGGCAGCGTGTCACTCCGTCACACTTTCTCTCCCATCATCTTTCCCTTCCTAACAAAGGCAGGCTCTAATCTTTCCAGGAAATGTCTCCATCTCCAACTGGTGCTATCTCAGTCTCTTTAGTGCCCATGCCTGTGACTGAGTCTCATCTTTTTTTTTTTTTTTTTTTTTTTGGTTTTTCGAGACAGGGTTTCTCTGTGTAGCCTTGGCTGTCCTGAACCCGCTTTGTAGACCAGGCTGGCCTCGAACTCATAGCGATCCGCCTGCCTCTGCCTCCCGAGTGCTGGGATTAAAGGCGTGCTCCACCACGCCTG
This sequence comes from Acomys percivali, assembly GCA_907169655.1. Classification (NCBI taxonomy): domain Eukaryota; kingdom Metazoa; phylum Chordata; class Mammalia; order Rodentia; family Muridae; genus Acomys; species Acomys percivali. The sequence continues at coordinate 95,055,521 of OU015752.1, forward strand.
GCTGTTTGTTTGTTTTTTGTTTTGCGAGGCAGGGTTTCTCTGTTAGCCTTGGCTGTCCTGAACCCGCTTTGTAGACCAGGCTGGCCTCGAACTCACAGCGATCCGCCTGCCTCTGCCTCCCGAGTGCTGGGATTATAGGCGTGCGCCACCACGCCTGGCTCTCATCTATTTTCTACCCTTCCATCTTTGCTTTCTCTTGCACTTCCTGGGGCATTTCCTTCTCTTTTCAATTACTTTTTGGAGTCTTCCTTTGCGTTTGTGTTTGTGTTTGTGTTGCTCCTTTGCTGAGTCTCAGAGACCAACAGTAGAAACTCTAGTACTCTTTCCTTGGTACATTACTCATCTTGTTTGTGCTTGCTGTGCCGGGGAGAAATCCCAGGGACTGCCCCATGCTAGGCAAGGGCTTGCCCCACTGATCCATACCCACAGCCCACATAGCTTATTTTTATTTCATCATCTCCTCTCTCAAAGTAACATAAGAAAAAAAATGCCTTCAGAATACCTCCTAACCATTAGCTGAAGGCTTTAAGATTCAGAAGTACTCTGTAACTAGGTCGGCAACAGTATTTGTGTTCCCTGCAATGCGAGGAAGTAACTGGCTATAGGGTATGGTTGCAAACACCTATAATCTCAGTACACAGGCAGCTGAGGCAGGAGGATCTCAAGTTTGAGGACAGCCTGGACTGTAGGATCCTTTTTTGGTTTTTGTTGTTGTTATTGTTGTTGTTTTGGTTTTTCGAGACAGAGTTTCTCTGTGTAGCTTTGACTGTCCTGGAGTAGCTTTGTAGACCAGGCTGGCCTTGAACTCACAGCAATCCGCCTACCTCTGCCTCCCAAGTGCTGGGATTTAAGGTGTGAGCCACCATGCCCAGCTATAGTAAGGATCTTGTCTCAAAACAAAACCAAAATAGACATGGTGGTGGTGTACTCCTACAGTCCAAGCGCTTAGGAGGATAAGGAAGGAGTGAAAGGACCTCAAAGCTGGCACAAGACACTCCAAGACCAAGTTCTCAGCACAAAGGAGGTTGATTTGCCCCAGAGGGAGCAGAGGGCAGGGAATGAGAGACAAAGACAGGAGATAGAGGCCGAGGGGGGGGGGGAAATGGATATTTGCCCCAGAGGGACAAAAAAAAAAAACTGGCTCTGGACAGAGAGGAGGCGTACTTGGCCTATTGGCAAATGGCAGTTTATAAAGGTAAAAGGAAAGCTGGGCATGGTGGTGCACGCCTATAATCCCAGCACTTGGGAGGCAGAGGCAGGCGGATCTCTGTGTATTTGAGGCCAGCCTGGTCTACAAAGTTAGTCCAGGACAGCCAGAGAGAGGTACACAGAGAAACCCTATCTCCACAAACCAAAATAAGTAAGTAAATAAATAAAGGTAAAAGGGGAGAGCCTGAGTTAGGATGAGGTGTTTGATTTTATTGGGCATGTAAATTAGGGCAGCCAAAGGGAGAATTTTGATTGTTAGACTTCAGTGTTTGATAGCTGGACCTCAGCAGTCAGCCTCAGAGAAAGCAAGTGACTGAATAAGGGAATAGACCTTGGTGGGCTAGCTTTAGGAATGTCATCTAATGAGTTCTGGCAAGGAAACGCAAGAGGAGAAAGACAAGGCCCGCCAGAGTCAGGTTTGCCATGCCCAGTCCTGCTGGAGCCCCTTCAAGGAGGATTGCTGCAAGATCCCATCCAGCTGGGATACATAATGAGTTCAAGGCTAGCCTAGGCCACATAACAAGACCTTTAAAACAAAACAAACCTTCGCTGGATGTGGTAGCCAGAGCACTCAGGAGGCAAAAGTGTGCAGATACCTCTGAGATCTAGGCCAGCTCGGTCTACAGAGTGAGTTTTAGACCAGCTAGGAATACCTAGTGAGACTTTGTCTCAGAAACAACAAAACAAATAACAACAAAAAGACCACGATGCATACAATATGTAAACGCAGGTACCCAGATATCTGTGATTAGTCAGCTATTGGTGTGAAGGATGCTGACTCTACACTCCCCCAAGTTTGGCCTCTCACTTTTCAGAGAAAGAGCCTAGTGTTCTCTAAAGAGATAGCGGTCACTCAGAAAAGCAAAGCCCAGGGGCAGCCAGCCAGTACTGTGCATGGGGGAGGACCACAGACAGAACCTCCCTCCTAGTGACTCCTGTTTTCAGAAAGTAACCGTTGTGAACCTGAAGGCTGAATGATCAAGGACTTCTGAGACCAAAGAGGAAAAAAATCAGAAACAGGATCAGCAAATACTGTAAGTACAACACATTTCCTCAAACAGCCCCCTCTCTTATCCTAAGAGACCACAAGGGAAGTAACTCCTCCATTTGGAATCAGAACGCTAGGGTAAGGAGACACTCACAGCCTTGACCCAAACTCAGCAAGTTCAGCATGCGTGTAGAATGTGTTAGGCCATGGAGGGCATGAATGAGGACTGATTGGATAAGTGGATGGATGAATGAAGGAGAGAGACAGAGAGAAAGGAGTCAGGAGAAAGGAGAGGCCGACCCAGAAAGACCTTGTGTTGGCAAGGATTCTTCTCTAAATGGGCCGTAAGCTTCTAGCTCCTAGACAAGCCCAATTTTTCTAGCGAATTCTAATAAGTCTGGGGATGGTAAATATTTGTTCAGTTCCGTGTGCAGGTTATAAAAGCTTTTTGTCTATGAAGCCATTTCACCCACATGTTCAGTGTTGGTCCTTTTGTCATATTCATTTTGTGCCATAGTCTGGACTGTGAATGGTCTCCAAAGGTCCATGTGTTCAAAGCTCAACTTCCAATCCATGCCACTATTGGGAGGGGATGACTCCTGCAGGAGGCAGGCCCAGCGCGAGGAAGGTAGGTCATTGGGAGCGTGCCCTTGCAGGGGATACTGGAAACCTGCCCCACGTCCTGCATATCGTGGGATGAACAGGATTCCTCTGTCTCATGCTCTCAGCATGATGTACCGCACCATTCCAGGACCAAAAGTAAATGGACTGAAGCCCGAGACCATGAACCACAATAAATCTCTTCTCATTTTTAGATGATTTACTGGAGCTATTTCTAGTAATAGAAAGCTAGCTAACACATTCCATAAGGGAACATATTTAAATACAGAGAGGTTGAGTGACTGCTTCAAGTCTACACAGCTAATGAAGGGGTGAAAGAGGAAGGAGAGAAATGTAGAAATTAAAGTAAGAGAAACTTGGGGTGGAATCTTGGCCCAATCATCCACTAGCTCTGTGACCTTTTTGGAAGTTATTTCAAGTTCCTGAATCACATTTGTCTCATTGGAAGAAAGCAGGCCGCGTCTACGACGTAGGGTTGCTGTGTAAGACTTAGTTTAATCTTGGGCCTTTGGGTATCCAGTAATTGAAGGACTAGTGATTTGGACTAAACTTCCTGGTGAAAATATAAATATTCTGATGCCAGGTGGTGGTGGAGCATACCTTTAATCCCAGCACTCGGGAGGCAGAGGTAGGCAGATCACTGTGAGTTCAAGGCCAGCCTGGTCTACAAATTGAGTTCAGGACAGTCAAGTCTACACAGAGAAACAAACAAACAAACAAAAACATTCTGGCTAATTTCCCTTCCTTCCCACTTTTTCTTTCCTCTTCCCTTCACCTCCCCCTCCCTCCTCTTCCTCCTCCTCCTCCTCCTTCTTCTTCTTCTCCTCCCTCCCTCCCTCCCTCCCTCCCTCCCTGGGAGGCCTCTCACACACTGTGGAGCATCTGACACTGAACTTTTGACCCTGCTTGCACCTCCCCAGTGCTGTGATTATAGGGACACACCACTGTAAGAAATGTTTTTGTTATTTGTTTGCTTGCTTGCTTGCTTGTTTGTTTTCTATAAAAAGTAGTTTGTCTACCAAGGTTAATATTACATTAATCTCCCATTTTATAACATTTCTATGTAAATGCAGCCCCCCTCCCTCTACCTCAGGAGTTCTGAGATTACCACACCCAGTTGATGTGGCTTTTGGGCTCAAACCTTGTGCTTTGTCCATGCTAAGCATCCACTGCTGGTCTATATTAAAAGGCTCTGGTGAGACACAAAGTGACCAGATCAGACTGAATCTGCAGCAAACAAACTCAAGTTTATTGGTGCAGCTCTTGGGAGAGGTTCACTGGCTCCAAGGGACAGGGCTAGAGAAGTCTCAGGACCAAACCACCCCTCCCCCAAAATGAGAAGTTGTAGGACCCAAGATGAATGGTTCTTACAGTCCAGGGCAAGTGGAAGGGTGATGTGTCAGGCATTTTCCATATAAGGTCCTGGTTCGAGTGCCTGGTGGTCATTGGGAGCAAGTATGTGACTGTGCATGTGTGTGTGTGTGCATGTGCGTGTGTGTGTGTGTGTGTGTGTGTGTGTGTGTGTGTGTGTGTGCTGTCATCACCCAGAACTCTGCTTTGGCACCTTCCAGGTAAGGGAAGGAAGCTCCTCAACGCAGGAGGAGCTCTATCTAGGAGAGCGTGGTCTTTCCAACCCGTGCCATGCTGGTCTTTGTCCCGATCTGTCCCAGTCTAACATATATTACCTGACTCTTAAGCTAATACTTACTACTAAATTAACACAACAAGGAGACAAAGTAAGGAAAAGGTGCAGAAAAGCAGATTGAAGGATTAAAAAAAAAGAGGCATTTGTATACCATCCTTCCGTCGCGTTGAAATGTTCCACACACCTTCTAGTTTTTCCAGTAGTTGCTTCTTTCATGGCAAGCATCACCATTGTCAACCACAAGGTCCTAAAGACAGATGGCCCAGGTTTAAATCTTGGCTCTGCCCTCTGAAAAAAAAAATAAAGAAAGAAATTGCACAATATTGTCTTATGCTTTATTCTGAGGAACAAATGAATAAATGCACAGAGAATGCTCAGTGCTACAGCTGGCCAGTAAGAAGTCACTACGCAGGCTGGGTGTGGTGGCACATCCCTTGAATCCCAGCATCCAAGAAGCAGAGGCAGCAGAATGGATCTCTGTGAGTTCGTGCCAGCTGGGTCTACCTAATTCCAGGTGAACCAGAGCTACATAGAGACCATGACTCAAAAAACGTCACTATATGATGGTGGGGTGCAGATGATTTTCTGAAATGCTTATGATCCCTTTCCTTATTTGTCAAGTTGTATCAATCCTTTACAATGTAGGTCAAATATTACCTACCCCTCAACCCTTTTTTTTTTGCTTCTATGCACTGAACCACTTCACAGACATGTCTCTCAGAGAACCCTTAGCACAAAGGTTCTCAACCTGTGGCTTGCAACCCCTTTGCTGGTTCAGATGTCAGATATCCTGCATATCAGATATTTACATTATGATTCATAACAGTATCAAAATCACAGTTATGAAGTAACTATGTTTGGGTGTCACCACAACATGAGGAACTATATTAAGGGGTCCCAGCATTAAAAGGCTGAAAACCACTGCTTTAGCACAAGGTGTTGCAACAGCACATTGACATTTTTGCTTCATCCACAGAACTATACCTGTTCAAAAATCCTTTCTACTGTGAAAGCATAAGTTACTAGAGCAGAGCTTGACACATAAGAGGTGCTTAGTAATGTTTGGCAAGGGAGTATATTGATTTCACTTGCCTTAATGGAAAGGTTTCCTTTGCAGCAACTTTCTTTTGAGGCTCCTGCCCTCTGTTTTGTGCTCATATTAAAACAAAACCATAAAGCATTGTCCAGTCACTTGAATTGTTACTATGAAATAAAAACTTCCAAGCAACTACCCCCATAACTTATCTGCCTGGGTTTTTTTTTTTTTTTTTTCTTTTATGCATGAACCACACGGTGTCTGGAAAATGGCTAAACTACCATAAAAACGATGCTGGCAAACATATGGCACTAATGAATCATGAGGTAAGTGACCAAGAAAAATTCTTCCTGCTTTTGTGGGAATGTGGATTTGAATCAATTCCCTGGTTCTGCTGCATTAATGGGAAGAATACTGACCTTGGGGTCAGAAGATTGGAATTTAGATGCCAGATTCACTCCTTATTTGTTATGTGACTGCACAAAACTTAGCCTTCCTAAACATCACACTCCTCACTCATAAGTTGGGTGGTACATATCAAACTGTGTTTGCTGTGAGGTCAGTATGTTGAAGCAACTATCAATGGCTGAATGTTTTTAAATTATAAAGACAGTCAATTGGGCTGGTGTTTGGAAGGTAGAGGAAGAACGATCAGGAATTCAAGGTTATCCTTGACTACTGGAGACTCTTCTCAATAAACAAAAAAACAAACAACAACAACAACAACAAAGATACTTGACTGTAGTTGCCAATGCTAGAAAGGGTTCTCAACACTCAATGGACACCCTGGCTTCCCTTATAAGCAAACCAAGAACATTCTCTCGGAACAAACTGATAGGTGCAAGGACCTCGGTTTGATGCACAGAACTGAAACAAACAAAACAAGAAAATAAACCTCTTTGGAATTTGAATACCTCCTCTGGTTTGAAAGTTTGGCAAATGTCTAAGCTCAGGTCCAGAGAAAACAGCCCTGGAGGGATTTGTTTGGGGAACACGTAGGAGGGTTCATGCTTTCCCAATGACTGGACGTGCTCTGACACATCCATCCACGGTAACAAGTGGAGAGGCGTGGGCTAACCCACCTGAGGCCTGGGAACAGCCAGAAGTCAGTAGAATGACATGGAATTGAACATCAACTTAGAAATACCCTAGAGTAAAAACTTCCTCCTTGCAGGAGACCCATGCCGGGCCACAAGAGTCAGAGCCAAGGGATTCTAGTCTAAATCATTCAAGAGCAGAGTCCAGCTTTGGAGTTCCATTTGCCCATCCTAATGGCCCATCTAGCTGAATCCTAACATTCTTCATTTTGAAAGCCAAAGCAAGTTCACAACACGGTGAGGCCATTCCACTGTGGCCCTGCTTTGTCGATGGATACAGTATTATTCCCCTAGTTGTATATTCCCGCAATTAAAGGACACTAAAATGTAATATTTATATAGGATTAGTAGGAATCCACAGGAGCTGAGACCCAAAGAGAAGTGACACACCCCTAGGAAGCAGTTGAGTTGGACCAAAGTCCAGGTGCCTTCGTTGCTAGCCTAAAACCCCACCTTCTCATCCTCCGCCCTCCCAAACCAGTGAACCTGAAGAAGCCAGATGTTTCCATTCCATTCCATCAGCTGTGCTCCAAAGAGAGGGTGGAGCTGGGTCAGAGGGAAATTTGCTAAGTAAACAATCTAGCCAGCTGCAAGGCAAGTCAAACCTCCTACTAAGAGAGACTGTATGGCATTCATCATCTCAGGGAGGTCCAGGATGTCAGTACATTTACTGGAGTTGCATCAAGACCAAATATGTTTGCCCAACCAGTTCTATTCCTCACTACTGTTCCCCAAGCAGGTTAGGAATTGAACCAAAGGCTTTGTGCATGCTTGACAAGCACTCTACCAACTGAACCACAGCTCCAGCTTGGAAGCCGAGACCTTGATGACAATGGTCCAAACCAGCGGTTCTCAACCTCTGGGTCACAACCCCTCTGGAGTTGCATATCCTATATATCAGATATTTACATTATGAATCATAACAATAGCAAAATTACAATTAGGAAGTAGCAACAAAATGATTTTATGGTTGGGGACCACCACAACAGGAGAGACTGTATTAAAGGGTCCCAGCATTAGGAAGGTTGAGAACCACTACTCTAAACCCTATCTAACTGTCCTTTAGTATTTGTCAGGCATCTCACTTTATCCCCACAACTCTCTGAGTTACACAATAATAATAGTTTACAATGAAGAAATGGAGACAAGAGGTTTGATGATATTCTCCGAAGTGGTAGAGCCATATGGCATTTGGTCCCTGTCACCAGTGGCGTTTGGTCCATCAAATTGAAAACAACATGTTGAAAGTCACTGAGTATGGCAAGGTTTATATTTACCAACTATTTACTTATAAACTATCTACATGCATGGGCAACACATGTAAATAAATGGTCCACTTCTAAGCAATGCCTTGGAAAAGGTAATTGTATTTTGAACATTCAAAAAAAAAAAGTTAATGGGCTTGGCGTGGTTTAATCCTAGCACTTGGGAGGCAGAGGCAGGCGGATCACTGTAAAGTTTGAGGTCAGACTGGTCTAGAAGTGAGTCCAGGATAGCCAAGTCTACATAGAGAAACCCTGTCTTGAAAAAAACAATGCAAAAAAAGGTTAACATACATATACCCATACAGACAGACATGTTTCAGTGGTAATTCTTCATTCACATCTAACCGGAAGATTAAAAGAAGATTATCTCCACTTCATCACGCCAAAATCACATGTGGATTGTTAAATTCCAGTCCAGTCTGCCCTTTGTGCTCTGGAGAAAATTTGTCTCAATGTCACTAAACTTCAAACTAGTTTAAGGTAATAAGTCCTATTTAGTCAGTGATTACAATTACGTACCAAGCAACTATGCTAAGCCTTTTAAATGAATTACTTCCCAGCAATTACAGGAGAGAATTACCATTATTAGCATCATCCCTAGGTGCCTGGATACATTGCACATGACCAGTGAGGAACAGAGCCATAGGCTAAACCAGCATGCTGTGATGTCATCCAGCTGTGATGAGGATACTTAGAAGCTATAGTCCAGAACCTCCCAAACTCCCCACCTTCACTGAGGAGGCAGCCGATCCAAGATCCAAGCTATACTGTGCGGTGGCACCCCTGAGATGAGGCACTGGATAGAATCCTAGGTCTGGTCATTAAGAATTGCCAGGAGATTCAGATGCACATATGGTAAAGATCATAAGAGCAGCGTCTGTCTTGTGGGTAGATGAGAGTCTTATCACCTTTTTCCAACAAGCCGGTTTGGGTAGAAGTCGAGCCTTTGTTTGTTTCCAAGGCAGGTTAACAGGTAGTAACACCAACTTCAGATTGACCTCATTCAATTGCCCAACAGCCTCTTCACTTATTGTCTCATTACCTGAGCACAATACCTTCCTGGTGCGCAGATAGTTAATGAGGTCACCATCCCACACAGGAAAGCTTTTATTCTTGGGCTGGGCTTCTGCTGGGGCCACTTTTTCCTCCTTTAAAAAAAAAAAAAAAATGCTCCAGCCACCTCGATGTTTTTAAATGGCTTCTTTTGAGCTTTTTTATTTCTTCTAATTAGGTCAGAAGCTTCTCCTGGACAAAGATTCTTTTCCTTACTTGACATCTCACCCATAATGCCTAGCATTCTCTTTGTGTCCAATAGGTCTTAGAAGTGCTTTGCTGGACGATTTATTTTCTCGACCTGACCTCCAACATAAGGAGAAAAAATTAAACAAGCAGAAAGAAAGGTGAATGAGCAACGGTCTGGATGTCGCCAGCTTCAGAAAAATAAATAATTCTCTCTGGGCATTTTGGTGAAGGATTCTTAATGGCCAATCACATTTTACCTACAAATGAATGACTTTCTGTTTTGTTTTTTGTTTGTTGTTATTGTTGTTGAGGCAGGGTCTCACTTTACTCTAAACCCAGGATAACTTGTAGTCCAGGCTAGCCTAGAACTCTCAGTGATCCTTCCACTCCCAGCCCCCCAAGTATTTAAATTACAGGTATAACATCCTCTACCATACTGGCGTGTTTTGTTTTGTTTTTTTTAATAGAGGTTTCTGGTAGCCCAGGATGACCTTGAACTCCTGATCTTTCGGCCTGTGAGATGGAGTGCTTGCAACACCATACCCAGCTATAGCAGCTTTGTTGTGTTTTGTTTGAGGCTGGGTTTCATTATGTATCTTTGTTTGGTCAGAGATCCGGTCTACTTCTGCCTCTTAAATGCTAGTATTAAAGGTGTGAGCCACCACCGCCCAGCTATGCTGGATTCTGTAAACAAAGACAGCCTTACTGAACACTAGGTTTCTTATAGACATCATTTTATTTAATCCTCACCATAACAATCATCAACAATAACTGTTTTTGTCATTATGCAGATGGGACTGTCTGGGATATGAAGGATTTTCCCAAAGCTTTCTGTCTGACAGCTAATGGGACTGAGACTCAAGGCCAGCCTAATTCCAAAGCCTAGGATTTTCTACTCAGCCACATGCCCTCGGGCTCTGCCTCTTGCTTTTCTTGCCCATCCCTTTCATTCCTTTTCTGTTTGACTGGCTTATCTGTAAATTGCGTAACACAGACTCCAAGGAAGTCTGATAAAAGCTTTGAAAAAGGAGCAAGACGTGGGGGGGAAAAAAACAACACCCCCATCCCCCACCCCCGACAGCAACAAAGGGAAAGAGCCTAGTTTGCTGATCCCGTGTGACAAGCCAGGCTGTTACTAGCCTCTTTGTGTCTTTTGTTTTGGTTTTGTGTTTTTGCGATAGAGCCTCCTGTAGCCCAGGCTGGATTCAACTGGCCGAATACGTGAAAACTCCAGATTCCTGAGCTCCCTGCCTCACTTCAGAAGTGCTGGGGTTACAAGTGTGCAATGCCACACCCGGTTTATTGACTCAGCTTACAGTCCTCGGGATGCAAATGAGAAAACTGGAGTCCAGGAAGTCACATGACTTGTTCTAGGTCCCACAGCCCTGAAGTAATGAAATCACGACCCCGCCCCGGAATTAATACTGAGGCCGAGCAAAGCATGGTCGAAAACAGGAGCTTAAATAAAATGCACACTTCAGGGCTTAGGATGCTGTCTTTACAGTGTCTCCTGGGAAACAGGTTAGGCTGAGTGCAGCAAGACTCTAAAAGCCATGAGCTTCTGACCCGGAGAATGCCGGACACTTTCTCGGATGTGGTTCACTGAAGCTCACGGAGGAAGCACAGGAGGTCACAGCCCAGAGCCGCAGCCAACCTCGTGGTCCTAAGGACATTTAGAGATGCTGCTGATCACTCACCCTTCCTGGTGACAGGGTGAGCCCAGAACCTCGATGCTCTTCCAAGACCATCTCCTAGGGGAGAAATCTAGTC
>OU015752.1:95067431-95082660 GCA_907169655.1 Acomys percivali
TGTGTGTGTGTGTGTGTGTGTGTGTGTGTGTGTGTGTGTGTGTGTGTTTTGCTTGCTTGCTTGTCTATTTGTTTTGAGACAGGGGCTCACTCTACAGCCCAGGCTTTCCCGAAACTCATTGCAATGTTGAGGCTGGCCTCTGACCCTCTATGATTCTCCCGCCTCAGCTTCTGGAGAGCTAGAATTGCAACTTCAACTATGAATTTCTTGATGATGCACAAATTACTTAATATTCTTGAGATTCAGTTTCTTATCTAAAAACAGGATACTGAAAACAAAATCTGCCCTTGGGATTATGAAGTTAGATGAAATTATGTCATCCAGCCTTTGCCTAACATATTGCAGGCTCTTGTTACACAGATGGGATGAGGAATAAATTTGTTCAACTGTTACCTCCATGGTAGCTAAGAGGACAACCAATGGTATATATTTGGCTCAGTATGAGAACCACTATTTTTACCCAATGTTAACATGATCACTTGGCTTTATTTATTGTTTGTGGCCTTGCCTGGCCTGGACTCACTTTGTAGACTAGGCTGGTCTCGAACTCACAATGATCTGCCTCCCTCTGCCTCCCAAGTGCTGGGATTACAGGCATCTGTCACCGCACCCAGATCCCACTTGGTTTTAAAGTGGCTAGCCCAAGGTGGGGGGGGGAGGTGGGAAGACTTTTCTGGTCTGGAATTCTGTTGGAACACATCTGATAAAATTCTGAAAAATGAAGAATGGTAATATGACTTATGTTGCTGTGTGTTATCAGCTGAGTGCTGTGATGGAATGAACATTGTATTCTGCAAAATGCATACGTTGATGGACCAGCCTCCATGTGATAGTATCTGAAGATGGTGCCTTGGTGTTCTTATACAAACCCTAAATTGCTCTTTCTCCCCCACTCCCTGTATTTCTCCCATTTCTCTCCGTGTCCTGTTCTACTGTGTTATAACAAAACAAGAAGACAGTCAACTGTAAGTCAGGAAAAGATCCCTCACCAAAACTTGACCATACTGACTCTCGGATCTTGGGTCTCCAATCCCTAGAGTTGTGAGAAAATTAATTTCTGCTGCTAAGCCAACCATATATGAAATTTTGCTATGGAAGCTTGAACTGCTTAAGACTCTCAGCATGCTTCCTTTTTCATTGGACACATAATAAAATTGAGGCTCTGTCTCAAGAAGTAAAAAAATGAAAGTAAAAACACCAAGACAGAAACAGTGCTTTAGTATAGAAAGTATAGATGAATGGGAAGAGTAAATAGTATGTCAAGTTCTAGAACTGAGCTGTGAATTTAACTACAGGCTTCTAGCTCTCCAAGAAAAAACAGAGAGAGAAACGAGAGGAGTCAGCAAAGAATATCCTGATTGGCTTAATGTCTAGGGAGTTAAGAAACTCCTAGAGTTCAAAGGTAGAATTAGTTATTTAACATTATGTAAGGTGTGACTACTTGACTCCTTCATTATATGATTGATGCCTTAACAGACATGCCCCAGTGAATAGGTTCAAATTAGCATGTTGAACCTTCACAGCAATCAGTGAGCTGCCACCGTGTGCTCATCACAGCTAATGAAATGTCTGGGTTTTCCCTTTCAAGCTGGTGGCAACTTGCTCATACAGACTCCATATCTTTTTCTTATGAGCACAGAAGTGATTTAAGGGAAATGTCTTCTCATTATAGGGCTTTTCAGATGTTCTTCTGGGTACTCATGTGTGTGCTTATATGTGCTCATATGTTGGGCTGGTATAGAGAAATTTGCCTGTAGGCACCTAGCCAACAAGGAAAATGATTAGGACCCAAGAGGCCCACCCTTTTCTTTCTATTAGAGTTTTTTGTTTGTTTGGTTGGTTTGGTTTATTTTTTGGTTTCTTTTGTTTTGTTTTGTTTCTTGAGACAGGGGATCTCTGTGTATCCTTGGCTGTCCTGAACTCACTTTGTAGACCAGGCTGGCCTCAAACTCAGAGATCCGCCTGCTTGGAGTGCTGATATTAAAGGCATGAGCCACCACGCCTGGCACCTAGAGTTTATCATATTTTAATCAGTCTTGTCAACCCTTCTAATCTTTATCTTATCTTCATAACCTGGATTATTGTTTAATATTTTTCAGCAAACATACTCACTGTAGTGGTTTGTTTGTTTGTTTGTAGTTCTAGTTTTCAAACCAGGGCTTCATGCATGCTAGGCAAGTGCTCTGTCACTCAATTATGTCTCCAGCTCTCACCTTAGTTTTGTTGTAATAAATTTAGTTTTTCCTTAGGTAATATCCATGACTTATGGATATGATGTACTAATTAACTGTATCTAGTTTTCTTAATTTTTTAGATTACTTTTAATGTGTATGACAAACATACATGTTTGTCTGCATGTATGTATGTGTGCACCGCATGTGCAGGAACCTCTGGAGGTCAGAGGAGGGCATCAGATTCCCTGCAACTAAAGCTAACAGATGGTTGTGAGGCTGCATATCTGTGTGCTCAGAAGGAAGCCTGTGTACTCTGTAAGAACAGTAAGCATTTTTTTTTTCGGAGACGGGGTCTCTCTGTGTAGCCTTGGCTGTCCTAGACTCACTTTGTAGAACAGGCTGGCCTTGAACTCACATCGATCCGCCTGCATCTGCCTCCTGAGTGCTGGGATTAAAGGCATGTGCCACCACACCTGGCTCAGCATTTTAAAAAATGATTTTATTTATGTATGTGTGTGTGTGCTTGAGTGGTTTGCCTACATTCATATATGTGCACCGGACAGAACTGTCAGGTCCCTGGAACTGAAGTTACCGAAGGTTGTGAAACCTATGAATGCTGGGAACTAAACCTGGGTCCGCTGCAACAGCAACGGTGCTCTTAACTACTGAGCCAGGCGTTCTACTAACGATATACAAACAACTATGGAGCTATTAATGTTCACTGCAGATCTCCGTTTTAGATTTTATTTTATTTATTATTGTTATCTGTGCAAAATATATGTGTTCAATAATGCATATGCCAGCTGGGCAAGGTGGCACACACCTTTATTCCCAGCACTCAGGAGGCAGAGGCAGGCAGATTGCTGTGAGTTTGAGGCCAGCCCAGTCTACAAAGTAAGCTCAGGAAAGCCCAGGCTACACAGAGAAACCCTGTCTCAAAAAAAAAGAAAAGAAAAGAAAGAAAAAGAAAAGGAAAAAGAAAAAGAAAAAAATGCATTATGCCGGGAGGCAGAGGCAGGAGGATTACTGTGAGTTCAAGGCCAGCCTGGTCTACAAAGTGAGTCCATGACAGTCGAGACTATGCAGAGAAACCCTGTCTCAAAAAAAATAAAAAAAGAATACATATGCCATAGTACATGTGCGGAGGTCAGAGGACAACTTTGTGGAGTCTGTTCTTTCTTCTCACTTTTACATAAGTTCCAGGGACCAACTCAAAGAATCGGTTCAATAAGTTCAAGTTTGGGATAGCCTGGACTACATAGTATTCCAGGCCAGCTGTTGCTATACAGTGAGACCCTGCCTCAAAACACCAATAACAAAAATGTAAAGACTCCAAAATATTTCAACTAGCCAAGATGCTATCTCAATAATGAGGTCATGAGACTTGCAAGGGGATGTGCAGTGAAGAAAGCCTGTCATGTAGACATATATGTTTTTAACCTTCTAATCAAAACATACTTATTTTGTGTAGGGGCGAACATGTGCTACAGCACAGGTGTGGAGGTCAGAGAACAACTTGCTGGTCAATTCTCCTTCTACCACCTGGCTCCTGGGGATTGAACTTGGGTCATCATAGAACAACCTAGGGTGTCACTCCCTGGGCCATTCACAGTTTTTCTGTTTTGTTTTGTTTTGCATTTTGTTTTTTCTAGACAGGGTTTCTCTGTGTAGCCTTGGCTGTCCTGGACTTGCTTTGTAGACCAGGCTGGCCTCGAACTCACAGCGATCCGCCTGCATCTGCCTCCTGAATGCTGGGATTAAAGGCGTGTGCCACCATGCCAGGCTGCCATTCACGTTTTTACTGAGACAAGGTCTCCTATGAGCTCGGAACTTCCCAACAAGCTAGGCTGACTGGTTAGTGAGCTCACAGGTTCACCTGTGTCCACTTCTCCAGTCCTGGGATTTTGTTTTGTTTTGTTTTTCCGAGACAGGGTTTCTCTGTGTAGCCTTGGCTGTTCTCGACTCACTTTATAGACCAGGCTGGCCTCAAACTCACAGCGATCCACCTGCCTCTGCCTCCCGAGTTCCCTTGAGTGGTGGGATTAAAGGCGTGCGCCGCCGCCGCCGCCGCCGCCGCCGCCGCCACCACCACCACCGCCCGGCTAAAACCATAAACTGTTAAGACAGTAGTTTCCTCTAACCTGCTAGTTCCCCAATGACTGACGCAGAGGGACTGTGATTTTTAAGCTGTAAGCACAGTGCTGGGCGGATTCTGAGCTACCTTAATCCTAGTGCCTTTAAAACCCATATAAAGCCAATCACTTGCCAATCTGATGATTCCCGGGGTGGCTTCTCCTCCATCAGTCTCTTCCTCCAGCCACTGCTCATCGCCATATTGCCTTCTCTTCCTCCTCTAGTCCGAGCTTCCGAGCTTCCTTCAGCTCTTCCACTTCTCCCTTCTCCTCCCTCTCTTGAAGGCCACCTACCTCTTTACCACCCAGTCACAGGCTTCAGCATCTTCATCTAACCAATCAGGGATAGCTGGGGAACATTCCTTATCCTCACATGACTACAGGATAGTTCAACACTCAAACAATGCCCCTGGGAGGGTGGTACCCAGCGCTCTAGGCACTGAAATCAGCATTTGAAAACACAGCTGGACCTTCCTCCAATCTGGCTCCTTTTCCTTTCTTTCTGGTTTTTTTTTTTTTTTTTTTTTTTAATCTAACCTCAGCGTTTTTATTATCCTTATAGTATAACAGGTTTAGAAATGGGTCACTAGGCCCTCTCTCATCACTTCTCCTTTCAACATGTTTGCCTCTCTTAAGAGCCACCATTCCCTTGGATATGAAGTTGGTCTCAAGATGTTCAAGCCTCAACACAAACTGGTTAATTTAGCCTTTTTGAAGGAAATCAGCTTAGTCCGCCCACTGTAGCCACTTTGTTTCTAGTCATAATGTCACCTTCCCTGGACATATAGAGATCCCTTATCCTTCTTGTAATGTATCACTTTGAGGGGCTGGTGCCTGCCACCTTTCAGTCCTGTGGGATTTAAGAACATCCCCATCCCCACCCCCACCCCTGGGATAGTATTGTCATGCAGATGGAAAGATTAAGCTGGGACCCTGACCTAAGATCTTACCATGTTTGCATGGACCACTTTCTTTTTTTTTTTTAAAAGATATATTTACTTATTATGTATACAGCATTTTGCCTGGATGTAAGGCCTGCAGGCCAGAAGAGGGCACCAGATCTCATTGTAGATGGTTGTGAGCCATCGTGTGGTTGCTGGGAATTGAACTCAGGACCTTTGGAAGAAGAGCAGGCAGTGCTCTTAACCTCTGAGTCATCTCTCCAGCCCCGCATGAACCACTTTCATGAATAGGTTTGAACAGTGATCTTGAGAGAGAAATCTTTTCTTATAAAAAATACATTTTAAGAAGTGGAATTACATCCCTTCCTTCCTCCCTTTTATCCCTCTAGCTCCTCCTCTCTGTCCTTCCTCAAACCCTTCCCATGCCTAACTCTACTATCAAGTTGATAGCCTCTTTTTCTTTGATTATTATTGAGTCTATTTTTGTTTTTTAAGATTTATTTATTTGGCCAGTCGTGGTGGTACATGCCTTTAATCCCTGTACTTAGGAGGCAGAGGCAGGTGGATCTCTGTGAGTCTGAGGCCAGCCTAGTCTACAGAGAGAGTTCCAGGACAGCCAGGGCTATTACACAGAGAAACCCTGTCTTAAAAAACAAAAACAAGCCCGGCGTGATGACGCATGCCTTTAATCCCTCCTCTTGGGAGGCAGAGGCAGAGGCAGGTGCATCTCTGTGAGTTCGAGGCCAGCCTGGTCTACAAAGTGAGTCTAGGACAGCCAAGGCTACATAGAGAAACCCTGTCTCGAAAATAAAAACAACAAAGATTTATTTATTTATGTATATGAGTACTCTTTTGCATGTATGCCTACATGATAGAAGATAGCATTTGACAGAAGAGGACATCAGATATCACTGTTGATGGTAATGAACCACCATGTGGTTGCTGAGAATTGAACTCAGGATCTTTGGATGAGAAGTCAATGCTCTTAACCTCTGAGACACCTTTCCAGACCCTCTGAGTCCATTTTTTTTGTTCGTGTGTGTATATGGTTTCGAGGCTGACCACTCTGGATCGGACAACCAGTGAAGGGTTCATCTTTGGGAGAGGCTAATTCTCTTTCTTTCATCAGTCATCTAGGGACGAGACCCCCAAGAGAATGTCCACCGTCAACATTAACATCTCCATTGATACTGCCACTGCCCCAGTTTTGTTTGTGAAGACATTTCTACGAGAGACTCAGGGTTTCTCTGTGTAACAGCCTTGGCTGTCCTGGACTCACTTTGTAGACCAGGTTGGCCTTGAACTCACAGTGATCCACTTGCTTCTACCCGCCCCCCCACAGTGCAGGGATTAAAGGTGTGTGCCACCATGGCTGGCTTGATATTCTGGTTCTTACAGTCTTTTTGCTCCTTCCCCCCTTCTTTGATGGTCCCTGAGATACAGATGCAGGAGCTGTAATATAGATGTATCCAGTGGGGCTGGGCTCCCTACTACAATGATGATCTCTGTGTTGGTTCCAATTGTGGTTTTCCATGAAGGTCTCCATTTGCTGTAAAGGGAGGCTTCATTGATGAGGTGGCTAAACTTATGCAGGAAAGATGGCTTGCACACAGAATAAGAGAAATCCTTTCCGCTATGTAAGTAGAAGAACAACCCTTGTAGGTCTAAAGCAAAGAAGACATCATGCCCTCATTTTACCAGCACCCATGTGTGATGGGTATTGTGCTGAATTTAAAGAAAAATTCATGATCAGGA
Source organism: Acomys percivali (assembly GCA_907169655.1). Lineage (NCBI taxonomy): Eukaryota > Metazoa > Chordata > Mammalia > Rodentia > Muridae > Acomys > Acomys percivali. Next base: position 95,074,395 of record OU015752.1, read on the forward strand.
CATGGTAGTGCATGCCTTTAATCCCAGAACTCAAGAGGCAAAGGTAGGGAGATCTCTGTGAGTCTGAGGCTAGCCTGATCTACAAAGTGAGCTTCAGGCCAGCCAGGGCAAAACAGTGATTCCCCGTCTCAAAAATAAAATAAAATAAAGAAACTCTCATGAGGTGTGGTGCTCACCCTCAGGAGCTTATAGTCTAGTTGGGAGAGACCAACACAAACTACAAGAAGTGATATTGTTCTGTTTTGTAAGAACAAAGGGACCCTTAAGGGAGGAAAATGCAATCTGGTCCAAGAGAGTTAAGAATTGAGTGTCAGGGCTGGAGAGATGGCTCAGCGGTTAAGAGCACTGACTGCGCTTCCAGAGGTCCTGAGTTCAATTCCCAGCAACCACATGGTGGCTCACAACCATCTATAATGTGATCTGATGCATACTGTATACATAATAAATAAATCTTTAAAAAAAAAAAAAAAAAGAATTGAGTGTCAGAGGAGTGAAAGGGTCAGAGTCACATTTTTAAAAGGATACATTGAAGTTATCAATGAGATAATTCCAGGCCAATGGACCTAGTCGCTGAAATATATTGAATGCGGGGTTCAAAGGAACCCTGAGACTGATTGATTGATGAGGGTAGGAAGTGTATTAAAGCAGTTTTTTAAAAACCATAGTCATGCTGGGCGGTAGCGGCGCATGCCTTTAATCCCAGTACTTAGGAGGCAGAGGCAGGCGGATCTCTGTGAGTTCAAGGTCAGCCTGGTTTATAGAGCAAGTTTCAGGACAGCCAGGAAGCTCTGAGAGACAGCATGGCATGGTCTCTGAGCAGCTTTCAGGCCCTAGCACCACAGACAGCATTGGTCAGGGAATGGGGCTCTGAAGAGGAGTTAGGGTTATGTGGCAATCAGGGTCCCTTTTTGTAGGTCTCTGTGGATTGAGGAAGGTTTCACAGCACAAACCTAGCTAAAGCTGGGGCGATGAGGCTGCAGGTATTGTAGCCTGAGCAGCAGTCCTTCACAGATAGGCAATGTGATGGGGTCAGGTTACTCTTGAGAAATAATCAACTCAATGGGGCGTAGGTGAAGGTAGTCGGGATGAGAAGGTCAGTGTGGTGATGGATCAGATAAAGACAAGCAGCTGAGAGTCAGAGCAGCCACTCCAAGGTTTTAAGCTGAGGAGATAGGAGCTTTCTTGATGTGGGTGCCAGGAATACCTTTGGAGGTTCCTGGGACTTTCCCTAGATGCATTTGGCCCAGAAAGCAGCTGCTATGGCTGACTGCTGGAAAACAAGGTCTTGCTGGTGTGGAATTCAGGCGGCTGTAATTACAGATAATAGGTCTCAATTTGCCTGTCAGGAATTCGCACAGTTGGCTCTATCACTGGAATTTAAATATTTTACATCCCGTTTGCGCACTGAAGTCAGACAGCAGACGAACCAGAAGTGGTACAGAGCTTCTCATCAGCTCAGTAAGTTGGCCTTGGAAATGACCAGGACATCTCTAAATGTGGCCTTTCCCCATCAAGGGTGCTTTCCCTGAGCAAGCTCAAGCCACTGCTGGGTCCTGGGTCTGGAAAGCTAAAGAAACAGGGCCTGCTGTACTGGTGGCAGTAGAGCATTTTCTTGGAGTCTGTGATACATTACAAAGACTGTGTCCACTGCATGCTAGGCTTTGATTGAGGATAAGTTCCATCACACTGTCCGCAACCAATTCCAAAAGGGAAAAAAATAAGTGGCTTGTAACATGAATGTTGTGGCTCTGCTTAGGGCAATTATCTTAGAAGCATTTCCTTCCATCCTTCCTTCCTTCCTTCCTTCCTTTTTCATTTTGAGACGCAGTCTCACTATGTGGCTCTGGCTGGATTTGACATCACTCTGTAGACCAGGTTGGCCTCATACTCACAGAGATCCATCCATCTGACTCTGCCTCTCAAATGCCAGGTTTAAAGATGTGCCCCACTCCATCTGGCAGAAGCATTTTATTTACTGCTGCTTTTGCTCCTTGTGCCTCATTCCACACCAGAGCCAACCAGTTTTGTCTCCTACCTGCTATGATATAGGTTTTCAATGTCCCCAAAGGATTGAAGGCATAGTCCCCACCCAAACCACATTGAGATGTGGGGCCTCTATGAGGCCATTGGATCATGGGGGCTCTGACCTCATGAGTAGACCAGCTCATGTATAGATTCACAGCTTAGTGGATTCAGGAGAGGGAGCCTGTTACAAGGCCACCTCTCTGCTTCCATGCACCATAGAATGTGCAGCTCCGCTTTGCCACATTCTCTTTGCATTATGGCACTAAGACCAAGTTAACCATCCCTGAAACCTGCGAAACCAGGAGCCAATGCAAATATTTCCTCTTTTTCAGTTGATTTTCTCAGGCATTTTGTCACAGTGATGAAAGGCTCACCACACAATACCCTTCTAGTTTTGTTTTCTGTTCTTGTCTCAACACTGATTTACTTATCTACATATTTGGCAAATATTTATAGTGTACTTGGCTATATCTCAAGAATATTCTAGAGTGTGTGTGTTTGTAGTCAGATTTATTTCTCATAAAAATGCATAGTGTATAGATTATTATACAAGTTATTTCTGCACATTATAGAAAACAAGGCAGGCAGTAATAGAACTCAGACTTGAACCTGGCAGTGCAATATTGCTCCAAAGTCTATGTCATACTCCTGATAAATGCCAACTTATTTTAATATAAGATTTCTATTTTTTATTTTTTGGTCTTGTTTTGTATCTTTGAGGCTGGGTCTTCCTCGTTAGCCCAGGCTGGCCTGGAACTCACTAAGTTGCATTCAAGTGCTAGGGTTACTGCCATGAGCCATACCACCCAGCTCTGAGATGTAAGTATTTATGTGCGGCAGGCACTTCACTCCTGTGACTTCTGTTACTCCTCACAACAGACACAGATGCAGAAAGGAGAACAAGTCACAGTAATTTGCATGCTTTATTCGAGGTGTTTCCATCAGTCATCAGGTGAGCTGCTGGGCCTGATGCAGAGTCCTTTATCTCTAGTTTCTTTTGCTTTACATGGGACATGAGTCTACTTTCTTTTCTTTTTTCTTTTTTTTCGGTTTTTCGAGACAGGGTTTCTCTGTGTAGCCTTGACTGACCTGGACTCACTTTGTAGTCCAGGCTGGCCTCGAACTCACAGCGATCTGCCTGCCTCTGCCTCCCAAGTGCTGGGATTAAAGGCGTGCGCCACCACGCCCAGCTCGTGAGTCTACTTTTTAATTCTTTGCTATATTGACTGCTTTGTGTATTCTCAGCCTGAGCAGTCCTTGGGACTCAACCACCATGGCACCAGAAACACTCCAATCTCTCTCTACTCAAGAGGGTCCTGGAACAGTCTGCTGTCATTCCTAAAGCATGGACTTTCCATCTTCAGTCTACTCTGTGAGGTTACATTCTCACTGCTTCAAGGGGAATCTTAATAAAATGGCTGTAGTAGTATTTACTGTTTGTTATTTTCTAAGAAGCCAAGCACTGCATAGTATAACATCCCTACCCATCATCCCAGCCCTAGAGGTAAATATCATTATTACTGTTTTAAGGATGAGGAAACAGGCTCGAAGAGGCTAAACAACTTGTTTGTGAGGGGCTGGGGCTGTAGCTCACTTGGTAGAGAGATTATATAACATTCACAGAGCCCTGGGTTCAAACCCCACAACTATATTAAACCAGATGTGATGGTTCATGCTTATAATGCTGGTAGTCAAGACGTGGAGGCAGCAGCTGGAGAGATGGCTCAGTGGTTATGAACATGGCTTGTTCTAGCAAAGAACCCGACAACCCGAGTTTGGTTCCCAGTGTCCTATATGGCTAATCACAACCATCTCTAAACCCGGATTCAGTGCATGCAATCTCTGAGAAATCCAGGGGCAGGGGGGTGGGGGGGTGGGGGCTGGGGATGGGAGAAATACCAATGGACAATCAGAAATTCTAGGTCATCCTCAGCTACATGACAAGTTCAAGGTCGGCGTAGGGGTATATGGAGACGCTGTCTCAACTTGCCTACAAATACACAAATATTCAGACATGCTGATTCCAAAATCTATACTCTTTCTGTTGTATCTTTCTGATGTGTGCATTTGATCTAAGACAAGCCTTTCCACGAACTTGAAAAGTATAAAAGGGTGGGAGCGAATAAGCTTTAACTTGAGCCAATAGGACATTTCTTTCCTTTTTTCTTTCTTCCTCCCTACTTCCTCCCCACCATTCCTCCCTCCCTCCCTTCCTCCCTTCCTTCCTTTTATTCAACCAAGAAAAATCACACAATGAACAGAAGAGCTAGCAGGCACACTAGACTTGGCCTTCTGTCATTTTTAAAATCCAAGTTCCACACATAAACAATTATGACTGCTGACAATAAAATCCCAACCCAGTGTGAATCAGCTCAGAGAAAAAGCAAAAGAGGGCAGGGCTGGGGCTTGGTGCTCTGAGTTAGCCCCAGAGTTATGAGTCACAGAAGTCTCAGAACGAGCTCCCTGCCAAGTTAATTCCAGGCCAGTACTTGCTGAAGTACAGCTGGTTGCACAAACTCTAACTGACTGGAGTGGAGTCCTGGGGAGAAAGGGCAGTGTAATGTCCTGAAAGGAGACAGACTGGCTGGTCATTAGAACTGCAGCCACTGCACCAAACCACTCCAGCTCAGACACTCCTAAAGCCACGAATGAAAGCACCTGCTTCACTCAGCCCCACCCTGTACCTAGGAACTCCAGGAAAGTCGTATATGGGGCATCCAGAATGGAGACACAGATTTATTCTTCCCTTTTTTTTCTTTCTTTTCCTTCCCCTTCCTCTCTCTTTTACTTCATTTCCCTTCCTTATCCCCCTCCCTCCCTCCCTCCCTCCTTTCTTTCTCCCAGGATGACCTCCAGCTCACTATGGCCCACAATACTGCTCCTATGATTCCCTTGCCTCTACATAATGAATGCTGAGAGTATGTGTGTGCACCATGATGCCCTGTTTTATACAGTACTGGGACCTGAGAAACCAGGGCTTCCTGTACAGCTAGGCAAGCATTCTACTAACTGAGCTACATCCTTAGCACCTACATTTATTCAAATTATTAATACTACTTGTAAAATAAACTGGCCAAAAAACACTGATTAGTATATGCTAGACTAACTATATGAGTTCTTAGAGACTTAAATGACTTAAATCAAATGAAAAAAAAAGTCGTTTTTTTTTTCTCAGCATCCAGCATGGTGATACACACCTGTAATGCCAGCCCTTGGGAGGTAGAGCTAGGTAGATCTCTGTGCGTTCAAGATCATCCTGATCTACAAAGAAGCTCCATGACAGTCTCGGCTACAGAGTGTAATCCTGTCTCAAACTTCCCAAACCCCTACCTAAGGCTGAGTGTTTGATTAGCACTTGATGAATGCCTGAATTTTATCTCTAACACTACAAAAGTTAATTTAAAAAACATATGTCCTTGGTTCCTGTCCTCCTTACCATTTCAACTTGTTTGTCTGAACTTGAATGTAATGAGGGAACGTGGGGATGTCAATATTAACTTGTTCTCTATTCCCAGACATACTTAGTCTCCCCATGAGTCTCAATCATTTATACAATTCTTTTTCCCCAAAAGGCAGAAACTAGGAATATCTCCTCACCCAGACCCCTCTGGAGAAGGAAGAGGGATTATAGATACAAGTTATGTGGAAAGAGAACAGGACTTAATTTTTTTTTTCTTCTGGGGTACTGGGATTAAACCCAAGGCCTTGGGCATGTTAGACAAGCATTCTGCCACTGAGCTACACCCAGCCTGAAAACAGGATTTCAGCTGCCTGACTTGGACACAAAAGCCACGTATATGACTTTCTGACTCTGTGGGCTGGGGAAATTTGTCTGTACAATGGAGAAAACAAAGCTACTTACACTGGAAGGCTATTGAGAACATTATATTTTTAGAAAAACAGTATTTGTAATAATTACCACTGGGTTGGGGAGATAGATAGCTCAGTCAGCAAAGTACTTGCTGCCCATGCATGGGAACTTGAGTTTAGATCCTCAGAACCCAACCAGGATGTGGCAGTGCATGCCTGCTGTCTGCTCTTCCAGAGGTCCTGAGGTCAATTCCCAGCAACCACATGGTAGTTCACAACCATCTATAAATGAGATCTGGTGCTCTCTTCTGGAGGGCAGGCAGAACATTGTATATATAAATAAATAAATCTTTAAAAGAACATATGCTAGTGAGTCACTGTGCCTCAGATATTTCAATTGTTTATTAATAATAATAAACAAACAATTGAATGATGGGTTTTTAAGCAACTTTAGTCCTTAAAGATAAATAAATAAAAACTTCAGACTTTCTGTTATCATTATTAGTGTTGTTGTTGCATTTAATTGTGTGTGTGTGGGGGGGGGGTTGCATGTGTGTATAGAGTAAAGCACAGTAGGAAGCAGAGCAGGTAAGATTCTGAAAGGACAAGTTGGAGCTGACCAGGTACAGAAGGGGCAGCTCTGCAAGCAGAGGGAACGGTATGAAATCAGGATTGGTTCTGTCTGGGAAGACCGTGGGTCTGGGGGCACTGTGGCTGGCCAATTGGGTGCGGCCAAGGTAAGTCACAAAGGGTCTTAACAACTCAGCCGTATAATTTGCTTTGAACATGAAATGTTTGGAGGACCTTTGAAGCGTTGCAAGGAGGAGGTTAACGCGGTCAGATTCTCTGTTTCAGACTGCCTTGAAGACTTACACGCATGGATCTGACTTGGTTTTGTGAACTCTATGGCCTCCTCCTCTATGCACAGAAAAAAAAAATCTTGGGGAACTAAAGTTGTTTTTAAAAAACCAAAACCAACCAAACACAAAAACCCCTCTTGCTAGATGGGATTTTGCTACAGGTGGGAGAGACATCTGTGTGGGGAGGATGGCCGACACTCAGGGTCAAATTCGTGCCTCTCAGAGCACAAATGACATTTGAGATTTTTACCAAACAGAAAAGACAAAGGCCTTCACGTTTACTAACAGGATCTAAGCAGCTTCTCAGCAATAGCCCAGCCCTGAAACATCAGCAGAAGCAGTTTTTAAAGATTTGCTATCAAGGCACTCTAAGGCTTATGGTCCATTTCTAGCCATGACTAAAGGTGCTAGTTTCTCACTTTTCAATGAACTTAGCTCATTTAGTTAAAAAAAAAAAAATACCATGTTTGGGAGACGTCTACAGAAGTGCCTTGAATAGTTCACGGAGCTTGTTTTTGCTAGCCCTATAATATTTATGAACATTCTATTGTAATTGTTGACACTGAGTTTGTTTGGGGAGGGTGGTGGTGACTATAGGGAGTATATGGGGTGTGTGGAAGTTGGGGGATGGCTTTCAGGAGTTGCTTCCTCTTTGTAGTTCCTAGGATAGAATCCAAGTCACCAGGCTTGGTGTGCATCATCACCCGGGGAGCCATCTCACTGCCCCCCCCCACTGTCACTTTTTGATCAAATTTACTGTCAGGGCTTTTGAGTTTCAAGGACACTTTGAGGCTGGGCTGGTGACTCACACCTGTAATCCCAGCACTTGGGAGGTTGAGGCAAGAGGATCTTGAGAGGCCAACCTGGTCTACCTAGTACGTCTAGACTAGGCAAGGCTATGCCTCAAAGCAAAGCAAAGCAAAGCAAAACAAAACAGAGAAGACTGGGTTTGGTGATGGACTCCTTTAATCTTAGCACCCAGGAAGTGAAGTTAGGAAACTGAGAAGTTCAATGTCATCCCTGGCTACATAGCAAGTTTGAGACTAGGTGGCTATGTGAAAAAGTCAGGAGGAGGAGGAGGAGGAGGAGGAAGAGGAGGAGGAGGAGGAGAGAGATCCAAAGAGGACAGTTTGCCTTACAAGTTAGAACCCATTAATAGATGTGTTGCCTACAGCCAGTGGGAGCAACAGACAAGATCTGGAAAGCAAAATTAGAAAGAAGGAATTTGCCCTCACGCAAAAGGCCTGAGTTTGTGTGTTGCAATCTTTGATTGCCTCCACTCACTGGAGGGCTTTTCTAATATGACATTTGTCTTGGCAGATGAAGTGTCACATACTAAGCAGGTGATAAGCGGCATAACTCTATGGAGGCATTCAGCAAAGCTAGTCGGAGACAAATGACAAGCTGGAATGTGTAGCTGTCAGCACACGCAGGCCAAGGTCCCTGCGTAAAAGTTATTTTGAAGGCTTCTTTGTGACTTGGCAACTCTGCTGAGGTTCAATAGGCATGGGCTCACTTTTAAAATCTCTCTCTCTCTCTCTCTCTCTCTCTCTCTCTCTCTCTCTCTCTCT
>OU015752.1:95082670-95146354 GCA_907169655.1 Acomys percivali
CTCTCTCTCTCTCTCTCTCTCTCTCTCTCTCTCTCTCTCTCTCTCTCAATCTCTCTCTCTTGTGCTGTCTCTGTTGCTGAATGGTTAAAAATAGAAAATCAGGAGGTAACATTGCACTTAAAGTGAAAAGGAGAGCAGAGAGATCTTTAAAAGGAAAATAGAGAAACAACGCAGATTTCTAAACAGACCTGCTACCCACTTCAAGAGAACAGCTAAAATTACCGCGGCTCGAGTGTCTGGTGTCACAAGCTTTGTTCCCTATGTTTGCTGAGGCCAAGCCTTCCCCCATGTGGTACTCTAGCCACAGCTCAGCAGGGAATCATATACCCACTGGGGTCTCTAGGTCAAGATTTAAGTGCATTAACAGAGGACCTCTTTAAGCTAATGTGCCGGAGAGCCGACAAACGCAGGTTGAAAGCTAAAGGTGGGTTTGGTGGGGGGCGGGGCAAGAAAGCAAAATTAAACCATCCTTTCATAAGCTTCGGTGGACTTTCACAGAATGGGATGCAAAGGTTCAACTTTTAAAACATTTTCCTAATGCCTTATTTCTGTCTGAGTTTCTCCAGTGGGTCGGTTTGGACGTCGGCGAAGCACTTGCTTTGTGTGGAAGGAAATGAATGGGCATGAGAAGAGAGGGTAAGGGAGGCGGAAGAAAGCCGGGCGTGGTGGCGCACGCCTTTAATCCCAGCACTCGGGAGGCAGAGGCAGGCGGATCGCTGTGAGTTCGAGGTCAGCCTGGTCTACAAAGTGAGTCCAGGACAGCCAAGGCTACACAGAGAGACCCTGTCTTGAAAAACCAAAAAAAAAAAAAGGGAGGCGGAAGAGGTAAAGGACGGCTTTTCCAGCCCGTAACTGCTTCCGGGGTTTCCTAAGCCATGGAGATCTTGGTGTCAAGCTATACTTAACTGTGAAGAAAGTCCCTGAATAAAAATGAGACCCAATAGCACTTTCCTACAAGACGGTGACCGACTGGAATCCTCCCGGTAAATCGGTAGCAGACTTCCGCACTAGGAGCCTTCTTGCACTGATCTGTTACGTGTAGATTTAGCTGGCCACTGATGTTGTTGGAGGATATTCTGGATAGAGGTAAATATATCAACAGGCGGGACAGAGGGAACTCAAGGACACTCTCCAGACAAGCAAAGCTGTGGAGTCAGCAGAAAGTGGCATCCATCAGCATCAGTCTGGAAGATTGGAATAGGTGTCGGAAGAAACCGGAAGCTTCCCCAGATGAGACGCAACTTGAACCTAAGGATGGACGATAGGGAAAGGAGTAAATTTGAGAAAGAAATTATGACTATGGTTACTACATTAGTCATGGTTCTTAGGGGAGCAGAACCAATAGGATGAATATATATTACAAAGAGGACTTATTAGAATAGCTCGTATAATAGAGCTGGGCTAGTTTGGCAATGGCTGGCTACATGCTGTCATTCATGTCTGAGGACCCAGAAGCTGCCTAGAGCATGAGGTTGGATGCCTCAGCTGTTCCAGGCTGGTGCTGTGGTCCTGGAGGAGTCCTGCAGAGCACACGGGAAAGCCAGAGAAGTTGGTTTCCAATGTCAGCTTCATCATACCCCTACAAGAGACCCCGACACAGAAACTGCCTGCCTAAAGAAAAATAAGCCGGGCGTGGTGGTGCACACCTTTAAATCCCAGCACTTGGGAGGCAGAGGCAGGCGGATCGCTGTGAGTTCGAGGCTAGCCTGGTCTACAAAGCAAGCCCAGAAAAGCCAAGGCTACATAGAGAAACCCTGTCTCGAAAACCAAACCCCCCCGCCCCTCAAAAAAAAAAAAAAAAAAAAAAAAGGAGCTTTCCATCCAAACAGCCTACAGACCCTTAAGCTTCAGAAACTTTGTAAATTAATGTAAACTGAATTTGGAGACATGTTTTGCACAGGAATTAATTATTATACTTGCCAGAGACATACGTTCTGCACTCCCATCGACATGAATTTATGGGAAGACAAAGCTTCCTCTCCCCCCCTTCCCCACCCCCTGAGATACCGGTTCTCTGTGTAGCCTTGGCTGTCCTGGAGTCGCTTTGTATACGTACCTGGCCTTGAACTCACAGAGCTCCGCCTGCCTCTGCCTCCCTAGTGCTGGGATTACAGGTGTGCACCACCAGCCAGGCTTGAGAAGACACTTTTATTTATTTATGTATTTATTTATTTATGTATTTATTTATTTATTTTTTGGTTTTTTGAGACAGGGTTTCTCTGTGTAGCCTTGGTTGTCCTGGACTCACTATGTAGATCAGGCTGGCCTCGAACTCACAGCAATTCACATGCCTCTGTCTCTGAAGTGCTGGGATTAATGGCATGTACCACCAAGCTCAGTATAACTAGTAATTTTTAAGTTAGGTGTACATGGCTTAAATGTTTAAAAATGTATTACATGAATTGTGTGTGTGTGTGCATGTATGTATGTATGTATTCATATTGGTATGTATGAATGCACACACGAGTGTGAGTGTGCATGTGCGTGTGCTGGTGCCGCGGCACATGTGAAGGTCAGAAGACAGCTTTTGGTAGTCCATTTTACCCTCCCACCATGACGAGTCTGAGGATGAAACCTAGGTCATTGGGTTTAACAATGCTGAGCCAGACCCAACTTCTCTCCTTTATTTATGTGTCTACTTATGTTCATATTTACATGTTTAAGGTTTTTTTTTTCTTTTTTTTGAACAGTCTTAAAGTGTAGCCCAGGCTGGTCCTAAACTCGTGATGATCCTTTTACTTCGCCTTCAACACCCAAGTGCTAGGATTGCAGGTGTGCATCACCACACCCGTCTCGGTGTCTCTGTTTAAATAGTACAACTTCTGGAAAGTGTCAGAAAAATAAGACAGTAAAGATGAAAGCAAATCTAACGAAAAAAAAATTCTCCAAGAAAACCTGGGCTTAAGCTCCATGTGAGCTGTTGGAGTCCATTTCCACTAAGTGATGTTTAAGGTTCAAAAAACACGGTGTTTCTCTAACTGCAGCTCCAGAAGCCTGCCATTGTAAATAATTGGGGATAATTATGAGAGCAGCTGAATAAACTGGAAAAGGCTGGGCATAAAGAGAAGGGCAGTAGGAGGAAATGCGTAATGTGGAGGCTGCCCGTGAATCTCCCCAGAGTCAGAGCGACAGCTCTCATATTCTCCACACTGGAACTTGTGTGAAGTAAATCCTAAACCAATCCTAACCAAATAAAACAATGTTAGTCCCCTAAAGTGACTTTTTGTCTTTGTAATTACTAGGAACTAATAGAGACTCTTTGGACCTTTCTCTACACTGAAAAATGAACTCACCCCCGCCCCCACCCCAGACTCGAGACTGAGAAATATAATAATGACGTTGAGATCCAGTCCAGGTGGTCCCTTAATCCTGGAGCCATTGTGATGTTCTGCCTTCACCATCCCAACAGCCCCCGATCCTCTACCACCTATATATAATGATGGTAGAAGGTTAATAGGGTCCCAGGGGTAGCCTTTAAGCCAACCAATTGCTAGAAAGGTTGTTACAGAGGAAAGCAAGGTTTTCAAATTTTAAATAAATTGTTCTGTTAATAAGTGGGGCATCTGGTGTGTATTAATCAAAGGCTGGGATGCCTCTGAGAGCAGGAGTCTGGGTGGCAGCCATGTCTATGGGGGAGGTTAATACAAGACTAGGAACACTTTAGGTTGGAGAGTCTGTATTATAATTGTGATAGGGTCCATGATTCCAGGCAGTGTGTGTGTGTGTGTGTGTGTGTGTGTGTGTGTGTGTGTGTGTGTACTTGTGGAAATATGAGTGTGGAGATCAGAGGGCAACCTCTAGCGTCATTCTTCCATTTCCTTCCTACCTATTGTTTGAGATAAGGTTTCTCCTTAGCCTGGAACCTTAGCAGGTAGGCTAGGCTAGTTGACGGGGAGCTTTATGGGTCTGCCTGTCCCTCTTGCCTATCCCACCATTACTGGGATTACAGGTGCATGCATGCCTGCTTGGGCCCAGGGGAGCTGAACTCAGGTCCCCATCCTCGTGAGACAAGTGGTTTAGGGCCTGAGCCATCTCCCCAGTCCTACACTTCCCTAATATTACTTTTTCTACAAATAAAATTGACCCCAATATATTGTCTCTAACCAGGAAGGTTGAAGGAGTTAAAGTGGGAGAGGGTATTTGCACTGTGCGGGACAGCATGCTAAGGGTTATTTGCAGGCTGTTGTGTCATCATAGTGAGGCTGTCGACTTGGAGTGGTGCCTCTAAGTTAAAGAATTTGAGACTCCAAGACTTACACGAAGCTCCAATTACTTCTAAACCTTCTGCCCTTCTCTTTCCTATGAGAAGAACTTAAATCAGAGAGGTTAGACACCTGATGCCCTGACAGGAGGGAGGTGTGTAAATCACAAATGGGTACAACTACCTTGGAGGACTACATGCAATAAATGGAAACCCAGCTTCCTAAGAATATTAGTATTGTGGGGTTTTGTTTTGTTTTTCAAGACAGGGTTTCTGACTATTAGTACTGTCAGACCTGAAGATAACAAGGATAATGCTATTCGGTGCACATTTACCAGTGAAACGGCATATAATCCTAACCATTTGTCTAGTTTGTACATGCAAACATTACTGAAATGTGTTATAGGAAAAGTGTTTTCTGAGCCTGGCTCAGTTGATTTAATGCTTTCACAGAACACCCACTCAGCAGACAAGACCAACATCCAGAATCTTAAGTGGAGGAAGAGGAGAGAAGAGTGGCTCCCCTGAGGGAAGACCAGTGCCTGGATGACTTTAAAGTAGGGAGCCTGGTGTGGTGGTACACACCTTTAGTCCCAGGACTTGGGAGGCATAGCCGGGCAGGTCTCTGTGAATTTGAGGCCAGCCTGGTCTGCATAGCAAGTTTCAAGACAGCAAGGGCTACATAATAGAGAGACCATGTCTCAAAACAAAAAACAAAAAAACAAAAAAACAAAAAACAAATAAAAGGTTTGGCAACTTTTATTTATCTTCAGTTCTTGGAAGATAAACTGTGCCAACTGATTGCAGTGGGACTTGGAGCGGGCTGCTTCATCTCCCTTAAACCTTCATTACTCATAAGCCAACATAAGGGTTATTGTGAAGAAGGAAAGAGTGAGAGAAAAATTCTGGGTTGTTTTTGCTTTGTCTTTTTCAAGACAGGGTTTCTCTGTGTATTCTTGGCTGTCCTGGACTTACTTTGTAGACCAGGCTGGCCTCGAACTCACAACAATCTGCCTGCCTCTGCCTCCTGAGTGCTGGGATTAAAGGTGTGCGCCACCGTGCCCAGCTGGCATATGCATTATTGAAGTACCTTGCCTGGTACTTATTTGCCTTTTCTGAAGCAGGGTATTACTATGTAGCCCAGGCTGGCCTTGAACTTGCTGCTGTTCTCCCGGTCGGTGCAGTTTGGTTTTCATATGGGTCTTTTGACATGGACTCTCTTGCCTGCTTTTTGATCACTCCCCACTGGCAGGACTGCCTCTCCAGGTCACAAGGGAAGAGGATGTGCCCAGTCCAAATGCAACTTGATGTGCCTGGGTGGGTTGGTGGTGGTTGGGCTCCCCTTTTCTGAGGAGAAGGGAGGTAAGAGGAGCGGGGAGAAAGGGGGAACCAGGAGGAGAGGAGGGAGGGGGCTATGAATGGGATGTAAAGTGAAATAAATAAATGCAGCTGGGCGTTGTGGCCCACACCTTTAATCCCAGCACTCAGGAGGCAGAGGCAGGCAGATCACTGTGAGTTTGAGGCCAGCCTGGTCTACAAAGTGAGTCCAAGACAGCCAAGGATACACAGAGAAACCCTGTCTCGAAAAAACAAAATTAAAAAAAAAACACAAACAACAACAACAACAACAAAGAAATAAAATGCAAGTGGAAGAAAGGCAATGTAGACCTTATGGCCAGCCTTTAGCAAATGTTTAGGTTTGGAAGGAATTTCCAGTTAGGGGAAGGAACTAGGGCAATGAAGCTGCATGGTAGAATTTGTCCTTAGCATGTGAGTGAGAGGCTCTAGGTTTGGTCCCCAGTGCCAAAACAAACAAGTAAACAAGCAACAACAAAACTCACAGATCTGTATCTCCAGCTGGTCAGGCCATCAGAGTAAGTTTACTTATAAGGTGCTAATTTCACCAATGGATTGATCAGTTAGTAGACTGATGAAATATTAGGAGGCAGACAGGATGGAAGAAGCAAGTCACTCCTTTGAAGGGAATATCTCCTTCTCGGCCCCTTTCCTGTTCATTTTTCTACTTCCTGGCTGCTGTGAACTGCTTTGCTCTCCTGCCGTGGTGGCCTGCCCCACCATAAACACTGTGCACCACCAGACAGGCGTGGAAGGCTGTGAAATGCTGAGTCAGACTAAATCTCTTCTCCTTAAGCTCTCACTGTGTAGTTCAGACTGGCCTTGAGCTCATGATCCTCCTCCCATAGCCCCTCAAATACCGGGGCTATGGTGCTTTGTCACAGCAATGAAAAGCTGAATAATACAGAATCAGGCACTCTGGTCTTTGTTCAACATCATAGTAGCATTCAGCCTTTTGAACATTTAGATTATGAATTGAGATGTACTACTTATGCAAAACACACAATGAATGATTTTTTTCTTTCAAGACAGGGTCTCTCTGTGTAGCCTTGGCCATCCCGGACTCGCTTTGTAGACCAGGATGGCCTCGAACTCACAACGATCCGCCTGCCTCTGCCTCCCAACTGCTGGGATTAAAGGTGTGCGCCACCGTGCCTGGTACTTATTTGCCTTTTCTGAAGCAGGGTATTACTATGTAGCCCAGGCTGGCCTTGAACTTGCTGCTGTTCTCCTGTGAGCCACTATGTCTAGCAACCTTCCTCCTGTTAAATTGATCACCTTGGGGGATGTTTTTGTTTTGTTTTGTTTGGTTTGGTTTTTTGTTTTTTGTTTTTGGTCAAAATAATACAAATACTTTCTTCTCACTCTCACTCTCCTGCAGAGGTCAGAAGGTGGCAGTGCACCCTCTGGAATTGGAGTTATGGATGGCTGTGTGGCACTATATAGGTGTTGGGATCCTAACACAGGTCCTTTGGAAGAACAACAAATGATCTTAACCACTGAAGCAGGACAGCCAAGGCTACAAAAAGAAACCCTGTCTTGAAAAACCAAAACCAAACCAAACCAAAACAAAACAAAAAACCAATAAACAGAACAAAACAAAAGCCAAGGAAACCTGCACCTGCACTCTGACTTTATAGGCTTATGGAATTGAAAACCTGCATGTTGTTTCCACCTTGGGTACTGCTGGCTCCTTTACTTTACCTTTCTATTATGGTGGGTTCCTAGAGATTCTAAGTGTTCTTTGCTCATGCCAACAAGATCTGACAAGCATATCCTTAGAATAGTGTCACAGCAAAGATTGTATCCAAGAAAGTCCCTAATAGTTCAAGTGTGTGTGTGTGTAAAACTTAGTTCTCTTGCCTCTGATTGGAATGTCTGGTGTCCCATGTCCCATTCTGACTTGATCACTGTGTCCTATGAATGAGGTATATCTTTTGCTGGCTGTGGGTTGAGCACGAAGACCAGGGAGAATTGGGGATGTGGCAGAGTTGGCTTCACACTAAACAAATGCCCAAAAGGAGAAGTAGAAAAGGCAACATCAAGATTCTATTTCTATCACAAAAGCAAGAAAATGTCCAGCGCTGCACAGATGAGAGCTCTGGGACAAGTTTGTTCCAGCATTGTCTTTTATGAGAACAGACATTTCAGGAACTGTCGGCCTCAAAAGAAACTGTTCTTCCAACTGTGTTGACTTTTTTTTTTTTTATCCTTTGCTTAGGTATTGCCAGGGACTGTAAAATAGGGTTTATTTTTCTTGTGTTTTTAGGCATAACAGTCTTATAAATCAATTTGATAGCTACAAGTCAACTGGAGAGATACAAAGTCCTTCCACTACTAGATAAGGCCCTGACATCTTTCCTGGCTTACAATGTATTCAGGGAAAGTGAGAATGGTTAAACCCAAAACTCCTCTCTGTGAAGGTCAACACCCTGTGCAGAGCTGTGGTGTGCTCTGAAGGCCACACCTTTAGTATGGGGGCAGTTAGCTTAAAGGTGCTCCACAGTAGCTCTTTGTCTACAAAGTCACTTGTGCACAGCTTTTATTGAGTCCTTATTGAGTGCCAGGCAGCGCTAGAGGAGCCGAGGGGTAAAGGAAGCTGCTGCCAGGTAGTTCATATTACAGTGAAAGAGATGGCAAGTAGATGTATCACCTAACTATTATTTGTGTGTGTATGAGAGAGAGAGAGAGAGAGAGAGAGAGAGAGAGAGAGAGAGAGAAGGATGTGTGTGTGTCCAGGTGTCTAGATAGGCCAGAAAGGGCATTGGACCCATGTAGCTAACATTGCAGGCTTTGGGAGATACCCATTGTGTATACTCGGATTTGAGTTCCAGTTCTCCTGATAGGTCAAGAAAGCACCCTCAGTCACTAAGCCATCTCTTCAGCCCTAGGATTTCATTTTTTAAAAAATGGCTGAGTAATATTCACACATATATGCTGTACTTTTTTTTTTGGTTTTTCAAGACAGGGTTTCTCAGTGTAGCCTTGGCTGTCCTGGACTCGCTTTGTAGACCAGGCTGGCTTCGACCTCACAGCGATCCACCTGCCTTTGCTTCCAGAGTGCTGGGATTAAAGGCATGCTCCACCATGCCTGACACCCTGTATTTGGCTGTCCTGGACTCCTTTAGTAGACCACGCTAGCTTCAAACTCACAGTGATCTGCCTGCTTCTTCCTCCCCGAGGGCAGAGATTAAAGGTGTGTGACAGTGTGACACCACACCTGTCTTTATCCCATTTCTTGACTACGGTGAATAGTACTGCAATCAACATAAGTATTTAGGTAACTGCTTTATATGTTAATCTCATTTCTTTTTGAGATATTTCCAAGCAGTGAAATAGTCAGGTCACATGGTAGATCAATTTTCAGCTTTCTGAAAATCATCTTTCATTATGCTTTCCATATTGTCAGGAATAGCTTCTGCTGGGGACTGGGTTGCTTTAGAGGTGTCCAGCTAACCTTTTGGTATTGTAGCATGGGTGTAGCAAATGCATTGGATTGCGTTCATAGCCATTCTGCACATCTGGACGTTCCCGCTTCAGATGAGCACAGTGCAGTGGTCACAGCCCACCCTGCAACAAAGATGACATGTTTTAGGCAATATTCATATACATGAAGTGTATTTGTGCCTAAATGTGCACTAGGTGATTTTAATTTCTGTCCTGTAAAAAAGTGAGTGTAAAGAAAGCATTCCAAAGCCAGGTGGTGGTGGCCCACGCCTTTAATCCCAGCACTCCGGAGGCAGAGGCAGGCGTATCGCTGCGAGTTCGAGGCCAGCCTGGTCTACAAAGTGAGTCCAGGACAGCCAAGGCTACACAGAGAAACCCTGTCTCCAAAAACCAAAAAAAAAAAAAGCATTCCAACAAAGTTTTTGTTTTAAATTATACATATTTGTGTGTATTTATGTGCGTGCTTCTGCACACATATGTGCATGCATGTGCATACGCTAGGGCACTTGTATGAAGATTAGAAAACAACTTTCCAGAGTTACATCTCCCTTTCCATCACATAGTTCTCAGGATGAAAATCAAACAATTGCCAGGCATGGTGACACAGGCCTTTAATCCCAGCACTCCAGAGGCAGAGGCAAGCAGATCTCTGAGTTCGAGGCCAGCTTGGTGTACAAAGTGTGTCCAGGACAGCCAAAGATACATAGAGAAACCCTGTCTTGAAAAAAATGAAAAGAAAATCAGGCTTGGTGTCAAGAGCCTTTACTTAACACTGAGATCCTTTTAATACAGTTCTTCACATTGTCGTGACCCCCAGCCATAAAATTATTCTTGTAACTATAAGTAGCTACTGTTATGAGTCGTAATGTAAATATTTGATATGCAGGATGTCTCATATTTAACCCTTGTGAAAGTGTCATTTGTCCCCCAAAGCAGTCTCAACCCACAGGTTGTTTGCCTGATGAACTATGTTGCTGGCCTCCAGCAAGAGGTTTTGTTTTTTTATTTATTTTCACATTTATTTATTTATTTATTTAGTGTGTGTATGTGTAGGTATGCATGTCCACAAAGGGTTTTAATGAAAATTTTTCTCCACCCATGCTGTTGCTTGCTCAGTGTACCATTTTTTTTTTTTTCTCTAAAAAATGGGCTGTTATGGAGTTGTGGTGGCACATACCTGTAATTCCAGCACTGGAGAAATAGAGGCAGGAGGATCAGGAACACGACGCCAAAAGCAAGTTTGAGGCCAGCCTGGGCTATATAGACTCTGTCTTCCAAAATACAGAAACAAAACGAGTAACAAAAAATGAGCTGTGCTCAGGTTAGTATACACGGAGATCATCTTGGCAAATTTTCTAAACAGTGAATTCCTTCAGGGTGGCGCCAGGCTGAAAGTTATGTATGGTCTGTTTGGGCGGGAGAAGCCATTTGTTTTCAGAAATCTTGTGTACCTGAAGCGACCCAAAAGAAGTCAGAGAACTTGGTTATGAAAATAATTATTGGGCTAGGGACATAGGAAGAGGTATGCTTGGTAAGCATATGCAAATCTATGAATTTTGATCCCAAGAAATGACCAAAAAAAAAAAAATGTGTACACCAAGTTTAAATTGACTAATAATACTGGATAAAATTATACATGAGAATAAAGCCTGCAAAGGCCCATGTGAATCAATACATAATTTAATGTTCTTACATAAAAGATTGAGGGGCTAAGGACAGTTTCTCTGAGGTAGGACCCTTTTCAGTTGAATCTGAATGAAGAGAGATGCCATCCACCATTTAGCACTTCCTAAGGTGGGCTTGTCTTCAGGATGTAGATTAGACCCTTGCCTTGCAAAGTAGAGTCCTAAGAGCAGCCAGGACCTTGTTCAGGAATGCAGAATCCCAGAACCTCAGATGTAGTGGATCATAATCTACACTGAACAAAGACTTCTAGGTGAATTCATTTTACATTTTATGTAAATGTAAATGTTTATATGTAAATATTTACATTTTATCAATACAAAGAAACAGACTAACAGATTGGATTAAAAAACAGAATCAAAGGCTGGAGAGATGGCTCAGTGGTTAAGAGCACTGACTATTCTTCCAGAGGACCAGGATTCAATTCCTAGCACCCACATGACAGTTCACAGCTGTCTGTAACTCCAAGATATGACACTCTTTCACAGGCATACATGCAGGCAAAACACCAATGCACTAAAAATAAAGAAATTATTTAAAAAAAACAAACAAACAAAGCAAAAAGGATCAACCTCTCTGCTGCATCCGAGAAACACAACTTATAAATAACAATAGCTATCATTTCAGGGTAAAAGCATAGAAAAAGACATTCAGAGCAAATAGACATAAGAAGCAACTAAGTGTAGCCTTTTAATATCTTATAAAAAAGTCGTCAAACCAAAGGTAAACAGAAAAAATAGGGAAGGACACTATAAACTCATTAAAGGAAAGATCCATGAGCATGATATTGCAATTCTAATCACTTATGTACCAAAGACAAAGGCACCAACATGCATAAAAGAAACATTACCACAGCTAAAGCCAGATATTGACCCTCACACAGTGGACATGAATGACTTCAACACTCCACTCTTGCCAGTTAACAGGTCATCCAGACAAAAACTAAACAGTGGAATGCTGGCGTTGCGTAATGTCATAAATCAAGTGGGCCTAGCAGACATCTACAGACTATTTCACCCAAACACTGCGATTATGCTTTCTTCTCAGAAGCTCAAGGGGGACTTTCTCAAAAATTGATGACACGCTAGGACACTTTGTAAGTCTCAACAAATATATATAAAAAAATTCAAATAGCACCATACCTCTATTTAACCCATGGATGAAGTTAGATACCAACAAGAACAACAGAAACAGGAGAAATTATATAAAGTCAAGGAATCAAACAACTCACTAGAGAATGAAAAATGGGTCAAAACAGAAATCAAGTTGGAAACTAAAATTGTATTAGAATTGAATGAAAATAGAAACACAACATACCCAAACCTATGGGACAAATGATGCAAGTTCACTGTCCTAAGTGCCTACTGGAAAACATCGGAGAGTTCTTATATTTGTAACTTACCAGCACATCTGCAATCTCTAGAACAAGAAGAAATAATACCCAAAAAGAATAAGTGTAAAAAAAAAAAAAAAAAAAAAAAAGAATCAAACTCAGGACTTAAATCACTGAGCTAGAAGCAAACAAAATAATACATACAAAGAATCAGTGAAACAAAGAGTTGGTTCTTAGAGCATGGAAAAACCCAACAGGATTGACAAAGCCTTAGCCAAATTGACTAAAAGACAAAGAGCGATCCTGGGATAACACTAACCAAAAAAGTGAAAGACTTGTATAATTAAAAACTTTAAGGAACTGAAGGAAGAAATTTAAGAGGACACCAGAAGAGAATGAGCCATCTTCCATGCTGATCAATCAGTAGGATTAGTGTTGTAAAAATGGCTTTTTTTTCTGTTGTTTTTTGAGACAGGGTTTCTCTGTGTAGCCTTGGCTGTCCTAGACTCTTTTTCTAGACCAGGATGGCCTAGAATTCACAGTGATCTGCCTGCCTCTGCCTCCTGAGCGCTGGGATTTAAGGCATGCACCACCACACCTGGCTGGTTTTAGGTTGTCAGAGGTTTTGTGTGTGTGTGTGTGTGTGTGTGTGTGTGTGTGTGTGTGTGTGTGTCCATACAAAGTTGAAGATTCTTAAAATTTTCAAGTTCTATAAAGAATTGTGTTAGAATGTTGATGATTATGTTGAATGTATAGTACACACTGGAGAAAAGAACATTTTCAACAAATAGTGTTAGTCAAATTGGATGTCTGCATAACGAGGAATGAAAAATAGGTCCCTATCTATGACTCTGAAGAAAACTCCAAATGGATCAAGGACCTCAACATAAAATCAGATATCCAGCAGCTGGGTCTGGTGGCGCACGCCTTTCATACCAGCACTTAGAAGCAGAGATAGGAGGAGCTCTGTGAGGTTGAGGGCAGACTGGTCTACAAAATGAGGCCAGGACAGCCAGGGATGTTATACAGAGAAACTCTGTCTTGAAAAAAACAAAACAAAAAAAACAACAAACAAAAAATCAGATATCCTGAATCTCATAGAAAGTGAGGGAATACACGCCTTTAATCCCAGCACTTGGGGGGCAGAGGCAGGTGATCACTGTGAGCTGGAGGCCAGCTGGTCTACAAAAGCGAGTCCAGGACAGCCAGGGCTGTTACACAGAGAAACCCTGTCTCGAAACATGCCCCCCCCAAAAAAGGGAGGGAATAGTATTGAACTTATTTGCACAGAGGAGGAGTTTCTGAACAGGATATTAATAGCTTAGGCAACAGATCAATTATTAATAAATGGGACCTCATGAAGTTGAAAAACTTCTATGTGGCAAAGGACACCACAATTTGGGCAAAGCAGCAGCCTATAGAATAGGGAAAGATCTTTACCAAATACACATCTGATAGAACATTAATATCTAAGATATATGAAGAAAAAACTAAACATTAGGAAAAATCATTCAGCCAGGCGGTGGTGGCACATGCCTTTAATCCCAGCACTTGGGAGGCAGAGGCAGGCGGATCACTGTGAGTTTGAGGCCAGCCTGGTCTACAAAGTGAGTCCAGTACAGCCAAGGCTACACAGGGAAACCCTGTCTTGAAAAACCGTAAGAAAGAAAGAAAGAAAGAAAGAAAGAAAGAAAGAAAGAAAGATCATTCAATTCAAAAGTGGGGTACAGAGCTCTTAGAAGATGAAACACAAATGGTTAAGAAACCCTTCAAGACATGTTTGACATCCTTAGCCATCAGGGAAATACAAATTAAAAGTACTTTGAGATTTCATCTTAAAACAGTCAGAACGGCCAAGATCAATAAAAGAATGCACATGTCGTTAAGGATGCAGGGAAAAGGGAACACTTACTTATTGTTGGTGGGAGTGCAAACTTCTCTAGCCACTGTGGAAATCAGTGTGGTGGTTTCTCAGGAAGCTGAAAAATCAGTCTGTCTCAAGATCCAGGTTATATCATTCTTGGACCTATACCCAAAGGATTCTACATCCTGCTACAGAGATACTAGCTCAACCATGTTCACTGCTACTCTATTCATAATAGCTAGAAACTAGAAACAGCCTAGATGTCCACCAACTGATGAATGGATAATGAGAATGTGATAAACTTGCACAATGGGATATTATTCAGCTATTTTTTAAAAAAATCATGAAATTTGCAGATAAATAGAGCTAAGAAAAAAAAATCATCCCTAGTGCGGTAAGACAAATGTTTTTTTTTTTTTTCTTGTATGTAGATGTTAGATTTGAAGCTTTCAATATGTGTGCTACAACCCAAATAACCATAGAGGTTAGGGAGCTAGTAAGGAACTGGGAGAAGGAGAGACCTTCACAAGGAATGGGCAATAGAGTGTATCGTCATGGGGAAACAAAGGGGAAACTTGGAGGATTAAATTGAGCCGGGGCCAGACAAGAAGAGTAAAGAGGGAACGATGGGGAGAGACAAAGTAATACTAAAGGACTTAAAAAAAAAACCATTGTGGAAACCTACTACTGTAGAAGCTTCCTAAAATATGTACACGTATGAAAGGAATCTAAATGGAACCACCAATTAATAAAGGAGACAACTAGACATCTTATGCCGCCCCATAAAATCTCCAGTGCAAGGGATGAGTGCTGTCTTGTTGAGTTCTTGCCCAATGGTGCCATATAAAAACCCTCAAACCTCAGGGTATTTTCAATAGCACTGATTACTCTCTACAACCTGATGGTAAGGCCCTGTTTGCTGAAGACAACACTCATGTCATCAAACACAGAAGCGTTGTGCTGGTGCCTGTTTAGAGGCTTCACCTTTACTGATTAGCTGTCATGGTACTGGAAGGTACTCTGAAAGATACCAGAGTAGAAAAGTAGTTACTAATATTACCCACCTACAAAACCTATGGCTTACAACAGTGACCTGACTGCACGACATACTAGCTTAAAAGCAGTGCAAATGTTACAGGAGTAACTAACCACTTTGTGGGTCCATGAGATGGAACACAATGTACACTGCTAAAGTGGCTAAGAGCCTGAAAGTAGATAACACATGGGTCTAGGGAGAAATCACTCTTAATATTCTGCTGAAGAACATAGCAATCCAATGATTTTTAATGGTATGGCTATACCCATAGATAAGTGCCTTGCTCAATCCACATCAGAGAAGCTTCTTGTAGTATATGGGAATTGATACAGAGACCCACATGCACACAATATGTAGAGAGTGGCAGGCATTGGAACATTCAGTCCTAAGTGGGATGTTTTGATCACTCCTCTCCACTCAAGGCTCACGGAAGTATGAGGAAGAGGAGGCAGGAAGATTGTAAGAGCCAGAGGTGACAGATGATTTCAAGGAAACAGTGACTTCCAGACACACTAAGGCTGATGTTCCTATGTGCTTATGCAGACACAAAATTTGCAAGGGTTCAAGGCAGAAGGAGTGCCTGCACTGAGAGGGGGAAGTGGTCATGGGCTGCCACCCCTAAGCAAGGAGCTATACACAATTAATATGCAGTGGCAAAGGAGGAAAATCAGTTTTCTCCAGTGCAGTCTCAGTGGGTATATCAATCAGCTTCAGGCCAGGCCCCATGTCCAGGAGTAATTGGCCAACATAAAATGAACTCAACTGCTTCTTTGTCGAGTCTTTGTTTCATTTTGCTTTGTTTTATTTTGGGGGAAGGGGCTTGTGATTTGATTGTTTGATTTCTATTTTTGTGTTTCTTTCTTTCTTTCTTTCTTTCTTTCTTTCTTTCTTTCTTTCTTTTTTTTGAGAAAAAAAAAAAAAACCAAACAAAATTGGGTGGGTAAGGAGGTAGGGAGGATATGGGAGGAACCACAGGATGGGAAAACATGATTAAAATATACAGTGTGAAAAAATTTTCAAATAATAATGTTTAAAAGGTAAATCCCTGGCACAATCATTGGACACTCCTAATGCCCTGTTAGGTATGTGGGTAATGGTAGTGAGCTTGCCTGGATTACAACTTCCCAAATGGCAGTGATTTTTAATTGTTTTGCAGCAGTATCTTGTACTACTATTTTTAAAAAACTGACTTTTATAATGAGACGCTTTTCATATAATTCTTTGAAAAATTTGTACATTCTATAATATATTCACCCACCCCATCCCTCTCAACTTCTTTTTTCCTTTTTTACCCCCCTCTGGTTTTTGGAGACAGGGTTTCTCTGTATAACAGTCCTGGCTGTCCTGGACTCACTTTTGTAGACCAGGCTGGCTTTGAACTCACAGAGATCCACCTGCCTCTGCCTCTGGAGTGCTGGAATTACAGGCCTGTGCCACCATGCCTGGCTCCTTTTTTTTTTTTCCTTAAAAACTTTAATCCACTGTGTTCAACTTGTACTGTTTAAATATGCTTGGGTGCTGGGCCATCCAGTTGGGCATGGTTCACCAAAGGGGGTCCAATTCTTTTATTTATTTATTTATGTATTTATGTATTTATTTATTTATTTATTATGTATACAGTGTTCTGTTTGCATGTATGCCTGCATGCCAGAAGAGGGCACCAAACCTCATTTTAGATGGTTGCGAGTCACCATGTGGTTGCTGGGAATTGAAATCAGGACCTTTGGAAGAGCAGACAGTGTTCTTAACCCCTGCGCCATCTCTCCAGCCCTTGGGATCCAATCCTTAAAGGAAACTGACTTTCCCTTGTCTGGCAGCAATCAACTGATAATAGCTCTCAGAAGCCCCGTGCCCCAAAGGGACATTCATCATAGGGATGCAGCTGCATGGTATTTTCATATTCATAAGTTTTTACCACATAAATCAAAATACAGAGCCAGTGCTGCAGGAATTCTGTCCTGTTCCTTCCCAGTCGATACCGCTCTCCCTCTAGGAAACCACCTTTCTTATTTCCAGTATAAATTAATATTGAGCTGCACAGAAAACCTTACACTTCTTACTTAACATTTATACTCCCTGACTTTCCCCACCCCAACTTTCTATTGACCAAAGAAATAACATCTGTCAAAATTGTTCGGCATGATAGACGTGTTTTTTCTTAATAACACATTACAATATGTAACTATCAAAAAGAAGTTTCTTCTTGTACCAATTAGTATAATCTCTTGGGTCATTATTGGCACATATCCATACTTCGTTTCTCACAAGTCACTAGATTATTTCTGAAGTCTATGGCAACATGAAGTCATGGCCTTTGAAGGCGATGATTTTGTGGTGATTGAGTAGCTCAAAGTCACAGGATACACTGTGACAATCTTCATCCCGCCAATGGACCGTGCACCCACCCAACACACTTGTTGAGTGTCTAGTGTCGCTCCACCTTGGACTCTTAAGAAGACTCCCATTTCTTGGCTGGAAGTGAAACGAGTACATTTTGTCAAAGTGTAGTTAGTGCTCCGACTTAGGTAGGCACCAGGCGCACGGAGGAAGGGCGGCTTCCGGAGATGGGGCGGATAGGTGGGTGGGCATTTCCCCAACAGCTGCTGCCAGCTACCCGACTTTGATCACTTTGCCGCCTGGCAGCCGCCGCGGTCAACCTCATCGTTCCTTAGCAACCGGAGCCGACTGTCAGAAAGACTTCCTATTGGTCTCACTGAACGTGATGGGCAGTTGAATGGTCCAATCGAAATTCCTAAGCTTGCCAGGTTGCCCCGCCCACTCACGGTCCGCAGGCGGCGCATGCGCCGGTGGGCGGGCCTCTATGCAGGGCGGTCGCGGAGCCAGAGCAGCCGCAGCTAAGCGTTTGGGCTCGGAGGAGACCGCCGTGCTTGCTTCTTGCTCTAGCAGCCGCCGCCGCCGCCGCCGCCGAGGGAGCGGCCGCCTATTGTCCTTCTCCGCGGCCAAGGTGCGGAGCTGCTCCGGCTCGGCCCGCGGGGGAGCCCCGGGAGCCGCACGGTGAGAGCGCAACTTAGTTGCGGGAGTTGAGGGAAGTTTGGGCGTCTGAGGAGGGGGCGCGCGCGTAGCCGCCCCTCCCCCTCGGCTGCCTTCGGCCGCGCGCGCGGGCTGCGGGGCGCGGGGACGCGCGGGAGCGACGCGGGTGGCGGACCCTCCTCTGAAGCCTCCGCGGCCAGGGGGTGGGTAACGCGACTGGCGGTCGGGCCTCCTCGGACCCACGTTCCCCTGTTGCCCGCTTCTGTGGCGCCTGCTGCGGCTCTCCTCTGAGCGACGGCTGCTCGGTGGGGCGCGCCGCTCCGACAGAGTCTGCGGCCACGGGAGCGAGCAGGTCCCCGGGGCAGTCGAGCAGGGTAAACACTGCGCGCCCCCGCCGCCTTTGGGGTTTTTTCCGCGCTTTCCCCACTGAGGGGGACAGGGGGCGCGGCTGGCACTCCGGGAACCGAGCCTTCAGCTCCGCAGCCACGGAGCCCCGGTGCAGCTTTCAGAATTAGGGAATCGCTCCGTTTGGTATATAGGGCTCGCTGACACTTAACTAGGGTGCGAGACGCAAAAAGCTATTAATGGGAGGGGGGAAACTCGGTTTTCTTCTCGTTAGAAAGTGTATATTCTCCGCCCCACCTTTCAGCTGAAATACTGGGTCACTTTGAGTTTCTAGACCCCACTGTGAACTCAGGAGTTGACAATGAAAATTGGATTGAGGAATATTTTAGTGTTCGGTCTTTGCTTTTCCACTCCATAATGAAGTTATTTTGAGAGTTCATTGCCTTGGGCAAATATACAGAGTGACGAGTTTTTGTTTTTTGTTTTTGTTTTGTTTTGTTTTTTGTTTTTGTTTGTGTTTTTGGTTACTACCTTCACCTTATCTCCTTTATTTCCAGAAGTCGCTTATCCCCTCCCCACCCCCCAAACAAAAAACAGAACCAAACCAAACCAAACCTTTGGCTTGCCCAAATCAGGGTAAGGTCATTGTTTGTAAAGGAGTTCCCATCAGTTGAGATGACTGATAAATCAGTGTCACTTTCTGACACCTTTGTTTCTTGTGGATTTACAAACTGCATTAAGCACTTGCCTTCTCAAGTTTTGGGTGGAATTCATTCCACTGCACTTGGTTGACTGGACTTATGCTGTGAGGGTAATTCTGTTTCAGTTCTCAAGTAGCTCAAGTATCTGTCATTCCTACTGAAACACAGTGGCCATGCCACTTCATGTTCATTTCAGTTGTGTTTCTTTGACGTCTGTTAAACTTGAAATTTTCTTTGAAAACTCCTGCAAATGATATTTTGCCTTGTGTTCTTTGTGAATAATGTGGAGACATGGTGTTTGGGTTTTCTGTTTTGTTTGGCTTTTGTTTACTTGAAATCCAGCTTCATTTACCTGATAAATCCAAGGAAAAATCTTCTTAAAGCACAGGGATTCAGGATTCATGATCTTTGGGCGGAGGGAAGGAGGGTGACAGAAGTTGGAGGTTATCAAGGAGTTATATAACATAACAAACATTGCCTAGAAAATAGGTTGACCAGGATACCAGTTGCTTTCCTTCTCTGGACTGTGATAACATGTTACCCATGTTTTGTTTTCTAGAAAAGTCTACACATGGTTGGCATTCAGCTTTTGTTTGATTTGGTAAAGCAGTTTTTACTGGCAACTGATAGTGTTCACAGGAGAGACCCTTTAGTTCTGGGGCCTTGTACAGTATGATACTAACCTTGCACATCTGTGGTGAAATTTAGTTTATTTGGGAGAATTTGTTAAATCTCTTTTTTTGAGATAAGGTCTCACTGTGTAGCCCAGGCTGGTCTTGAACTCATGAAGATCCATTAGCCTTGTTGAGACTGTTAAACTGCTGAACAGATGCGTTCATAGCTCTTCCCGTCCCTTTATTGTGAAACTTAGGGAGGGAGCATAATGCAGAAGGAACTCACTTTTTTGTCGTTAATGTAACTTTGAGTTCAGACTCTCACCCTTTCTTTGACTGGTTTTGAAGCCTTGAGCATTTCACTTTCACCCCCTCCTCCCAGCTTGTAACTTTCCTTCTAAGGGGCAGTAACATTACATGTTCTTAGGAGTGCATGAAAACGGTGTGAGGGGCTTAGAACACTGTTCAGTATTGTGTAGGTGGGGCTGCTTCTTGGTGGCTAAAATGATAATTTTGATATGTTATACATGACTTTTAAAAAAGTGGCTTTAAAATGATGCTTCTGGACAGAAGATGGCTCAGTGGGTAAAGATACATGCCACCAAGCCTGATGACCCAAGTTCAGGCCCCAGAACCCCACATAATAGGAAAGAACCAACTCCTGAAAGTTGTCCTCTTACCTCCACATCAACACTGTGACACTTTAACCCCCACCCAACTCTAAACACACAAATGAGTGTAAAAATTTAAACAGAATTTGAACAGAAGGATGAGAGAAACGATACTGTTTTCATCACCTGTTGGCCTGGTAAGAAATCTTAGAGCTGTATAGCTTGGGAAATGACAAGAGATGGATTGCTTTCAGTACTAGCAATGTATCTGTCTTAGTCAGTGTTCTGTTGTAGTGAAGACACCATGACCATGGCAACTCATAAAGGAAGGCATTTATTTGGGGTTTCAGAGGTTTAGTCCTTTCTCATCATGGCAGGGAGCATGTAGGCAGACATGGTGCTGGACAGGTAGCTGAGAGCTCTACATCTGGAGCCTCAGGAAGCAGAAAGAGATCATCTAGTCCAAGCTTGGACTTCTGAAACCTTAAAGCCCACCCACAGTGACATACTCTGCAGCATCATTTAAATGCACGCTGCACTTCCTGGTGACCATGCATCCAAATCTATTCTCATTCAGACCACTGCCTATCTAAACTATAGTAAGTTTAACTTTTCCTTTATTCTACCTTGGTCTTGAAAATTGTATGTATGGCTTTATGACATTTTTCAGATTTGCTCAAGATAGAACTCAACAATATGTTAGCATAACACACAGTTCAGAGAGTTAAGCACACCACTCACCTGCCTTTTCAAGTGCCTCTATTTACAGAAGGAAGTAGTGGCTAAAGTCAGTTGTACCAACTTAGTTTAGAATGTTTAAAATGCCAAATGGGGTAGATATGTTTTAGAACTGTTTACCTGATCAAACTTAAAGATTGTGGGTATAAATATTCCTGATCAAGCTACCTGGGCAAGCTTGGCTTTTGATGCTTGCCCCTCTCTCTCTCTCTCTCTCTCTCTCTCTCTCTCTCTTTTCTTTTCTTTTCTTTTTTTGGTTTTTCAAGACAGGGTTTCTCTGTGTAACAGCTCTGGCTGTCCTGGAATTCGCTATGTAGTCCAGGCTGGCCTTGAACTCATAGAGATCCACCTGTTTCTGCCTCCCAAGTGCTGGGATTAAAGGCATGCTGCACCACAGCCCGGCTGATGGTTGCTTCTCTTAAAGTTAACTTTTAAGTACATTCCAACAGTCCTGAGCTATAGTTATTGCTGATAAGGATGGATATTCATATGGAAGTGATTGACATTGTGTTGTGTGTTCTGCCCAGCTTACCACCTTCGGGAAGAGAGAAGGAAGCTGTTTGTAGGGAGAAGTTTATTTCATGTACGTGTCCTCAAATTTATAGTTTTATAGTCCACCTTTCTGTTGACTGGATCATTGTAAGTAGATCAAACTTATTTTTTATCAGTCTTTGCTGTGATGTTGGACCAGCAGATCCAGTACTGAAATACTGTGATTGTCTGATTTCTGTGTTGGGAAGTGGGGGTGCTTTTTTCTTTTACCTCTTCAGAGCTGTATCTTGGGAAGTTTGTATGACATGGATGGTGAGTGAAAAAAAGGGGAAAGGTGTGAGGTGTTTACTCTTTATGTCATGAAGGCCTCTCGTAGAAATTGTTATTTTCTGATCCTAAGCCTACTCTTGGTCATAAAATTAGTTTCTCCCACCCAAAATAATGAATTGTTCATCAATAGGTCTTTTTGATGTCAGCATAGGGAAATGACCCTAGAAGTTAAAGGTTGAGTTTTTGAAGAACCCCCAAGATGGTTCTCTTGTGTCATCTCTACTAAAAGCACATGGTGTGCAGCCACAATCTCACATTGCCATTTATCGGCTGTCTGATCTTCAGCAAGCCTTTTTATCTTTCTCAGACTTAATATCTTTGCTTCTTGCTCCCTTCCTCCCAGTGCTACCCTGTCAGCTAAATGCTACCAATGTGAGAAACACATGCCAGAAAGCACCATACTGTGTGGTGCTGCGGTTTCATTGATTGGCTCCTGGTATGGATAAAATGTAAATCCTAGCCCCATAGGGGAGCCTGCCACTAGCTTTGCTGTTACTTCTCCTGGAAAGCAGCTAAAGTATTATATGGCGCCTACCCTTCCTCTTGCTTGGAAAAGCTGACCTGTTTTCAGTCCCTGTCTGGTTCTTTTTACGATTTCTTTTATTTATCATGGAATATCTCTGGTTCAGAGTGCTTATTGTTAGATGTCAATTGCTGTCCACTCAGCACCTGACCTCGGAGGCCAGTGCTTGATGTCAGGTGAAGCCAGGATAAACAGTGGACACAGAGTGTCAGAATACTTAAATCAGACTACAGAGGAGGTCAGTGTGGCCACTGTTCTTTACTATCATTTTCATACTTAAAATTTAAAATTTGTTTAATCAGTTTTCTGTTGCTTGATGCACTTCATTTAACCTACATTCATTATTTAGTTATCAAAACCCCCTTTGGGGAAAACAAAAGAAACTTGAGAATGAAATTACTAACCTATTTTTAGGAGAAGAAAAAGTTCCTAAAGTTACTTGTCAGTGGCCGTGTAGCTAGCTAATTTATGTTAAGTTGAATTGATTATAACGGCTCAGAGGTCAGGCTTGTCCATATCATTGATACTGTCATATGAAAATTTCAAGTACATTTTAAAAGCCAATCAAGTTTGTTGTGGTTATTACAGAATGCAATAAGGCACACCCATTTTAAGGTCATAGAATTTAGTGAGTTTAGGATAAAGCGTCCTTGCTTATAACTCAACAGGGTCAAAACAGAACATTTCTGCCATTTTCAAGATTGCTATGCCTGCCATCCTTTTGGCCAGTCTCTTTAATGCTCATCTCCTGCCTACTTTACATAGGCAACCCCTCGGGTATTCTGTTTTTTGGCACTGTGGTGTTGTCTTTTCTGGCCTGCTGCCTGTTTTTGTAAATAAGGTTTTAGTGAGATGCAGCCACACCCATGCTGTCTGTGGCAGCTTTGGAGCTATAGTTACAGCTTAGAGCAGTAACAGAGACTTCTATACAAGTAGGTTTGGCCTTGATTATACCTAACAAAACCCAGCTATTCACATCTAATTTGAACAGTACTTTATTTTCTAACATATATTTGATTTTTTTTTTTATTAACATTCATTTGAAAAAAATATTGAGGGCCTGGGTAATGGTTCTGTGGGTAAAGTGCTTAATGTGGTAAGCTTGAAGACCAGGCATAGCACTGTGTCTGTAATCCAAAGGCTGGGGGCTGCGAACAGGAGGATCCCGCGGCTTCCCAGCCACCTAGTCTAGCCAGTCTGTGAGTGCCAGGTTCCCCGAGTGGAGGGAGATAAGAGGAGGACAGCTGACAGCCACCTGCACTCCGTAGGTGTGCGTGCCAGCCCCAGGGCTGCCATAGAGATGGTCACCCTGCACACAGATTTGAGCTAGGGAAAACGCAGCTTCACTCAGTACGTTGTTACTATGTCTCCTTAGTTTCCTATTTCTTCTCCCATATGTCTCCTTGCTGTTAGGAGGCTCAGCTAGAGACAGCCCCATATCCTCCCTGTAGCCTGCCCTGTTGAAGGTAAGCTTGTCTCAGTGATGGTCCTACTCTCGCTTTCCCTTTTATCTCCAAGCCCTCTCCCTTTTCCTTCCCACTCTCCCCACATCTGACAACCCCCTCGTTTCCCTCCTCGCACCCTCTCCTTCCCAGTTCCCTCTCTGCACCCACTTGGACTGTGTATTCTATTTCCGCATCTCAGTGAGATTCAAGGAGGGGCTCCCTTGGGTTCTCCTTGTTACTTAGCTGCTTTGGTCTGTGAGTTGTAGTATGGTTATCCTGTAATATATGGCTAACATCCACTTATAAATGAGTATATGCCATGTGTGTCTTTCTGAACATGGAGACTGAGGCAGCTACCTTCTAGC
This sequence comes from Acomys percivali, assembly GCA_907169655.1. Classification (NCBI taxonomy): domain Eukaryota; kingdom Metazoa; phylum Chordata; class Mammalia; order Rodentia; family Muridae; genus Acomys; species Acomys percivali. Next base: position 95,106,746 of record OU015752.1, read on the forward strand.
CAGGCAGGACTCAGAGTGGTGGAAGGGGAACACCGATCCACCTACAAAACCTTCAGCCCAAAATTACCCTGCCTACAGGTTGTGCAGAGATAAAGATAGAGACTAAGGGAATGTCCAGCCAATGCATGGCCCAACCTGAGACCCACCCCATGGGAGAGAGCTAATCCCTGACACCCTGACACTATTAAGGATACTCTGCTATGTTTACAGGCAGGAGCCTAACTTAACTGTCCAGAGAACAAAGCCAGAGAAGTAGAGCCTTTGGAGCCCAGATCAGGGTTGCAGGTGGCAGGTGTTAGACACAGCTGTTTACACCATTGGGGTTTAGTTTTACTTAAGTGTAGTTTTCAATATACCCTGGTTCTTCCCTCTTGGATTAAGAGAATATATAACTAATCTTTTTATTTTACAAGATCCCACAGTAGAGAAAAATTTGCGTTTTCAGAAGAAAACACTGTGGGATTTATAACAAACACTGTTTTATATTGTGAAATTAACAGAAACTTGATGAGCTTTTGGGTTGTTTTAGAATCTGAACTATATCAACATTAGCTTTGCTTTTTAGATGTACTCTTTTTTCCAGCTGATGGCTGTGGTAAATGTGGTAGATATTTGAGAGACTTTTTGTAAACCTAACATTTTCTATTACCCATAGATCCCTTACAAAGTCTCAGAATGACTTGGGTGCTATGTGTATGTAAGGACATCTCTCCTTGGTCTCGCCATTGAGTCTTGTCAGGTAGGTGCTTTTCAGAAGTGGATTGTGGCATTGCATGGAAGTAATTGGTTACTTTTGAGAAGCTGAAGAAGATTTTGAAATTTCCCCCTAGGTTCCCTCAACAGGAGAGCTAGACTCAGAATACAAAGGAGTTCTCCTCCGAGTTTCTTAGGAAAACACTGTGGCGACAGGAGTTGAGAAATAGTGTAAATGTTTATTTGGTCACATGAGTGTAAATGTTTACTTGGTCACATGAAGCTTTGGGCCTGGTTAAGATACTTTCTCTTTTTGAGGATTAAAGGAATGCATAGATCAGTGGATAGGAATGGCCAAAACTTTTGTCTGGGCCTTCCTTCCAAAGTGGTTCTGCATACATGCCGAGAGCGTAGGTCACTCTGGAGCGATCTTTCCCAATTGTTTTAAACAGGTCAGTAAAGGGAAGAAAGGAACTTGTCTGTCTCTTATGTGTTCATTTACTTAATTCTTTACATTATATAAGGTAGATAATCCCCCCATTCACAGATTTGGTTTTCTTCCAGGTACATGAACTGTGACTTTCATCTAGGACTTTTGATATATCCTAGTTTTGTTGTATATGCTATAAGCCACATTTTTTCCCCACCCTGATATAATTATATCCAAAGTAGTCAGCTTAAAATTCCAACTTGTTCTTGTTATAAGAAATCATTTGTGGTTTATTCTTAAAAGTTTTCCTAGAATTCTTAAAAACATGCTAGGCTTTAATGTTTGTGCCTAGAAAGTAGCAAGAGCTTGCCATTAGTTTATTTTTTTCTCATATACAGTGACCGTTGTGGATGGGAGCCAGTAATTAACGTTCACACGCTTGCTCACATCTTCAAAGTATTTTATAAACGTTTAATTAGTTCATGCTTAACTTATGTACTAGAAGTTGGAAAACCAGTTTTTAAGGCTCATTTTAGCAGTACTGAAGTGTAGGGGGTAAAGAAGAAAAATTCATGTGGAGATAGCTTTCCTCACTCTCCTAGCTTTTGGTCCAGCATGATTTTTGGGGTATATAACTTCTGGTTAATGCACGAGTAGAATTATATGGATTGGGAGAAAGAACATTGGGTAGAAAGTTTGGAAAAAGACATGGATAATTTACTTTCAGCTCAACTTTTGTGTAGGCCCGTTAAGTGAGAATTCTCTTAATTCATTCCTGTGAGCATTTTGAAAGATGTAGACTCTGGAAAATGACAGTACATGGTAATACATGATAATTTGGGGAGGGACCATCTTTATTAGCTTCACTCCGGTAAAATGGCTTCTACTTGACCAGGCTGTTCAGTGGAAAGGGATACGACTCGCAGTTGTGCAGTGTTCCTGTCACATTAGTTGTGTAACCTGCATGACCAGTGCTTTTCTTCCGCTCTTATGTTACTTTGTTCTGTGAAATCGCTTGTTTAATTTATTTTAATTTAATTATTTTGAGACAAGCTTTCACTTTGTAGCTTGCCTGGAGCTCACTTATATAGCCTAGGCTGCCCTGGAACTCCACGTAGTCCTCTTCAGCTTTGAGAGCACAGCACTGGTATTTAGGTGTGAGCTGCCACACCCAGTTGTGAAACTGTATTTGCCAGTGACTCAGGTTTTAATAGTGAAAAAACCCTATTGTTTTTCTCTATAACACTGAATGTATCAGATTATATTTCCTCAGTTGGCAGGTGAGACACAGGATAACACTTCTCTTTTGATTCTTTGGAGAGTCTGTGTCATTCATCCACCTGTCTTTTGAAGGATTTAGGAGTTCTTTGTACACAAGGATACTAGGTATGCTTAAAGAGTAAAGAACACTTGGCTGAGTTCTGTAGAAGCACCTTGCTCTAGGTGTTTGCTTATTTCCTTCTGATTTTGGTGTATGTTTGCTCATTATTAAGAGGTCCTGTTTGAGGGGTAGGTGTTGTGTGTTCACATGGAGTACTGTTAGATGTCAGAGCTATGTTTTATAGTCATGGCCACCTGGAATAGGCAGATATGGTAGATTTATGACAGGCACAAGATGTGGCTTTATTTTGGGCTAGAAATAAATACAAAAAGATAGTTCTGTTTGGTATGTCCGTTTTACTGCCGCCGCCAGGGTGTATTAGGATCTTGTTCTTAGTAGGAAAAAGTATTTCAAAGAGAAACTGCCTCTAAAATCTACTTCTAGGCACATGGTTTTCTCTTTGCGAGCACACTGTCACGCTCTCCTGGCTTAACTTTTGTTTAGCGCTGGGGCGGTGGCCAGAGGAGGATATAGAACTTACAGAGAATAATTCATATTGCTGAGAACCAGTTAGTTTTGGTGACTTCCTACCTTGTTTGGAATACATAACTAACTGTTATTACTATACTTTAAAGCATATTTCCTTCTTCATATACAATGTAGTAAATATTGTGTCTCATTGTTTTCCTAAAGCAGGGCATCCTTTGCATCATTGTTTATAGCCTCAGTATTTAGAGGTACCTGTGAATCTTTGTCCAGATAATCTTGCCAGGAAAACTTTAGTACCTTAAGTTTCTCACAGAAAGGAGAAAAATTCTGAGATCTTGGCATGCATATTTATTTAAAATTTTATCATGAATATGGATCTGTTCTTCTTGGTACTAGATAAGCATGGCCCTAGGGCCAGGAAGATAGCTCAGTTGGTGGAAGTGCATGGTGTGTAGGCTTCTTTTGAGGTCAGATTCCTGGAACACACTTGATAGCTCAGTGTAGTTGTAGGTATTTGTAGTCTTAGTGATTGACTCTACAGCCAAGTGGAGAGCCTCCTGTCCACCACCTGCATCCTCCAAGCCAGTTGATGTAGATAGCTGATGCAGTTTGAGTTCCTACCTCAAGCAAATTGTGTATCAGTTACTAATTTATGTTTTATTATCTTTGTGTGTACCTGCACATCCATACATGTATGCCACAATGTGTGTATGGAAGTCAGAGGACAATTTGTGAGAGTCTGTTTTCTATATGAGTCCCAGGGATTAAGGTTTAATGGCAAACATCTCAACCTACTAAACCATATGACTAGCTCTAATTCTTAATAATTATTTTTTATTTAATCATATTTCTCTGTCTGTCTATCTTATCTATCTATCTATCCATCTATGTATCAGTCTTACTGGTCTATCATATATGTCAGTGCTTGCTTGTCTCAGGACCACTTGAAGAAATCAGTTCTTTCTTTCTCTTTTCTTTTCTTTTTTTTGGTTTTTCAAGACAGGGTTTCTCTGTGTAGGCTTGGCTGTCCTGGACTCACTTTGTAGACCAGGCTGTCCTTGAACTCACAGGGATCTACCTGCCTCTGCCTCCCAAGTGCTGGGATTAAAGGTGTGAGCCACCATGCCCGGCTAAAATCAGTTCTTTCTTACCTAGGTACTGTGGAGCAAACTCAAGGTTGTCATCTTTGATGGCAAGCATCACTTTGGCCTGCTGAACCTTCTTACCAGCCCAAATTTTATTATTTTTATTTTATTTTAAAATTTTCACTTTGTGCATACAAGTGTTTCGCGTTTATGTATGAATGCACTCCACATGAATGCCTGGTGGCCACAGAAGTCCAAAAAAGGCATCAGATTCCCTGGAACTGGAGTTTTAGACGAGTTACAGATGACTAAGCCACCATGTAGATGTTGGAGACTGAACTCTGGCCCTCTGCAAGAAGTGAGTGCTCTTAACCCTTGAGCCAGTCTTTCCAGCCCCAAAAGAACAAAGTGGAGCTCTGTGGCCAGGCATGTTTGGTCCTTTGGTTTGTTTGTTTGTCTTGTTTTTTTTTTTGTTAAAAACAAAAACAAAAACGTCAAGTCAAAGAGTAGTCTTAGCTGACCTGGAACTTACTGTTTAGGCCATGTTGGCCTTAAACGCAGAGATTTGAGCTCCTGACTTGTAGGTGCTGTGATTGAAGCATGCACCCCTATAATTGGGTATTTATTTTATTTATTTATTTGCAAATTTATTTTGAGACAGAGCCCTTCCTTGCTTGAAACTCACTGTGTAGACCAGGCTGGCTTTAGACTTAGAGATACCTTCCTTCTGCCTCCTGAGTGCTAAGATTAATGCTGTGGGCTACCATATTTGGTTTACATTTTTTCTTTTATTTTGTTATTTTGTGCATTTTGTTTGTATGTCTATTCACCACTTAACTGCAGGGCCCCCAGAGTTCAGAAGAGGCCCCTGGACTGGAGTCACAGACAGTTGTAAGCTACCATGTAGGTGCTGGAATTGAACCCAGGACCTCTGGAAGAGCAGTCAGTGTCATTAACTGTTGAGCGATTGCTCCAGCCCCAATTTTACTAATTTTCAATAGTGAGTTTTAAATAGTATCTCACATATAATTCTTTACACTCATCAATATCTTTTTAGAAGTATGACATGATCTGTTTGCAGGGCACTAATAAGACAGCTAGCTTGTCAGTGCAGATGACAGATCAGTTACAGAAGTAAGGCTGTAAGCCTGTTGAACACCTTTGTATGAGATGAGAGGTCTGCGTCAAGTCAGACATGAAAACTTAAAGCTGTACAACCTACTGATCTGAGCTGTTTTTAGGTTCTTCCTTATGTCACATATTTTTTTCTTTCTCAGTTGATTGTTTCTCTTAAATATCAGCATAAGAATGTTTTGATTTCAATAAAATTATCTTTGGTTTTATGTCATTTTTTTTTTTCTTCTTCTTTTCATCTCTACATAAAATTAGTTATCTTTTCCCCCTTAGGGATTATTTTCTTCATACAGTGCATTCCCACTTTGATTTTTATGAAGAAAACACCTTATTTTTATTTTTAATTGTTTTAAAAGAGCAACTGACTACTGTAAGTTTTGTGATTCATAATTTATTTGGTAGTGAATATAAAATGCTGACTATTTTTCATGCTTTTTAATTCACACCATCATCCAAAAAGCTTTTACTTGAAACCCCAAGAACAACGGGTAGACTGTTGTTCGTGGTCCCCGTTCTACACATTGCATCCTAGCCCGCGAATTCTGTGAAATACCACAGTTCCCTGCCCTGACCGTGATAAAGTATTATTTGGCTGCTTTGCCCAAGTGCTGTGGCAGTGTAACGCTTACCACTTTACTAGTTAGCTCCCTAGGATATCCACTCTTAAATGGAGACATTCCCTTCCTGAATGCAAATAAAAGTAATGATTCCTCTGTGAAATGCCTCGGGACCCAAATAAGACCAGAAGAAAAAGGATATTTTCCCCTCAGCTTGATGGCTGTTGAAATGGCCAGGGGCAAGTTCACTAAAATAACAGCTGTAAGATTTAGACTCTTCATTGCTGTGCGACAACATTTAAAGAAGTGATGTCCTAAGCTCAGCCCATGTGTTCTTCACTTTAAGAGGGTGGATAAGGAGTCATGCTCAGAAAGGCTACATAGCTTGCTCAGTGTTGGGACTTAACCTAATGAGGCTCTGACTCCAGAACCCAAACTCTTTATGCTTCAGTCTAAGAGGAATTGAAATACTTGAGCGAAAAGGATATCCATTGTGAGCTATGATTTTTGGGATAGCCTTATGTAACTTTGCTTTTTCCAGTAGACTTATTTTTATGGCCTGTTTTCTGCCTTACAGTCTCTTAAGCTAGGGTCATTAGATAGTTCTTCTGCCTCATGAAAGATACTGGGATTTCATCACTCCAGTAATGTGCAGTTCATCTAGAAATTCAGGATTTGGATTTAACACAGAGAAGTCACACTGAGGAATAAATGACATTATCTAGGGGGAAAATTCTAGTATAATTTGTTGTTTCTATTTCCGAACTTGAACATTAGTAGAGGGTACTTGCAATGTATATCTATGTACTTGTATGTAAACTGTATGTGACTTACGTAGTTGGGGCCAACAGATTATAAAACATTTCACAAATATGGGCTTATATACTGTTAGCTCTGTGGCGTAATGAATTTAATGGCTATATGCTATTTCATTATTTGGAATTAGATTTATCCTTAGGTCACTAATTATCTTATTTGAATATTTATATTGTATTTCTCTGTCTTCCCTTGCTGTGTTGCTCCCTTCTTCCTTTTTGCTGCTTAAAGACATTGCTGTGGTGGAATCTTACATACAAGAATCTGCATCCTTGATTATGTCATCTCACAGTAACAGAATTGCGAGGAGAAAGGGGTTCACATGTCAGCAGCTGTCGATAGATAGTGCCAAGTTGTCTATAGAAAGCATCTGTCTATCGTTCACACTTTCACTGGTAGTCATGAATACCTATTTCCCATTTTTAAAATAACTTTTTTTAAAAAAAGATTTCTTTATTTATTATGTATACAATATCCTGCCTGCAAGCCAGAAGAGGACACCAGATCTCATTATAGATGGTTGTGAGCCACCATGTGATTGCTGGGAATTGAACTCATGACCTTTGGAAGAGCAGTCGGTCCTCTTAACCTCTGAGCCATCTCTCTAGCCCCCTAAAATAACTTTTAAGAGAGTAAACTTGTGTTTTTACTTTTTGCTGTTTGGAGAGTCTTGCTTTTTATCTCAGGCCGATCTTAAGTTGAATGATCCTCTTGCCTTAGCTTCCCAATGTTAGGTTTATAGGTGTGTGCTACCATGCCCATCTCTAGAACTGCCATATTATGGGAAATCAGCAGTAAATGAAGAGATCCTGTATATTTGTTTTTATTTTTAAAAATTGATGTTGTTTATTTTAGTTTCTCTAGAATACATTGGTTTTTAGAGTTACTCTAACTTTCTACATTTAATTTTAAAATTAGAAAAGCAAAACATGTAAAATACGTGTAGCCGAAGAGTGTGACTTAAGAGTGTTTATGGTTCTTGTAAAAGACCTGGGCTTGATTCCTCAGCACCCACATGAGGGCTCACAACCATATGTGCCAGGTTTTTTGGACTATAAGATGCACCTGACCATAAGACACACCCAGTTTTTAGAAGAGTGAAACAAGAAAAACAGTAAAAACAGCAGCAATTGGACATAAGATGTACCCTAATTCCCCCATCCCACTTTTGGGAGGAAAGTGTGTCGTATGGTCCAAAAAAATTTGGTAACTCCACTTTTAGGAGATCTAGGAGTACCACCTCTGCAGGTACTGGCATGCACATGGTACACATACAATTGTGCAGGCAAAGCATTCATACTTCACAAATCTTGAATATTTAAAAGAATATTTTTATTCCTTTTGAATGTGTTTGTGAGTACATTCTGCCTGCTTCTTCCTGAGTGCTGGGATTAAAGTTGTGTGTCACTAGCCTGGCTCCTTTTGCTTCTGTAAGTGTACATCACATCCTTAGTGAAGGAACCATTGCTGAAAGTACTGTGCTATTGTGTGTTTCATGATTGTGAGTGTCAGTCTTGTTCTTTTTCACCCCCTTTGTGGCCTTGGGCTGGATCCTCACTTTTGAGCTTCAGCTTCCCTGTGTGTAAAGTGGTAAAAGTGACACCCACTATACACAGTGCTGGTTGCCGGGTACACAATATGTGCTTAATAAGCACTTCAGCTGAGGTTTGGGGGAAGATTTAGTGTAGATGATTGTGTAGTGGATTGGAAGGTATAAAAGATGGCACTGCGCTGCAGGACTACTGCAGTTCCCGTTTCTGTTGGGCAAGTCTGTATCCACATTTGCATTTCTGTTGGGCAAGTCTATATCCACATTTGCATTTTTATTACGGGAGACAGGAAGGCTCAATAACTTGTTGGCTACTTTGTTTCTTAATTTCGTAAATGTCATTAGATTGCATATCATTTTCTGTAAACAGAACATAGATACTTGTAGGAAAAATAGGTTAGAATGGAACTAATTAAGTTTTATGTAAATCCTAAGCACAAGTTCCATAAGCTTATTGAAGAATATGTCTGAACAGAATGAATATGTGCCAGGCCACTAGAAATGAAGTTTTGGGTATGCCAACAGAGATAAAAAGTTATGGTGTAGTGCTGTTCTGGGCCTGGGTTTGTGCTGTCTGAATTCTGAGGCACACTGGTAATGGAGGAATGATTGTGCTGGAGCTGCAGCATAACTAGGGTTTTGTTAGGCTTGAGTTGGCAAGAGAAGGAATGGTCTTGAAGCTATGCAGTGTGAACAAAGAACAAACATCAGAAAACATAATGTGTTCCAAGTGAACAGTGAGGTGTATTTGAGTTATTTAGTTTGGGTTAGGACATGGACATAAACGTAGGCCAACAAGTCAAGCTGGGGTGAGTGTGAGTGTCTTACATGTTGTGTTAGAGAATTAATTTGTCCTCCTGAACAAAAGGGATGGCAGCTCATTTGGGGAGGATCATGAGTAGTGACAGCTGTGGAAAAAAAAAAGCTCTTGCCTTGGAGGGACACTCAGGAGTCCATTGTATTAGTTTAGGGCAGGGATTATGAGAGCCAGAATCCTGGGAAGATGAAAGAGAATCAGATCTGGCTATTTAGAGAGTCAATGGACAAAACTTGGAGTAGATAGAGGGAAGTGAGATAGGGTCATTGTCCACAGTGCTTGGAAGTTTCCAGCATCAGTTTCTGTTGAACTGTAGCCTAGTTTGTATTTTTAAAACTTGGAAGAAATTTAGTTGGGGTAAAATACATAGAGCATAAAACCTACTATTTTAACCAGTTGTTTCGTTTTTAAAAACATAATTTATGAGAGGCAGGTTGATCGCTGTGAGTTCGAGACCAGCCTGGTCTATAAAGCAAGTCCAGGAAAGCCAAGACTACACAGAGAAACCCTGTCTCGAAAAACAAAAAACAAACAAACAAACAAAAAGTAATTTATGTTTGTGTCTATGTCAGAATAAGCCATGTGGAGGCCAGAAGAGGACATAAGGGCCACAGGAGCCAGAGTTCAGGTGGCTGTGCGCTGCCTGATGTGGATGCTGTGGTTTAAACTTTGTTGCCAAGGAACAACAAGCCCTGTTGTACTGTTTTAAGTGTGACCTGTATTAGCATTACTTATTTTTGTGTCTTTGTATAACTATCACCATTGGCTGTAAGTTTTTATCGGGTAGAAATAAAACTACACTTTAAAATATAAACGCCTGTGTTTTGTTTCCCTAGCCACTGACAAATAGCATTTATTTTATGTCTCAATGAATTTCACTAAACTAGATGTTTAATATCAATAACATGTAGAATTTATCTTCTTGTAGCAGGCTTAATTACCTTGCATGACTGCATGATATCTTTTTTTTTTTTGTTTTCAAGACAAGGTTGTTTCTCTGTGTAGCTATTCTAGACTCGCTTTGTAGACCAGGCTGGCCTTGAACTCATAGAGATCCGCCTGCCTCTGCCTCCCAAGTGCTGGGATTAAAGGCATGTGCCACCATGCCCGGCTTTTGGATGATATCTTTAAGGCTCATTTATGTTGTATGTATTTGTCAGAATGTACTTCTTTTATAAGGCGGAATCACATTTGTTATGCATATATACTAGGGTTACTTCTGCTTATTGGCTGTTGTAAGCTGTATTGAACACATGTGCAACATTTCTTTAAGCCCTTGCTTTCAACTCTTTGGTGAATGTGCCTACATCATGTTGTTGTCCAGATACTCATAACAGTTATGTTCTCTGTGGAAAAAAATAATGACAGTTAATGCTAATGTCTCTTTAGAAGATGTTCATTTTAAATTATGTGTGTCTTGTGCATGTGTGAATACAGGTACCTGTGGCATTCAGAAGAGGGCATTGGATCCTGTGGGGCTGGAATTATTTATATGCAGTTGTGAGCCACCAGATGTGGATGCTGGGAATTGAACTCTATCTTCCACAAGAACAGTTTATGCTTGTAACAACTGAGCCACCTCTTCAGCCCCACTAACATCTCTGATAAAGGAATTAACATTAATGTGTTAAATCTCAAATTTAAAGCACATATTTTAAAAATGTGACCAAAAGGGAGTTATGCTTAAAGGATTCTGTGAAAATATTTTTATTGTGTTGTGGAAAACTGTTGTGTGATTTTTCTTTCTAGATGATCTTGTTTCTTTTCCATTACCCACTCTTTAACTCCATTTTGATTAGAAGGGCATTTATTTGTTATTTAGATGGTGTATTTGGCAGATATTCTCCCTCTCTCTCTTCCTTCCGATTTTTACTTCTTTTTTTTTGGTGGAAGTGGGGATTGATCTTAAAGCCTCATGCATGTTAGACACTAAAAGTGGAAGAGTAGCTAATTTAGCCCCGCCCAAAGCAGGGAAAGAGATACAATTCCTTTTAAAAACTTTATTATTATTATATTTTTAGTCTGGCTTAATTTAACCTTTGTTCCTAGATTTTTTTCCTATCATTCATGCTGCGACCTGAAACCACAGTCAGCACTGCTGTGACCATTGCATAATTGGTACTTGCCCTTCTCATTTGTATTATGTAAATATGCTTTGACTGGAGCAGATTTAAACTGTTGTAAATATTGCCTATGCATTCCTACCACTGTATTTTGTGGTAGAATTGAATTACTAACTCTGTGAAGGATTTTTTTAAAGGAGGGACAAAAATGGGAGAACTTAGAGTAGTTGCCCAGTACAGCCATTGAAAGAGACACGGTCGCTATCCTGTTGTCTTCCTCTGAAGTAGGCAGTAACTTTGTCACGGTGCTGCCCTTAGAAGTGTCTCTACTAACCCCTACCCAGTCTAGCCGATGGACAGGACATTCTCCACCGTTAAGTGGAGAAGGGGATCTGACTTTCACACAAATTCTGGTGCCCCATATCGGACCATGTCCCTTGGATGGGGAGGCCTGGTGGCACTCAGAGGAAAGATAATAAGTCACCAAGAAGAGACTTGATACCCTAGGAGCATATACAGGGGGAGGAGGTCCCCCTCAGTCACAGACATAGGGGAAGGGAGTAGAGGGGGAAACAGGAAGGAGGAAAGAAAGGGAGGATACAAGGGATGGGCTAATAATTGAGATGTAATATGAATAAATTAATAAATAAATTAATTAATTTTAAAAAAAAAGAAGTGTCTCTACCTATGTAGAAATGACTTTAGTAAGGTGGAGATGATGTATTGAATGACAGTGGAGAAAATTCTGTTACTATAAATAGATAGTGAAGATTTTATTTGTCTGGTTGTTTTGTATAACTTAAGTTAGAGAATGAGTTGACAGACTCCATATTTTATTAACTGTTATGTTGAAATTGTCTTGATGTGGATACATTTCAAAGATGAATAATTTGTTCTTGTTGCTTTCACAAAGTCTCTGAGCAAGTGACTAATTTAAATGATTCCCTAACTCTGAAGAAGAAACTCTTGGCATCTGCCCAAGGTGTTTTGTTTATCTAGCCTTGCCTCTGCATTGGCCGAATGGTCTTCTAGGAGGAGAATTGGCATTCTGTTTTCAAAGGTTGATTCTGGGCCTTTGTGGGAGGATGGGGTGTTGTTGTTCAAGTCCAAACCCAGTAACTTAGGCATTCACTTCTACCACTGAACCCCCACCACAGTAGGGTCTTTTGTATCCCATGCAGGGTAGCCCTTGAACTTTCAATTCTCTTATCTGTACCTCCTGAGTGCTGGGATTAAAGGCTTGCCCCTCAAGACCTGGTTTATGTGGTTGGTCCCAGGGATTTGGAATTGAACCCAGGTATTGTGCATGCTAGGCAAGCATACTTTGGACTGAGTTACCCAGCCCTGGTCTTGAATGCTTTATCCTCCTTCCCTGTGTCTTCAGTGTTGGTGACACAGGACACCATGGGTTTCTTTACCTGTGTTTGCTGCTTAATGGTGTAGAAGGAAGACATCTGTGTACTCCAGAGTTACATTTATTTTGTGAGCTAATTTGATTGCTTTTCTGGAGTTGGAATGCTTTTTTTTTTTTTTTTTTAAACTTAACTCTCAGATTTCGGTTGGTAGACTAATTCTAGAAATGGATAATTTTTCTTTAGTCTGAGGAATTTTGGAGAGAAATGGTCTTTTCTCCTCTGAGCATGTGGCTTATTAGCTTTTGGATGAGAGATTTATGACAGACCTAATGAACTCACAGCCCTGTAGTTAAAAGCATGGTAGTTATTTTCTTGAGCTTCATGGATCAAATAGATTTAGAATTAAATTCTGCTTGTATGGTAAGTGTCACTGGGAAGATTTCAGAAGTGACACGTGGATGCAGGCCAGCAGCTACAACTTCTTTGTGGAATTGGAGAGAAGAAATAGAGGACCATTCTGTTTGTTTTTATTTTAAAAGACTCAGGTGTGGCAAGCCTGGAACTAACTACTTCCCAGGCGTGCACCACCATGCGTAGCTTGAGAAGGCCATTCTAAAACCTTCAGCATTAATGTTAATGTGGGGTTGTCTTATCAACTCAGATTTTACCCTGTGTATTTGTGTAAGTGGACACTTAAGAATTAGTCTAGGAGCGGAGTGGTAGTGGTGCACGCCTTTAATCCAGTACTTGTGAGGCAGAAGCTGGCGGATCTGTGTGAGTTCGAGGCCAGCCTGGTCTACAAAGTGAGTTCCAGGACAGTCAGGACTCCATAGAGAAACCCTGTCTTGAAAAACCAAAAACCAAACCAAATCAAAACAAAAAACTAAATGACAACAAAACACAAAGGATTAGTCTAGGGTCTGGAGCCATCTGTACTTTCAGTTTTAAGCTATCAGACAGCTTCTGTAGACATCAGGCATGCACAGGTGCACACACATGCAGGCAAAACACCCATACACATAACATAAGTAAAAAAAAAAAAATCCTAAATGTATACACACGAGAGTCTAAATAACCTTTTCATTGTATAATTTATATTTAACACTATGTGCTAGGATTTTAAGGAAGAAATTAAAAAAAAAATATATATATCCAGATACATTGACTGGTGGCTCTGTTCATTCTGTTTATTTACTATTTCTTCCCTGGAGCTAAGCCACTTTGGAAGGTTCCCCCAGCCCCCATTCATTAATGTAAAGTCACACCTTACAGCTTGCTCCAGTAATAGCCTTGGACTTGATCGGTAACCATAGTAGTTTTGGGGGTCTCCTGTGGTTAATGAGTGTGCAGTAGGTACTTAAGTTTTTCCATGACTGGCTAGGTTTTAGTGGGGGAAAGGAAATTAATTTGCTCTTAATTTTCTAAATGTGTAAAGTATTGAATCACATCAATGATGATTATGGGAAGTTTGGTGTGTGTGTGTGTGTGTGTGTGTGTGTGTAAAATTCTTTAAGCTTATGGCATGCTGTTATCATTGTCATTGACTAGTTTAGCAAAATAATTCATTAGGAAGTGACATAGTTCTTTGTGGAAACGTAGATGCTTGGTTATTTTCCAATATTTACAAATTCAACTCCTAAGCATTTTTAAATGAGATAAACCAATAGTATTTTTTTTTGTTTTTTTGTTTTTCGAGACAGGGTTTCTCTGTGTAGCCTTGACTGTCCTGGACTCACTTTGTAGACCAGGCTGGCCTCGAACTCACAGCGATCCGCCTGCTTCTTCCTCCCGAGTGCTGGGATTAAAGGCGTGCGCCACCACGCCCGGCTCCAATAGTATTTTTAAGGCAAAATAATTGTGCTTAGGCTACATATTTTAAGAAAATCATAATCACCCCCAGTAACAGAAATGACATGGCTAAGACAGAGAGGTAGCAGTGAGCATTGATCAGGAGTGTAAGAGAGCTAATTGCATCCAACAACTAATTTTTGTGCCAGGCATTGTTCACATGTTTCAACTAAGATTGGAATTGAAGAAAATTTTGGAAGTAATAAGAAGAGTCAAAGTATACATTTTTTTGGTACTATGAAGAATGTTTTAGGTCTTAGTGTTATGATTAAAAATGAGATGGCAGGCAACAGATATGAATATGGAGAGATTTATTGCAGAATGAGGGAAGGGAGAGAGGAAAGAGGGGGAGGGGCACCGCAGCAGGAGAGACAGAGAGAGCCCTTTGTGCCTGCGGAGAGACTGACTCTAAGAACAAGAGAGAAGTGTGAGAGACAAGGTGGCAGGTTGGCCTTTTGGTACACCTAGTGGCCATCTGTGATAATGTCAGAGATTGGTAAGCAACCTGGAGGCAAGTATGCTAACACTTAGTCCTGTAGAGTCCTAGATTTGTGTATTTTCCAAACATATTTGTGTGCAATTTGAAGTGGTTTATGTGGCTGGGCTGGGACATCTTCCAGCAGCGAAGAGTACTTAACTATTCTTCCAGAGGACCTGAGTTTGTTCCCAGCACCCATGTCCTGATGTTCACAGCTGCCTGGAACTCCAGCCCCATGGGGATTCAAAACCCTCTTCTAGACTTCATGTGTACTGTACTTAGGTGCACCCCATGTGTATACATAATTAAAAATAAAAAGTAAAATCTTAAAAAGAAGGACTGAATTGTATGGTACTGAGAGGATAGAATCATGGCAGCCCTAATGCTGGTTCATAGTGTTGTCCTTTTGACATTCTGTGACTTGTTCTTTTTTTTTTTTATTAATTTATTCGTAGTACATCTAGATTGTTAGCCCTTCCCCTGTTTCCTCCCATTCTTCCCTCCCTCCCACTTCCCCCGTTCTCCCCTCCCCTATGTCTGTGATTGAGGGAGACCTCCTCCCCCTATATATGCTCTTAGGATATCGAGTCTCTTCTTGGTAACTTGCTATCCCTCCTCTGAGTGCCGTCAGGCCTCCCCATCCAGGGGACATTGCTGTGACTTGTTCTTATACTGCCAAATTGCTATTCATGACAGATCCATTGAGGAACTACATTCATTTATTTATCTATTTATTTATTTTAGTTTTTTTGAGACATGGTTTCTCTGTGTAGCCTTGGCTGTCCTGGACTTGCTTTGTAGACCAGGCTGGCCTGGAATTTACAGCGATCCGCCTGCCTCTGCCTCCTAAGTACTGGGATTAAAGGTGGGCACCACCATGCCCGGCTACATTTACATTTTTGACCAAGCCTTTTCTTTCTCTTTCTTTTTCTTTTCTTTTTCAGTTTTGAGACAGAGTCTCACTATGTAGCCATGACTGCTACAGCTCTGTGTGATGAGGCTGGCCTGTCACTCAAGATCTATCTCTGCCTCCAAAGTGCTGGGATTAAAGGTGTGCTCACTGTGCTAGGCATGTCAGTCTGGGATCCATCCTATGGGATCCAGCACTTTCACTCTTGTGCCTTCTCCCTCCCCCCAAGAGCACACTGTTGTCACTCCAGTTTTGGAACTTCTTGGCAGTTCCAGCCTGTGACCATGATATGATGTGATGAGTGGCTCCTTCAGCACAGTCTGTTCTTTGTCAGTCTTCCTGTTTGAGAGTGGACTGAGAATGATGTTATTCTTATATTCATCTCTGAGTCCAGTGTGAAGGCCATTACTAAATTATTTGGAACAGTGACCCAACTCTATCAGAGATAGAAAAGACAAATATAAGCCGATACATACAGCTCTTTCCGTGTTGGACTTGATGGGTGTAGCACTAAAGTGAGGAAGGCTGATGATTCTCAGGTCTAGAGCAGCCTGGGCTACATGTCACTGTCTCAAAAAAAAAAAAAAAAAAAAAAAAAAATCAAAACCAAATGAAAAAATATGCAGACCTCTTACTATTACTGAGATTTGTACGAGAGTCCCGTTTTACACTAGAAAACAATGCCAGAGGTTTCTGTAAAGGGTTCAGACGTAGGTACGTACTTGCAAGTACTGGCAATGCATTCTGAAGGGAGTCAATGAGCTAGCTGCTTTATGTAAGTGAAATTATCTAAACAGCTAACTATAGAAAAGGATACTGAAATAGGAATACGTGAAGAAGTTAAAGGACTGTATTAAAAATTAGAACACTGCTTTAAAGAAGTCATGACACATTGCTAATTTCATAATTTGTGAGGCCAGTTTTGTGTGGAATCCTGAGAACTGTTTCCAGAGTATAGGATTGTGTTAAGGATATAGATGCAGTGATGACTTAATTCAGGCAATAGTTTTATGCTTGGTGTGCCAAGTTTGAAGAAATGGTGTCTGGGCCAGATATGGTGGGGCACTGCCCATGTTTAATCCCAGTACTTGGGAGACAGAGGCCGGCGCGATCTCCAAAGTGAGTTCTATGACAGTCAGGGCTACACTGTGAGACCCTTTAAATTTTTTTTTTTTTTTTTGCTTTAGGGGAAATAACTATTTTGTGAACTATGCAGGTGATAAACAGTCTAAAGACACATTGAATTTGAATAAATTAAGGGAGAATATAATTTTATATTGCATTTTAGGTCTTGTAGTATACTAGTGATTTGTTTGAGACAAGGTCTCTATTATATAGCTCTGGCTGTCCTGGAACTCAGTGTATAGATGAGGTTGGCCTTGAGCTCACAGAGATCCTCCTGCCTCTGCCTCCCAAGTGCTGGGGCCAAAGGTGTATGCCACCACACCCAGCTAAACTAGTGATTCTTGAAGCTAAATCTAAAAATAGACTATGGCTTGTGATGCTGTGGGACAGCTGGATTACTCAGCTCTCTACCCTTCTAGTCAAACAGGTTTTCCTTTTCATTGGCCACACGACTGGGATGTGCTCACCAGTTCTGGCATGTTTCAGGAGGTTATGAAACTAGCTTAGATTAGCATAGAAACCAGAATGAATGGCAGAATATTTGATAATTTCTGATGTCAAAATAGAAATAATTGAGTTGAGAAATTGAAGGAGGCTGCAAGTGCTTCCGTGGAGGTATGCTAGTGTGCGCGCGCATGTCTTACATATTTCTGTCCTTTGCCTCTCTTCTCCCAGTGTGCACAGTTTTAATACTCATCTAGACGTCTGTAAAGTAATGGGCGAGCTAAAGGCCCTTTTACCTTTTTGAATTTTGGGTCTCAAAAAGATGGCAAAGAGGACTTTTACTTTAGAGGCTTATTCCTATTACCAGTTTCCTTTTAATCATTCTGTATGCTTATCCATTCATCCATCCATCCATCCAACCATCCAACCTTCCAACCTTCCATGGGATTAATGTGTGTGCTTGTGTACGAGGTGTGCTTTGTGTGTGCCTTGGGGTACATGTGGAGTTTAGAGAACAACCTGTGAGAGTTGGCCCTCTCCTTCCTCCATGTGGGACCTGGGGAGTGAACTCCAGTGGTAGGCTTCTTAAGCTTTTCCCACTTGTAACCTTTTTTACCTGAGAAGTTTTACATGACCCCGAGTATATAGATACATGAAATTGGTATACAAATTAAACATTTACAGATAAGCATCATGAAGAAATTTATTTTAAAACAAAAGCTTTTATTTTTATCATCTCTTAGAGATGGATGCAAACATTCATACTAATGAGATGGGTGGAGAATGAAATCTTGGCTGAATATTTTATATTGCAGAACTTCAAGAGTGTCTTCAGTGTTTTTTTAAGTTTGGTCATTGGTTTGATTTTATAATCAGTGCTGAGAACACTACTTGCATATATGTAATGCAAAAATCGCAGAGGTATGTAAAGGTTGGTAAGAAAATATTTAGTCTTTGTTCTCCATTAATAAGCAATTATGCTTTTAAAGTATTTGTTATTGTGTATGCAGTGTGTGTGTGTGTGTGTGTGTGTGTGTGTGTGTGTGTGTGTGTGTGTTGCTTGCCATGGAGTGCATGTGGAGGTCAGAGTACAACTTCATAGAGTCTGTTCTCTCCTTCCATCTTAATGTGTGTTCTAATGACTGAACTTAAGTCACTGTGCTTTCCTGGCAACAACCTTTACCTGCAGAGCCATCTGTGTGGCCCAGTCATGTTTCTTTAAGAATGGAAAACATTGTATGAAAACACACAAGTTCCTAACAGACAATAATCTGTACTCTGAGCTGAGGTTTCAGGCAGCCATTGGTTGACATTAGGTAGTGTGACAGCATGTGCAATGCAGTGTGCTGCAAGTTTGTAGTGAAGTGTGATGCAGTCTAGGTAAATAGTCCTAGAAACACCTCAGGTTCATTATACGTATGATTTTTTAAATTAAAATTTTGTTGTTGCATGTTTAGAAGCTTTAGATTATTGACAGATTATTATTATATTTATCTATTTATCAAAATCCTTTCTCCTCAATTTAGTTTCATGACTCCATGTAGATTCTTTACCCACAGATTTTTTTTCCCCTTTGATTTTTGTTATTTTGAGACAAGGTTTCTCTGTAGCCTTGGCTGTCCTGGATGCACTCTGTAGACCAGGCTGGCCTCAAACCCACAGACCCTGCCCCTGCCTCCCAATTGCTGGGATTAAAGGTGTGTGCCACCATGCCAGCTCAACCTACAGATTGAAGAAGCTGGGCCTGCAGTCTGGAGAGTTGATTCTGTCTTGCTGCTCTTGCAGAGGCCTCAGGTTCATTTCCCAGCATCCGCTTGTCAGCTCACAGTCAGGGTCATCTATCAACTCCAGTTCCAGGGAATCTGTTGCCACCGTCTGACCTCCACGGATGCTGCATGCATACACATAAGCATGTATACGCAGAAGCAGTTTTAAAAAGGAAAGTCTTAAAGTAGGTAAGGCTTAATAATGAGCCTCATCTCGTCACTGTATAAATCAAGCTTTCGAGAGAACTGGTATTGGAAGTAGAATAGGTAAATTTTCTTGTAGACGAGGCTTTGGAATATATATACGTGTATGTATGTATGTATGTATGTATGTATGTGGGTGTGTATGTTTATTACAAAATGTTTAAAATAAAAATTGATTAAAAACTGATCATCAAGTTGCAGAGTAATGATACAAGTAAAAAAGAAAATGAGACATATCTGCATAGTAATGAATTTGCTAATTTCTGCCTAATTGTTTACTTCTCTTAAGTACCTGTTTTCCCTTTTACCTTAGCAGGATCTATTTAGAGTGTGCTTCCTTTATTCTTCTTGAGTGATGGGATTAAGGACATTTGTCACCACACCCTGCTTAGGCCTCTGTTTTGTTTTTTTTGTTTTTTTTTCTTTTATACATGTTCTGAGACTTACTTTATTTTACATGTATGGGTATTTTTGCCTTTATGTTTGTGAACTATGTGCATTCAGTGCCCTTGGAGGCAGAAGAAGGTGGAACTGGAGTTAGAAACGATTGCTAGCCACTGTGTAGGTGCTGGGAACTGAACCCCAAGTCCTCTGGAAGGGCAGCCACTATTCTTAACTGCTGAGCCATCTTTCTCCAGCCCTAGGATTTCTTTTTCTTAATTTTCTGGAGTTCTTTTTTCCAGGGGTTTCTTCCAGGTTAACAGTCTGTCCAGGAACTGTTTTCTGGGCTAGAGAAGCCCTGACTGCTTCCATGCATAGTAGATAGTTTCCCAAGTGGTTATTTTCCAATATGCAGTTTTGCTTTTGTTTGATAAATGATAAAATTATGTATGCTAAACAATTGTTGGAAATTAAAAATGTGGTTATTATTAGTAAATATTTTATTTGTATGCCTAATTTATATACCTATATGCAGGGGACTATGTAAAAATGTCTCAGGTGAAAAGAGCCTTGAATGTGAGTAAGGAAAGCTTAAGAACCTATAGTCTAGACCAGTGGTTCTCAACCTGTGGGTTGCAACCCCCACAAGGGTAGCATATCAGATATCCTGCATATCTCTATTTAAATTATCCAAAACAGTAACAATTACAGTTATAAAATAGAAGTGAAATAATTTTAGTGTTTGGAGGTTACTACAACATGAGAAACTGTAAAGTGATGACCCCCCCAACCATAAAATTATTTATTAAGATCTGCAGCATTAGGAAGGTTGAGAACCACTATTCTAGACCAGCACCAAATGTCTGACATTTTTATTGGATGAATTCACCTTATTTGTTGAACATTTGCCATAGGATTTTTTTTTAAAGATGTATTTATTTATTCTGTATGCGGTGTTTTGCCTGCATGTATACCTGCACACCAGAAGAGGGCACCACATCTTGTTGTAGATGGGTTGTGAGCAACCATGTGGCTACTGGGATTTGAACTCAGGACCTCTGGAAGAGCAGTCAGTGCTCTTAACCTCTGAGCCATCTCTTTGCTAACATGATTTGGTGCTAGCTTCCTGGGAAAATACTAACTTTCCTTTGGCTCTTAGGAACTTAGGCCTAGTCGGGAGCTAAAGTATACACAATTGAGAGAGTGAGAAGTGCCTTAAGGCCAGAGAGCCTTGCAGTGAACTAATCATCCAGCACTCAAACAAGGCCCTCTCTTCAGAGGGCCAGGGAACACAAATCTCAATGGATATTGTCAGGAGGCTGTGGTTCCCATCCTGGCATTGGGTCTTAATATCCTGGGGAGATTTTAACTCAGACAGCTTGGGGTGGGGCAGGAAACTTCTTTCTGATCTACACTGTGGTTTGTAACATCAAAGAGAATCTTGTATTTTCTTGCTTCTCAGAAACATGGTTGCTCTTTATTTCTGCACATTGTTTCATTTTGCTAGTGTTTATTTAAACAAATTCTTGACATAAAAGTTGTACACATCCATAGGGACATATATAGTATTGCAGTGCATGTATACAGTAGACAGCATTCAAATCAGAGTAAACATTTTCTCACATAGTTCCTTTTGTGGTGAAGCCATTAAATTTTTTTCCATCTAACTTCTTGAAACATACAGTACACAGTCATGATCTATATCCCCTTGCTTTGCAAGAGAACCCAGAGCTTCTAATCTTAGCTAGCTGTAATTTAATGCCCCGATCATCCTTCTCTGTCTTTCCCTCCTTCGAATCTTCCCTAGCTTCTGGTAACTGTTCCTCTACTCTCAACTTCTGTGGGAGCGCCTCATTCCACATGTAGGAGAGGGAGCTTTTGTGGTGTCTGTCTCTCGGCCTCCACCCTTTTCCCATACTTTGCTCTGAAATGGAAGTGTTGAATCTGGGGGAGGGGGTATTTCCTCATTCTCCTTCATAGATCTGTTAATGTAATCTGTGACTAAATTGGCAGAGAATCTAGTGAAATGGGCTTCATTTGTAATTGCACTATTTGGACTGAATTTTTGTATTTAATAGCAAGGCCCCATCATATTCTATGAAGTCTCATTAATTTGAAGCCTGTAATGTGAATTTGTCATTTATATTTGGAGGCATGCTGACAAAGTTTAATATGTAATAAAATTGCCATTGTTTGTTTCAGTGTGCTAATTACATGTTTTAACAGTTATAGCAGAATAGACTTCACTTTGGGCATTGTTTTACTGGCTCCCAGTTTTAAGTTAATACCTTCATTAAACTAGTAAATGTATATGCTCATAAGCTTGTTACTAAATGATCTTTCTCAAGCAGTCAGAGATTAGTTGACATTGTAAACTGTAATTGCTGTAGTGAAATCTGCTGATATTTTCTCTTGGGTTATAGTAAGAACATGTCTTTCATGGGAGAGGATTGTGAGTGAGGTGAGCCCAGTGGCTGCGGGTGGGTCTATTTCTTTGAAGTGGTTCATTGGTTGTCTTAAAGTTTAGTCATTCTGCTGTAATGCTTCAAATGATCCTCTGTTGTATGTCTTTGTAGTGTATCTGCCTTTCCTCCAGTGTTAACAGACCAGTTACTACTTAACCTTCATTTTTACATTAATTCTCATGAACAACCTGAGTTTGATCACTTAATATATTGCCAGGTACCATGTTTTGATGGCCTTACCCATTAGGTTAATGTCTGTAACACCTACACTAGCAATACTGTTTCAGAGGTAAAGAAGTGGGTGGGTGCTTTGAGTGAATACATCGTTCTAGGTCATAGAGCCATCAAAGAGTTAAGATCAAATTGTGTCTGCCTTTTCTATGTTCTGAACATTGCTGTACCAGGACCACGGATCAAGTTTGATAAGCTCTTTCCCTTTTTAAGTAGCATCTTCTGCCTCACAGAATAGCCTCCCTCTCTCCCTCCCTCCCTTCCTCTTCTCCTTTCCAACCTCCAGTTTCCCTTCCTCACTCTTCCCCTTCCCACTCTCCACTACTGTGGTTATGTTTTTTTGTTTTGCTTTGTGTTTTGAGACAGTCTCACTGTGTAGTCCTGCTTGGCCTAGAACATAGACCAAACTAGCCTTGAACCCACCTGCCTGTTTCTGCCTCCACCACCTGTTTGGTTTTTTGTTTGTTTTAGTTTTCTTTTTCTTTCGGTTCTTTTGAGACAGGATTTCTCTGTGTAGCACTGGCTGTCCTAGACTTTTTTTTGTAGACCAGGCTGGCCTGGAACTCATAGTGATCCAACTATCTCTGCCTCCCGAGTGCTGGGATTAAAGACATGTGCCACCACGCCTGGCTTGTTTTAGTTTTCAATTATAAATTTTTTTATGCCTTTAAAAGGCTTGTTTTTAAGTGTATGTGTGTGTTTGTACTACCATACCTGGCTCTGATGAAGAACCTCAGTTAAAAGAGCTTTCTTTTCATCAGTAGAATGTGTTCTTGCAAATCAGTCCTATGTCTCCCTGTTGTCATTCCCCCACCCCCACCCGCAGCCCTACCCGCAGCCCCACCCCAGCCCCACCCCTGACTAGAGTCTTGCTGTGTAGCTCTGCCTGGCCTGGAACTTGTAATTCTGTTTTAACACCAATATTAGGACTATATTTAGGACAGTTTTTACTTGGTCAGGTGGCACAAAGGTAGAGAAGAGTCTCTTCTCTCAGTTCCAAAAGATGGAAAGCACTTCCAGAGGACCTGGGCTTGATCCCAAGCATCAGTATGTAATGTCAGTTCCAGAGAATCTGATTTCTCTTCTGGCTCCACAGGTATAAGTCACACATGTGGCGCACAGACATATATGCAAGCAAAACACTGCCACACATAAAAAATAAAAACTGTGAAGTGACTTAAACCATGCAAGTGTGTTTCACTAAAGGATCAGCTGTATCAGTTCTAAGTGCCAGCTGTTTGATGAGAGAACCCACAAATAAACACTTAACCCCAAGGGCAGCATTCTGGTGCCATTGGAAGGGTTGCACATTTCTCTGCAGATTTTTGGTTAAAATTTAAAAAAATATAGCAGTAGAATTGTTGAATTAAGCTGTGCCAAAGTGGTTATGCATTTTATATTTCCACTATGAGTTATATGAGTATTCTGTTTTTCCATATTTTTACCTATTTCATTATAGCCATTCTGATTGGTATGAATTGGAATGATATTAAAGATTTTCCCTGTGCTCATTTGCCTTTTTTTCCTCTAGTAAAGTGTATTCAAATTTTTGTTTATTATATTTAATTTTTGTTTATTGAGCTATAAAATTTTTTAATGTATTTTGAGGGAGCATGTAGTCTGTGAGATGGCTCCTTGGGTAAAGATGCTTGCTTCCAAGCCTGACAAGCAGAGTGCAAGACTCACATGATGGAAGGTGAGAACCAATTCCCCCAAATTATCCTGTGACTTCCACACAAGGGTCTTGGTATGCTCATGCCTATATACACACAAAAACAATTAAACAAATTAAATAACAAATAAATAATTTTCACTATATTGAGGATATATCTTTAAATGATTTGAAGTATTTTCTCCTAGTCTTCTATGGCTTGTTTTCATTTCCTTAAAAAACAAACAAACAAGCTAATTTTATGTATAGGAGTAGTTTGACTTTGTGCTTGTGCACCACATATGTGCCTGGTGCCTATGGAGGCAGAAGATGGGGTCTAGAACTGGAGTTGCAGATGGTCATGAGCTACCATCTGGGCTCTGGAAACCGAACCAGGTCAATTGGATGAGGGACGAGGTATTTGGTATCTTTGGTCTTCATCTCAGTAAAGATCACAACAATTTTCTCCTGTGTTTTCTCTAAAAGTATTAGTTTTTATACTTATGCCTGTGGTCTACATTTGGTATAATTTTCATCAGCCAAAGCTAAATTTAACTGGTGTTGGCATTGACCTTCAGCCCAGGCCTTGTGCACGCTCAGGAAGCACAGTACTTCTGAGCCCTACCCGACACCTTCAGTTCTTTTCTTTTCTTTTTTTTTTTTTTCTTTTATTAATTTATTCTTGTTACATCTCAATGGTTATCCCATCCCTTGTCACTTCTTTTCTTAAAACCGCATATCTGCTTGTTCTGGTGCCATTTGCTGAAAATCTCTTAACAGTTGCTATTCTTTTGGTCCCAAATTATTAATTCTCAGTTTTATGTACACTATGATCAGAAGGCTTTTTATTTCAGTGAATTGGGGAGAGAAGATGAGAGATGGTTTGCCTGGGTCTTGGCCTCATTACAGGGAGCACTTGTGTCTCCGCTTTGATGCCTTGTCTTTTCAGAAGGGACCCACAGTGTCTTTTGTAAACGAGTCTAAACTTAGCTTTGTAAGAACTTGTTCTGTGGGGGCTGGAGAAATGGCTCAGTGGTTAAGAGCACTGTCTGCTCTTCCAGAGGACCTGAATTCAATTCCTAGAACCCACATGGCAGCTCACACCTGTCTGTAACTCCAGTTCCAAAGGATCTGATACCTTCACACTAATGTACATAAAATAAAAAAGTAAATAGATCCCTGAAGGTGATTCTAAAATCTTATTTTTACACACAGGGGTGGGTAGGCCCAGGGAAGTGGAAACTGTCTTGCTGAACGTTAATGGTTGCAGAGAATGGTGAAATCCATCAAACCTTTTTGTCTCAGCAGTAATTTTTAACTATATAAAAGTAAAAACAACCTTATTGTGGAAAAATATTGGAAATTTACCCATCTTCCCTCATCATCACCATCCTGTTTTTGGCTCAACAGTAGTTTTAAATTTTGTGTGCTTGACATAGAGACTTTGGACAATATATTTTCGTGAAACAGTATTTGTGCTTTTAATGGTTTCAGGTCTTTTTCCTTCCATTTTTAGAAGGGAATGGTATAAACTTTTGATCCCAGCACCCAGGAGATAGACTGTAAGTTTGAGACCAGCCTCATCTACACAAGGTGTTCAAGGCCAGCCAGGACTACATAGTGAGACTGTCTGAACAAAACATAAAATGTGGATATTAAACATTCAAAGACTTAAAGACACATGGTTTTCTTTCATTCTTTGAAGGGAGTGGTTGGGAACTTGTACCAAACTGACACCTGTTGTGGTACCAGGCCTTATGCTCCAAGGAGCTCTAGGGAGTACTACAGTTATATTACATAAGTATTAAAATTATTTCCCACTTGCCAGGCATGGTGGCGCATGCCTTTAATCCCAGCACTTGGGAGGCAGAGGCAGGTGGATCCCTGTGAGTTCAAGGCCAGCCTGGTCTACAAAGTGAGTCCAGGACAGCCAAGGATAACACAGAGAGAACCTGTCTTGATCCCCCCCAACCAAAAAAAAAAAAACAAAAAACCTTTTATTTCCCACTCGGTGCTTACTGTCTTCCTTTTACAGGTCTGAGTTAAATTGTTTGCCTAGTGTCTTTAAGCCAATATGGGACAGATTTGAAAAACAGGAGGTTTTAAAGTTTTTTCCATGCTCAAAAGGCTGTGAGAGAAGAGAGGATGAAGCAGCTCTTTCTTACCTTTTTGGGTCCTGTGTCATCTTTACGTCCTCTATCACAAGTAGAAGCCACCTGATCTCCCAGTCCTGACCAGATTAAGACTTGTGTCTCTTCTTTAACTTGAAGATCCATTCTTTAGCTTTGATGAGTACCATTAGCTGAATAGTAAGGAAAGAAGCCAGGTTGGACTTTCTAGTAAGGATCATTAAAAACAAAATTTAATTGAAAGCAAAGTTATTTTCATACAGTATGTTCACCATTTCCCCTCCCTCCCCTCCCTCAGATCCTCCCACTGCCCCACCCTTTCAGTTCCAAGCCCTCTATCTCCTAAGAAAACTGACAGGCAGATAATAAAGATAGATGAAGGATAAAACAAAATGAACAAACAACTGTAAAAAAGGAGCACAAGAAATGCACCCCCTCCACACACAACCCCATAAAAATACAAAGTTAGAAACTATAATACACAAGCAAGAAGTCAGTAAAGTTAAAAAAAGGGGGGGGGATCTCTAGGGGGGGAACCCTTGAGTTCCTTTTGTGTTGGGTATCTACTGCTGAGCTTGGAGTCTGCCCTTAAGTGTGGTTGGTGTACCCACCAAGACTCCCTTGGAGAAACTACTTTTTCCTTTGGGAGTGGTTATTAACTGGCGATAGCTTCTTGGTTAGGAATTGGAGCTCTTGTCTACTTCCCCATTTTAGTGCTTGGGATCCAGTCTGTTTGGGCTTGCCTGTGCTGTCACAGTCTCTGTGCATTGGTCTTTTTCTCTCCGGAAGACAATTTTATTCATTCCTCCTGCCTCTTAAAATCTTTCTGCTCCCTCTTCATTGTTCCTGAGCCCTGAGAGGTAAACCAAAAACTGGGTTAGGGAATAGTGGCTTGTGTCCACTCCCCTCACAGCACTGGGATCCCATCTGGCTTAGACCTGTATAGGCCCTGTGCATGATGCCACAGTCTCTGGATTCATATGTTGTGCCTAGAAGGCCTTGCTGCCTTGGTGTCTTCCATTTCTACTGACCTGACGATGTCTCTACCTCCTCTTCTGCAGAATTCCCTGAGCCCTAAGGGGAGGAATGAAGACATCCCATTTAGGACTCACTCTTAACACATCGTCCAGTTGTGGGTCTCTGTATTTGTTACCATCTACTACTGGTGATGGCTGAGTGGGTATAGTAGAATGTTGTTAGGAGTCATTTTATTTGCTGTTTCCTTAGCAGAACAGTAATACTGGACTTAGCATCGGTTTGAGGAGAGCAACCAAATAGCCTTGGCAATAGCCAGAATGTTTTGGGGCTTTCAGTGGGGACCTTTGCCCAGAAGCTCATTAGGCAGCTCACTCCTGACACTGGAGGTTTCACTGGGTTTCGAGAGATACCTAATTGAAGCTTTGTCTTCCTCATTTTTTGGTGATTCCGTTTGGATTTCTTTCATACGTGTTTGTGTTTTAATGAGCTTCTGCTGTAGCAGGCTTCTGTTACCCCCCTCAAATGGCCCTTAGTATTAGCAGTTTCTTCCCATCTTCCCCCCCTTAGCCCCTTCGCTTCTCCTCCCTATTTAATCCTCCTGTTCCAGTCTCCTCCCCTGTTTTATCTACTTTTATGTTGTTTCCCCTTCTTTGGGAGATCTTTCCCTCCCCACTAGTTGAGTAAGGAACATTGCTTTGAGTTGGGTTGATCTCATCAGCATTCTTGATTTATTAAGCATTAACTATAGGTTTTGGCTGTCTGGAGTCCTGCCTGTTTAACAAAGATCCTTTCAAAGTGTGTTGTCATTCCTTATTGTTCATGATAGAACCAGAAATAAAGTTCTGATGCTGTGTTAGAGTGTGTGCTGTGGGGACAAGTATTTAAAGAACCTCTGCCGTGCCCTAGTATCCTGAACCTCCGATCCTCAAACTGTTGGGATGGAGAACAGAGAAGACCCTGGGGATAGGTTATAGATCGTTATGATTCTGTAACTTCATTTCCCCTCCACTGAGGCTGTATTTATGACTTCCAGGGCCTGCTCCACAGCCAGAACTTGCCATTGACCCCTCAGCTTATCAAATAGCACAGCTTATTATATGTTTATTTTGTTGTCATAGTATCCATCTTGAAAACAGAAAGGTGGTTGTGTTTGTGTAGGAATCCAGGGTTTTCCCCTCAGTTGACATTTGCTGGTAGAAATCTTTCTCAGTGATGAGGCTAAAGCTTGAGGCTGTGAACACAAAGGGAGAGGTTTGGACTCTGAACAGTTATAGAGTTCTTAATATTAACCTGCTCTGTTAATCGCTAAACTGTTTTGTGTGGTGATTAGGTCTTTCCACTAAGCCAGTTATTTGTTAGAGGAATTGTATTTATTCCTGGCAGACAGTCACAGGCTGAACCTTAGGGTTTTCTCTACAAAGGAGTGCTTTACTGGGACAGCAGGCCTATACAAACAATAAAAACACCTCACAGCAGTGGCTTTGCTATATTCCACAAAGGTAGTTTACGAAATGCAAAAATGAGGTCATAAAGAAAAAAAAAGCGATGAATATTTTGGCCTTTTATTCTGTTGCTAGTTAGTCTTTGACTTAGCTGTAGAAAGATTTTCTCAAGAGTAAAATCACTACTTTGTATTGGTTTTCTTTTTCACATGTAGAGAAAGAAGAAAACACTTGCTGATTTGGTGAAATGTCAGCATATAAAATATAATGTCCTTAGAGTGTGTAATAGAAACTAAAAATCAGTTTTAAGAATGGGATTATAAGGGGTCCTGCTCAAACTATGGCACCAGCCAAGGACAATATGTGCAGTAAACTTCGAACCTCTACCCAGATCTAGCCAATGGACAGGACATTCTCCACAGTTGAGTGGAGAGTGGGGTCTGACTTTCACACGAACTCTGGTGCCTCATATTTGACCACGTCCCCTGGATGGGGAGGCCTGGTGGTACTCAGAGGAAGGACAGCAGGTTACCAAGAAGAGACTTGATACCCTATGAGCATATCCAGAGGGAGGAGGTCCCCCTCAGTCACAGTCATAGGGGAGGGGAGTAGGGGGAAAATGGGAGGGAGGGAGGAATGGGAGGATAGAAGGGATGGGGCAACCATTGAGATGTAATATGAATAAATAAATAAAATATATTTTAAAAAAAAGAATGGGATTATATGCAGCTGAGTTAGAATTTAGTGAGGTTAGTGCCAGGCCTCCAGCTTCGTTCCTGGGAGTGGTGGTGCTCTCTTTGGCCTTCTACTTTACTTTTGGACATTTTAGTTCCTGGACTGCTTCTTCGAAGCCCCTTTGCCCTCAGGTATTCACTTACTGTAGAAGTTCTCTTCATTTCGTTCATTATCATAGCTGATTTAACTCTTGTTTACAGCTGAGGAAATGATGTTTCATGTGTTGTTTTTCTGCTTAATGTCTTGTTTCCCTTCAGAATGTGTCCCCCACCCTATCCTATATGTATTCACTCAGCCAGAAAGCCCCTACCTCTGAGCTGTGTTATCATTAGAGTTATCTAAAATTCCTAAAGATGCTGGATTACTCTAATGAACACTGACTTACCTCAGTATGTGGACGTTGTGTTTGCAGCCTTCTCAGTATCCAGGAAAAAAGCTTGCTCCTTATCACCTCTCATCTGTCTAGAGCACAGTGAGCTCAAGGAGCCAGCACCAAGAGACTTTGAAAAGGTAAACTGATACATCTTGAGAGTTTTAGTAATCATTGATTCAGAGATAATTTAACTAGGAAATTGGTTATTTTAAATAGTCTGTTTCCTGAAATGTTTAATTTTATTTTTTC
The DNA here is from genome assembly GCA_907169655.1 of Acomys percivali. Taxonomy (NCBI): domain Eukaryota; kingdom Metazoa; phylum Chordata; class Mammalia; order Rodentia; family Muridae; genus Acomys; species Acomys percivali. The sequence continues at coordinate 95,136,464 of OU015752.1, forward strand.
TTACCTGCCTGTCATATTATTGAAGTGGTTTATGTGGCATTGTGCTCTTGATGAACATTCATTTAATTACAATTTCCTTTGGGCCCTCTCACTTAGACTTTATTATACTATTTACTTAGAGGTTGACTTGGAGGAGGAGAAGATACCAGCAGTGATAGAGAGAGCAGTGGTTGTTGATGTTTGTCTTTCTGTAGTTAGTGCATGAAAGCACCTCCTTATTTTGCCTTATTTGGTGAATGGCCTGATACTGGGGGTTGTAGTGGCAGCAGGAACTTAAGATTCAAACAGTAATATGAGATGATAGACTTAGTGAGCAGAAAACATTAGGTCCTTAGAAAGCTTTTGTAAGGAGCTAATGCTCATACCTATTGTCGTGGATTTGAACCTTGTGATAAGGTATTGGGGTAGATATACTTGGAGACAGAGAAAACAGCAGGGAAGCTGTGGCTCAGCAGCCAGCCGGAAGACCTGGATAGCATGTTACATAAATAGCCAGGGCTATCTCTTTAGCAATTACAGCTGCTTTTACAGCCCAAGAATGGTCAGCACACACAGTTCCTTTGCCAAAATATCAAATAAGTGATTCCAGTTTTGACACAGTCCTCATTCCTAATGTACCAGGCTTCTACTGTCTGCATTTCTCCATGCACTTTTACTTTCCAAGTTCTCACAAGAGCACAGTAAGCTCTGCCCCCTCAGCACCCAATGGCTTTTCTAGCCCAAAGTTCTAAGCTCTTTCACAGAGTAGTCCAAGGAGGCACATGGTCAGGGTTATGACCACACTGACCCTACTTCCTCAGTACCAGTTTCTGTTGTAGTTTCATTTCTGTGCACCTGGGGTGGGGGGCAACTTAGAAGAAAAAGTGTTATTCAGCTTGTAGTTTAAGTTTTCAGTTTTTTGTTTTGTTTGTTTTGTTTTTTATTTTTTTTTTTGTTTTTTTGAGACAGGGTTTCTCTGTGTAGCCTTGGCTGTCCTGGACTCACTTTGTAGACCAGGCTGGCCTCGGAACTCACAATGATCCGCCTGCCTCTGCCTCCTGAGTGCTGGGATTAAAGGTGTGTGCCTGACTAAGGTCTCAGTCTTTATTCAGAGGGAGTCGGGGTGGCAGGAACTTGGAGCCCCAGGTCTTGTCACATTTGTAGCCAAGATCAGAGAATAAATGAATCATGCATGCTTAGTGCTTCGTTGATTTCTATACTCTAGCACAGTCCAGGGCCCAAAACCAAGGAATGGATATGCCCATGGTGCCCCTTGTCTTCCCCTATCAGCTAATAATCAAGACAGTCCTCAGAGACACGTGCATAGGCCTGATCTAGACAGGTCTTAACAGAGTCTCCCTTTCCAGATGGTTCTAGGCTTTGTCAAGTTCACATTGGGGCTAACCCATCATGGGTGAAAGTGGCCGACTAAGGTAGTGATCCTTGTAAGTTGAAGACCGAGAAGTAGAACAGACAATTGTGTAGATTGATAACATCAGGTCAGCTGGCCTTAAGCTGAATCTTGAAAGGCATATTAGGAATTCTCTTTTATGGAACAAGACATTGTAGTACCCTTGGAAATACAAACCAGGAAGTGAGGTGCATCTCCCCCCCCTTTTAAAAATAGAACAAAGCCAATGTCAACAAATGTTTGAGAACCATAATAATCTATGATTTCCTTGAGTTTTGATGTGCTATTTCATAAGTTTTTTTCTTTTGTTGTCATGTGTTTTTCCATCCTTACTCCTTTTTCTTTTCTTTCCTTTCCTTTTCTTTTTTTCCTTCTTGAAATAGAATTCCTCATTGTAGCTTAAACTTGCTTTGAACTCATGGCTTATGGCCCTTCTTTACTTCTCGTGTCTTTGGATTACTGTACAGGCCACAAAGTCTGGCCTTGTCTTTGCTTTGAAAAGGTAGTGTAGTTAGAAAATGACAGAACTTCTTATTTGCTCTCTGTTTTTTTATTGACTTATTATTTTATTTGTTTTTGAGACAGGGTCTTTTTTTCTTTTTAAGATTTATTTATTTATTTTGTATACAGTACTCTGCCTGCATGGATGCCTGCAGGCCAGAAGAGAGCATTAGATCACATTATAGATGGTTGTGAGCCACCATGTGTTTGCTCTAAGTTGAATTCAGGACCTCTGGAAGAGCAACCAGTGCTCTTAACCTCTGAGCCATCTCTCTAGCCTGAGACAGGGTCTTACTGTATAGCCCTGACTTTCCTCCTTATGTAGGTCAGGCTGGCCTCATACTCACAGAGATCCACTTTCCTTCCAGTTGCCGAGGTTAAAGACATATGCCACTACTCCTGGCTTTTACATTTTTTATTATTGTTTTTCTTACTGTTACTGTCTGTCTACTTACTGTTTGCCTTTTTGGTTTGTGTGTGTATGTGTATTTGTTTTGTTTTGTTTTTGTTTTTTGAGTGTTGTTGTGTAGCCCAGATTGATCTGGGCTTTTGTCCTCCTACTTCATCAGTGCTGGGATTACAGTTGTGTACCAGGCTACCTGGCTTCTTTGGGTTTTATTTTTTATTCTTTTAAATCTCCTCATTAGTTCTTTGTGTGTATGTGTTATAAGTGTGTGTGTGCAATATTAACCTGCGGAGGCCAGAGGTCAATGATAAATGTCTGCTATCATTTTTCACTCCAGTCTTTTTTGTTTTGTTTTGTTTGTTTTTCGAGACAGCGTTTCTCTGTGTAGCCTTGACTATCCTGGACTCACTTTGTAGACCAGGGTAGCCTCGAACTCACAGAGATCTGCCTGCCTCTACCTCCTGAGTGCTGGGATTAAAGGTTGTTGCCACCACACTTGACTTTAATCTAATTTAAAGAAAAAAGATTTTTCTGAGTTTGAATTATGTGTATGTGTTTGGGTATGGGCACATGAGAACGAAGGTGCCTCTAGAGGACAGAGATATCAGCTCTCCTAGAGCTGGAGCCACTCAGTGTTAGGTGGGCTCTGTGAACAGAGCTCAGGTTCTCTAGGAAAAGCAGCAAGCACCCTTAACCATTGGTCCATCTCCACAGCCCTTAAAATTCCTTTTGTCTTTAGACAGGGTTTTGCTACATAGCTCTGGCTGGCCTAGAGTCACTATATAGATAGACCAAGCTGGCTTTGAACTCACAGAGATCTGTCTGCTTCAGCCTCTTGAGTGCCATCTTGCCTTTTATCTTAGCCAAAAAGCTTAGAAAGGACAGTTAAATCATTTTTCATTGCTTGTGAAAAGCATTATAGGGTTGAAGGTGGTAATATTGGGATTGGAAACATACCCTCTTTGGCTCACGTTGTTTTCCTAATTTTCTAGAAGAGTCTAGTCATTTCCCCACAAATCGACTCAGATTGAGAAAAGAATCACTACAATTTCAAACTATGCCCTCATAATGTTTTTAGCATTCATATGTCCTGTAAGCAAAGTCAGGTTTGTGTAGTTTGTTTACTTATTTGGATGTGTGCAGTGGACATTTCATTTAAACTTACTGCTTTGGATTGGAAATGACTGTTAATAAAGTGTTGGTGATTAAAAACTAATCCTGACCACGCCTTTATTAGAACATATTAGAACCTAGAATGTATGCTCTCTACTCTTAGTGTCTATATACAGCACATGTTGGCAGCTTTTTCCTCCACTGTGAGCCTCCTGAGCTTATGCTAAATTGCTGACTTTGAGTTCTGGTTGAGCTTATTAACAGCTCCTAAAAGGCCATGTGGTTGTGAGTCTGGGGATACCATTCCTCAGTCTACTGAGAACTAACAATGAAAACCTACACTTTATTACTCACCATGTTTCAGACACTGCATTCTGGTAACATTTCTTGTTTACGCCTCCCATTGATGACAAGGGTGTATCCCTCTTCTGTGCCCGGGCATCTGATGCTTAGAGAGGTCAAAGATATGCCTCCATACATTACAGAAATAATGTAGTCAGTGCCTGCATTTTCATTCGCTTTCAAAAGTAATACATTTACCTAAGAAATGTGCATAAAGTTTTAATATAGGTGTGTTTATCTCCAAAACGAGTCCCCCGCCCCCTTTGTGGGTATTTTTTTCTTTTCTTTTTTAAGTGAGAATTTGAACTCAAAGTAATCCTCTTGCCTCAGGATCCTGGGTGTGCTTGGGTTATGGCCTGTTTAGATGCTGTTGTACCAAGTGCTTTGGAGGATAAGAAGTGAGAGAGGACTTGGTTGCATGCCTCTTACTTGGGAGGCAGATGGCAGGAGGATTTGTGTGACTTGGAGGCCAGCCTGGTCTACACAGTGACACTCTGTTTCAAAATGAACAAGCAAACACACAAACCCATAAATATATAACAGTAAAATTGGCCTGGAAAAAAAATTTTAAAAAGTGAGGGTGGAGGAAACCAACGAGAGTTATTTAAGAAGCCGCTACCTCTTTAGAGGGGCAGTAGGTTTGTTCTATTCAGTAGTGTGCAGAGAGTTGGAATTGTAGAAGTAGATGGGGGTGGGGGTCCTTTGTCTTACCACCACCTGTTGTTTCAAACCCATTGGACACATCTGTTGTGTGGAACCAAACCACATGATTTGCTTTTATTTTAGGCTACTGGTATACTATAGTTTTTTTTTCCTTTTATAGAACTGATGGAGATTGAGTTTGCATTTGACTGCATTATTTAATTGTAACAAGTGCTTTGTTTAACGTTTCTAAGCCAAAGCTCCGTGAAAAGAGATAGGGATGCTTGTCTTGTTTAAGTAGAACCTTTGAGGGGTGAGGTGTGTAATCACCTCAAGCATTTTTAAGGAAACTAAGATTTATTTAACACATACATCACTTTTTGACTTTTAAAAAGTGTGTGTGTGTGTGTGTGTGTGTGTGTGTGTGTATGTATTGGGAGTTATGGTGGAGGAGAGCAAGTGAGTACATAGCCCACAGAAGCCAGAAGAGAGCATCAGATCCTTTCAAGCTGGAGTTGGTTATGCACTTGCCTGACATGGTTACTGAGAACTGAATTTGAGTCTTCATAGAAGAGAAGAAAGTGTTCTTAACTACTGAACCATCTCTCTAGCCCCTAATTTATCTTCATTTTTAGTAATAAATGCTTAGTGTGGAACTAATTGGAATATGAAGAATTTAACTCATTATCAAAGATTTGTGACATGAAATGGAAAAAATAAATTACCCGTAATTGTACCTTCCAGGAATGATCACTGTAATTGAGTCACTGAGTGTTTTATTTTCTTTCTTACTTTGTGGTATGGAGTGATGCATGCCTATATTTGACTTCTAATCACTTAAATATAATTGTTGCCTATGTTAAGATCCTCTTACAGTTTTAACTGACATAGTAAAGCAAACTGAGCCATTGTCCAAGTATAGCACAGATTAGTCTGTTTTTAATATTATGAATACAATTCTTACAGTTCTCATTTAAAATTGTGATTTTAGAATATCTCATATGTGCTAACTAGAATTAATTTGCCTTGAATAATTTTGAATAGTTGGTAGCTTTCAGAACTGATAGACTTTTCTTCACCAAACTGTTATATTCAAGTATTTTGGATAATTTTATGGGGGCTCTTTTTCTTGTTTTCTTTCTTTCTAGACAGACAGAGACTGTCACTGTGTAGGTCTGTTCTGGTTGTCCTGGAACTCACTATATAGACCAGGCTGGCCTTTGAACTCAACAAAGATTCCCTTGCTTCTGCCTCCTGAGTGCTGGGACTAAAGGAGTGCGCCACAATGCTTAGCTTTAGATATATTTTTTTTTCTTATAAGCTTTTGTCCAATATTTAACAGTTTAAAACTTAAATAATGATTGGTAGCCATATTTTTGTTGTGTTGCTAGAATGCTTTAATGCTTTATATCAGTCATATCAGTCTTGTTCCTCCAACCTTCTTGGTTCCCCTCCCCCCCTCCCTCTCTCTCTCTGGTTTTTCAAGACAGGGTCTCTCTGTGTTAGCCTTGGCTGTCCTGGACTCGCTTTGTAGACCAGGCTGGCCTCGAACTCACAACAATCCGCCTGCTTCTGCCTCTTGAGTGCTGGTTGGTTCCTTTTTAAATAACTCTTGTCAAAGGGTCTAGTGGCTTATGCCTTTAATCAAAACACCAGGAAAATGAGTCAGCACAGAAGCATGGCTAATAAGTCAGGGCCGTCCTGAACTACATAGAGAGCTCTAGGCTGTTCCAGGCTATAGAGTGATCATACAAACCATTACTGGTCTGTTAGCGATGTCAGAATCTGTGTTCTAATAGACTTTCCTAGAGCTTCAGATCCAGGTGTCCATTTTTCTTTTGCTCCCTGTCAAGAGTTGTTTGTTACTCTTGACCATAGCAAAGACACCTCAAAAGTGGCATACCTAGAATCAACTCTAGATTCATCTAGAATTATTATTGGCTGATTGTTTTCTTCTTTTTAGTGCCATCAGTGATTTAAGCCAAGGTGAAACTCTTTATAAATGCCTTCTTAGATTTCATGTTCAGAGCTCTAAGTGCTAACTGTGCTCCTTTTCAAAGGCTTCTCAAATTTATCCTCTCCTCCTGTCCCTGTTTCCACTGTCCCTATTTAGCCACACAGTCTTTTATAATTGACTGAGACAGTTACAATAATACCTCCTAGCTTCCTAGTCACAAGCTTATCCTTTCATGTCTACTGTCATATAGCATAGGCAGAAATTGCATTCTGGGATTTATATGTCATTGCTGCTTGTAGTGCCTAGACTTTTAATGACTACCTACCCCACCTAGAACAAAGCCTAAAATTCTCATCAGTGTATTATTATTATGTATTATTATTCTTTTACCTTTTTGATCCTGTCTGTTTCTCATCAATTTTATGTTACCAAGTTCCTAGCAATTTTTCTGAGATTTTCTATGGGATTTTATGTGTATATGCATTGGCACATGCCATCTGCCTGTCTGTCTGTAAAGTGCAGTAGCTCCCACATAGCTTGCCCACCATTTTAACCAACATCATAATCAGATTTTCAACAGCTGAAGTTAATTTGTGTGTTGCTGCTAGTAATGAACCCTGTTACCCCCATGCTGGCAAGACAGACTTTATTTGCTTCCTGATCACTACACCTTTTATGATACTTTATATAAAAGAACACACACACACACACACACACACACACACACACACACACACTGCACCTTTTATGATAATTTATATAAAAGAACACTCAGGCATGAGTGTGCATGTGCTTTCTTGCCATGCTATTGTACTTAGAATCTTTGAATACTTTACCTAACATTGTAAAAGGGAAGGTGCAGATATGGTGACAGTTAAGGACCTTGAGATGGGGAGATTTTATTATGGATTATCCAGGGGTTCAGTCTGATCTCATCCTGAATGGGGTGGGGAGAGAGCAGTTGAAGGCCCAGAAACTAGACTTTGCTGGCCTTGAGGATGGTCAAAGGGGCCGCAGCCAAGAAATGCAAGTGTTGTAGAGAAGCTAGGAAAAGTAGGCAGAGAGGGAGGGGCAGGTAAATACTTTGCTATGGATCCTCCAGAAGGGAGAAAAGCCCTCTGATAACTTGGATTATGATCCAAGTGATCACCTTAGATTTCTAATCCACAGAGCTATAGGATGGCTTTTGTTTTAAACCATTTTGTTGTGCTTTGTTACCATAGTAGTGAATATACTTGACTCTCTCTGCCTTTCTCTCCCATAGCCTCTTGGTTTTAAGATCTTCAGGGGCAGGGACTGTGTACTTTCATCTGTCTTTAATACCTAGCATAGTGCTATAGTGTATTAATTAATGGATTATGTAATGTTTTATTGAATTATTTATTTTCTTTATTTAATTTTTTTGAGTTGTTTGTATATTCTAGGTACTGTCTGTCAAATATGTGACTGCTAAATATTTTCCCCCTTTCCTGGTCTGCTTCACTTCAGTGATGACTTTTTATTTTCCTGCACAGAAACTTGTTAGTTTTATGTGGTCCCATTTGTCAGTTGTTGGTCTTTCTGCCTCTACTGAGGTCCTTTTTACGAAGTTGTTTCCTGGGTCTTCTCTGTACCATTTCCTCTATTAGTTTCAGGGTATCAGGTCTTATGTCAAAGCCCTTGTTGTATTTGGAGTTGAATTTTGTGCAGGTTAGATATTAGGATCTCATTGCATTCTTCTACATAGTTATCCAGTTTAATCAGCACCATTCGTTGAGGCTGTCTTCTTTCACCAGTGTTTTCTTGTAAAAAAATAAGGAGACTGTATTTGGGTGGCCTTATATCTAGTTTCTAATTTCTGTTCCATTCACCAGCTTGCCTGTTGTTCAGGACATTACCATGCTGTTTCTATTTCTATAGCTCTGCAGTATAATTTATAATCAGGGATGGTGGTATTTCCAATAGTTTCTTGTTGTTTTGGCTATTCTTTGTGTGTGTGTTCGTTCACAGATGAAATTTAAGATACTTTTTTCAATTTCTGTGAAGAATTGTGTTAAGATTTTGATTGGAATAGCATTAAATGTGTAAGTATCTTTGATGGGATGGCTGTTTTCACAGTATTAATCCTACCAGTGCATGAGTGTGGGAGGTCTTTCCGTCTTCTGGCATCTTCATTTCTTTCTTTAGTGCCTTAACATTTTTATAACAGAATTCTTATCTTTCTTAGGTTACATTTATTCCAAGGTGCACTTTGTCTTTTTTTGATGCTATTCTGAATGTGATTGGTTCCCTGATTTATTTTTTGGTGTGTTTGTTGTTGCTCATAGGAAGATTACTGATTTTTGTTTGTCAATTTTGTATTCTGATACTGAATGTATTTATTTGCTATATGAGTTTTCTGGCACAATCTTTAGGATCTTATATATAGAATCATATCATCTGCAGATAAGGAGACTGAGCCCTCTTTTCGTATGTGTAACCTCATTTTCTCCTTCATTTTCATGTTGCTCTAGCTAGTAGTTGAAGCACTATATTGAGGAGGAACATTCCCATTAAGCTTTCCTGTATAGGATGATGTGGTCTTACATGTGTTGGCTTTATTGTGTTGAGATATGTTCCTAGAATCTTTAGGACTTTTGTCATGTGAGATGTTGGATTTTGTCAAAGGCCTTTCATTCTGTAATTAGATGGTTGATGTGGTGGATTGCAGGTACTGGTTTACATGTGTTGAATGTTCATACTGTGGGATAAGCTGACTTGATCAAGGAGGATAATTTTCTTGATGTGTTCTTGAATTTGTTTTGTTAGTATTTTGAGAATGTTTGTATCTGTGTCCATTAGAGAGATTAGCCAACAATTATATTTTATTTTTCTCCCTTGGATATTGGTTTTGGTATTGGGTAATACTAGCTTCATAAAAACAAATTGCAAGTGTTCCTTTCCTTTTTTGCAGAATAATTTGAGGAGTGTTGGTATTCTTCTTTTGAAGGTCTGGTAGAATTCTGCATTGTATTCATCTGGTCCTGTGTTTTTGCTTTGGCTCTTTTTTTTTTTTTTTTTTTTTAAGTTGGGAGAGTTTACTACTTTTTTATTGGTTATCATGGACATATTTAAGTTATTGACTTTATTTTTAATTTTGATTAGTCTACTTATAAGCTTATCAAAGTGTATATCTTTAGATATATTTTTCTAGAATTTCATCTACTTCTAGCTTAACTTTTCCAGTTTAGTGGAATATAAATTGTTTTGTTTTAAACAGGGTTTCATTATATAAGCTCAGGTTGACCTGAAACTCTGTGTAGACCAGGATGACCTCAAATTCACAGAGATCCACCTGCCTCTGCCTCCTGAGTGCTCGGATTACGTACATGTGCTACCGTGTTCTGTGGAATACAGATTTTTTTTTTAATACAGATTTTTAAAGTATAGCCTTTTGATCCTCTAAATTTCCTCATTGTCTTTGTAATTTTTTTCATCTTTGATTTTATTAATTTGGATCTTTTCTCTCTTTCTCTTGGTTAATTTAGTAAAAGGTTGTTAATTTTGTTTTTTGTTTTTTCA
>OU015752.1:95146364-95167883 GCA_907169655.1 Acomys percivali
TTCTTTCTTTCTTTCTTTCTTTCTTTCTTTCTTTCTTTCTTTCTTTCCAGGGTTTCTTTGTGTGGACTTGGCTGTACTGGACTCTCTTGTAGACCAGGCTAGCCTCAAACTCACAGAGATCCACCTGCCTCTGCCTCCCTGAGTGCTGGGATTACAGGCATGCACCACAGCTCTGAGCTTGCCATCTAGTTTTTAAAGGTATTGCTTGTTCTTCTACCAAGGCTTCAGGAGAACATTATTATGAAATTAATTGTTCTATGATTTGATATAGGCCAGTGATTTTCAACCTTCCTCAAATGCTATGACTCACTAATTCAGTTCATCATGTAATAGTGACTCTGAACCATGAAATTACTTTGTTGCTACTTCATAACTGTGATTTTCCACTGTTATGAATCATAATGTAAATATCTGATATGTAACCAAGTGGTGGTCACAACCCACAGGTTGAGAACCACTGATGTAGGCTCTTACGCTATGAACTTTCCTATCAGGACTGCTGTCATTGTGTCCCAGAGATTTTGTTGTGTTGTATTTTTATTTTTATTCAATTCTAGGAACTTAAATTTTTCTTCTTGATTTCTATGTTGACAGAATTTCATCCACTTAAATTTTTCTACTTGATTTCTATCTTGACAGAATTTCATCCACTATTGTCGTATTTAATGTCTATGAGTTTGTACTTTCTGTCACCTCTTGTTGATATACTTCAGTTTTTGTAATTTGTTGAAACTTGCTTTATATCCTGATAGTGTGGTTGATTTTGGAGAAAGTTAAGTGGGCATCTGAGAACAGTGTGTGTGTGTGTGTGTGTGTGTGTGTGTGTGTGTGTGTGTGTGTGTATACGCGCGCGCGTGTCCGTGTTTGTGTTATAGTGTTTATGTGAAATGTTCTGTAAATGGTTCTTATATCCATTTGGTTTATGATCACTTAGTTCTGATCAATTTTTAAAATGTTTATTACATACGTGTAATTGGAGCCATAGGAAAAATGGAATAAAAATGTAATTAAATAAAAGACAAGTGTTTCTTAATCTAAAAAATAAAATAATTCAGTGGACATCAGCTCACAAAGGCAGAGTAAGGGATGCTGCTTTTCCTGGTGAGCCTAAGAAGTGGACCATCCCACTTACCACCAATAGTGTTGTTCCAAGAAGGCTGGCTGACTACAGTTCCTGTTCTGAGCTTCTTTCTGGGTCTCTTAAAGCCACAGTGTTGTGAGATAAGTAGAATAAGTTGTGTCAAGACTACATTGCATAAAATTCCACAATATGGTAATCCTCCTCCCTTCTTTTTTCCCAAGCCTTTGTAGGTATGTAATGAATACTGCAGTTCTTATGTGTGACTCTTTTCTACTCCGATTTTTTCCCTTGTTGTTTCTTTCCCTGCTACTCACTTGTTATTGAGAAGGGGCAAAGAGAAAAGGATTCACTTGAACGAGACCAGCAAAGTCAAAGGTAGAGTATTGATAGTGTCAGTTTTGGAGAAGGCCGCCTCTGGTCCTATTGTAGTATAGGCTACTTGCACATTTTTAGTTTAGTTTTTTGGCTTTAAAGATTAACTTTAAAGGAGATAAAACTGGTTGGTTATCCTTAGAAGTGCAGAGTGATAATTGGGTTGCTTGAGACTGTATAGCTGGGGCTGGGGAGTTGTCTTAGTAGGCAACTTGCCACACAAACACTAGGACCAGAGTTTGAGTCTCAAGAACCCATGTAAAAGGCAGACTTGGTAGGACACATCTGTATCTATAGTGCTCCTACTGAGAGACGGGAGGCAGAGTCAGTAGAATGTCATCTACCCTGACATGTGCAATGATCTTTAAAAACAAGTTAGAAAGTGAGGACCAACACCCAAGATTGTCCTTTGACCTCTACCCATACTCCAGGGCATGGCGCCTTTGCATTCACATGAATGTCTAAGGGTGTGGGTGTGCACACACACAGAAATTGTACAGCTAAACAGGCTGTAGCTGGAATTTAACCACAGGTGACGGAGTACCAAATTACTTTCAACAACTTTGTAATGGGATACCCTAAAAGTAAAGCTCAACAAGAGCAGTGAGCCTGCTTTCAGTGCTCCTAACCTCTGAACCTACCTTCCAGCCCCAACCAAGAGGTTGGTTTTCAATATTTTAAAAAGAGAACATTCCTAGATATTATTGGAGGCATTTAAAAAGGTTTTCTGTCTAGCTTTGTGAGGGGTTTGCCTTGTTCTTTTTCATAATGTCCTTCTTTAGTTTTGGTGTCAAGGCAGACTAGGCCTCATGAGTTGAGTGCTACTGTAAATGCTTGACATTTCAACTCTGCTCTGTTGTACGAGAAATGTGGATTCTTGCACCTTGTCCCTGTTGCCTGTCCCTTACTGTAGTAGCTTTGTTGTAGGTTTCTGTTACGTACAAAAAGAAGACAGCATTACTTCTCTCCCAGCCCCTGTTCCGTTTTTGTGCTTTTTATTTCCGTTCTTTCCTATGCACTCATTAGCTAGCATTGCCATTGTGGGAACTGATCTGCTTAAGTTGTCTGTCTTAGACAAATCATTCAAACTTTTCACCCTTTGTTTGATTTCAAGTATAGGTTTTTCCTTTTTTAAGGTCAAAAAGTTTCTGTCTTGGTTATTGGAGGGTTGAGTATGTTGAGTTTTCCTTTCAAATGCCTTTTCAGCATTTGATGAGATATGTATATATTTGGTTTTCTGTTAAAAATACTTTATTTATATCCAGGAATGATGGAGCACGATTTTAATACCAGCACTCAGGAAGCAGAAACAGGTAGATCTCTGTGAATTCCAGGCCAGCCTGGGCTACAAAGCAATTTCAGGCTAGCTAGGGCTACATAGTGAGACTCTGTCTCAAAAAAGAAATGATATTGAGTTGTGTATGGTATGATTGGTTTTGTTGTTGTTTGTTTTTTATGTTTTGGTTTTTCAAGACAAAGTTTCTTTGGCTGCCCTGGAACTCACTCATTAGACCAGACTGGCCTCAAACTCATAGAGAGCTGCCTGCTTCTGCCTCCCCAATGCTGGGATTAAAGGTGTGTGACACCACTGCCAGGCTGTATGGTGTGTTTTATAGATACAAGCGTGCCATGGTGCACATGGTCAGTGGAGAACACAGTGGAGTTGGTTCTCTTCTACTCTTTGGTTTTTTCAAGACAGGGTTTCTCTGTGTATCCTTGGCTGTCCTGGACTCACTTTGTAGACCAGGCTGGCCTTGAACTCACAGCGATCTGCCTGCCTCGTCCCCCCACCCCGGAGTGCTGGGATTAAAGGCATACACCACCATGCCTGCCCTCTCTTCTACTCTTATGTGGGTTCTGGATTGAAGTGAGTTCCTAGGCTAGTACTGAGCTTTTTCTTTTTTAATTTTGATGTGGTGAATTTCATTAATTTTTTAAATAGTTAACATTACATTCCCAGATAAACTCCATTTGATTATTGTGTACTATTCTTAAAAACAGAAATTTTGGAAAGGGTTTGGAGAGATGATCCAGCAGTTAAGAACGATTAATAAGCATTTGCATAAGTAAATAAATATTTAAAAAAAGAACATTCCTGGATATTATTGAAGACATTTTTAGAGTTTTATGTCTATGTTTGTGAGGGGTTTGCCTTGCCCTTTTTCATAATGTCCTTCTCTAGTTTTGGTGTCAAGGCCGACTTGGCTTCATGAATTGAATAGAATCCCTCTCATCCACTCCCAATTTTTTTTTTTTAGAGTTCTGTCACGTTTTTTTCTTTTAATGTTTGGTACTTGTCACCTAGGCCTGTAGATTTTTTTTTAAATTTATTTTTAATTTATATATTCGCTTACATCCTGGTTGTAGCCCTTCCCCTCCTCTCCTCTCAGGCCTTCCCTCCCACCCTCTTTCCCCTATCCCCCTCACCTTGTCCTCAGAACAGGGGAGCTCTCCCCCTACCAACACACCGCAGCATATTAGGTCACATCAGGACTGAGCTTCTCCTTATAAACTGAGGCAAGGCAAGGCAAGGAATCCCAGTTAGGGCGAAGTGATATAAAGCAGGCAGTACAATCCATGTCATAGACACAGCACCGACTCAACTTACTAGGGGACCCACATGAAGATGAAACTGCCCATATGTTAAATATGTGTAGGGGCCCTCGGTCCAGTCCATGTATAGTCTTTGGTTGGTGCTTCCTTCTCTGTCAGCCCCCGTGGGTCTAGGTTAGTTGACTCTGTTGGTCTTGTCCCATCCAGTTCCTTCTATGCTTCCTCCGACTCTTCCACAGGACTCCCTGATCTCTGCCTAATACTTGGCTGTGAGTCTCAGTATATGACAGTTGCTGGGGAGCCTCTCAGAGAATGGTTAAGTTAGACTCCTGCCTGTAAACATAGCAGAGTATCCTTTTTTTTTTTTTTTAAGATTTATTTAGTTATTATGTATACAGTATTCTACCTACCAGAAGAGGGCACCAGATCTCATTATAAATGGTTGTGAACCACCATGTGGTTGCTGGGAATTGAGCTCATTACCTTTGGAAGAGCAGTCGGTGCTCTTAACCTCTGAGCCATCATCTCTCCAGGGCCTGGAGGTGCTTTTGAATGCTCCTCCCTGCTCACCGCTTCCCCGGGCTAGTAAAGCCATTCGTGTCCACCTTCGTGGCACTCACCTCACTTTCAGGCCTCTGTGATCTTCTTAAGCGACCTCGACAATTCAGCCATGTTCTACCAAGGATCTGTGGTTCTGCTGGCTTGATGGCCTCCCGGCACACATCATTCCTTTTGGACATTCATTTTAATATAATCTTTGTTCAAAATCTTTGTGATGGAAGCCGTGCACTCTTTTCAGTACAAGTATAATTTAGTCTAGCGAGGGCTTAGAGTTCATGTGTAGATTTCAAAGACTGCAGCTTCTTGTGTGAGCTCTAGCTACTCTACCATGTAGTCTGGGCAGTACTTGTACTTGTAAAATGTTAAAAAAAATAAAAATAAGAGCCGGGCGAAGGTGGCACACGCCCTTAATCCCAGCACTTGGGAGGCAGAGGCAGGCGGATCACTGTGAGTTTGAGGCCAACCTGGTCTACAAAGTGAGTCCAGGACTGTCAAGGCTACACAGAGAAACCCTGTCACGAAGCCCCCCCCCCAAAAAAAAAAAGAAAAGAAAGTGAGTGAATCTCAGTTATATTCTGAGCTGCCAGTTTTTATTTCCTTTCAGTGCTTTCAGATGTTTGCTTTTAGTATCTTTTGTTCAGAATCTATAGTAGTGTCAGAGTCTTTTTACATATTTATTGACTTTTAAAATACTCTCTTCTAAGTCTCAGTCATTACTTATCCATTCTATTGGTTTTATTATTCAAATTGTTATTTTGCTTCAGTGTTTGTAAATCACCCAGTCCCTCTTAGGAATACATAGTGGAGAATATACTCCAAGCCTTTGAGCTTATTTGTTCTCACCTCTGTTATCTTAGCATAGAGTATTTCTTAGGTCTCCTAACACAGTTTCAAATGCTGGAAAGGAATATGTTGATTTGTCTGGCAAGATTAAAAAAAAAATTTTTTTTTTCTTGCTTATTTAGTTCTGAGTGCCTTAGAAAGGCAGGACTTGAGAGTTAGGGTAGTTACATCCAGTTTGTTCTCAGCCAGACTGAGTTTTGATTGTGTTAAGGCCGTTAGCAGATTATCAGCTGAGAAGTCATGTCTTGGAGAGTCCATAGCTGAGTTTTTAAGTTCTTCCATGTTTATGGTATTTCTTTTCCCTTCTTTTAGACTGACTGGGAGGCATTCCTTGCGTAGGCTGCCTTCTGTTTTTGTTTCTTTCTCTGGCCTAGCAGGTCAGGTTCTACAATGGCATGTCATGGTGTATGTGGCTTTGTCCATTGTACTGTGCCATTTGTCTACTAACAGATTTGTCTTACTAGCAGATTTCAGGGCTTGAGATGCTGTTTCAAAAAGCAAGTGTGCTCTTCAGTATGTGCCATGCAGTGGTAGGAAGGCATACTCTTTATTAATACTTAAAGTAAGTTTAATTTATAGCAGAACTAACAGAAACATCACACATCTTGTTTCTCTAGATTTTGAATGATAGATTCCTTTTCACTCTTACAGCTTGAGTATTTTGAAGACTGGCCTTTTTGTTTCCTTTTCCTTTAGAGCTTTGTAGAATTTGGAGCAAAACATTCTTAGACAATTTTGTTCATTTTACAGCAACTAAGTTTGTGTAGTAGTAAGTCTCAGCTGATGCCTGCAAGCCTGTGTGCTTCTGGAAGAGAGTCTGATAGCCCTTTCTCAAGTGCTAAGCATTTCTGTGTGTTCCTGGGCTGACCTGGTTGCTGTTTTGGACAAACAGAAGGTGCCATATGGAAATCGGTTTACAAATGCTACCTTTGTCATCTTTTCAATGATTTGATTAGTAAAATTTTAAATATTCTACCAAGCATCTTCTAGTTAATGAAATTCTAAGAATTTCTCTTTTCGTTTTTTTCTTTGCTAATGTACAGCATAAAACAATCCTCTTGATTCATTTTTAATCATATCCCTAAGGTACTCGTGTTTTTCTCTTTGGAAAAGTATAAATATGACTTTAGAGTCATGTCTGGGTTCAAATTCTAGTGGCCTCTGTATGTACTAGCAGTGCAATGTTATTCTTTTCCTAATTTTTAAAAATTGGATTTTATTTATTTTTATTTTGTGTATATGGAAGATTTACCTGCATGATGTATGTCAGTACACCATACCATATGCATTCAGTGGCCACAGAGGCCAGACCAGGGCATCAGGGCCCATGAAACTAGAGTTATGCCATTATGTGGATGGTAGCTGTTGAACCCAGAGTTTCTGGAACAGCAGCACACAGCCATCTGTAACTCCCAGTGGATACAACACACTTTTCTTTCTTTCTTTTTTTTTTTTTTTTTTTACAATTTATTTTGCTTACTATATATACAATGCTCTGCCTTCCTGTATGCCTGCATGCCAGAAGAGGACATTAGATCCCCTTATAGCTGGTTGTGAGCCACCATGGGGTTGCTGGGAATTGAACTCAGGCCCTCTGGAAGAGGTCCTAACATCTGAGGCATCTCTCCAGTTCCACAACATACTCCTAAAGCATGGTGGCCTTTAATTCTGGTAGACGCAGCAAGTCCAGGCCAACTACAGCTGCATAGTGAGATCCTGGCTTAAAGCTGTGCAAAACGAAAGCCCATGATTGAAATTTAGAAATTGAGTGCAGGTGCCAGGAAAGGCACTTGTAACAAAAAAAAAAAAAGGTGAGATAAGTTGGTATATTGGATCTAGTTGATCATCCCTTTACTCACTTCTCTGATTATTACAGGGTTTCTAGTCCTGCACAGAAATGAGTCTGAAGATATCTAGGGCCTTCCAGAGAAATGTAGCGTGTAAGCTAAGGAAGGAGGAGGGGCGAGGAGAACGGAGGTTGGGCTGTGAGTCTCCAGCCTTCAGCTCTGGTTTTGTTCCTGCTGAGCTGTGGGAACTGAGGCAGTTTTGTCCTATAATGTTCCTTGTAGTTGGGCTACATTATCATTTGGGGAATTGAGAGGAGACAGCATATATTAAGTATTCTCCATATAGTAAATATTTTAACTTCTACATAGTGATGACAAGATACATTTTATTTTACATTTCTAAATTTCATGCCATTTATTTCTACACAGCTAGAAATGAATGCTAAATGTTTTTTTTAAAGTACCAGGTCTTTTTTTTTTTAAACTGTGTGCAGGTGTGTGTTTCTCTTTGGGTGTGTGGGTGCCTGAGGAAGCCAAAAGCATTGAATCTGGAGCTGGAGTTATAGTCAGTTATGAGCTGCCTGACATGGGTGCTGTGAATGGAATTCAGATCCTCTTGAAAGTGCGGTATGTGCCTTCAACCACTGAACCATTTTTCCAGCCCCCAAATCGGTGTTTTGTTTAAAACGGTCTCACTGTGTCTCCCTGGCTGGTCTGGCACTTGCTATATAGACTAGGCTGGCCTCCAACTCATAGAGATCTGCTTGCTTCTCCTTCCTGAGTGCTGGGATTAGAGGCAGGACTGTATTTTTTTTTTTTTTTAATGACAACATTTGAATGTTTTTAAAGAGAACATTTTCATGTATGTTTTATATAATGTTAACATATACAGAGTTTCTTAATAAGAGAAGTTAGAAAATTTGAAAGTCAGAATAGTGAGTGACATTTTTCTTGAATCTGTTATTTCTAAATCCAGAACAAGTTTAGTTATGAAGTTCAACAAAGTAGTTTGATGGGAAACCATCTGCTAAGTTATTCTTCACTTTAATTTTTTTATGTGTATGCATGTGAGAGTGTACACCATAGGTGTACAGGTGCCCACAAAGGCCAGAGGAGCTGTGTATTCCTCAGAGCTGAAGCTACGCTGCAGTCAAACACAGGTTCTCTGGAAGAACAATAAGTACTCTTAGCTGCTGAGCCACTTCTCTAGCCCTCTTAAGTTATTCTTAAATAGTATTCAGTGAATTGAATTTACAAGAATTTGTAAACTGTACATTTCTCTTCTTAATTACTTTTCATTAAATTGTTTGAGACAGGCTGGCCAGAACTCAGTAATCTGCCACCTCATGCTCCCAGGGTGGGTGTCCAACAGCATGTTTTGCTGCACTTTGCTTTCTAGACTTTGCAAATTACTTTGAACTGAGAGGTTTTTTTTATTGATTTATTCAGATTACATCACAATTGTTATCCATTCACTTGTATCCTCCCCTCCCTCCCTCCCTTCCTCCCTCCCTCCCTCCTGTCTTTCACCCTATTTCCTTCCCCTAGGTCTGTGACAGCAGGGGACATCCTTCCCCACCATATGGTCACAGTTTATCAGGTCTCATCTTGGTAGCCTGCTTATCCTTTCTCAGAGAGATAATTTTAAAGTTCTTTATCTCCTCAGTGTTCGAAACCCCTGATGTGTGAAGCTATGAACTAGCTTTATTAGTATCAAGACAGAATTAATAACAATGTAAAAAAACCTACCAGTTTAAAAATTCATAGGCTCAGCTGGGTGTAGTGGTGCATACCTTTAATCCCAACACTAGGGTGGCAGAGGCAGGTGGATTTCTGAGAGTTTTCGATCAGCCAGGGCTACAAAGTGAGACCCTGTCTCAAAAACAAAAACCAAACAAACAAAAACCAGCCAAAATCCAAGCCAAAATAAAACATAATACTTTTCATCATGTCACCCAGCATTTCATACTCAGTTTTGGTTAGAACTGCCTAATGTGTTAGAATTGAGTAAGGGACTCTGTATTATGAGAGCCTGAGAAACATTTCTGTTATTTCAGAACAACCATTGCTTACTTATTGGCTGATGATGTTCCACACAGGTTCTGTGTTGACATTGCACTCGGTAGTTAGGAGTGCTTATTTGCTTTGTAGGATCCAGGCTCATTTCGCAGCCCCCAAATGGTGACTTGGAACTGCTTCTGTAAATCCAGTTCCACAGGGTGTAATGCTCCCTTCTAGACTCCTCTGACTCCTGAATGCACGTGATGCAAGAACTCTAGCAGGCAGGTATGCAGGCAGACACACATGCACACAGGTACATCCTTAAAAAATAATGGAACAAAACACTCACTGGTCTATGCATGTTATAAAGCAGAAAAGTACTCCAGGGATTGTTCAAGGCAAAGATGTTTTGTGCTTTAAAAGTCCCATTAGAACTAATTTTCATTTAAGCTGGGTGGTGGTAGCACACACTTTTAATCCCAGCACTCAAGAAGCAGAGGTAGGCGAATCTCTGTGAATTCAAGGCTAGCCTGGTGTACAAAGTGATTTCCAGGATAGCCAGGGCTGCACAGAGAAACTCTGTCTCAAAAACAAACAAACAAACAAACAAACCAAAAACCCAAATAGGAAATTGTTGTTTGTGTAGCCTTTTCACTTCATTATGACACTCACTAATATTTTAAGTTGAAGTTAAGTCTTGGTAAATACAGGTCCTTCTGATTTTGAGATTATTTTAAAAATTCCATCTCCCATTTTTCAGTGTCATTGTTCTCAAAAAATTATTATGGAATCCTAACACTGAAGGCTCAGTTTCATGGACCCTTTGTCAATTTTTTCTTTTGTATTTAAAAAAAAAATTTACTTATTTATTATTATATGTAGAGTGTTCTTCCTGCATGTACACCTGCAGGCCAGAAGAGGGTGTCAGATCGTATTACAGATGGTTGTGAACCACCATGTGGTTGCTGGGAATTGAACTCAGGACCTTTGGAAGAGCAGGCAGCGCTCTTAACCTCTGAGCCATCTCACCAGCCCCTTGTACTGTTTTAAAATCACTAACTTAGGCGCTCAGCACAGTGCTGGATGGTGTGGTAGTGGTGAAAAGGGGCACTACAGAACAAATACCTTTGTAATGTGGCAGATTAAGTTACAAGGGCAGAAGTCAAGGCAGAAACGAGAGAAAATACTGTATAGTATGCTACTTATTCTGTGGGGTTGGATAACAAGCAAGAATCCTGTAATCATAGCAAAGGTCGAGAGTATTAGCCCGCCTGGCTTTGGTAGTGGACAGGTGTAAGAAACCAGGAGTACTTAGCGTTGCACAGATAATGAGAAGATCTTGACCACTGCTCCAAGGCATCAGATAGCGAGGGCAGTGTGAATGACACCTGAGACCTCCCTGATGATAAGTAGCATATTGAGTAGCACACTGTATCTATTTACTTACCAACTGCCTCAGCATTACCCTGCATTTATAATGATGGATTAACAGTAGATATTAGAATGCAGGAATTGATTATAAGGTATAATTAGCCATGAAATGGTTGTCATGTCATTCATACCAGGTATTAGGAAAAAGAGTTACTTTATTATTTTCTTATTGCCTACTCCGATGTTAACCATTTTAGACACCTTTTTATTTATCTCTATTTTACAAATAGGAATCTAAAATATGGTAGAACTTACCCCACAGCATGAAATTCTCAAGCCTAAACACTGCATTCATATATACACTTGGCCACACAGCTATTAAGTTAAGTATATGTAGTTTACACCAACATGTGTGGGGATAAATGATCTAGAAAAAGTAAGGTGGGTCACATGCATCCCCTAAGTGGAGCATATAGTGTTGTACTTCAGTGTCCATTTCTTGAGTCTTGCTTACTACTAGTGTTGTGCCCTAGAACTCCTTAAAGAAAAGGAATTGATACTGCAAAAGAGCCCCTTTAAAAGACTGCTTATTCCAGTGAATAAAAGTGTAAGTGAAAATGGTGTTTGAGGAAGGTTGAGTCAGAGAGTGAGTAGAGCCTGGAGAGATTTTCTCAGGGTGATAAGGCTCTGGCATTCAGTCTACAAGCAGAGACAGGCAAGTTGGCAGTGGTTCCTCCCAGGGAGGCAGCTTGATCTGCTCTAATGCTGAGACCCTTTAAGTTACAAAAGCTTGTGATCTGGCTAGGCATTGCAGTGAAGAACACAGTGCTGGTGCTGAACAGCCAGGAGTCCAGACTGTACTGGCTTTAGAGAGGCCTTGGTGGGAATCTGGCCTGTCTCAGTGGTTGGGATCTACAGCAGGTTCTCATCTTTGACTGACTGTGTTTGAGTTCTGGCCATGCGATCACAAACATCTTCCACTCTACTGTCATAAGTCTTTGGGCATCTAGTTGTGAGTAACACAAATGTGAGCCAAGCTTTAAGGAAGTAAGAAGCTAGATGCCATCATGTTTGCGTGGCTATGATTTCCTCTCTTTCCCTTCCTTGCTTTCTAATGCCAGGCAAATTTGGAGGTATTCAGAATGATGTGAGGTTTTCCTCCTGACTCCTCTCCCATCATCCTCTGCTTGTACTTGATCTGTGCTGTGGTGAGTAGCTGACTGTGCTCTCATGGCCTGTCACTGCTGTTCTTTGTATGTCTTTGGTGAAACTTGCCTGTTGATTTGCCTCTTCCAGTAATGGCTGCTTGGGATCTCCTTTATAGAGACTTTATTGTTCTACCCTGACCCTTATAACGTTGTTACTGTTCTCATTGTATTGTAACCTAATTGCATGTGTGTGTGTGTGTGTGTGTGTGTGTGTGTGTGTGTGTGTGTGTGTAACCTACTTAATGAATTTGTAGGATGAGACTTACATGTTTTTTTCCTAAAGCTTAGTGATTAGTTTTGGTTATGAAATGCTGTAGGAGCTCAGAAAAAAATGAAAATATTTTCTTGCTCTTTGTATGCTGATGAGTTGTATGAATATAATAAAAAGTAGGGGTGGTGGGGGTGGTGTCTGACATGCTCTCATGAATTTTAAAATAATCTCCTAAGATGAATGAAAAAAAGTTTTGAAGTTTTTATTTTCTCACAATACTGGAAATTGAACCCAAGGCCTTATGTGTGCTAGGCAAGAACTCTATGACTGAGTACATGTTCAGCCTAAAGTTTTGAGTTTTTAAAAAATGGTTTAGTTTCTTAATTTGCAGTTTCACTTTTACAGTTTCTGAGGCAAAGTACTCATTATTACTTTGATGTATGCATAAATATATTTCCCCTAAATCTGTGATTATTCTGCCAGTTGGATAACCCAGTGTTGACAAAAGAGTAAATAGATAAGTGAATGTGAGTACTTGTGAGATGTTTGTGTTTTAGTTCATGTGGAGTCATTTGCTTCTCTGTTGAGTATTATT
Organism: Acomys percivali; assembly: GCA_907169655.1. Classification (NCBI taxonomy): domain Eukaryota; kingdom Metazoa; phylum Chordata; class Mammalia; order Rodentia; family Muridae; genus Acomys; species Acomys percivali. The sequence continues at coordinate 95,158,948 of OU015752.1, forward strand.
CTACTTCAGAGTCTTCATGTGTTCATATTCTACCTACTTTCTATGGCTTGTGGGATACTCTTGCTCACTTAGATCACTGCTTTCATTCCCCTTTCCTTGATGGTTAATAAATAAGTACTGTGTTGTGTGATAGTGATAGTTGGACAGAAAAGACTAGTGCCAAGTTAGCAGAGAGTCAGATCCATGCTGTGGACTTTGATCATTTCCCAAAGTGTGTGGCCATGATGCCAGAGCTGAGACAGTGCCAGATACTAGATGTGGCTCTTGACTCTTGACAGAGTGAACGAATATGCTATAACAAAGCTTTGAACTGCTGCTCTTGAAATAAGGATTAAGAGTCACTGCTTATAGCTGTCCACTTAGTAGTTATGCAGTTGTAAGCAGAAGCAAGGACACCACCTCATCCGCACCCTGTGTGAGAGACAGACAGACAGTCAGTCAGTGACTTGGTGTCTTTAACAGGAAAACTCCATTTACTCTATATATTCTATCTTTTCCTTTTGACTTAGAATTCCCTGTTCTAGCTTCTCTAACTTCCTAGCCAGTATGCATTTATAGTAACCAGCAATGTAAGAAAGATTCATTGGATTGTATTGTTTTCTTTGAGCAAAAGCTGAACATTTATTCCTTTATCAGAATCCTGAGCATGTATACATTGTCCTTTCCCTGTTTACTCCCACCATAAATGTTTCTGGCTTCTAAGAATTGATTATAGCTTAGTGTAACATAAGTCTTTGGCCAGGACAATTTGAAGCATATTCTGTAATGGAGGAACTCTGGCAGTAGAAATCCTCTGTATATACTTGTATGAGGTTTTTTTTTTTTTTTTTTTACTAGTTAGCACATTTTTATTTACTTACTGGAAATTGACTTTAAGGTTTCTTTATGTGTGTTTAACTCCACTGCCTGAACATAAGCTCTCTGAACGCAGATAGACCCTCCCTTTAGCAGATTGGGAACATACAAGGAACAGTACAAACACAAAATATCAAGTAAAGCTGGTACCACTAGGAAACCTGGCTTTCCACAACAGTTGTATGAGTTCTTAATTGCTCTCCTTCCCCACTAGGAGCAAATGTGGAGGGCATTTTGTTGTTAAAACCAGGTCAGTTGAAGCTATAGATTTTGTTAGGCCTAGACTAGCTCTCTAGTAAGTGAGCTGAGATCACCAAGTTTATAGGTACTAGAAAGTTTACAGTGAAATTATCCAGTAATGATGTCAGTCCTGTGAAATGCCTCTCCCCAACTTCAGGAATGCTTTATTATATTATAGGTGTAGAGTAGTCTGTTTATGTTAATATATATATATATATATATATATATATATATATATATGTATATGCACACATTCTCATTTTTAATTATCTGTAAAGACCATTAGTAAAGACTGTAGATGTTTTTGTTTGTTTTTCTTTAAGTTTTACGCACTTAGTAAACTGTCTTTTTACACATTTGCAGTTCAGTTATGTGTTGAAAAACTACAAAATACTGAGATTTTGTTTAAATAGTTATAGGTAAGAAACCTTGGAAGGAAAATTCTCTATAATCTCCAGGGATGTATACTATTACTGTGATTTACTATGATGTCTACTTTACATTGTCAACTTGAGTCACCCAGGGAGGCACCTCTCTGTGTCTTTGAGTAAGTTTCCAGAGATGTTTAATTGAGGGAGGAAAACTCACTCTAAGTACGGGCAGTATGTCTCCTGGCTTCAGGTCCTTGACAGACTTAAAAAAGGGGGTATTGAGGGGAGCAGGAAGCCACCTGAGTGAGCATCAGCGTTCATCTCACCTCTGCTTCCTGACTGCACATGTGCTGTGAACCAGCAATCGGATGTGTTTGCTGCTATGCTGTGCCTGCCATGACAGACCGTATCTCCACAGATTGACCCCACATAGACCTTTCCTTGTTACAGTTTCTTCTTTTTGTTTCAGTGTCCTGGGTCTAGTTGCTTTGGGGCTGAGTACTGAACACACACACACACACACACACACACACACACACACACACACAAATCTGTGGCAGGTCTATGAGGATGTTTAATTTGAGAAGTGTGTTTAGATTATGATCAAGAAAATGTCCTTTGTTTTGGACATTTGATTATTGACAACCTATAATTTGTCAATATGATTCCAGTTTTATTGTTGGGCTTTTGAAATGTGTTAGAATTCATGGTGTCAGTCTACCTACTGTTTTTCACTTTGAGTGATGTTTCTGTACTGCTGATGTTGCAGGTTAATGTGTGCTTCAATTTATCTATAAATAAAAAAAGCTTCTGATGAAGTTAAAAAAAAAGATTTATTTATTTATTATTATGTATACAGTGCTCTGCCTTCATGTACACCTGCAGGCCAAAAAGGGCATCGGGTTACATTATAGATGGTTGTGAGCCACCAAGTGGTTGCTGGGAATTGAACTCAGGACCTCTGGAAGAGCAGCCAGTGTGCTTAACCTCTGAGCCATCTCTCCAGGGCCCCAGATGAAGTTTTAATGAAGTCACCTTGCTGTTCTCTGAGTCTGGTGAGGTCAGATTAGTCTCTATTCAATTTCTGGGTATTTGGTGAGGACCTGATGTCTTAGTGAAATTACCAAGCCAGACACCCCCCCCCCCCCAGACATAGCTTCTCTGTGTAGCCTTAAATTCACAGAGATCCGGCTGCTTCTGCCTCCCAGAGTGCTGGGATTATAGGCGTATGCCACCACCCCCAGCTACCTACGCTATTCTGTGTGTGTGTCTTTAAAACATTTTTTTTTCTATTTTTGAAGTTATAATTATGTTGTCATTTCTCCCTTTCCCCCTTGTTTCTCCAAGACCTCTTGTGTACCCCTCTTGCTCTCTCTTAAATTCATGTCCTAGTTTTATTTATTGTAGTTGTATGTGTGTATTCCTAAATACGTAAATACAACTTGCTCAGTCCGTATAATGTTACCTGTATGAATACGTTTATGTGTTTTCAGCACTGACCATTTAGATAACCAATTGGTTTGCTCTGCCCTAGGGAAGACTATTTCTCCTGCTCTCAATATGGCTTCCTTACCTGTTCTTTGTCTAGGGTTGAGTCCTTGTGAGCTTTGCAAACCCTTCTAGCTCAGTGTGTCGAGGCTTTTTCCCACCTTGAGAATTCAATTACAGAAATGACCTAGGGATTTGGCCATTACTTTTAGTTATTAAAAGCAAACGTAGCCCCCCTTTTCTGAGAGAAAGGCAGAAACCAAGAGAGCTTTAGTGGTCTTCTGTTACTTTCACCCCAAGCTTCCTAGTGAGGTTTTGGGGACCTCCCCTGGTAAGCAGTAGTTCATGAACTTAGGATGTGATGTGAAAGTTCAGCTGATGATGTTTACTGTGAAGCTGTTGAGGTCTGAAAGTCTGAAAATTCATCCTCTTCCAGAAAGACTAGAGGATAAGTATTCTGCAATTCTTGGACTGCGCTCTTCTTAAATCTCTAAGGAAAGCTGAATGTACATCACTCAGACTTCGGGTTATGCTACAGAGCCATGGTGACATCTACAATGTTTAGGTGGTTTAGTTTTTGTTGGGGAGGGGGCTGACAAACATATTTCATTCTCATCTATTTCTTCTTTTTGTTTTAGTGTCCTGGGTCATGAAACTTAGTCCACAACAAGCTCCATTATATGTAAGTAAAGAATGTGCTTTATTTTGATTTTATGCTTATCTGTGTGTTTGTTTATTTATTTGAATTAACATTAAATCTCATGTAGAAATTATGAGTTTTGTACATCTATGCACAGTTTCACTGATATAATAATAGACTTTTGAAATCAACCCCGGTTTAGTAAGTTCTACATATGCATGGAACTGCACTGAGAATAAATAGTATTTTACTATTGAGGTCATCTAGTCAGTGTTATGGGATGTACATATGAAACAAATTGCCCTGCAGGTGGTACTGTGGCGTCTTTCTTACTTATTTTTTGTTTTGTTTTTATTTAAAAATTTTTTTTTTATATTTTATAATTAATACACATTATATCCCTATTGTTTCTCCCTCACTCGTTCCCACTCTCCCTCCCTCCTCTCATTCCTCACCCCCCGGGCACCCCCCCATTCCCCTCCCCAATCCTCTGATGGGGAGGGCTCCCCCTCTGCCATCTGATTCCAGCCTATCCAGTCTCATTAGAATAGCCTGCATTCTCTTCCAAGGGGAAGCAATCAAATCTCAAGCACCAGAGTCCATGTCAGAGGTAGTTCCTGCTCCCCTTAGTAGAGGATCCATGTAGAGAAAGAGCTAGCGTCTTACTTTTACCTGGAGAGTATTTCTGTAAAAATAGCATGGCGATCTCCTAAACTGCTGTTTGAGGTGCTCTCCCTTACAACTGCAACACTGTGCATTGGCAAAACTACTTATCTCAGGACTCTGGCTAAAGCAGGCGTATCATTTTCCTAAAATACGGGCATTGTAAGGTGCAATGGCTAAATGGACAAATCAGGCTGAATGAGGTAAATTCTAGGTAGCCTGTTTTCTTGTTGCTGTAGAAATAAGTTGACTCCATTGGGGGTGGAGAAAGGTGTCTGTGGGTGCAGGGCCAGGCAGGAGTGTGAGAAGCCTTTGGGCCTTATGTTGCAGTGGTTGGAAACTGGGAGAAGTTCCTCTGTAATACGATTTGAATCACCTTGAAAACAAGGGCCAGGCCGGGCGTGGTGGCACACGCCTTTGATCCCAGCACTCAGGAGGCAGGGCAGGGGCAGGTGGATCGCTGTGAGTTCGAGGCCAGCCTGGTCTACAAAGCGGGTCCAGGACAGCCAAGGCTACACAGAGAAACCCTGTCTCGAAAAACCAAAAAAAAAAGAAAGAAAAGAAAAGAAAACAAGGGCCATATTTTTAGTTGTTTCGGAAGTCTCCACAGTTTGTATAGGACAAAAGACAGATGTCTGAAAACAGTGGGAGGCAGTGAGTATCTATTGGCAGGGTGACTGCACGTCTGTGGGAAATATCTGTTCAGACCCTTTGCCATCTAAAAATTGGGTTATTACTGTCAGTGTGTTGTAAATATATTATTTGTATGTTGTAGAAACAAATTCCTTTTCAGGTTTGTAATATGCAAAAATTGCTGTTCTGTTCATTGACATTTAGCTTTTTAAAAAGCAGTGGCAAAGAGATGAAGTAAAAATCCTTCTGATCTTACTATCGTGGACTGTACCAGATGTAAAAAAATTTTTTTTTTTCCAAGACAGGGTTTCTCTGTGTATCCTTGGCTGTCCTGGACTTGTTTTGTAGACCAGGCTGGCCTCGAACTCACAGAGATCTGCCTGACTCTGCCTCCCGAGTGTTGGGATTAAAGGTGTGCGCCACCACCGCCTGGCCTAGATGTAGAATATTTATATAGTAAATAAGCACTTGAGAATTATCTGCTTCCACGTCCTGGCTTTTACGAATAAAGCTGCTATGAACATAGTTGAGCAAATGTCCTTGTTTGGTGGAAAATACCACAATGTGGCAAACCAGCCACTGGGCAGAATGTCCTGTTTTGGCCACGGACACAATTCTGCCTAAAAATGGGCAAGCTCGGATGGCCAAAATCTGTCAAGATAGGGTAAGCAAGTCCTCAATAGTTCCTGCCTCACAAATATGTCTGTCAGATATATTGGGCCAGAATGCTGAAGATGATGTTCCAACATTATAGAGAGTTTTGGATGACTTTTCAGTCAGCAAACTGTCTCTGTCATTTTCTCCTTTTGGATGCTGCTAACCTGCACTACATAGGTACTATGTACCTGTGCACTACCTGTCTACATAGGTAATTAATTTTATTCCTTCTCAAGTCTCTGATGGGTTGAAGACCAGATAGTTTAGTTTTACAATTAAGCTTAGTTGTTTAGGGGTTTTTAGGTCTAGATAGATGTTTTAAATTGACATTGATGGGATATGATAGATATTGATTCTCATTCAAAATTTTAGACTCACCAAGATAGGAAAGATGTTTTCTACAAGGTTGTGGAAATACAAATAGCCAAAACACTATGAATGTAAAAATTATAATTTCTGATTGTGTCGTAGTCCTTCTTGCTGTAGGTAGTTTATTGTATATGTGTCTAATAATATAAATGTATATGTAAAAAAGAAAAATAATGAAAAAAGTGAAAAAAAAAGAATTATCTGCTTCACCCATTTATCTTAGACTTAAGAAAATGAGGTCTAAAAATGTTATAAAGTGTCATAGCTGTGATTTGAAGCTGTTTTCTGGATGAGTCAGAAAGCACCATAAACATGTTAAATTTAAAAAAGCTTTACTCTGGGCAAGAGAGATGGCTCAGTTAGGTAAAGTATGGGGACCCAGCATACAGGTAAAAAGCCAGGTTGTGAACCGGAAGTAGAGACAGGAAGATCCTGGGAGCTTTCTATGTAGCTGTTCTGACCAATCAGTGAATTCCAGGGTTAATGAGAAACTGTGTGTGTGTGTGTGTGTGTGTGTGTGTGTGTGTGTGTGTGTGGTGGTGGTGGTGGTGGTGGTGGTGGTGGTGGTGGTGGTGGTGGTGGTGGTGTGTGTGTTTGGCGGCGCGGGGCGGAGGGGGGTTCTACTAGAGTTACAAGACTTATTTTTAAGGATTCTTCTTAATAAAGTAAGCATATTATATATGATTACATATGTAAAGGAATTGGACAGACTCTAGAATGCCTTAAGCTTCAGCTTACAAATATATCTGTCAGCAGTCATAGTTAATGGCACAGTTTGCTATCTTAAAAAAAAAAGAATAACTACATTCCATTCTCAATGAACTGAATTAAGAAAAGTAGGTGTATATGGCAGGGAGCCAGCTCTCTGCAACTAGAGAAAGAAGAAGTGAGCAAAAGATCAAAAATTATATTGACATTTTCTTTTAAATTACATATTTAAGGTCTCCTGGAGTATTCTGAGCAGAAGAGAGAAAACTGTTTCAAAAGAAGGAAATCAATCTTGAGAAGTTAAGATAAACAGACTGGACTCCAAATAATTATTTTACTCAGTCATTGAATAGAGTTTCATACAAAATCATTTTCAATAGTTAAAAAATGTTAGTGAAACAGGCATAGAGGCACACACCTAGAATCCCAGCAGTCATGAGGTGGAAGCAAAAAGAATACCGTGTTTGAGGTCAGCCTGGGTAGAGTGAGACCCAGCCTCAGGATAAGAGCTTCTGCACTATTCATCTGTTTGTCTTGTGAAATAGTTTAGATGAGGCTGCCTTAATGCATAATTATTTCTTGAAAGAAATGGTCTTAGTGTGTAGTCACTGGATTGTAACTTAGAAGACCAGTTGCTTAGTGTGTGTGTGCTTTCCTCTCCTTACCTGTTACTTCATGTGTGAATACAGTCTTTGTGTTAGGAGGAAAGTGAACTACACCACTAGGGGATGCGTTTCTTGCACGTCCACAAGAGTATTACTTGTTGCCAGGTGGATTACAAGATGCCTGTAGGTTCTATCCAATGGAGGTGATAGCAATATCCTTTTCTGTGCGATGATCTTGAGAGTATAGTGAGAGTAAAAATGAGAGACAATGGGAGGCAATGGGAGGTGCAAGCAATGTTTTAGAAGAACAACAGAACCAAAATTTTATTTAAAATGAGAAGTGAAAGAGTAAGGAATGATTGACAGAGCTGAGAATTTGAGTATGACAGCTTATGCCATTGTAAGCAATAGAGGGGTCAGGAGGTAGTGCACTTGTCTTTAAATACATGTGACATATAGCTTTCCTATGAAATGGTAAGCTTGGCGTTCTAGGGCGAAGAAATTGAAGCGGAGATAGTTTGTATCGTTTCTGAAATATTGGTATTGTTGACTATGAGAATAGATGAGCTCTTTGAGAAAATAAAGGAGTGGATGATGTTAGGATAGGGGAAAGTGGAGGCAGAAGACAAAGCTGAAATAGAATAAGTTTCAGAAGGCTTTCAAGCACATTCAGCAATAGACCATGTGCCCCATTGGACAACTAGTGGATGCAGATGTACCAATGGATAGCAGTTGGGCCCCAGCATATTGGTGGTTGCTTCCCAACACAAAACCATGAATTTGAAAAATTCGATTGCATGGTTTTCAGGCATAAACAATGTTGTATAGCAATGTCAAGAGTTTGGGCATGCCTACAAATTAATATTTGATCCTTTAGCATTTTATTCCTGGGATAATTGATTCTAGTCACACGTCAGGATTAGCAGTGAAAATTAGGCTGGAGTTGGGGAAATTGATTCTTTAATTCAGGTGTCTTGTTTGTCCCAGCACTTGTTCCTCATGCTGTAGATTTAGCCATGAACCAAACAGGGGGTCTCTTGGCACTTGCCGTACAGTAAGAAGAAGAAAGTGATGCAGAAGACATTTTAAGAGGAAAAATGAAAGTGAATAAACCCAGAGGGTATGATGGTGCATGCCTTTAGAGGCTCTTTCGGGTTAGGTGGCTGAGAAGGCCTCTGAGGGCCTTGTCACTGAAGCAGAGCCTTGAGTGGCCTGGGGGAGTGCAGATCTTCAAGCTTCATGTAAAACTGGCTTGATGCCAAAGAGGAACAGCAGCTAGCACTTAGGCAGAGTGAGCCCAGGGGCTGGGAAGGTCTGGTCTCCCTCCGAGGAGCTTAGGAACTTAGAGACTAATGGGAAAGCTAGATTTGTAGGCTGTCACAGACCCTGAATCCACCACCTCTCACAGGGAAGAATAGCGCTTGTCTTCCCCTTAACAGCTCAGAGTCTCTTAAGATGGGGATTTGTCCTAATGAGGTAGTTAAGTTTGAGCAAAAATAGTTTTACCATTGTCATTGAGATCGTGTTGTGGTTGTAAGTACATACTTTTGAGCTGAGAATCCATGGTTTTAGCAGATGAGGCTCTCATTTAACTGAAGATGGTGCAATCAAGATTCTACTTTTGGGAAAGTTCTTTTACTTTGTGGGGTATGATGGTTAATCTCTCTCTCTCTCTCTCTCTCTCTCTCTCTCTCTCTCTCTCTCTCT
>OU015752.1:95170492-95211582 GCA_907169655.1 Acomys percivali
TGTGTGTGTGTGTGTGTGTGTGTGTGTGTGTTTGTGTATTAGTGTGTGTTTGCCTGTTCTCCTGTTCCGCACTACACTGGCTGGCCTGGAAGTAAATTTATAGGCCAGGCTGTCCTTGAATTTAGGGATTCCCCTGCCTCTGCCTCCCAAATGCTGGGATTAAAAGTGTGCATCACCAGTATTGCCAATATTTAGTGAACACAGGGCATGTGCTCGTTGGTTTTCTTGCTCTAATGAGTAAAAGTACATCCTTACCCAAGCAGTAAGGAGTAAGGGACGCTGTCACACAGTTAAAGGAAAGCCAAACACATAAAGGAAATGTTGTTTATAAAACAGCTACGTCCTACTATCTGCTCCACCACTAAACAGTACTTGATTTAACAAGTGGACACTAGTAACAGTAAATAAATTCTCTTCTAGACAAACCACTCAAAAGGAAGCCAGCTTTTTAGACATTTAGAGGAAGAAGAAGGGATCTTTGTTGCCTCCTAGGCCTAAGGTACAAAGAAGCAGTAGGCATAGGGTCAAGGATTAGTTTATATGTGGGTGGTGGAGGATGAGTCTGAATGTAATACAGCTTTAGTACTTTATACCTAGTAAATTCTTTGTCGTTAACTCTTCATGTGGGAATGAGCTTTGTGAGAAAGTCTAGGCCTGGGGAATAATTTGATGAGCCATAGGAATTATTGTGTTTTAGAAACTGTTGAGCTGTGTCTTTTAGAAGAGTAAACAAACTGAGCAATAAACAGTGGCCAGATCTGATCAGGTGGCAGGATCTTCAGATAATTAGCATATTCAGTGTGAAGTAGGGCAGGGCATGGGTTGCTTTGACTTTAAGACAACATACAAAGAAAAGTTTCAGGGCAAGAGTTAGAATAAATGGACTAAGAGACATTTTCCAATTGGAAGACTAGGGAGCATTGAATTTTTTGGGAGAGCGAACAGGTAGGGGTTAGGACGTCTTCATGAACTGCAGAAATGTGGAATAGTTTGCCATCTTTATTTGAAATAGGTGGGAGAAATAGTCTAATAAATCATATTTTGTAACTTCTGACATAGTCCAGTGACCATCTCAAGGAAGTAATTAGCCGGATACTTCTTCATTCTTAGAGCATCCTTAAAAGGGTGAGGAATTGGGGCTGGAGAGATGGCTCAGAGTTTAGGGGCACTGACTGTTCCTCCAGAGGTCCTGAGTTCAATTCCCAGCAACCACATGGTGCCTCACAGCCATCTATAGTGTGATCTGATGCCCTCTTTTGGCTTGCAGGTGTACATGTAGCCAGAGCACTGTATACATAATAAATAAATAAATCTTTAAAAGAAAAAAAAAGGGATGATGAGTTTTAACCCTGAGCCAGTGAGGTCAAGGCCTAGACCATGAAGGTGTTTCTCAGAATGCAGCTTCTGCATTTTTAGATGGCTTTTCTGTATTATAACAATGTTCTGAACTTGTTTCTGAAGTGTTCCAGCAGGCTTTGAATTTACTGTGGTTAATGCTATTTTTAGCTGTAACTCTAGAGGAGATTGCTGTGCCAAATGTTCTCCCAGATGGTTTATATTGGATGTTGGCAATTTGATAAAATGACCAGAAGAACACATTTAAGGAGGAGAAAGTAGTGGTGTATTTCTCATTTTCTTCTGTTGCAAATTACCCTTTTATGCCTCTAAAGCTGTTTGTTTATTTTCATCTGTGAAGCCAGAGGGAGAGTGTCTATCCAGTACATGAACTCTTTATGAAAACACAAAGGCACCTCTCCAACAAAGTAAAAACTTTATTATTTTTTTTGTAAATACCTTTAAAAGTTGTTCAAATTATTTAATTTGATGGTATAGTCACACATTAGAGAGAAATTCCTTTCCAAGACAGGTTCCAAGGCAATACATGGTTTTATAGTCATTATCTACCATATGTTTGGGATAAGACTACTATTATTATATTTTCAAGGAAAAGAGTGATTTCAGTTGCAAAACAAGTATCAAGAACCCCAACATGTAATGGTTTATTATGTTACCCTTTCTCGCTCTTTTCCCCTGGTACCAGTATTTTTGCATATAAGAGCTTCTGATAGGAGACAAAAAAATAGCCAGGCAGGGTGGCACATGCCTTTAATCCCAGCACTCGGGAGGCAGAGGCAGGTGGGCCAGCCTGGTCTACAAAGCGAGTCCAGGACAGCCAGGGCTATTACACAAAGAAACCCTCTTTCAAAAAACAAAACTAGCCAACCAACCAAACCAAACAATCCCCCCTAAAACCAACAAAACCCCTGATAATTGACAAGTATCATATGAAAAGAGTAGCCAGTACTAGATGCCTTTTCTTATTTAAGTTGTACAAAACAAAACATATTTAGTGATTTAACTGTTTCAATTAGAGTAATCCACAAGCTGTTATTGTCTGTTCTTCAAAGAAAAGGAAAACTATTTAAAATAACATTTCAAATTGGGGAAAGTTACTATAGCTTGCATTTAATATGCATTGCCTAATATGCTCTTCATAGTAAGTATATGAGATTTGGTTAATATTTACATTTCACATCTTGGCAAGTGTGAGTTCAAAAAGATCCATCAACTGCCCCAGAGGACTTGTATTTAGATTTTATGTAGGTTCAGAAGCCACATGCAGGAGGGAAAGCAGAGCAGCTGCATTGGATCTGCATCGGGATGTTGAGAAAGACTGACTTTGGGTTACCACATTGGGATTCAACCCCACCCCCCCCACCCCCACTTGTTTCCAGCCTCCTAACGATTTGCACTTTATGCATTGGATTGATGTGCTTGTCCTTCCTGATGGTTAGAACAGATCTCAGTCTAATGCCATTATAGATCTTCATCTGATAGCATGACTGCAGGTACTATGTTCAGAGAGAGGAACCTGTAATAATCTTTGGCCACTTAAAAAAATATTCTTAAATGCATAAGTCAAAACTGGGAAGAACCACAGAACTTAGGGTACCTGTACCATTTTTCAGTTGCCTTAGTAAGAAAGAGGACCAATTTGTTAGTGGTTTTCCCCACACCTTCTACCCCTCGCACTTTCGATCCTTGGAAATTTATTTCCACAGCAGGAAATGAAATGATGTGTGACTCACAGTTAGGTTATATTTTGTTCCTACCATGGGCCTTACCAGCACTCTGATCTCTCTGTCTTAACAGTCTATCTCTGATAGGCCCACTTCAGTATTTCAGTGGCTGGTGCACTATCCAGCCAGATCTGAGAATTAAATAACAGTACTTTGTGACTAGTGTCTGAAGATAAAAGGAAGTCAGCTCTTGCTCCATTGTACAATTTTACAGAGAAAAATTTTGTTTCCGTCTGTTGGACTTTCTAGTCAGTTTCCAGTACTTTATGCTTTACATTTTAAGTGGTATTTTCTTGGCATTTTAAGAATCAGCAAAGGTGCTTTTTAGTGACTATTTAAAGGATAAATTGTATAATAGCTTTGCATTTTCTAAACTTTCAAACAACAATGAGGGAAGTTAAATTTTCTGTTTTGTATTTGAAGAGGATTCTTGCTGGCCATTGAAGATTGAAATATAGTGTCGTATATGTGTAATTCATTCAACTTAGGTATTATGAATCCCTTGTTACATGAATGAGAGATCTGGTGTTAGAAGACTTAATTCTTTGATTGAGAGGCACGGGCTCAAATGCATGACTAGTAAAGTAGTAGAAACAGTAGCTCAGACAGAAGCAGGAGGTACTGGCAGACTGATAGGGATTCTCAGGAAGGATAGCTTCTAGAACATCCCACTCCACACATGTACACTGCTGGGCTTGGAACCTGCAAACCAGAATCCTGTAATCTTGGTGCCCACTAAAGTCTAGTCATGAACCAAATGGACAAAAAGGATAGTCTTAAAAGCCCTTGGTGAATTAAATTGGAGTAGTTTGGGGGAGTTAATGTCTTACAACATGGCTGATAACCCATCAAATGCAAACAGGATATGGTTATGTAAGATGTTATTTTAAAAGGACAAGTACTTAGCTTCTCTTTAAGGCTAGCTTCCAGGGCAAATTGTTAATAGATTTTGAAGTCACTGTTAAGGTGCAGACTATTGAATGTAGCACCAGTAGCATAACTGGTGACCTTTAGAGGACTGCTTCATTACCAGGGCTAGCATCTTACAGTATGTTTTGCATTTTTTAAAAAAATGTCATTTTGAATTTTTCACAGGTTCTTTGTGTGGACATGGATAATTAAAGGCACATTTGTTTTGTAGTAGAAGCAGTATAGGTCATGATGTTAATAGAACTGATAAGATCCTATAGGTTTTTTTGAATTTGTTGTAGACTGAACAGCATAAATGCAAGCGGTATTTTGACAATAGCATTTGGGAGTTTAAAGCTCTCTAGCTATGGGTGGTGCTTTGCTGAGTTGGTAGAATGCTTGTTAATAAATAAATCAGTTTCAAATATACTGTTTGTTGCTTGTTTTGAAACACCCCCTCCTCCTCCTCTGACTCACTCACTCACCCTCTCTCTCTCTCTCCCTCCCTCCCTCCCTCCCTCCTTCTTTCCATCCCTCCCTCCCTCCCTCCACCAAACCATTTAGCCTTCAGGATTAATTTCCTGCCATTTGTCTCTATGGTGCTCTGCCTTACCCTTCACCCTTCTGGGGAATCCATCATGCCTTTCTCTTGTCTCAGCCATGCTGTACAGACCACTGTAATACTTAAAACACTTGAGATGCAGCTTTGTGTATGTGTTTTCTCCATTCACTCTGCTGGATACTTCTTAAGGGTTGAAGGCAGTACTTAAAATTTGTTTTTATTGCTTCCATCTTTACTTGCACTTCTATATCTCAGTGTCATGCACATAACAGACACAGTAGTTTTGGTTAAATGTTCTCTAGTGGAATTCCAAGTCATCCTCAGGAAAGAGCTTTGCCCCATGTGTGAATAGTTATAAATGTTTGATTATCCGAAGAAGAGGTCAAGATTTATGTCCTTAAAGGGAACATCAGTCAAGAGAGGAAACTACACAGGAGAACTTTGTGATCTGGAGCAAGTGACAGAGTGTTACTTTGTTTTGACATCTGGGGTAGGGTCTTTAGTGAGATCTCAGACTGACAGTGCATAAATGTGAGTTTTAGCCAAACTGCTGTCCTATAGCTGTTATTTATTTGGAACTCTCTGTGTGTGCTTTCTTAGTAATCTTGTTCTACTGGTCTGACAAAGCAATTAATTAAAAATTGTTTTCTCATTTTATGGAAGAAGAAATTGAGGTAAAATGTCTATTTTAAAGTTGCCAGTGTGTTTGTTTGAAGATGGAAGTTTTTTATTGCTTCTTTGAGACTTGATTTGTCATTCTTTTTTAAAAATTGTTTTTATTTATGTTTTGCATGACTCTGCCACATGAGTGCAGGTGCCTGAAAAAGCCAGAAAGGGGCATCAGATCCCTTAGGCCTGAAGTTACAGGCAGATGTGAGCCACCAACGTCTAACATGTGTGTTGGGAACTGAATGACTCCTCTGTAAGCCATCCTCTGAGCCATCTCTCCAGCTTCTATGTTTCCTTTCTTAGAAATTATCTAATTGTCCATGTATCCCCATACACAGGTACCACCGCATGCCCATGGAGGTCAGAGGCCAACTTGTAGGAGTCAGTTCTCTCCCTTAGTATGTGGGCCAGTGGGATCCAGCACAGATCTTAAGGCTTGAGTGAAAACACCCTTACTTGTGGGCCCATCTCCCTAGCTCTGTTTACTCCTTTTTAAACCAAGAAAGAGCTGTTGGCTCTTGTATATCCTTGGAGCCCTTCACAAAACTCTGTTTGGATTAACTGCTGACCCCATGTGTTATACAGAGCATCTGGCAGCTGGGGTGGAATTCTCAGCTGTCTCTCTTTGTTTTGTCCACAGAAGGAAATGTGAGTTTTATCTTACTGCTCAGGCAATGGTACATTCCTTTTTTGGTTCATGGAACCCACCAGTCTGGTTGTGGGCTCATTTCCTACCATTTTTGTTATCTTGCATTAGTTTGAAGGTCAGGAATGAATTTAACCTACTCTTAATGAACATAAAATCATGAGGCACCTCTGGTGTTCCAAAATTCTATGTTGAGGTTTTGCTGCCCTTGTCTAGTTCATCCTTGTTATAATAGGGGGATCCAGGCAGCAAACCCTAAGGAGCTAGGTCTTTAGTCACTTATCTTTCCGCACAAAGTCTACTTTCCAGATCTCCAGATAGTGATTATTCTTGTCACAGCTATGGATATGATTATACCTTGTCTATATCTTACTCAGGATTAAGTGTTTTTACTTTTTGGTTTTTCAAGGCAGGGTTTCTCTCTGTGGCTTTAGCTGTCCTGGACTCGCCTTGTAAACCAGGCTGGCCTCGAACTCAGAGATCTGCCTGCTTCTGCCTTAAAGAGTGCTGGGATTATAGGCGTGTGACACTGTGCCGGTTTTGTTTTTGCTGCTGCTGCTGCTGCTGCTGCCGCCGCCGCCGCCGCCCCTCCTCCTCCTCCTCCTCCTCCTCCTCCTCCTCCTCCTCCTCCTCCTCCTCCTCCTCCTCCTCCTCAATATTTTATTTATTTAATGTTTATGAGTGTTCTGTTTGCATATACACCTGCAGGCCAGAAGAGGGCATCAGATGACATTATAGGTAGTTGTAAGCCACCATATGGTTGCCGGGAATGAACTCAAGACCTCTGGAAGAGTAGCCAGTCTCTTAACCGCTGAGCCATCTCTCCAGCTCCATGTGTTTTTGCTTCTTGACTAGGAGAGAAGGCCATACGTTTGAAGACATGCTATACTGAGGCCCAGCTGTAGATTTTCTGGTTAGTATAGAGTTGAGAGTACTGATTTTTTTTTTCAGTTGTGATGTATTTGTGTGTGTGCATGTTCATGCATACTTGTGCATATACGCATGCAGGAGAAAGTGGCAGAAAACTATATTGTAGTTGTAATCATCTGTACCTCTGACTATTTGACACCTCTTAGTACTTATACAGTGTGCTGTGTTCCCTAAGTTTTTGTACAATCCTAATAACTTTATGACATGACCATTGTATTTTAAAGAGGAGGAAACAGTGTCAGAGCACCTGTGTCACTTGGTAGACCATGCAGCTAATAAGGGACAGAGTTAGAACTCAAACCAGATCTCCCCTGGCCTCACACAGCAGTAAATATCTATTTTGACACAAAGTTAGGTGCCTGACCAGGTTTTTGGAGACTTTCCTATGCTTTTTAGTGTGTGGAGGATAGCTTCGATGATCGCTGAACTTAGCTTCATTAATGACTTTGGAGGAGAAGGAAGAGAACCAACATGATAAGCAACCAAGGGCGACAGTAGGTAGCCCAGAGCTGCTTGAATTCAGTGACAAGGCCAGGCTGTCCCCTTCAGTCAAGAGCATAACTTGAGACAAATGGATAGTCAGAGCTTTCAGCTCTTTCCTTGAAATTCTAACTGAAAATTAATGAAGAAAAATCTTTGTTTCTGCACTTGAAGCAATTATCTGATTCTGTTTCAAAAGGGAGAATATCTTTTTATGTGTTAACTAATTATTCTAGCAGGCAGGTCCACATAGTTATAAAAGTCCTGAGAGAAGAAGCCTCTTTTAAAAAAAAAAAAAGACTACCAGGAAGTGTATATCCAGCACCCTCCATCCAGTTTAGCTGTGCTTACTGAATAGCAAGAACTAACCAAACGAGCTGTGTACAGCAACAGAAAGAAGTGGAAGAACTTAGAACTGTAGGAATGCTGGCCTCTGAGGGAACACTTCTCATTACATTATTTCCATACGTTAAGTGGTTTCCAAATGTGTATTTTGTTCCTTTTCATCTTGAGTCTCAAAATTCTTGTGTTTGGGGGAAAGAAACAGATTTATTGGGCGCCATCTACTGGTTTTGTTAACAGACCAAAGAAGTGAAGCCTACAAAGCTCTAAGAATTTGCTTATATCTTGGTGCTGCAGAATTATGAAGTTAGAAGACAGTAGCAACTTGGTTATTACTACAACTGTGTAAACTGAGTTCTGTTTACATTGAGGAGAGGGATACTTTTTTAACTGGAACATACATGAACATATTAAAAGAAGACGGTTGTTAAATGGGTTTAATCGGCTGTTGCATTATCTAGCAAAAGAGAGACATCAAAGAAAATTGTGTACTACTTTGTACCAGTGAAATAAACCCAAGCCTGTATTTGCAGTGACCTAGTAAGATTAGTAAATTCCTCAGTTCATTTCTGCGTATGCCATTTGAGGTGCTTTTATGGAAAGCCGAGGGCTTTGCTGTTAGTTGGGAGTGGGCTTTATCCAAAGTCATGTTGCCTCCCATCACTGTGTGCTTGTGTCTATGGAGTGAGCTTTGCTCCTTCTTAATGCTGAATGTGTGCTTGCCTTCCACTTGCCATGCTTTCTGACTTGATGCCTTTAGATTTTAGCTTAAATGTAACTTTTCAGAGGAACTTTCTGTCACCACTCTTGGTACACTTCGTGTGAAAATGTTCCTACCCGCCCTCACCCCCACTTCAGGCATACTGCAGCCTTTTCCTTTTATTAATCTTTTCTCCCCAAGGGAATTTTCCCTCTAGGTTTACTTCTTAATGATCTGAGTGCGTCTGACCTCCTTAAGCTCATTCTATCCTAGTTCTGAACAGTTCCTAATGTAGCATGATTGATTGGCAGTCATTAAATAAATAAGTTAATGTTGTTGACAGGTCAGTTTCAAGTATTTGCTACTCATCTTACTCTAGAGTCAGCATTTCACACTCCAGCATCCTGCGTGGTGGCAAATACTCCGCTCCCGTGGAGCTTCTTGCATTGGCACTATTTAATGGAAGACTGTGTTTGGACACATATTCATGCCCCACAGCCCTGGTAGTTTGTATCCCATAGTTAAATTTTGTGGTATTTTATTTTGGGATAAATTTCAAAATAAGGAATAGCTTGTGAGGATGGAAATGTAAGGAAAGCTTATACTTACTTGGGGTTTGCTATTGTTACATGGCACTGTAAAAGTTTTGTCGTAGCTGGTGTTTACAACTAATCTGATTTCACCTCTGTTTTCTGTATAACTAGATTTAGTTTGTAATTTCTTTTGCTCCTCCCTTGTCACTTTTGTCAACTGATTGTTTCAAAAAGAATTTGAAATCAAGCAACAGAATGTGTGCTCTTGGGGTTCCCTCGTGACCTGTTTGAGAGGACTCTGTGGGAAGCCTTTCTTCTCTACTCTGCTCAGTCATGCCAGGGTCCCTTTAACTCCTGTCAGTCCTAACCTTGCTTTTCCTGCGGGGCTTCTTATTCAGCTGGCGCTATGTACAGCATTATACATAGAAGAGACTGAGCTCGAAAGGAGCAAGAATTATTTTGTCTTTATTGCCCCAGTTTCTTTCACAGTGCCTCATCCACATGCTCTTTAATGTCTGTTGTGAGAAGTAAGGATAGACTTTTAAGTATCTTTTTTAAAATATGAAATATTTTGAGTTCATCTCAGCAAACACTGAGGACTTGCTGCATGTAGGCCAGCCACATTAAAGAGACGCTGAGTGCAGATGTAAGCCAGTGCTTTCTGTTACTCAGCTGTGTCGTGCTGATATCTTTGGGGCTAGGGTGTTGGTCTAAATGATGTGCATTGAGTCTGGGGAATCAAGGAGCATAAGGGACTTCTATAGAAGCTCTCCTCTCACAGTCCTCAGTGTAGCATGTGAGTGTTCATTTATACATGCATAGAAAACACTTGTGTGTGTTACTTACTGAGATGCAAGTCTGTTGCTGCCTGGAGTACAGGAGCAGCTACTATTTAACTTTTTGGTTTCTGTATTGCTTAGTAACGGAGAGTTGTGTGTGTGTGTGTGGGGTATGTATAAGCATATTATATATAATTCACATATATGTATTATAATATATAATATAACATTTTTTCAGTATTAAGTGTTTTTTTTTGTTTTTGTTTTTAAAGGAAGGATGAATGAAGAGTGTGGTAATGTAGGGTTGGCAAAATGGCCTAACTACCTACCAGCAAGCCTGGTGACCTGAGCTTGGTCCTACAACCCCACATGGTGAACAGGAGAGAACCTCTCCACATCCACCATAGTGGGTGTGTATGCTCCCTGCCCCTGTATAGCAGCAGATAAGTAAGCACAGTAGAAAATCATGAAGATATGGTAATGGGAGCAGACTGGAGGGGGAAGTAATGAACACACTTGTGTCAGACCACTAAAAAAACTTATACCACTCAGCTTACTGAGTAGACATAGGTTAAGAATTTACACTAGCAGCAAATATTTAAAATAGAGTAAGAAACACTGAAGGAAATGTTTAGGGGACAGATTTTTAAAAAAAAATCTTTATGTGTTCTTGTGTGGGGATATGTTGCACTTGAGCCCCTGTCCTGGAAGCCAGGAGTGGCAGATCTCCCTGGATCTGGAGTTACAGGCAGTTTTAAGCTGCCAGACAGGGTTGCCGGGAACTCAACTGGTGTCCTTGTGAGAGTCATATGTGCTTACATAGTCACCAGCCTCACTGAGTACTGTAATTAAAGGGGTGTGTCAAATAACTGGCAAGAGTTTTAACTTACAAACTAGCTTTATCTAATTAGTACAGACTAACAATTATAGCTTGTCTAGATTATATTGTCTTCAAAAGACTTTTCTTCTTACCAAGTACTAGTATTATCAATAACAGATTGTTAAAGAGAAATAGGAAATATTTTAGGCAAGCCTCTCTGTTCATTTTAAGCACCTCTTTTGGTGTCTGCTGAAGGTTTGCTATTTGAAATGTGTTTCTTCTATTGATATTACCTATTTGTACACTGCTTTCTTTTTGTGTTCTAGGCTTTACTTTAGGATCAGAACAGTGGAAAAAGTACAACTTTAGGAATTGTGTTTGAATTTGAATTTTGACTCTTTCTACTTTTGTTCTTACACAAGACATTCTCTGGACCTTAGGGCTGGAGAGGACTCGGTGGTTGAGTGCTTTACTGCTCTTGCAGTGGACCTGGGTTTGGTTTCCAACACCCACTTGGTAGCTCACAGCCACCTGTAACTCTAGTTTTCAGGGGAGCTGAAGCCCTTTTCTGACCTCTGCAAGCTCCTATATACATATGCACCCATATCTACACACACACACCTACTTTTCTCATCACCGAGCTGGGAATAAGAATTCCCAGGGGTACTGAATTCATATAGCTCAGTCCTGAGCTGCAACAGACATTGAGAAAACTACAAAGTGGGTGTTAGCTCATCCTGCCTGGTACACTTGTATAATATAAACTGTTCAGGAAACACATTTCAGTACAGCTGGAAATGTTGTGCTGTTTTATTCACTTACCTGTATACCCAACCAAGTAAGGGACAGTTGTCTAAAAGTAAGAACAAGGCACATGCTCCAAGTTCAGTAACCAGATTTAAGTGGATCTTACAGAGTTAGCTCTTTAGTGATGGAGCTCTGTAGAGCATTTTGCATCCTCAGTCCTTTATTTCTTTAGAGTCTTTAAGCATTACAGTTTTTTTAAAAATCCTTTTATTTAGAAATAATTTTTAAAGTGTTCAAATTATGTAAGAACTCCCAAATCAGTGTGATAGGTACTCATGTGTCCTTTACTTAGGGTGGTACTTATTTTTAAAAATTGTTTTTAACTTATTATTTGGTTTTTAAATAGTCCCAGATTTGTCTAGAACGAAACACTTGATCTGGCCTTTGTGAACTTAAGGCAGGCCTTTCTAAGTTTCTGACTTCCTCCCTTATCTGCTCCCTATTTTCTATCAAAAGAGAGTGGTGTAGTTCAGCTAACACACCCTGACCCAGGGCTGGCACCAAGCCCTGTGAGGAGCCTTTGTTTCTTTCACTGGAGAGAGGTTTACTAATGACTATAGTCTTCTGGCTTTGCTTACTGTTACAGGGCGTTCCTCTGTTGTGAAAGCTTTTAGTGACATTGAGCACTCATTGCCTTGAGTTTATAGGAAAAAAGACCTTGCATTGTTGTCTATGGGGAAGTTGTATCTGGCCATGAATCTTGGCTTGCTTTAGGAAATGATTTTGCAAAGTGATAACAATTGTGTTTAAAGCAGAGGAGCAAATATAGTTATGTACACAAGTTGTATAAACAAGGTGGATCTATCTTTCTCTCCTTCTCTTCCATCTCATAGAAAGATAAGACTTTGGAGCAGTACTTAGATTTACTTAATATTACCAACTTCATTGTTTTCAGTTGCCCTGTATTGTTTCTGGTTTTAATCTCATTTTGGGAAACTGATTTAAAAAAAAATCTCATATACCTTAAATTCAACTTCATTTTTGTTATGTTGACATGATCATGCTCTCACCATATACTTTTTAAAAGATTGTATTTTCAAGTTATGCGTATGTGTGTCTGTGTGCCTGTCGTATGTTCCTGTGAGTGCAGGTGCCTGCAGAGGCCAGACATACAAGATTAGCCCTAGTCCTGGAGCTGGAGTTAGGGATAGCTGTGAGCTGCCTGACTTGTGCTGGGAATGGAGCTCAGGGCCTCGTGCAAGAGCAGTAATTCTTCACCACTGAGCATCTCTGTAGCTCCTCTGACAATACTTTTCTGAATCATTATCATTCTGTCTCTTGCCATTTTTTTGAAGCATTTAAAGTTTCCTGAAGCATAAGTTGTAGTCATTATGCTCTTTTATCTTAAATATTTCATTGTGTAATCGCTAAAGAACAAGAAACAAAAATACTGTCTAACAATCACAGCATAATTAGAAAAAACCCAGGAATTTGAACACTGGTACAGCATTAAATGTGTAAGTCTTATTTAAGTTTTGCCTGCTGTCCTAATAATGTATAGCAATTATAAAAGATCATGCATTGTGTATAGCGGGAAGTCTTTTAAAAATACCTCTATCAACTCCTTGAGGATTTCGTACAACATATTATGATCATACTTACTCTCCTCCCCAACTCCTCCCAGATTTGCCCCACTTCTACCCAATCAACTTCTGTTCTCTTTTTTTCTCCTGGGCAGTGGTGGTGGCACATGTCTTTAATCCCAGCACTTGAGAAGCAGAGGCAGGTGGACCTCTGAGTTCAAGGCCAGTCTGATCTACAGAGTGATTTCCAGGACAGCCAGGCCTACACAGAAAAACCCTGTCCCCCAAACAAACAAACAAACAAACATTCCTCCCTATACGATGTATTTTGAGTGTTTGTCCATTTCTCCAATCCTTTCCAGATGCTCCCCACCCACCTCCTTACCCACTCAACTCTATGTTCTTTCAACCACCACTGAAACACAAACAAACAAACAAACAAACAAACAAACAATCCAAGAAATGAAAACCCCCAAAAAGGAATAAAAACAAACAGGCAAAAAATCCCTCCCCCCACCCCCCCCAAAAAAAGCCAAACAAAATAAAGCAAAAAGTTCACAAAAATGCCATGGGATTGATTTTTGGTTGACCAATTACTCCTTGGCATGAAGTCTACCCTGAAGTGTGGTTGACTGCATTGGAAAAACCTGAATTTTCTCCTTGCCAATATCAATTGCGGACAGCTTTGTGATTTGGGGTGGGACCCCATGTCCAGTTCCCCTTTCAGTACTGGTATCCTGTCCAGCTTGAACCTGTGTAAACCTTATGAATGCTGCCATAGTCTCTATAGGCTCATATGTGCATCATTCCTATTGAGTATATAAGGTGCTGTTTCTTTGGAGTCATCATCACATCTAGCTCTTAGAATCTTTCTGCCTCCTCTTCCACACAGATCTTTGAACCTTAAGGGGAGGAGTTTGATGAAGACACATTGTCCAGTTGTAGGTCTTTGTGTTAATTCCCATCTACTGCAAGAAGCTTCTCTGACATGGGTTGAACAAAGCAGTGTGCTACTAGGAGTCATTTATTGCTATATTCCTTTTGCATAATATAGTAGCATGTTTTCTAAATGTCTTTCTTAAAATTTTTGCAAGGATTGAAGGGATGAGGGAAGAACAACAAAAGCAATTTGTATGTGAGAATGTGATAACAAATCCTGTTAACTTTGTAGCCAATTTAAAAAAAAACACACAACAAACTTGGGCAAGGGGGATGCCTTGATGGATAAAGTGTGCTGCCTCAATGTGAGGCTGGGATTTAGATCTCCAGAACCCATATAAAAGTTGGTTTGGTATGTCAGCCTGCCTGTGATCCTTGCTGGCATTTAGAGACAGAGACAGAGGCTTTCTGCTGTAAGATGGCTAGCTAGATTAGCCAAATGGCTGAGCTCTGGATTTACTGAGAGACTGCCTCAGTGACTATAGCAGTCGATATAGGCATACAGTTACGCACACAAACACATATGTCTGGCTATGTAGGCCTATTTTTATATACTCTAAAATTCAAAACTAAGAAAAGCTCATTAAAATGGCCTTGTTATTCTCTAGGAAGAACTATTCTCCTAGTTGTTCCCAATGTCTTCTCCTCCCCAATATGCATATATGCTGGACACTAGGTACTTTATTGTACCTAGATATTGTAGACAAAAATGATATCACTCAATAAGAGAATTTCGTGGAGCTTACATTCTGCCATGTAGTATTGGTTAAGTAATTATCTCATAAGTACTTGACTAGAAGTTTGTGGAATTTGAATTTATTTTTGGAATTTGGAATATTTGCAGAGAAGAGATTTGGTTTGTTAAACCTGAGATGCTTTTACATCAAAAGATTTTTGTCTTGTTTTTTTGTTTGTTTGTTGTTGTTTCTCTGTGCAGCCGTGGCTGTCCAGGAACTTGCTCTGTAGACCAGGCTAGCTTAAAACTCACAGAGATCTACCTGCCTCTGCCTTCTTGAAAGCTGGGTTTAAAGGTGTGAGCCACCACTGCCCTCTAAAACTTTTTGAGTGATTACATGAATGCTTTTTCTCTCTTGAGGCCACATTTCCTAAGCCTCCTCAAACAGCACCACCAACTGGGACCATGTATTCAGTATCTGAGACTAATGGGGACATCCCATTCACACCACCACCAAATGTTGGTTGTTTTTGGAGCCTTTCAGATTTCTTGACTAGGTAAACTCCACATACAATGCTGGTGCTATTAAAAATGACTGTGGCCAATGCTTTGCTATAGGTGCATGCATGTGTGCTTGCTGTCAAGTTAACTGTATCTTAACTGAATCTTCTATGAAAATTCTTGACCTTCCTGCCTTTTTAATTTTTTTTAACAATTTATTTATTATGTATACAGTGTTCTGCTTGCATGCCAGGAGAGGGCATTAGATCAATTATAGATGGTTGTGAACCACCATGTGTTTTCTGGGAATTGAATTCAGGACCTCTGGAAGAGCAGTCAATGCTCTTAACTTCTGAGCCATCTCCTCAGCCCCCACCTTTCTGTCTTTTATTGAGCAGTTGGGAGCAATTTGTTGCTTCTAATGGTGGGGGGGGACGCATGGTTGGGGTGCACTCCTACCTAATATGGTTATTGTTAGTTGTCAACTTGGTAGAATTTAGAATCACTTAGTCTTACCTATGGGGATCATCTTGATTACATTAATTATGGTGGCAAGGACAGCCTACTGTGGGTGGCACCATTCCCTGTCTTAGGAGAAAGTGAGCTGAGCAATAGCATGTAGACATTCATTTGCTTTCTGTTGATGGTGTGTAACCTGCTGCTTTAAGCTCCTGTCTTTGTAACTTCTTTCCCATGATGGTCTGTAACCTAGAACTGAACAACAACAACAACAACAACAACATTATCATCATCATCATCATCATCATCATCATCATCATCATCATCATCATCATCATCCCTTTCTCCCTTAGGCTGCTTTTATCAGATTTTGTTTTGTTTTTAGAGACAGGGTTTCTCTGTGTAGCCACCATAGCTGCTCTGGAACTTGCTCTGTAGACCAGGCTGGATGCAAACTCAGAGATCCACCTGCGTCTGCCTCTGCCTCCCAAATACTGGGATTAATGGCATGAGCCACCACACCCTGCTTTGAAACAGTTTTTATCTCAATCATAAGGTAACTTTTGCAGTGCTACTAATATACTAGATGTTCTGAATAAGTAAGTTCAGGATGTGGGCAACAGACACGACCATTTAGAATGCTTTATTTTTGTAGTCCTTTTATTAAAAGCCCATTTTTATGAACAATTAAGCAGTTCTTTGTTAACATTTTAAAATCACTATACATTTTTATTTGAGGATCATCTATGCTTATAAGATAGTGCTTAAGATAGGCTTTCTTTCTCATTAGTTATTGTGTCATCTATCAATAAAAACAATCATGACCCTAAAAATGATCGAGCTCAAGGATCTACTTCTCATTAATGAAGAAGGGGAAATTTTTGTCTTTGTAAGGACAGCACTGTGTTTCTTAAGCTGATTTTGCAGGAGACTGATGGCATGGATACAATCCTTTCCTGTCATTGGGTCAGATTGAAATAATAATTGAGAGTACCTTGTACATTATTTTTGTTATTAAGTTCATCTGTGTAGTTAGTAATGTGACAGACTTACTAACTGTGCAGCCAGACTGATTTTAATTTGAGTTTTCTGTGGGTTGGGCCTAGTTTTGAACAACCGAGTAATCAATCAGTCCTTCTCTTACAGAGAATATGGACCGAGTAACATAAATTAATAGAAATGAGATATGATATTGATTTTCATTCAGAATTTTAGACTCACCAAGATAGGAAAGATGTTGTCTTCAAATTTGCTGAATACAAATAGCCAAATCACTATGAATGTAACATTTATATAATTCTTAATTGTTTCATGGCTCTTCCTGCTGTATGTAGTTATTTATGTGTAATATAAATCCATATGTAGAAAAAATATAATAAACTTAAAAAAAGAAGTGAATGGACGAAGATTACATGTATACAGAATGGAATGTTATTCAGACTCATTTACCAAAAACCCAGCACTGAATCACAACATGAAAGAAACTAAGGACCCCTGGGCCCAGATCTGCCCATCATAATGTTCTACTTGTAAGTTTCTGTGACCCTCTGGATCCTTCTATTTCCCCATTCTCCCTTGCTTCTCTCACCTAGAGTCCCAATAGGAAGTCTTCCCCTCTGTCCCACTTTCCTGGTAAGTGAAGACTTTCATGGGACATGCCCCTAGGGCTAGTATGCAGATATAAGTGAGTATATACCATTTGAGTCTTTCTGCTTCTGGGTTAACTCACTCATTATGATCATTTCTAGTTCAATCCATTTATCCACAAATTTTGGGAATTCCTTGTTTTTAATAACTGAGTAGTATTCCATAGTGTAAATGTAGCACAGTTTCTTTATCCATTCTTCTACTGAGGGACACTTAGACTGTTTCCAGGTCCTGGCTGTTATGAACGTCCCCTGGATGGGGAGGCCTGGTGGCACTCAGAAGAAGGATAGCAGGCTACCAAGAAGAGACTTGATACCCTATGAGCATATACAGGGGGAGGAGGTCCCCCTCAGTCACAGTCATAGGGGAGGGGAGTAAGGGGAAAATGGGAGGGAGGGAGGAATGGGAGGATACAAGGGATGGGCTAACAATTGAGATGTACTATGAATAAATTAATAAAATATATTTTAAAAATTGATGCTATAAAAACAAAGAACATAAAGATATCAATCAACTCTGCTTACGAGAGAGAGAGAGAGAGAGAGAGAGAGAGAGAGAGAGAGAGAGAGAGAGAGAGAAACTAAGGACTAACAAACGAGTGGAATAAGGCAAGCAAAACCAGAAAGCAACATGTCATGTCATGCACACCCAGAATACAAAATGGATAAAATGGAGCTGAGAATTGAGTGATGCTTCCCAGAGGCTTGCATAGCAGGAGAGTCGTGGAAATTGCCAGTCACAGATACATGACAGTGAGACTGATTTCAAACACCCAGAATAGGTGACTACATAGACAGAAAGTAAGCAAGTGATTTCCTAGAGCCAAAGGCAGAAGTAGATAGATGTCCAGGGAAGAAATGGGAATGGGGCTGCTTAACTGTGGTACGATGAAAATGTTCTCGCGTTGACTCGTGCAATAGCAGTACAACTCTACACAAAACAAGTACACAGCATTGTAACTTCCTTTTCAAGATTGGTTCTCACTGAGCCATTATATTGTTCTGACTTCAAGTTCAATGGTGATCCTCCAGTCTGAGTCTTTCACAAGTAAATTATATACTTTAAACAAACAAACAAACAAAAATCTTAAGAGAGCTGCAACTCTCCTTCTCCAACCCCACTTGTTCTTTCTTTCTTTCTTTCTTTCTTTCTTTCTTTCTTTCTTTCTTTCTTTCTTTCTTTCTTTCTTTCTTTCTTTTTTTTTTGGACAGGGTTTCTCTGTGTAACATTGAGGGTTCTGGACTCCCTTTGTAGACCAGGCTGGCCTCGAACTCCCAGCAATCAATCCACCTGCCTCTGCCTCTGCCTCTGCCTCTGCCTCTGAGTGCTGGGATTAAAGGCCTGCGCTGCCCCACCACCACCACCACTGCCTGGCCACACTTGTTTATTCTTTCAGAGTCATCTCCAGTAACAATAGGTACCTGGTGAACCACCATAAAATAGGGGTCATTTGCATCTGTGAAATGTGGAGTTTGTTTGCTCTCTGTGACTATTATAGGGAACCAGCCACTTTTAGTTCTTAAGTGCCTTTGGAATTCAGCTTTTGAGTAGCCTTGAGGTGAATAAGCCTTTGTATCCTTCTCTTGAGTATAAGGTTATGCAACTTAGCTTTAGAAAAAAATTAAAGGTATGAAAGCAACTCAGAACTTATTTTGTCTTTGGAGTGAGAAAAGAGGTCGATATTAAAAGCTTTGTTAAAAGGATTCCACTTGTAGCCAGGCATGGTGGCACATGCCTATAATCCCAGCACAGTCAGATGAGTTTCTGAGTTAGAGCACAGCCTGGTCTACAAAATGAGTCCAGGACAGCCAAGGCTACACAGAGAAACCCTAAAAAGAAACCTAAAAGGGGGTGGGGGGAGGTATGTCAACAATCTCTTACCCTCACTGAAAAGAAGCCTCAAATGTAACTAGTATGGGCACAGATGGTACCTCCTCAAGAAAACTCCTTGGGTGGAGAGAAATCCTTGGTTCTGAAAAGGATTCATTCTTAGAATTCAAGTTTACATATCTAAAGTGAACAAACTTAAATTAGAAATCCAAGTAGAATTCCTCTCTTGTACAGGTGTAGGTGGTAAGTAAAAGTGGCTGTTTAAGTGTGTGAATTAATGGGCACAGCTGGGCTCTAGTATAGCTTTACTTACTATGCAGACAAATTAACAAAACAAGCAGGAAGCAGGTGTGGTCCCAGGGGTCTTAGTTTTCCAACACATAAAGGATGAAACTTTTGTGGTTTTATTTATAGGATATGAGGGGACTTAGGTACTTACAGAAAATGGACTGTTTTCATTGAGCCTCAGATGTTTAAATTGGTTGAATCATTCTGAAGAATGGCATTTCACTGGCTTAAGCTTTTTAAAATCATTTCCGAGAGAAAGACATGTACATAAGACCAAAATACAGTTTGGAGTTGTGATCAAAGCTAATGATAATTCTTCACCTGGCTGTGATATCCCTTGTGTTAGGGTGCTTTGGAGTGCTCCAGTTATAGCCAAATGAGCTACGGCTTTTTTGGAGTTACAGTTCATTCTGACTTACATGTTACATTTGGTGAACGTGAGCACTGGGAATAAAAGTGACGTTTATGTGCCAGGAAATACTTTGAACTTAGTCGACAAAATCAATGTACTGTTAACATTTATTAAACTTATCTTAGTTTTGATGATATAAGTTTGGGTTTTCAATATATAGCAAAATGCTGCCTTCTGTCTTACTGATTCTAGGTTTAATAATGTGGCCACAGGGTGGCATGATTCCCTTACATACTTTATTGTTTATAAAATGGAAAAGACAAAGATAAATTAATTGATAACTCTTTCCCTAATTTTTATGTTAAAATGATCAGGTTTTACTAAATTATTGTTTCTATACTTCATTATTCAGATTTGCAGAATAGTAAATCTCTTAGTCAGTACCCTAAACTTTGATGTGTTAGCTTTTTCCTGTGGTTCTTGTTGTTAGCTTATGGTTGTAAGAGAAGTTATCTTTATAATTGAGCAGAATGATAATTAGGATTGTATTTCACAGAGTATATTTAACTATGAGCTTTAGCTTATTTTTTTTAAAGTCAGCTTATAAAAACTGATAGAGTATTTGAAACTGATAGATAAAGATCTTTTTCATCATTAGTGATTGCAAAGGTGTTTGCAAAGTTACTGGCTTGATACTTATAATAATGATTATGGCCATATAACATACCTGGTGTAGAGCTGGGTGTGGTCATGCCCACCTATGGTCCCAGTACTAGTGGAGGCAGAGGCAGGCTGATCTCTGTAAGTTCCAGGCCAGCCTGGCCTACAAAGCAAGTCCAGGATAGCCAAGGCTACATAGAGAAAACCTTGTCTTGAAAAACAAAACAAAACAAAAACTTAGGAAGTTTATTGGAGAGGAGTCAGAGCCTGAGTGAGCCATGAGGACAGAAAGAAAGACTGAGAGACAAAGGCTAAGAAAGACCAAGAGACAGAGAAAGAGAGTGAAAGACTGGGGAAGCTGGCAGGGATGGGGTTGGGGATTCCCTTATATCCTGTGCACCTGGGGCACCTGTCAGGTTCCTGAAGGCTCTGAGGGTAGGCCAGCTGAATCGCCTGCACACCAACAATACTTACTTGGTTCTAAAGGTTTAATGGAAGGATAAATAAAGGAGAACAGGGATGTAAGTTTAAAGGGTGGAATTTGAGTGCAATTACCATCTCAGGGCACATCTATGTCCTCACCTTTGTTGGGAAGTGGATAGACTTGGCAGTAATTCAGGAGATATAGAAGCTAGCAGGCTCTCAAAAGGAACCCTATTAATGCATACTTGGGAACTCTTTTCCAGGGCGATTGTGTTGTTACAGTACTGCTTGCTGAAGAGGACAAAATTGAAGATGATGCTATTTTTTACTTGATATTTTCCGGTTCTACCCTCTATCACTGCACAAGTACCCGGAAAGTCAGTTCTGATACATTGGAGACAATTGCTCCTGGTAAGTATCTGAATGGAATCTTTTCAAGCCTTTATTAGTTATTTATTATTTTGCTTTTTATTTTGAGGCAGGGTTTAGCTGTGAATAGCCAAGGCTGGCTCTGAAGCTGTCTCCTGCCTCAGCCTTCCCAATGCTGAGATTGGAGGCCTATACCAATATACTAGGGTTCTTAACTCTTAGTGGATTCCCCCCTCTCCCCACCCACCCCCACATTTGATTAGTATAGAGTAATAGAAGAAGCAACACAGGGTGTTAACCTAACAGCTGTTGTTAGAGCTTAAGTATATTGATAATGCTTTGTTTGTTCCACACACATCTGGACCTAACAAGAAATAAATGCAATAAAGTGATGCTGTAAATTAAGGGATAGCAGGATCAGCAAAACAAACCAACCGAACAAGTAGACACTAATTTATTGGATATTTAGAGTTGGAGAAAATTGAAAGCTACATGTAAGGTATACACTCTCATGTGATTATCATGATGAAACCTCAGATTCCATTCTGAATTTCATGGTGATAAAAAGGTAAAACCTAATTAGTAATATCTCCCGTGAGTCTGAGGTGCAAAAACTTACAGTGTCTTTGCTAAGCCTGAGATTTGCAAAAGAAAAACCAATTCCACCACTTGGAGTCAAATTTGAAGCAAGCTTTATTAAATATTAAATGCTGGCCAGGTAGATGGACTCTGACCAGCCCACTCCCTGAAATTCCCAGCTGAGTGGCACCAGATGTGTGTTGTAGGGCTTTTTATGGAAAAAAAACATTCATTCAGCCAACATTTTCCCCATGTGGCTTTTTTGTTGTTTTCTAAGAACTCCCAGCATTTTAGGAAGTTACCTGCCTTGGGCAGGAGGGACTTACAGATTAATTTTGGGTCTTAATATCTTTTTCATAAAGTCAATGCTTCAGAATTACAAGCTGTGTAATACTGTGTAATGCAAGGTTACTTATTACTGCACTTGTAAATTTAAACAAAAATTTAAAAAATCAATTGCAAGTCATCAGAGCATTGTTGTTGAATAATAAAGTCACAGCTGTCTCTTGGCCTGTCCAATATCTGAAGAGGCATTGATCTGTGTTTTGGGCTGAGTTTTTTCTTAGTCACTCTTCCTTTACAGTTAACAGTTGGACCAGTGTTTACTAGAATTCAGAAAAGCACACTTTGACTAAAACTTCAAATAATGTCGACAGTTTCATTATTTCTGATTAGAGAATAAAATGGATGTGGCTTATATGCCATCTTGTTCTAGTTTTCTCCTTTGTTGGTAGAGGTGGTGTTAAAACTGTTACTTTATGAAGTACTGTGGGTATTGGATCTTACTGTGCCAGATAAGTCTGCCAGTTTTTTATTCTTGTGCAATTTCCTATAAATTGACTTAATGTGCAATACCCATGAAATTATGAAAATTATGTCCTGCAGAGAACTTAGATTATAGCAGTTTGTTTTATTTTTACCTACTTTTGAGATTTATTAATATTCCAGACAGTTTTTAGAAATGTATTTCCCAAGTATAAAAAGGTGGCTAGGAGAGATAGTAAGCTCTTTTCTAAAAAGTAATATATTAGATATTTTCTTTTGTAACTCAAGCCTCCAGCCATCTTGTTTCCTGTGAATGTGTATCATATCAGGAAACTGATCTGGAACTTGAGATCTGTTCTCTAGCAGGTATCATTGAGTATTCCATTGCTTAACTCATTGTGTGTGAGGTAAGTGAAGGGACAAGGGGTTCTCTCGTGAGGAATCACTCCCTAGCTAGACTCCTACCAGGAAATGAGATGAGTTTTATGGATTCATTTCTTCTTAATATTCCCCCTCTCTCCCTACCTCTCTTCCTCTCTCCCTCTCTCCCTCCCATGGGCACCCCAGCAACACCCTCTGTGGGTGTCCATTTGTGTTCATTGATTCCTGAATACTGTTGCCTTAGTGATCTAATCCAACTAGATTTAGCATTGCATTCTGCTATTATTTTTGTCATTCTTGACCCATTCATTCACTTGTAGTCCAGAATACTTGATTTCTTCTATTCCCTTTTCTATTTATCAGCTTTTCTCCTACCTAAATCTCAGATTCTCTATCTTGCTTACTGATTCAACCTTCCTCTCCTCAGTAGCTTCATTATTCCTCCACTCACCTAAATTCATTAAGCTTTCTGCCCAATTATGGCAGACTTTGGAGGGATTCTTGTCTACTCATGGAAGTCTAGGAGGGACCGTGGCACCACTTTAGCATGTGAATCTTTGTTGTACTGTGGATGGTGTGTGAGAAACTGGTGGAGGGTCCTATCTGGATCCTTCTGCTCTGGTCATCATGTTTGAGACTTTTTGTTTACTTGCTGCTTTCAGCTAGTTCAGTATTTTGTAATGGAGGAATAGAGATTAATATTCAAGGCTGTGGGGTGGGTGCAGAACCCACACAACTTTAATATTTTGTTCATATCATGGACTTAACTTTGTAACCCAGGATCAGACTGGCTTCAGTCTGCTTTTGTAGCCATCTTAGGCTTGTGCTTTCCCTTCCCTTGGGTACTTTCTCTGCGTGCCTCTTGTAAAAGCACTGTGATACCTCTGCACCCTGTACTCCTTG
Source organism: Acomys percivali (assembly GCA_907169655.1). NCBI lineage: Eukaryota > Metazoa > Chordata > Mammalia > Rodentia > Muridae > Acomys > Acomys percivali. The sequence continues at coordinate 95,194,045 of OU015752.1, forward strand.
GCCTTGCTTTACATTTATCTGTTCTCTCAGCTTCTCATACACTATGTGTGTGTTTCTCCCACTTCCCCTTTTTTATTAGCTTCATGAGGGCACAGTTTTGTTTTCACCGGCATCTGCTAAGTTGGCTTTTCTACTAATTCCTGCTACTTGATAGACAGTGTTGCATCTAGTTCTCAGAAGCAGACATTCTAGAAAGGTGCCTGTGCTACCCTCTCCTTCCCCTTCCCATTTTAGGGAAATGTAAAAGGAGTTTATGACTTCTTGAGTTGAATTCTTAGCTTGTCACCATAGTCTCTGTTCTCTTTCTAGAGGTGACTTTGATGGTTTCAGTGTGTCAGTCATTGGTAAGTACAGCTTCTGATTTCCTGTTTGCTCAGGGCCAGTGTCAGGCTAATCAAGATATATTCTCTTTCATTCTCTCTCCCGCCCCCTCTCTTTCTCACCCTCCCTCCTTCCTCCCCCCTCTCCCTCACTCGCTTTCTCTCACTCTCTCTCTCACACACATGGTTTCTCTGTGTAGCCTTGGCTGTCCTCCAGTGCACAGAGATCTGCCTGCGCCCGCCTCCCTGAGTGCTGGGATTACAGGTGTGCACCACTATGCCCAGCTCTAATCAAGACTCTTGATGGAAAGTCTATACAGTGCTCTGGCATTGCAGTTACCTGATAAACAGTCGCTCTCCTTTTGGTAGCAGGTGTTCCCTGATAGAGATGTCTCTGTGCCTTTCTGCTTAACTGGGGACAAGCCCTGCCACTTCCAGTCATTTGAGCTGTAAGAAGAAAAAGCTTTGTGCCTTGTTCTTCTTTTTAATGTCATGCTTTATTCAGATTGCTGGCCTTTTTTTTTTTTTTTTAAGTTCTCTGTATGGTTCATTGTCTGTGTTTTGTTACATTTTTGTTCTTACTAAAACCAGATGACTGATTGACCTTCAGAAAGCAGCTAAATTGTAACCTTTTATAAAGTATTTCCTGCAGATAGGTTGGAAAAGGAGACATTTCTAAATTACAGAAAAAAGTTTCACATCATGTAATACAGTTATAAGCATCATATTTTTCTAATGTCTGTCTTTTGGAGGGAAGAGATATTTTGAGAGGATCCCATTGTTTACAGTTTGTGCTGCCTTTGAGTGCTGAGATTACATGGATGAGCCTCATGACTGGCCTCTTTGCTCCTTTCTATGTGTGTGTTTTGGATAAGAGTCTATAAAGCAGGAGGATCAGGGGTCCCAAACCATCTTTAGCCACATGACAAGTTTGAGAATGATCCGGGCTGCATGAGACTGTATCAAAAATATATAATGAAATGTTACATTCAAAATAACTTGGAGGGCTAGAGAGGTATGAGCAGGTAAAAAATGCTTGCTATGCAAGTCTGAAAGTCTGACACTTGGAGCTTGATTTCTGGAATGCAGGATGGAAGGAGAGCGGAGAGCCTTGATTCCCAAATGTAGTTTTCTGACCTCCATGCACGTCCTTGAACTCTTCTCCTCTAGTAATAATAAATGAAACAAAATTTTAAGACTTTTAAGGTGGCTGGTTAAAGAATATAATTTCAATTTTATTGAACCATCTATTTCAAAAGTATTCTTAGGATATGCAATACAGTTTTGGGGCTTCACTTTTAGTTTAGACAAAGCCAATAATGATGTCATCACTTACAAAGGGAATGGGATTTGGTATACTCTCTACACTCTTGTACAGAAAGGCTTTGGTATAGGTTATTTATAAAATGAATCCTTTTTAGTTTATCTATTAATACATCTCTAGAATCCATGGCAAAGGCTTTTGTTTAGCAGTAAAATTACAAACCTTCAATTATGTCAAATTAGACTCAACACTTAAGTGTTTTCCTTTGTTTCATACTTATCAAGGTCAGTTGACCATATAAGGTAGTTTCATTATGAAAAGAAAAAAAAAAACTATTGCATTTACAAGTCCCTTAGTGAAAACTTGGGGCTTAGACCTTCAAGGAAGTCCTATGCTTGTGGCACCGTGTATTCTTTTCATTCTTTGTGAGCCAGGGCATTCTTTAGCAGCAGAGATTGATTATCAGTCAAGAGTATTTTGAAAAAAGTTATGAGCTTTTAATTTGCTCAGGCAAAAAAATTCTTATAATGGCCCTACTAATAAAGTTATCAGTTATTATTTTTACCTGAACACTTTATGATAGTCTATGTAATGTAAGTATAAGGTTATTTCTTGACAGTGTTGAGTTCATCTGTTTGATTTAGAAAAGTTAGTTAATGCAGTATATACAATGTTTTACTGTAAAAGCAAACTTAGAAGTAGTTGTTGAAGGGAGGAAACAGTGCCCAGATCTGTTGTCCATATTCCTGGTGATAATGTTATAAATTTTTTTTATATGTTTTATCTCTTTGGACCTGTGTACATAATACTGTAGTCCCAGGATATGATCCTGTAATGATACAGTTTAGGAGTATAAATTGGATTATGTGTGTGTGTGTGTGTGTGTCTGTCTGTCTGTCTGTCTCTCTCTCTCTTTTTCTCTGTGTGTAATTCTTTTTTTTTTCTAAGATTTATGTATTTATTATTTATACAGTTCTGCCTGCATGTATGCCTGCAGGCCCGAAGAGGGCACCAGATCTCATTATAGATGGTTATGAGCTACCATGTGGTTCCTGGAAATTGAACTCAAGACATTTTGGAAGAACAACCAGTGCTCTTAACCTCTGAGCATTCTCTTCAGCCCAAATATGTTTTGATGTGTCAATGTTTTGTTCTGTTTTTCAAGAAAAGGTTTTTCTGTATAGTCTTGGCTGTCCTAGACTCACTTTATAGACCAGGCTGGCCTCGAACTCACAGAACTCCACCTGCCTCTGCCTCCCAGTGTGCTGGGATCAAAGGCGTGCACCACCATGCCCTGTCAGAAATTATTATTCTTTCCATACAAAATATATGTACACATAAACAAGTCTATTGCATTATCAGTGAGATTCAGATTTTATGAGGTAGAAGTTGAATGGGGAAAAGCTAAAATGGTTTCTGGGAATAATGATAATAGGAAAAGGAGTGAAAAGCACTGCCTTAGAGGTTTAGGCTAGAATACAGGAAGTCACATTTTTAGACTTCAGTAGCCTGCCTTTTCATAGTGCACACAATGGGGTTCTGGGCTTGCTGTTGTGGTTTTTTGTTTTTGTTTTGTTTTGTTTTTAGTTTTTTGTTTTTGTTTTTCCTCTCTCTGTTTTAAGCATTCTTCTACATATATAGACATTCTATAAACACATCAAATTTGTTTATCTGCCATTAGTCCGCATGCTCAAGTAGTGTGAAAGTCCAAATTTCTTTATGTAATCCTATTTTGGGGGGTAGAGGGCAGTCTGCAAGCTGAGCATTTCACTTTTTTATCCCAAAGGAAGAAAACCACTCCGTGTTCTTAAATATTTGATAAACTGAGTAGTAAATCTAGTTTATATCCCACTGTTGACTATTATAGTCTACCCTTTCTTTCTGTGTGGGATTGGCCTGGACTGGTTCAGCAAGTGCTTTAAGGATTCCTTTTTAGATTGCTGATAAAAACAAAGGCCTGATTGTTTTAGTCTTGGAAGAGATGGCCTGGGTGGGATGTGTTCCATTTTTAGCTTAACAGGAAATGAAGTAATTTTTGGGTCATACTTTAGTACTGTTGTTTATCTGTAGCAGTTTCTGTTTCCATGGTTGCAGATGCTGTAGACAGTGATAAAAAGCTTGCAGGGAAAGAACCCTGCAGGGAAGTTCTCCCTACCTCAGGCACACATACTTCTGACCCACAGGGCCTAGAATGTAATGTGTTTAAGAGGACTTTTAACCCAAAATAACTTGTTTCTTACCTGGGTGCTTCCTATGTTTTTGTTCAGTCTTTTCTCCCTTCGTTTTCTCTGTTCTGTACTGCTAAAGGCATCCATTTGTCCTGTAGGCTGGCTAGTGAAACTCTTTGTAATGTTTTAGGGATCTGTTTTTTCTGTGTGTTACTTTGTGTTGTCTGTTTGCCGTGCACTTTGTATATAGCCTTCTGATATTTTCAACAGTTTATAAGGTTGATGGTATCACTTTATGGTCAGAGAAAGCCTTCAAGGCTGAGTGAGTGTTAGGATGGCCACACCCATCTTCGGGAAAATGTGGAATCCAAATCTAGTGTATCCTTTAGTACACCCTATAGTTTACTTGGTTGGGGTGGGGGCGTAATAGCGCAATCATGCCTCATAAGTTATCTTCTACTTCAGCTGAAAACAAATTAGACTGGATAGGAGGCTAAGATACACTTAAAGTTGGGACTTTCTCCCCTTAGCAGTTTTTGAGATTTCTTGTTCTTTGCTTGCTTTTTCTTTCTGAATCCTATAGGATAGCTTCTTTTAGAAATTGAGTAAAATTTCAGCACCTTTTCCTTCAAAATAAAACAAAACAAACAAAAAAAACCCACTTTGCTTCTGTTCCTCTTGTTACCAGGAAATTGAGTGGAAACAAAAACACCATGGAAGCTAGCTGAAAAAAAGTTTACTACTACTTCCCTCCTACTTCTGTTTTTATTGTATCAAATTTGATATAATTTTCTCATCCTGCTTTTGTAGTGTCACAGTAGGACTAAGGCAGACATAAGACCAGTACTCCTCCTTCCCCAATAGTCATTTGTCTAGAGCCTGTTTGCAGTAGTAAGCAATATGTCTACCTCCACACTGATATCAGTTCTATTCCTAGATCTGTTTCACAAAGCTTCTAGTTTTAAAAATGCTAACCCTCTCTATTCCTCATGTTTTTGTTTTGTTTTGGTTTGGGTTTTTGAGACAGGGTTTCTCTGTTTAGCTTTGGCTGTCCTAGACTTGCTTTCTAGACCAGGCTGGCCTCAAACTCACAGGGATCCACCTGCCTCTGCCTCCTGAGTGCTGGGATTAAAGACGTGCACCACTATGCCCGGCTCATTCCTCATGTTTTATTTGAAGAGCTACAGGGATTGAAAACTAATCTTGAACCTGTTAGTGATACTCTGCCAATCTTTTGTGTTTTGACCACACAGTAAGTAAGGCAGGTACTTTGTTACTATTATTATTTTTTTTTTAGATTGTTTTGTTTTATGTATGTGATCTTTTTTGCCTATATGTGTACCACTTGTGTGCCTATGGAGATATCTTAGTTAATTTTCAGTTGCTATGACAGAGGACAATGACGAAGACCAACTTAGAGAAGAGTATATTTGGGGCTTATGCTTTCGGAGGCTGAGTCTGTGATTGTCATGGAGGGGAGCATGGTAACAGGCAGGTGCTGAAGTAGTAGCAGAGAGAGCTGACTGGGAAGGGTGTGGGATTTTGAAACCTCAATGCGTGACCCCAGTAACACACCTCCTCCAATATGACCACATTTCCTGATCCTTCCCAAATAGTTGTACCAACTGAGGACCAGTCATATGAGCCTATAGGGACCATTCTTATACAAACTACAACATTCCACTTTCTGCCTCTCTATATGCTTGTGACAATATCATAAAGCAAAATGCATTTAGTCCAACTTGAAAAGTCCACATAGTCTTTCAGTTTAAGCACACACACAACCACCACCACCACCACCACCACCACCACCACCATTCCAAAAGAGAATGGTGGCATAATGAGGAAAAACTGGACCAAAGCAGGGCTGAACCTTTGTAGGGCACACATTTAATCTGTGGTTTAGTGTCTGATATCAAAGGGCTTAGATGGCTCTACCCTTCCAGCTTTGTGGACTGCAATACACATTTTTCTCTCTTGGGCTAGTTCTGCTTCCTATATGCAACTTTTCCAGGCAGACATCCTGTGGCTCTGGTACCTCTAACATCCTGGGGTCTCCAGTGTAGTCCAGGCATCATTTTCACAGCCGTATACATTGGTCTCTCAGGGCCTCCATACAGGGCTTGCTTGCAAGATTCCTGGTCTTAGGAGGCTCTCCTTAATGGTGGAAGAACATTCTACAGCGCTTTTACTCCTGTATCCTTGACTCTAAAGCTTTAACCACATGGCCATGTTAGTTTGTGTGCTTGGGTTGGAGCCTAGCTTCCTCTTTCAGTTATATTTGTTGTTGATTTTTAGGAACAGGTAATTTCTCATACCCTTTCATTTTTCAAGTTGGAAGCTTAGCCGAGGTTCAGTTGTTCTTCCAGTGTACCACTCCCTTAATTCCATTTTACATCCCTTCCATGTCTGTTTCAGCATAAGCCTTGGTTGTAACATTTCATTTCCTGGTGCTCTTTTTCTCCTCAAAATGAATATTTTGTATTTCTTTTTTCCTCATTTTCATTGTAGACCTGCTTAAGAGGTTACTGATAACACACAACAGAGTCAATATTAGGCTGTCTTGAAATCTCTTCTGCTAATGAAATTAGCCCAAAACGCTTGGATTTTAGCCTTCGCCAGACTCTACGACAAGGGAAAAATGCAGTTACATTCTTTGCCAAGATCTCACAGAATAGTCTCTAGACTACTTGTTAGTATATTTCTCCTCTGAAACCTCTTGACCTCGACCTTCATAGCTTAGCATTGCACTTAATACTGTTGCCTTCCAGGCTCCTACTAGAATGGCCTGTTAAACCCTGCTTAGCCCTTTCTAGTTCAGAGTCCCAAACTTTTGCATATTGCTCCAGAAAACAGCACGTTCAGGCCTCTCACAGCAATAGCTTACTCCCTGCTATGTCTCAATTGCTGTGATATGACACCATGACCAAAACAACTTATAGAAGAGTTTATTGGGTGCTTAGAGTTTCAGAGAATGAGTCCATTTCACAGCATGGCAGGGAGCATGGCATCAGGCAGGTAGGCATGATACTGATGCAGTTGCTTAGAGCTCACATTTGATCCACAAGCAGGAGAGCGGGGCAGGGGTTTGCATTGGGAATGATGTGATCTTTTTTGAAACTTCAAAGCCTAACCCCAGTGACATACCTTCTCCATTAAAGTCACACTTCCTACTGCTCTTCAGTTCCACCAACTGGGGACCAAGGATTCAAATACATAAGCCTGTGGGGGCCATTGTCATTCACACTACCACAGGAGGTCAGAAGAGTTTGTTGGATCTTCCAGAACTAGAGTTGTGGGTGGTTGTGAGTCTCTGTGTGGGTGCTGGGAACCAAACCTGGGCCTTCCTCAAGCTGGAGCTTTTTTAAAACCTCCAAGCCAATCTGCAACCCAACCCCTTATTCTTGATCTGTAATTTTTCCAATTGACAAAACTTATCCAAAAAACTCCCTTTCCACCTTTAACCTATAGTTTGTTGTTTTGGAACTAAGACAATAATTATACTGAACAGTTTTTAAATTTATGGCATATTTTACTTAATGCTGATTAATAATTTATTCTTCAGATTGTGAATATATGTGTGAAAAAGAAGTGGATAACTATCCTAGACAACATGCCTGGACCTAACATGGCTGTAAACTGAGAACTGTAAGAAAGGACCTTGACATTGCCACGGGGATTTGATTCCTCTCTTCAGAGCCCCCCAGCATGCAGTTGTCTAGCTTCCTATCTGTGTATAGTATTAATAATTCTTGCAGTAAATTTTGTACCACAACAGTTAATCTCAGTGTTCCCTTAAACCCATATCTGAAACCTTTCACAAACTCATTTTAGGTTTTCACGAGTAGATCTGACAATAGCTGATTTACTCACTCTATCTGCTAATGGATTCTTCTGTCAAACCAGCAGAGAGAAGCATAATTGTACTTCCCAGCCAGTTCCTTCCTCCTTCGTACCTTCAATCTCTTCCTCTTCCCTTCCCCCTTCTTTCCTCTTTCCTTGATTACCTTGTTTCTCTCCTCTTTTGCTTCTATACAGGTAAGCAGTCACCTTGTCAACCACAGACATATATTTCTATGAATACTTGTACATTTCACAGCTTTGAATACAGTATTATTGTTTTATCATTGGTTTTTGGTTCTGTATGTGTGTACACACAGAAGGTGAGTATATAGACCAATAGATAATATTTACTTTTGATACCATTGCCAGTGTCTTTCTAATTCAAGTTTTTAGGTTTGTATCTGTGCAAAAGTCTAGGAAAGAGATTGGAAAGAAAGAATAAAGTCTGTTTGCATGGGTTAAGAGCATTGGTTTTTGTTTCGTTTTGTTTTTTAAAGAGCATTGATTTTTCTATTTTTGGCTAATATAGCACAACAAGTGCTTCTCTATGGCACAACAAGTTTTAAAGTTTTGTTAGGGTTTGGGTTATCGGCTGAAGAAAGACCCTAAGGCAGTATACAAAAGGTCCCTGGGGTCTGGTCCCTTCAGTTTGAAATCATACTTCAATTTGGATCCATCATTATAACATCACTGTTAGATGTGCTGACTGTCATTCTGGGTGTTCAGCTTCTTCAGGCAGTAGCTTACCTGGTATTATTCTCTCCTCTATTTACAGAATTTGGCACAAAGCTCTTGAGTCATAATAAATGTAATAGGCTTTGTTCTTTCATGTCAGCTTTTACTATAAATAATAGATTCTGCTTTGTAATGTCTGTGGGCCTTAGGCATACTACTTTACTTCTTGAAGACCTGGTTACCATAAGATTGCTACATTGAGAAAACGATATATCAAATGCCCATTGTACCAACATGATAAACCAAACAGTAGCTATTTGGTTACTAAGCCCTTTCTATTAATACGGACTTGCGCAGCAGTTATAACTGTGTTGTGTCACAAGGGCAAAGGATATAAGGAAGATGCTGGGGAAAAGCAAATGGAAAAACAACTTATTCTTTTTAAGTATGTGGGCAAAAACATTATTTTCATTTTCTTTCCCTCTCTCCCTCATAGAGATAATAGGAGTAACATATAACTATAGCTATTTGATATCAGTGTTAGAAAATTGAGAAAAACAGTGCATGTGTTGCTGAGTACAATTTCTGTGTTGGAAATATTTCTAAAAGGCTAGGAAAATGTGCAGAAGAAAGTCTTGTTTTGTAAGGACACTGACTCACAGAAGCTTCGTGCTGCTATGTCTTAGAAGGTGGTTCTACTGGAGCTTGCAGTGGCATGTGGTTGCTAGTTAATCTCAGGTCACTGGGCGCCTGCTGCTCTAGGTGGGGAGCACAGTTAGCTTCATATTCTGGGTTGGGCCTGTAGCCACAGCATTGTATCATCTTTGTTTGAATCAGGTGATTTGATTGACATGTTTATTGCCTTAGTGGTTGAGACAGCTAAATAGTACCTGACAGCAACAATTCTTCTGTAACTTTTGGAATTTGATTTGCTAGTAACATGAAAGCGTATCCTTTTAGCTCTTCTACATTCTTTAGCTTACTGTGTGGTGGTGCGGGGCTGTCTGTGACTCCTACCATTTCCTTGTTTTTCCTGTTGTTATTTCAAATCTAACTCAGCTCAGTAAGCCTTAGACTGCCTATTGCATGCTGGACCTTCAAATCCTAGAGCTTTCATTTTGTAATATGTTCAAATGTAACAGCACTAGTTAATACAGCCTGTTCTTTGCTGCTTATTGTGGTGAAAGCGGGGATTCATATTTACTTGCCATTTGTTAAAGCTATCTCTCATATTTGCAAATAACAAGAAGAAAACCAAAAATTTATAGAAATTGGGAAAGGGAAGTTTTCTTTTAGAAGGAGAAATCTTGTGTGCCATGAAAAAAGCTAAAAGCACCCCCCTAGGGTTCTTCTTTTATCAGTCAATTCAGTTTTCTTTGTTGCCTGTGCTTTCTTTAGGACATGACTGCTGTGAGACAGTGAAGGTGCTACTCTGTGCTTCCAAAGAGGGCCTTCCTGTGTTTGTAGTAGCTGAAGAAGACTTCCATTTCGTCCAGGATGAGGCCTATGATGCAGCTCAGTTCCTGGCAACCAGTGCTGGAAATCAGCAGGCTCTGAACTTCACACGTTTCCTTGATCGATCAGGACCCCCTTCTGGAGATGTGAATTCTCTTGATGAGAGGGTTGCTCTGGCATTCAGACACCTGAAGCTGCCGGCAGAGTGGAATGTGTTAGGGACAGATCACACCTTGAATGGTGAGAATTCATGGGACTCTCAAACTACCTTGGGATACCCCTGCTTTCACTTTTAAATAAATGACCACTGCGCTCAAGTCTCCTGCAGTGCTTGAGTAGATTAGAATTCCTGGACAGAGGATTCTCTTCTCTCTGAGACACAGCCTAAGTACACTGCAAGTCTCTGTGCGTCTGGATTGGCCTCTCAAGCAAGGCAGGCGATTTATGCTTCATGATGAGAATAACAGTAACCTTTTGTTGTTTATCCACAAAATTAGAAGGATGAGTATTTGTTGCTATGTCTGAGGTTCTGTAAAAATACTGTGGAGTTGTAGGAAGCAGCTATAGGGGTGTGTGTCAGGGAAGCATGAGCTCAAGATAAGCTTTGGGAAACTCAGTGATTCTTTGGCCAGAGTATTGATTCTATGGCTCTCCATATAAAGGTTCTTAAAGGGACTACATTAAAAAGCAAAACAAAGAACCTCTGTTATAATAAATACTTACATAAATCTCTCTAATTAGACAAGGGTCCCTCCCCTCTATAATTTCTAATATAGCAAACGATACCTAGATGTCATGACTACAAATGGCATATACTTTTCATAAAATGTGCCTGGGTTTATAAATCTTATCCTATCCTTAGTGCAAATACAATTGAGGAAAATGTAGAAATGTCCCACGTGGCACTCAAATGTTTGTTTCAGTACTGATGAGAGCAACTGTGGAAGAGTAGCATTAGGGCTTCTGATAGGGGCTTTGCTTACGCTTGTACTCAGCTCCAAAAGAGCATATGATTGTACTTAGTGTCTGGAGTACCCAGCTTCAGTTCTAGTGTTGTGTAGGTTGAGCAGAGCAAGTCTCCCTCTTCAGGAGGAGGTAGCTCCTAAGAGAAAAGCCTGGCTTAGTTCTTGTTCCTTCAGACCATCAGGTAAGTCGATTCTTCCTCCAGTGAATGAATAGTAAGAAAACCTTTGCTGGCATTTATTCTGTTAAGTCAAGTTTAAAGGTAAGCTCTGACCAAAAGCAGAAGGGTATGTCCCATGCTTCAGGGACATACGGAGGGAGGTAACAAATACCACCAAAACTGGATTATTCAGGCAAAATAGGAAAAAGTATGGACAATCAAATCTAGAAGAAAACTTTTTATTTTTTCATTTTCTTATTAGTACAGTATTCAAGAAACGTTTATGCCACTAAGATGTTAATATACAACTATGTGACATTTAGAGCCAGAATACCTATTGATGTATCCTGATTCTTCCTTATAGTTCCTGCCAACTGTATTACTGTGGTCAATAATTAGTTTTACACTTTTATTCTTTCTTATTTAAAGAAGGCCCAGGAATTAGTTTGATCATGTTCTCATGACCAAAAAGCACAGTTAGAGAAGCAAAAGTCAGAAGCCCTGGGCCTCAGGCTACATGTCTTTTTGCTTTTAAACAGCTTCCCCCACAGTGGGGGTAGTATATATATTACAGTTGGTTTGTGAGCTGCCCAACATGGGTGCTGGGAATTGAACTCTGGTCCTATCAGATCCAGCAAGTGCTCTCAACTGCTGAGTCATTTTTCCAGTACCTTCTTTCCTTGTCTTTGACTAGAGGAAACTGTCAAGCTTTAATTCACTGTGTACTTTTACTATTCCCAGACTTTCTGAAGATTAAAGTGATACTAGCAAAGGCTAATTCATATACTCTTAGGAAAGTATGAAACTACAAAATATTATTACATTCTTGTTAGAGTGCGTATAATGGTTTGGATATACAGTGTCCCAAGGGTACTTTTTGGGGGCTTGGGACCCAGTTAGTGGTGTTACTAAGAGATAGATAATTGGATCATAGGGCAAGAGCCCTAATAGTGGATTAATCCCATTGATGAATTTCTGGCTGAACTATCAGGAGGTAGGCCTGGATGAAGGAAGTTGATCGCTAACGGTATGTTTTGAAGGGTATATTATGTAAAGGTGTTTCCCCTTTATAATTTCTGGTTACCCTGAGAAAAGCACCTCTGTTCTACTATGGTGTTCTGCCATGATTTTTTTTTTTTTAAAGATTTATTTATTATGTATCCAGTGTTCTGCCTGCGTGTGTGCCTGCCGTCCAGAGGGCACCATATCTCATTATAGATGGTTGTGAACCATCATGTGGTTGCTGGGAATTGAACTCAGGACTTCTGGAAGAGCAGCCAGTGCTCTTAACTGCTGAGCCGTCTCTCCAGCCCCTTCTGCCATGATTTACAGCCTCACAATAGGCCTATAAGCAGTGGAACCAGTTCACAGACTAAAACCATGAGCCAAAGGAGACATGGCTCAGTGGGAAGAATGCTTGGCTAACATGAAGGAAGACCTAGGATCAATCCCCAGCACCTCATAAATTGGCTGTGGTGAAGCACACTTGTAATTTCTGTCCATAACAGGTAGATATAGGAGGAACAGGAGTTCAAGGTCAGTTTGGGATATACGAAAACTTGTCACAAAAAAAAAAGGAGTCAGTTTTTCAGTTATTTGACTATCCCATATTTTATCATAGTGCCCAGAATGATTGACACAAGTAGCTAAAATTAAAAATATGAAGTTAGGTCATAGATACTTTGAAGAAGTTTGGTAGTTTTTTATATCACCCAGAATCCCACTTTAGGGCATTTACCCTAGAAAAATAAAATGGGAGCATGTCTTCACCAAAATGTCTATATAGAAATGTGTCTACAGCAGTATTAATCATGTATCACCAAAAAATGGAAACCGCTCACATCCCTCCCTCTGAATGAGCATTAACAAATTGTGGTATAGCCCTACAATTGAACATCACTCAGCAGTTCAAAAGGAACAAAATATTGATATGTGCAACAACTTAGATATACTTTGAATGCTTTATGCTTAATTGAGCATCAGTTCCCAAAGATTATAGAATATATAGTTCTGCTTATATAGTCTAAAAAAAGTCTTATTAAGATAAAAATAAAATTTGCTAGGCAGTGGTGGCACACACTTTTAATCTTAGCACTTGGGAGACAGAGGCAGGTGGATCTCTGTGAGTTCAAGGCCATCGACGTCTACAGAAAGAGAGTTCCAGAACAGCCAGGGATATACAGAGAAACCCTGACTTGAAAAAGCAAAAATAAATAATTTTTTTAAAAAAATCAGTAGTTATCATAGGATGGGAGTTGAGAAACAGTCTGACCTTAAAAATCTTACCATGGGAGAATTATGTGTGAATATTGGAATTATTCTGCAGCCTGTTTTAGTGGTAGTTTACAAGACCCTAATGCCCATGTTAAAACTTAAGAGTACTGAAGAGCTCTATAAAGTGAAGTTTTTAGTGTACACGTACACGTACACACACACACACACACACACACACACACACACACTTAAATAGTAAATGAAATTAAACAGTAATCAAACAAGTTACTTTGCAATTCTTTGCAAGGTAAAGTATTTAATATATTTATGTGTGTGTGCGTGTGTGTGCGCGTGCACGCGTGCGCTTCTGTGTTGCGTTTGGTGGCAAATACCTTTACCTACTGAGCCATCTTACTTGGTAAAATTTATAATATAAAGATTTTTAATTTTAAACATAATAAGTTTGCTCAGTTGTGGGTTAGAGTTTAGGAACATTGGCTGAGATTAGGATAGACGAACTTAAGTGAAGAGCCTATATTGCTATTACAGGATGAGAGCAATGGAATACTCTGTTTACACCAATCATGTTATGTAGTTAATTGTGGAACTAGCCTGGTACCTGGGGTGAAAACAGAGGTAGGCAGGATGTCCTGTTACATAAGAGGGCCACTTGCTGTTGAGTTTTGTTCTGGAGTAATAATTGTAATACTGTACAAAGGAAGTGTGCAAGCTTTAAAGGGTGATCCTTTCATTACTTGTTGAGAATCAGTGCTTTTCATCCCAACTCTCACCCCCAGGTCAGTGACTCCTTTGAAGGTAGTTACTACTTTTCCTCAGGAAAAAGATTTAGATAGCTGTGTGCTCATAAACATTTACATGTAACAAATTTCACAGCCCTCCTGAACCTCAGGCATGAACATAAAGAAGCCCTGGGTTAGCTTGTTTGTTTGTTTGTTTGTTTTTGTTGTTGTTTAATGGAAAGAAACAAAGGAATTGGAGTTTAACTTGTTATATCCTGGCTTCATTATGGCAATTTGTGGAAAACATTAAATTGTTACTTAATTTTTTTCATCAAAAAAGCAGACAAGAGTATAACCTGGTAGTATGTACTGGTTTATAGGCTAGTTATTTTGAAAATACCGTGACCACTATCTCCTCATCTTTGCAAGGCACAAAACATTGATAAGCGTTACCAGGTCCATAGCAAGTTTCATGAAAGGATAAACAGACCAGTCCTAAGAGGAAGGGGCTTCAAAGAAAAAGGGTTGCTTTCCTTTGCTCTTACTTTTTGCTGAAGTTAGCTTTCAATTTGAACAAAATGAATTTTTTTTAATTTAAAATATTCCATTATTTCTTTACTCATTCATTTGCTTATTTGAGAAAGGACCTCACTATGTAGCCCTGGCTATCTTGGAACTTGCTGTGTAAACTAGAGTAGCTTAGATTAAAATTCATAGAGCTCCATCTGCTCCTGTCTCCTGAGTGCTAGTATTAAAGGCAAGCACAGTGACACCCAGCTATGTTTTATTTTATTTTATGAGTAATTTGCTTGTGTGTATGTTTGTACCCTGAGTGTGCCGGATGCCCACGAAGGCCAGAATAGGGCATCAAATCCCCTGGAACTGGAGTTACAGATGGTGCCTTGTCGATGCTGGGAACTGAACCAGGTTCTCTGCAAGAGCAGCAAGTACTCTTAACCACTGAGCCAGCCACCTGTGCTGCACTTGCCCATTCTATTTCTTTCAAATGTTCTCTGCTCTCAAGTTAATATTAGGAAGTCTCCTCATTACTTTGCAGGTAATAAAGATTCATCTAGGTGGAAGGTGAATTGTGCAGCACAACACTCTTCCCTAACCCCGGAATTTTCCAAGTCTTAATACTTAGTTGTCTTAGTTCTTCAGTGTCTCTCTGGTTAGGGACAACAGTAAGTTGAGTGGTTTCTCCTAGAAGACCACTCTATAGTAGCCATCAGTTTAACTCTCAGGTAGCATAGAGTGTCATTGGATATTTCCTGTACAGAAAGCAAGGAGAAACAGATCCTAGTGCACATTTCCATCCTTCATCCTTTGTATTGTATAAGGAAGTGAAAATTAGATGTAGGTGTCCTTGAAGGTGGCAGTCATACTCATGATTTTGGTAGAGAAAATGATGGCAGATTTAAGACGAATGGCGCTGCATTCTCGCTGGTTGACTCTAATCATGTGATCAACCTTAATCATGTGATTTAATTCCCACAGTCCTATCAGGACGTTTGATAGTTTTCCATATAAAGTTTGACCCTGTTATACTACTATTTCTGTACTTTTCTAGCTATCCTCACTGCTAAAGAAAAAGAGAATAAAATGTAGAAAGATTGCTTCAGAGTTTTCCCTGACTTGGGACAGGTTGCATAACTGTGGACTCCTACTATAGGTAGTACCTGTCAGCAGCAAGGCTTAAAGCTCTAAATGGTTTTGCTGCCTCCAGGGCCTTGTCATTGCCACAGTTCTCATTTTTCTTCAAAGCCCATCTTTTGACTCCTAAGGATGTCTTCATTCCTCATGAAGTGTAAACATTACTGCCTATTACTGCCGCTTGTGGGTCTGTAGGGTTATTTATAGGCCAGCACTCAGAAGTGGACAGGGTGGCAACTACGGAATCTCACAGCTACAGGTTCAAACAGAGCTGTGAGGAGGATTTGCTGGGTACAGTGATGGGGTGGAACAGTACATAAAGTCCTTGATTAGTACACCTTCCAGAGACTCTCATAACCATTTATTCAGGAAATGTAACTTGAAAAAGATTAAAATCTTCCAACAGACCCTTGGTGGTTGAGTGCCTTCTGATACATCAGCTTTCTTGCAGTGCTGGGGAGCTGTGTGGAATACATCCAGCATGAGAGCAGAGAGAAGCTTTAACTTAGAGACCTCTGCTGTCCTTCTCTGAGAGACCTTTACACTTAAGTGTGATTGCTACTGTTTCAAACTAGAATGAGTCACTTTTTAGTGCTATTTTTAAGTTTATGGGGACTTGAGGAGATTGGGCCTCATTGGTAGAAGAGGTCACTAGGGGCAAGTCATTAGAGGTGTCAGCCCAGGTCTAACTGCTGCCCTGTGTGCTGCCATGTGAATATGCTTTGTCTACACTCTTGCACTGTTGTTTGCCCTTCTGCGATTCTGATACCAAGAGCCGAAATAAGCCTCCCTTCCTTAGTTGTGTCTGTCAGGAATTTTGATCACAACCCTGGGAGAAATAATTAACACAGTGGTCAAAAAGGAGCACAGACAACATGGTTGTATGAAACATTTCTTTGGGGCCCTAAATGTGCCTGCAAGAGAAACAACCAGGAGGACAACATGAAGAGGAAGTTGTTGGAAATACTACAAGAACATTCTGGCTCCCTTGATACAATTAAATTCCTATTGTGATAAAGGGCCCAAATGACATTGTAGGAAATCTAGATAGCAACCTAAAACACAGTGAGGACTGAGAATGTGGCTTGAGGCAGTAATGTTGCTACATAAGCATGACAGTCTGAGTTTGGATCCCAATACCCCATAAAAAGGCAAGTGTGGTAGCTCGCGTCTCTAACACCAGTGTTTGGGGTTAGAGACAGGCAGACCCTGGGAGCTCCCTGGCCACCAAGCCCACAAGCAAAAATCATGGGCTGGGGAGCCATAGCAAATGGAAATTGAGTGTGAATTATTGGGACTGTGCCATTAAACTTGAGATAAAAGGGCGAGAAACAATCTGGGAGGTAGAGGTTAAGGTCAGAGCTCTTAGGCTGTTACAGCAAAACATCATAGATAAAATTCCATTTATATTTTAATCTCTTTTTCCCTTTTACTTTTGCCTCCTCTTTTTTGAATCAAATTCACATGACTTATGGGAAGATCCAATAAAATAAAAAAGAATAGATGGTTATGTAGTCTTTCTGAGATGTATGTATGAGGTGGCTCCACTAAACAATAAAATGGAACATCACATGGCAGCAGCGTGGAAAACCTCAGGAAGGATGAAAGTAGCCGCATCCAAGAAGATTTACTACATCGTTTTGTTTATGTGGACTTCCCCCCCCCCCCCACTGTTCAAGGTTTATTTGGTGTTCTCGTTGGCATGACACTTGGGTAGTTGGTTACATCATCCATGTGCAGTTAGTTATGTGGACTTTTGAATAGGCAAAAAACATGAAAAATTCAAAGCAGTGGTTGGCTCTAGTAATGAAGCCCTAACCGTAAAAGGGCATAAAGGAACTTGGCATGATGTTCATCATGTCCTATATTTTGATGGGAGTTTGATATGGCAGATATCAGATGTGCCAGGTGTGGTGATGCATGCCTTTAATCCCAGCACTGGGGAAGCAGATCTCTGAATTTGAAGCCAGCCTGGTCTACATAGTGAGTTCTAGGACAGCCAGAGCTACATAGTGAGACCTTGTCTCAAAATAAGTAGATAGATAGATAGATAGATAGATAGATAGATAGATAGATAGATAGA